>CM002488.2:39794861-40394861 GCA_000573905.2 Oryza punctata | reverse complement strand
TTATATGAACTCTTACTTTTTCTTTTTCTTCGATTAATGTGGTAATTTCTAGTCTGTTCGATGTGCCTTTTTTCGAGCTATCTTAATAATATAATAGATAGATAATAGATAGATAGATAGATAGATGCGAGAGGGGGTCGGAGTTCTTATCGCCGAACACGAGGGGTCGAACTTTTTTTTTTTTTTTTGCTTCAACGAACGATGGCCGCCCTCTCGTCGTGCGTCTCCCAAGATGCATATCACTCTGATGAACTCCCGAGAGCAGCAAATCGCATTGAACGAACAGCCTGCAGAGAGAATGTTGTCAGAGTCTTGAGCGATTTCACAAGTTCAGAAATACTACACTGAAGAACACACAGCTGAACCAAGTTTCAGTTAAGGCTTGAAAAGAAAAAACAGGAAAAGATCTATACCCACTTCAGCTAATCTAACGGCTCACAAGGGTTACACAAATTACTCCTAATTACTACTACTATTTTACTGCATCCCCTGTAATTTGTATTTCCCACTGCTGTAACTTGAGGACATAAATATGATACTCCGACAAGGCACTGCAAGCTAAGCCTCCATTTTTGAAATTTTTGCAAGCTAGCTAGGCGAGACCAAGGGTTCGGGGTTTAATCACCGACCCATAGGGTTCGGGTTTTTTTTTCAGTGCTGTATTTTCTCGAGAGATTAGCGATTAATCACTCTAACAGTTTCACTCACGCTACTGATCGAATTGAATGGTGTGTACGTTATTTATTTATTTATTTGTTGCAAGAGAGGAAAGTTGCAGCAGCTTCTTTTTACAGTTCAGTAAAAGGGCTGAACTGAACCTCATGAGCATGGAACGAACAGAGCAGATAGAGCTTCTTGGCGATCTTCAGATGAAGTTTAATTAACAGTGTCCAGTGCATGTATCCTCCAGTGCCACTATATATTACTGTATCTTCTTCGCCATTATATTGTTGCAAGCATCAAGAATTCGAATTCCAGCCTGTTTGCCACACGTAAGAATATTTCACCTCTGCATTCAGAAATATATGGAATCTTCAGTTCAGCCTCTGCAACCCGGTCCTTTGAGCTGTGCAGAAATTCAGAGAATCTCCCTGCAACTAGCTACACACTGACTGGATCTCTACTACTTGTTCAGATGTGCAAGAGGCCCAGAGCCCAGAGCATAGCAAGTTGTGATTATTTACAGAAACAACCACAACCAGTAGATGCATTTTCATCTTTTCTGGGTTTCCGACGTCAATAATCCCACACAAGAACAGATACTACAACCCAGCCGGCAGAACCAGTAACGCAAAGGATTTTTATTGATGTCGTGGTAGCCAAGGGGGTTCGGAGTTTTATTCTCCGATCCCCGGGCCAGATTTTTTCTTCTTTTACACTATTTCGGTATTTCCTCAAGCAAGGCCAAGGGTGCCTCTGTTCTTTCTTGTATTCTATAACGCCACATTAATCTTCTTCTTCGCCATTAATTGTTGCAAGCATCAAGAACTCCAAACTGTTTTTTAGAAGCAAAGCCACGAACATAAGCATGTAGAAACCAGAGGTTCGGAAGCTATGGGAACGCCGTGCGGAGCGGCGGATTCGTGTTAATATGAGCCAATCAATATGGCGAGAGAAATATACAATATATATAGATGAGATTACCTAACACCAGCTCTCCTAATACATGGGAAACAAACTCTATCTATAACCCGGTTAAGCTTATCTCTATCTATTTCTGTTACAAAGATATAATCTATCTAACACCCCCCCCCCCCCTCAATCTGAACTTATCAAATTTAGATTGTTCTTAAACATCTCAAATGGTCTCATCAGGTGTATATGTCTCATCAAAGCGGTGCCAGCACTCGGAGGCGAGATGACCTCTCTTGTAGCACACTTGACAAACTGGGCGGCTATCAATGCGCTGCTGATTATTGCTGCCTCTGCCTCGTCCGCCATTGTTGCGTCCGCGAGGTGAGGGACTGCCACGCCCGCGGGCAGCACCAGCACTACCTCTGTTTGGTGGTCCGCCGCGCCCTCGACCGGCAGAGTTTGCCGAAGAGGCGCCATTGCGAAGAACTCGCCTGTTCTCAAAATTGAGCAATATAGAGTATAATTCTGCTAAAGTAACAGGTTCTACCCTTGTTACCAAATCGGAGATAGCAGGTTCATAATCGTCATCTAGACCATTCAAGATAAAAGCTACTAGATCTTCTTCATCTAATGCTTTGCCGCATGCAGCAACTTCATCTCCAAGGGATTTCATTTTCCCAAAATACTCGGAGATGGACAGATTACCTTTCTGCATAGTTGCCAAGGAAAGCTTGACTTGAGGGACGCGCTCGCGTCTGTGACGTGAACATGCTTGCGATGGCACGCCAGGCTTCTTGCGCTGTCTTGGATGATGCGATCTGCGTGAGGACGTCCTGAGACACCGACGAGAAAAGGAAGCCAAGGACCTGTTGGTCCGCAGCAACCCATTCTTGATACGTCGGGTTGGAGATTTTCATCACGACGTCGCCTTCTTTGCTGCCGTTGATGTAGCCATCCAGTCTCGCGCCACGTATAGCGGCAAGAACCTGCGCACTCCACAGCGCATGGTTCTGTTTGCCTAGTTTCTCAGAAACTTGGAAACTAAACAAAGGATTGGAGACGGTGGTGGAAGAACTGGCCATGCCGAGATTGATCTGGCTCTCAAGAAAGCTCTGATACCATGTAGAAACCAGAGGTTCGGAAGCTGTGGGAACACCGTGCGGAGCAGCGGATTCGTGTTAATATGAGCCAATCAATCTGGCGAGAGAAATATACAATATATATAGATGAGATTACCTAACACCAACTCTCCTAATACATGGGAAACAAACTCTATCTATAGACAGGTTAAGCTTATCTCTATCTATTTCTGTTACAAAGATATAATCTATCTAACAAAGCACATTTCAGTGGAGCATCTGGAGAGATTGCAATCCTTTTCGGTTGTGTAAATTGTATCGAATCGTCTGGCAATGCACAAAAATTCAGACAATCTCCCTGCAACACATTGGCTGCAATTTCTACCTGTGCAGATGTGCCAGAGCTAGCATTGCAAGTTGTAAACCGGATCGGTCACTGGTCCCGGACGCACCATGGAAGAGTTCCTCTATAGTAGATTACTAGAGATAAAGGTGATCACTGTTCATAGCCTGTTCTATTCTATTCTACTTGACCATATGCACAGTAAGTTCTGATTTCTGAACATTACCATGTTCCAGGACTTAAGTGCTGCGGAACTGAACTTCCCGCAGCATATGAAAGTATGAAACAGAACAGAGCAGAGAGAATTCCTTGGCGATCTAGGGATAAAGCTGATTATAACCTGTTCTGTTCGGCCATGGATCACATCAGTACATTATTTCAAATCCTTGGCGTTCGAATTCGATAACCAGAACAGGGAGTTCAGAACTTCAGATTTGTGAACATTTGAACAGCGTGTAGAGTTCTGAACATTTCTATATCCCGGGTCTTTTACTGATTTGTTTTTAAGAAAAAGAACAATTGAAAAGGATTTGCATTGGCATTTCAACGACATGCCCTTCTATTTCAAGAGGCGTGGCTGGGTTTAGTTTGCACTAGAGAATATTCCTTGTTTCTAGTTGTGCAATATATATAAATCTCTTACTCGTGCTGAAAAATTCAGAATTTTTTTTTCTTCAACCGACTACAAAGAAACTAAATTTCCACTTGTGCAGGTTGGCTAGAACATTGTAAGTTGTGATTACAGAAACAACTTTTGCAATGTTCAAATGATATCTCAACATCTGAACAGCGGCATATGTTCTGATCAATCCGCACACGTGAATATATGCATGGAGTTTCGTAAGAACAACGACACGCGATCAAGGAGAGGCCGCGAGTCTGGCCGTCACATGGCGGCGCCCGCCATTGTAGAGCGCTTGGAGGGAGATGTCAAGAACTCGCCGATGAGATGATTCCTTTGCTCGAATAGGCACCATCCGTACGTCCACGGGAGTTGGCAGCGGCCGCGGTGGTAACCTGAAACCTAGACGACAAGGGGGTTCGGAAATTTATTCTCCGAACACCACGAAGGCAATATTTTCTTATTTTTCCTACTTTTCCTAGCGTTGATGGTGAAAGGGGATCGGAGATTAATTACAAATCTTGCAGTTGTGGATGATCGAGCTCACGGCAAGGTGATCGAATTTTTGTATTCCTAGAATCGCCGGAGCTGGAGCTGCCACTGCATCTCCAGCCGCCATCGATCGCCATCGCAGTGAGACCGCGCGCGTCAGTTGAGGACTTGAGGCGGCAGTGGCGCTCAGGATGTACGGACGCCCATCCACCGGAATTTCTTTATTTTCTTCCATTTTTCAAGCTAGGGCGAGAGGGGTCGGAGTTTTATTATCCGAACCCCAGGGGGCTGGATTTTTTTTCCTATACTTTGTAACGATGGCAGAAGGCCGCAAGGGGATCAGAGATTAATCACTGTTATGAAATTGCGGCCTTCAGCTCAGTTTTTTTTTGTTTCATTTTTCACGGCAGATTTGAACTGTCGAGAGTCGAGAGCAGCAAGTCATGTCCCAGTAAAAATGATGAACTGAACTGAACCTCCTGCATGCTGCAGAAGCACAATAGAGAGTTTCTTGGCAATCCAGTACACAACAGGGCTGTTCACTGCCTGCTCTGTTGTTGTTTGACCATGGATTATTTCAAGATCAGAGTTTTGGTGTTCGAATTCAACTACCTGCTCAGAATATTTTTCTGATGTCTGAGCATTTGGACAGCATGTTCAGAATCCACACCATTTATTACTATCTTTTTTCACAGCTTCATGGTTGTCGTCTTCTGTACAAGATAAAAGCAAAGCTGGACGGACGGCCGTGGCGGATCGGCGTTTATTCTCCGACCCCCAAAGACTGTTTTTCTGTTTTACTAGCGAGATGTCCTTACGTTACAACGGAAAAAACTAAATAAAAATAACTGTTTGATGATTAGTGTTCAATTTTCGTGATTTGAGCTGTTATATTGTGTCTATTTGGTCTATTCATGATTTATTGTGTAGTTTACATGTTTAGTTTGCATGATATGTTTCTACTAGTTTACACGCTCAATATCATGATTTATATATAAAATAAATTAAATCAACATGTACTTATATTTCCAGCATTACACGTGTAAATTAATTCAAGGAAGCTTTGGTGGTAATGGTACGCAAAACTCAACTACCTGCACAGAAAATGTTTTCTGATACCTGAACGTTTGAATTGACCCCCAAAAGGAAGTTTTTTTTTCTTCTTTTTAAAAAAGAGTCACGTGGGGAATCAAATATGCGCGCCGCAAGAAGCAGCAACCTGAGGCAACAGGGCAATAGCAATATTCAAGAAGTTTAGGGATAAATTAGTTTGTTTCTTTATCAACTTTACTAGCAAAATCCTCGTGCATTGTACTGGGTAATGATGAGGTGGATAAAGTTTGATCTCAATGACTCATCGAAGCACCTAAGTATGATCATAAGTACCGAGTCAATAATTCATCAAAGCACCTAACTATGATCATAAGTACCAGAGATGCGTGCAGTTATCAAAAAGAAATATTTGTGTTTGGACACTATGTGCAGGATGTGAATGATTCTCATGACGAATGGTCCCGATGATTGTAGCATTGGAGAAACGGATGGCCTAACAACGCACCTTTGCATAGAAGGCGATGATGAAATATTAGGTTATTAATTATTTTAAATTACATTTTTGTGAAACTCTTATAATCTTTTTTTCCCGAACAATGATTGTTATAACAGTGCATTGATTATAATCACAATGTAATCCTCTAACCGACTAAATCTAAATAGTGCCAACCGGACCTAACCGTTACCTTTTTTTAGAAACCTCTCTAGGTAAAAGTCATTAGGTCATAATTAATTGAGTTTTAATTATTATAAAATTTAAAAAATATTTATTATATATTTTAAAGTAAATTTTATATAGAAAGTTTGAACAGGGTGTTAACAAAAATCGAGATAACAAGAACTGAGCTATTGTGTGAAGTTTCATGCTATGCACATATTCGGTTTCCATCGAGATAAAAAATACCGGTCGGTTTTTCTTCTACCAGTAAAACACATATTTTGGTTCCATTTTTTAAAAAAAATATCAGTTAGTTTTCTTTTCCTAGTAAAAAAACCAGTATCGATATGGTCAACCAGATCGGGATCTCGTCCGTTTAGATCAGGATCAGATCGATCCCCTTTCCCAGCCTTTGTTTCCTCTCCTTTGCTCTTCGTTCCCTACTCCCTCTTGGCCGTCGGCGTCGCCCCCAACTCAACATCACCCTCTACCCGCGCCACCTCCCTGCCTCAACCACGACATCCGCTATGTCGTCCCCAACTCCACCTTGCCCTCCGCCCCGGGCCACCTCCTCGAGTCGATCGCATCCTTCACCGGCGACACCCCCAACTCAACCTCACCCTTCGTACGATGGCCAAGGCGGCCATGGTGGTGACAGCCCCTCGACAGCTGCAATAGCCGAGGCGTATAGGTGACATCATGGTTGGTGGGCAGTGGGAGGAACATGGGTGGCGGATCCGGCGGTCGTTAGGCTCGAGGGTGGCAGCGAGGCTGGTGGGCGGTGGATCCAACGTTGGGAGGCGCGTGGGCAGCGTCGAGACTGGTGGGTGGCGGATCTGATGTTGGGAGGCATGCGGGCGGTGGCAAGGCTGGTGAGCGGTGGATCTAGTAGCGGGGGAGGCTTGAGGGCGTGTATCTGGTAGCTGTTCTGGCAGCCGACTTCCGAGCATATTCCTCCCCACTTCCCGAAGCTACTGCCGCCTCCTAGTTCCTTGACATCGCTGCCCGTGGGAGCCGCCGCTGCGGGAATCGCCTCCCGGTTCATCGCTTTCGTCGAATACTTGGCTCCCTGGACACCCCGACACCCAAGAGCCTCGCCGGTGAGGGCCGCCACCACCAGGAGTCCTCTACCCCATCGGAGCCCTACTGTTTCCTCGCTGAAGGCCCGTGCTTCCGCCACTCGTTAAAGCCATGCACTGCCGCTTGGAGCTCGACACCGCAAGTCAAATCCGTCCCCGTGAAATCAGGTTAGATCTCATCTCACCAATTGCTTTGTGTCTTCCGTGGAATCCTTGTTGTATTTATGGGGTTGATTTCATCCGTTCTTGAGTCCAAATGGAATCTGCTTTTGTCTTTCATGTTGAACTTGGTATCCACCCTCCCTGTTTTTGTTCGATTTTGCTTGAACGGGAGAGGATGGCGTGAGCCATAGAGCGACAGACGAAAAATTCCCGGAAGTCTTACAAATTTTTTTATCAGGTATAGATTTATCTTTCTATTTGTTAGGAGTTTGTTCCCATCTTCCCGAGCCTTAGCACTTTATAATAAGTAGGGACTCGGATAAGAGTCAAACAGATATTAGATTGAACAGAAAATCTAGGTAACGGAGTCTCGTAGACACAGGATAGCTACTACTAATAAAGATCTAGCCCTCACCCCTCACATCACCTATTCAATTTTATCCTCTGCCTTATCTCTTCCCCTTCCCCTTAACACACAGTCACACACACACACAAACACACTCTTTCTCTCTCTCTCTGACTACCACCCTCATGAGCACGGAGGCGACGATGGCGGCTGGCCGTGCGGGGTGGTGCATCGGGCATCGAGGAAGTAGTCGTCACCACCATCGCCGTTGCTGCTGGTGGAGGTGTGGGCGGAGTAGAGGAGGAGATCGTGAAGTTGTTCGTGGGGTAGGTGCCCGAGCACATGACAGAGGCGGAGCTGATTAGTGCTCACCATGTTCCAGGAGGTGGCCATTGTCGACGAGATCACCGTCATCAAGGACAAGGCCTCTTGTGGTGCGGATCTGTATACCCAGATCTGGGCTTATGACCCTTGAGCTCCTGCGTTGGCTTGTTTCTGGGGTTTGATTTCGAGTTTTCTATATGTTCTAATGGTGTTTCTATAGCTATAAACGACTTTTTCCTGGAATTGATTTCCCTTATTGGTTTTTATTGAGCTCTTTGTTCATTTTTCTTGAGTTTCATCTCGATACATGGATATTCTCTTGTGATACTCCACTAGTATCATGATACTCTAGTGTATCATGTCAGTGATATCATGATACTCAGGTATCAGGCATGATACCTAACGATATCATATGTGATACCTACAAGTATCAGGCTTGATACCTGGGTATCATGGTCTGGTACCCAGGTATCGGACACTCGATACCAAGGTCTGGTACCTAGGTACCTGACGGAGCGTGAGCTCCTCAACGGGGGTAGTGAATACCCCCTTGTGTGAGTTTGGCCGGGGACGCAGGGTGAAATTCATGCTCCGATCAGAGAGAGAGAGAGAGAGGGATGCCAAGAGGGTTTATACAGGTTCAGGCTACCATGGAGGCGTAATACCCTACTCCTGTGTATGTAGTCAATGAGTGTTTTTCTTTTTGTACGAGAATACAGGCCCCTTCTCTCCTTCTGGGATTGCTTCCGAAATCCAACCCCTTTTTCAGGAGGCCTAGGCCACCTTTTATATCTCAAGGGGTCACCACATGGGTGTTGATGCGAAAAACACACACTGGCCTGAGAGATTTGCTTTACTCTAGTGCAGGTCCAAAACATGCTTTTAGGTTCGAAGGGCGTGCCAGTTGATTTGATCCTGCAAACAACAAGAAATAACATGCAAGTGTATCAGTAGACGATAGTCAATCGGCCAGTTAGCCGATATCATATATTGTGTTGTAACCTAGCCGATGCAATATAGCATGAATCGGCTGTAAGGTATATTCAATGATAAAACTAACCCTAAAACTGATACGTCCTGTGTATGTAGTCGATGAGTGTTTTTCTTTTTGTACGAGAATACAGGCCCCTTCTCTCCTTCTGGGATTGCTTCCGAAATCCAACCCCTTTTTCAGGAGGCCTAGGCCACCTTTTATATCTCAAGGGGTCACCACATGGGTGATGCGAAAAACACACACTGGCCTGAGAGATTTGCTTTACTCTAGTGCAGGTCCAAAACATGCTTTTGGGTTCGAAGGGCGTGCCAGTTGATTTGATCCTGCAATCAACAAGAAATAACATGCAAGTTTATCAGTAGACGATAGTCAATCGGCTAGTTAGTCGATATCATATCATGTTGTAACCTAGCCGATGCAATATAGCATGAATTGGCTGTAAGGTATATTCAATGATGAAACTAACCCTAAAACTGATACATCGGCTGAAAATATCAGTATTACGTAATCTATAAATCATTATTACTTTAGAAATAAGCAATTGGGATAGATCGGATTGAACCAAGATAGTATAAATTGTCCAAGTCTAAAATAACATGAAATAATGATTACATATACTTATATCATAGCCAATGTCTAGATTTAAGCATGTATCGGCTATAGCTCCGATACAACCTTATACTAGGATATTCTCTTGCAACAAATATATTCAACTATTACCAATTAGATTGATAGTAAGTCCAATATATTTGTATTAGATTAGATCTTAATATAAGGGGTAGATATAGCATATTAAACAAAGCATGAAACCAGATAAGATCGGCAGAAACCCCGAAACTATCCTTATTAACAACCATAAAGCAGGCTAGAGATCATAATTCACAACACGACTTAATAGATCAAACTTAACTGATGCAGCATTAAGTATGAAAAGAAGCATGATATCTAGACAATCAAGTCGATGGTTGCCTTTTCGGGATGGTGAATACGTTATATAATTCAAACCAACAAGATAATCTAGCCGTTACTAGCAAAACCCTAGATAGAGATCAGCCGATACGAATAGATTGCATTGTCAATCTAAATTATATAACGTATATGATAACTCGGAGATTTACAAGATAGAATTAGAGTGTCATAATGATGTAAGCACTAATTCCGATAATGCAAACCGCCATAACAAGACCTACCTCTTCATCGAAGATCAAACTGATGCAGCTCGACTCGAAAGCATGAACTTGTCGAAAGTAGAAAAGTAACAAGTTTGGCGATGCGCTGAGATTGATTGAACGTGTGTTGTTTTATTCATAAGACCTCGGGTCTATATTTATACCCGAAAATACAAACATTGTCCAACATGGACACGACTCATATTGTCCTAATACAAATCTAACTAGCAAACAAGTCCCTTAGGCGGACTCTTACCGAGAATATCTATAATGAAATTACAGATAATCCTAATTAATAGATACATTTGCCAATTCTGGGCTCTATCCTTATCTGGCAAAGTCATCCCAAACTCTTTCTTGAATCCGATACTGACTTCACATGCAATATTGGCCATATCGGCTATCCAAATCGGACTCGGTTCCAACCGATACGGTCTCCCAGCCGATGCACACTCTGTTTCTGAGAATTCCGTATGTCTTCGAATCTGCTTCGGATTGGATCTTGTTTCTGATTCATATGTATCAATTAGCTTGCCAAATTTCATCGTCAACAATGGGCCAACCGGCTACTTCCCAGAGAAAGGGAAACATTCCTTTATATTTAAGAGTTGTTTTGTCGCTTGACCTAGAAGTCGCACGCACAGTCGCGTCTGCGTGACTCCCGTCCGATCAGCCGACGGATGTGAGGGACACCTGTGTCATTCCCTATTAAATGGACGGAAACTTGCATGCTACGTCCGTACCGGGAGATGGGCGCCATCTGACCGAAGCTGACATACCAACTCCGGATGGAATGAGAGGCAAAAAAGCTCTCATCATTTTGATGGGACGGAACGGGGTGTGCCGCACACCGCCTGACGTGCAGCCAGTGCACAGGCGCCGCGTCGCCATCCCATCAGTCATTCGGCCGGTCATGGACCGGTCAGTCAGCACGACCGGCGTCAGACCGGTCACGCACGCTCCACGCCGCATTAAATGCGGCGTGGCACGCTCGTCTGTGCCTCCATTAGTGCGGTTAGGTGGGCGTTGGAGGCGCTCACCTAACTCCGCACACGTGGTGCAAGCGCGGAGGGGTCAGGGTGGCCCGACCCCTAGAACAGCAATGTGAAATGGGAGCGGAGACTGGAGAGGACAGCCGCCACCGCACCCTCGGGCCCGACCCCCCCTCGGGGGAGTGCCACGTGGGTGCGGGGGGACGCCCCAAACCTTTAGTCTCGATACCCCCGAGCCCGTGTGACCGACAGTACCCGATATCTGGTACCCGGGTATCAAGTATCGAATATGGTACCTATAGGTATCAGGTCTACTACCCCAGGTACTTGGTATCAAGTCGAGGAGAGAGGGGACGCATGTTGTTGCCTTTCGGCCGCCGGACGATCGATCTAACATTGGCTCTTCTCACTTCCTCTCCTTGATGCCTCCCTCCTTCCTTGCAGTTGATGTGGCTGAGTGAGGGAGAAGGGGGAGCGCTGCTACTTCATTGTGTTTTATCACGAAGGTGCGCGATACCGAGCTAAGTTCTAGCTAGGGGAAGGAGCACTCCTGCTCGGAGTAGTTGAGGTGGCGCTCCGCGTCACCATTGGCAAGGTAGCACGCGATACCGAGCCGGGTGGCGTCGCCGGCAAGTATCTACACAGATGAGGCGGGTGGGGGAATCGCGTGGACAACATAGAGCTCGGGTCGGAAAAAGAGGTATGTATTAAATCTTTCCGGGTGTTTAATTATCCCGTGACTATCACATTGTAACGGAATCTGTACGGTAGCTGCCCTCTAGATTGAATAAACTCGGTGTACTGTTCCTGCCTCGCCGGCGCGGTTCCAATCACGGCTCGCCGACAAGGTCCAGGGCCACGTCCCCTTGGTTCGTTCAAATTTAATCTTCGTCGTGTTCCCGTTTCCAACATCCTCGTCCGTAACAAAAAAAATCAAGCAAGAACAAGGATGCGGCATGGTGTTCACTCTCTGATTCCGACAGTAGCAGCAGCCATGGAGAAGTTGTGTGCTCCGAAGGAACATCCTGAACTGAAGTCAAGTCACAGTAACTCAACTTCTCCATGCAACTTCTCCATGGCTGCTGCAAGTTCAGTAACTCAACTCTGCTGCAACTTGAGTTCAGTTCAGCTCAGCAGCAACAAGTCACAGTAACTCAAGTGCTGAACTGAACATCCTGCGACATGGAGCAGAACAGAACATATAGCAGAGAAAGTTTCTTTAGCAATCTATAACAATAATAATCAGATAAAGGTGATCGCTTATCACAACATGTTCTATTCGGTCATTAATCACAGCCTACATTATCTCAAAGCTTTGTTGTGCAAATTCAACAACAAGGCAGAGGGGGTCGGAGTTTCTGTTCCCAGTTCCCCGGAACCGAAATTCATTTTTCTTTTTCCTTTTTTGATTTTTCAAGCGAGGCGATAGGGGTTTGGGATTTTGATCTCCGAACCCCAAGAGACATAATTTCTTTTTCAGAATTGCTAACCTTTTTCCAACAGAAAACCCATCTTCAAATCTTGCAAAAATCCACCAGATAAGTTTCACGATTTGTGCTCTAGGTCTTCTCCTCCAACTCGGCCTCCAGCGACTTCCTCTTCTTCTCCAGCACCGGTGACACCCTAGACTCCAGCAGAGGACCCTATGGGTTAGGGTACCAGGGTGGGTGGGGGTGGGAGAGGGGTGGGGTGGGGGAGATAGTCAGGTTTAGAGGGATGACCGTGGGAGGTTGCGGCCCGGCGGTGGGGGGATGCACCGACGGTGAGCCAACATTGGTGGCGAGGGCAAAGCAGACGTGCGGTTAAGAGGCGGCGGGCATGGCTAGCAAAGGCATGAGGCTAGCTAAAAAACAAAATTATTTTTTGGTAAAATACTCATCCGTGACAAGCTTAAATTTAAACCCGATTGAGATAATCTCATCCCTGACGAGCATAAACCTAAACCCGATTGAGATGAACCATCCGTGACGGGCGCTATACCATACCGACAAAAGTGACCTAGTCATCTTTGTCGGGTTATATAACGCCCCCCGGCACTCGTTAACCGTAAACACCAGCTAACTCATGCCGAGGTGCTACGCATTACCTATGAGAAAGTACCAATCCCAGGATGCACAAGCTGGTACATACATAATAAACATGGAATCAAAGTGAAGTAAGTATTACATCACTGGGATTTAGTCCTCACATAAGTTGCTATCATGGACAGGCCCATAGATGAGCAACGCAACAATACATAAAACCATAATTGCGACAATACGGAAGCTGAACGCGGCGAGAAGCTAAGTGACTGGGCGACTAAGCACTAGGCGAGCGCCTAGGAAACCATCTTATTCCACAGGCGAGGCTTGGGGCTAGGCACGAATCTTCTAGAAGTCCTCATACTCGGTTTGCTCCTAGAGACACTCCTCGGCGGTAGGGTCAACGTCTTCATCTCCAAGCTCTATAGATATTATATATAGCAAGGGTGAGCATTTCACGTACTCAGCAAGCCGGGGAAAGAATGACATGTTGGCTTAAAGCAAAGGGATCTAGGGTTTTATTTGCGAAAAAAGCCTTCTTGGTGAAAACGATTTATTTCACAAAAACTCTAGTGAGTCAAATTATTAGTTGTCAGGAGGAGGCTCACGCCTTGTCCCATTCCACAAGTTGCTTTGCAACAACTTGTCACAAGAGTAACAATTAATGATTAACTAGTTTCCTCTATTAGTTTCTTTTCGCTTTCACAGCAACTCAGCTCAAACCAAACAACACTATTTCACATAGATAACCTTGCCTTCTTAGCACAACAACGCCTTCTCGGCCCTAACAACACCTTGGTGTCAAGCGACACCCTAGGTCACACAGACCCGTTCCTAACCACAGAGGTTAGCCGTCTGCTACACAAGCGAACTCTGGAAACGAATCCCTTCCCACCAACCATCCAACCATTTTCATCAAACATTTGTCAAACAAATCTATGGTATGAGAAACACCTTACACTCGCCCTTGACCATGGGCATGGCTGTTCGAACAGTTCATTAAACTTTGCAGAGGTTGTACGCTTTACCCACACAACACAAAACTGACACCATGTACCTGTCGGTAACGGAAGTTCGTGACAAGGCCTTTCCAAAGCTAACCCATGAAAATCACATACCACCTAGTTGGGCCAAGTCTCTTAGCCGAGTATCAGGCAAGATCAGTCATCATTCACTCAGGAATACCGAGGATGTCTCCTATTCCTACTGGTACCGTGTGCCACAATATAGGCAAATAAAACACCCAAAAGGGCTATAAGGATCCAAAACTTCGTCTCCTCATCCTCGGCATCCCACAACCATTGGCACACCAAACTCCCATGTGATAACCATTTACTTAGCCAGGGGCATCCCATGAATACCCGTGAGGTCGCACTGTAACATGTTTGGATGGATTTCCCAAAGGAATCAGTCCTTAATGATAATACGCGACCAAACCACAAAGACATGGCCTCGCATCATCCCTATTTTCACAACTCATTTTATTTCGCAACACATCGGTACCACGTACCGGATTTTTAAGCATAAAGTTTGGAAATGCCCAAGTTTCCCACGCGACAGTACAAACGTAAGCACGGCTAAGCAAACTACCTCGGCAATCGTATCCAATGGATAGCGATACCGGCGCAAACATGTGTGGAGATAACAAAGATAAAGGAATTAACAACATCGTATGTAAAGTGAGTGCAACTACTAGGTCGGTCCGTCGGTTGCATAAACAATCCGAGGCCTAAGCAAGATTATCGTGTACACTAAGCAATGCATTTTTCAAACAAAATAACTTGCAAATATAGGGCAATGTGATCAAAGGGGCTTGCCTTGCACAAGATGCGGGTCTTCTCCTTCGAAACCGGCATTCGGAGCTTCCTCGTACATGTGCTCTATACGCGAAAAGGAGAACGAACAAACAAAAGGCAAATAAACAAGCTCAAATCAAACAAACAAGTGTGCCACTATGTGGATCTCATTTTTAGAAGAATTTAAAAAGTTGAACGAGGTCAAACGGAGTTGCGGTTGAATTTCTATGAATTTTCAAAGATTAAAAGGTTTTCTGGAATTTTTGGGAATTATTATTAAACGGAAAAGGAATATTCCGTTAAAGTTGACGGCATAGGGTAGGGCCCACCTGTCGGTCAAGAGAGGGGAGAGAGGAGCGTGGGGCCCGCTTGCCAGCGGCTAGAGGAGGGTCTTCTCCCTCCTCTCGCCACCGAGCTCGGCTCGGGCTGGCGGGCGCCGGTGCGCTGCGACGGCGGGGCGGCCGGGGAGGGGGAGGCCGCGGCGGCTCCGGCGAGGCACGGCCGGCGGCATCGAACTCCGGCGAGGCGCGGCCAGCGGCAGCGGCGCCGAGAGAGGAAGGACGGCGGCAGGGGCCAGTGGCACCGAAAGGGGGAGAGAGAGAGCGGTAGGGGGGCGGCGAGGGGGAAGGGCTCCGGCCCTTTATAGGCGGCGAGAGGGGGCAGCGCGGCGCGGCGCAGGGCTTGAGGTGGCGGGGCGCGGGGCTCGACGCGGTGCGCGGCGACGGGACGCGCGGCGCGGCGCCGGGCTCGGGGCGGTGCGGCGCACGACGCATGCGGCGCGGGGCTCGAGGTGGCGCAGCTCGGCAGGCGCGGCAGCCGAAGGAGGAAGACGGCCAGGGTGGGCCGGGCCAGGCCGTGGGCCGAGAGAGAGGGGGAAGCTGGGCCGGGGAAGGGGAGAGAGAAGGAGAGGGTTTAGGCCGGCCTGCTCGGGGGGAAAGAGAGAGGGGAGAGGAGAAAAGGGGTGTTGGGCCGAGGAGAGGAAAAAGAAAAGAAAGAAGGAGGCCCAAAACAAATAGTTACACCTTTCATTTTCCTGGGATTTTTTGGAATTGAATTTGAGGGAAAATTTTGTGTAGATTTTGAATTTGAATTTGAGCAGGGATTTAACAAAAATTGAGAGGATGTCAAGGAGGGGATTTGAGATCCATTTGGCACAAAATCAAATAAAAACCAAATTTAAACTCCGAATTTTTAAATGAGAGGAATTTTAAATAAATAAATAAAAATTTAGGGTGCTACATGTTCAAATACGAGCCCGTAACGGATGAGCTCATCGGTGAAGGGCCCTAGTTTGGCCCTTGTTTAACTTATCTGCTGGGTCAAATCTATCGGTGACAGGCTTTAGTTTTCGCCCGATAAATATAACTGTCATCCGTGACGGTAAAATACCGATACAAATGACTTCTCACATCAGTGACCTTTGGTTCGTAACAGGACCCCTCCCTGACACAGATGAGGCTTGCCGCCCGATTAAGATGAGCTATCTCGTGCTAATGTTAATCTTCTTCTTCACCATTATTGCAAGCAACAACAATTCTGAGTGTCACATTTCAATTGAGCCTCCACTAATGGGGAAGGGAGCTTTACTCCCGGTTGGTAACCTTTTGTTATCCTGGTTGTGCAACTGCAACGCTCAATTCGAAACTAAAGATGGATATCAAGTCAAAACAATGTGTGGGATGTGAGATTCGAACTCAAGATCTCTCATCTCAGTTCTCACGCGTGTTATCATCCCACCTACTACTACATCTAATTTGGATAGAGATGTTTTCTTTTTAAACTAACCCTGGAATCATTTTCAGTCCGGGTTGGTAACACCAACCGAGACTAAAAATAGTTTTAGTCCGGATTGGTGTTACCAACCGGGACTAAAGATCAATTTTTAATCCAGATTGGTGTTACCAACCGGGATTAAAAATCCTCCATCTTTAATCCTGGTTGGTGTTACTAACCAGGACTAAAAATCATAAAGTGTCATTGGGCTTTTTTGATTCGGCGCTAAAGATATTCTTTAGTACCGGTTCCTATTCGAACTGGAACAAATATATTTTTTGCCAATCGATTAAAGATCAGTTCTTCGGTACTGATCGTAGAACCAACCCACTTTCGCGGCCCAAGACAAACCAGCCGATAAACGAACAAATCCACGGTGCCTTCTCCCCGTGTGTTGAACGAATCCCGTATGCACCACGGCGCATCTCACGCCGGCCGGGCGGGCGGCGCGCGCGCTAAACACAAACGCCGCCGGCCGCGGCCTCGTCCTCCACTCCCACATCGCGCACGACCGAAGCCTCGGCCGGGTGTTGTGTACTTGGAGGACGCGCGCGCACGACGCCAGTAGCACGGCGTTCCTCCTGTTTGCAGTGTACCCTACGGCGTTCCTCCTGACAAACAAGTTTGTTCTTGGAGCACGCTTCATGCTGCGCAGTTTTTACAATTAACAGATACCGAGCAGTGCCATTTCAGCTCCTGGTGGTAGCATCACTCAATCTGGAGTGACCACTCCCGACATTACCAGAGTCTAGCGCAGCAAGCACATGGGCTATGTCGTTCTATGTAATTGTTACGAACTTTCGATCCGAACAGATGAATACCGCGGGCTTGCGAAGGCAAAGGAGTTGAGTACTTGAGTTTCATTAACTGACAAGATATACGTACAGCATCTAATCTTAGACGGAGATGGACGAAGCCACGAAGGGCTACCCAGCCAGCATGCGTCCAAGTAAACATCAGAATGAAAGCGCGAGAGTTTCCGAAAGTTAGCGTCTAAATTAAACTGCATTCCGCGCTAAGATGGGGAGTAACAAAGTGTAGTAGCCTGGCAGGGGGGATCACTAGGATAACATGTGGGGGCAGAGGAGTACACGGCTCAATGTGAAAAAGAACCGAAAAGGCAGTAAAAGCAAAAAAACAAAGCGAAAGCGATCGCGGTGTTCAGGCTTTCAGCACGATGGCATGATATCCTCCACGTCGCAGTCGTATGCGCTTGGCAGATTCCCCTGGAGCGCCAAGGAACCCGAGGTGGCGAGCAACGGAAGAACAGTGTGCGAGAAAGCTGGTACGTCTCATCCCTCGTATCCAATCCAATGGACTATCCTTGTTTGCCCAATGCCAGTGCCCAGTGCTATGCCTGTGTCTCTGTCTGCCATGCTTATCCACAGGTCACGAAGAAAAATATGGCATTGGCATGTTAATAGCATGGACCATGGCTTTGCTAGGATTATTGCCAGGAAGGCAACACCGGCCGGCCACTACCCTCGGTTCTCGCGGATTATTATCGTTTTCTTCCCGCTAGGTGTAAAATGGTGCAATGATAGCTTTACATTTGCTCGGATTGTTTGTGAAAAGCTGCTTTGAGAAAAGAAGTTTAAGGATAGGTAACTTCGAGATAACCTTCTCGAATGATACCATTCCAAGAAGATAAGCCGTGAGTCTTGACAAGTTCTAGTTCATAGAGTATTACCTAATTTAGTGCAAACAGTTTTCCAAGTTTTGATAAACCCATTCAGAATTTCGAAGTTCTCCTAAAAAACAAGCCACCTTCCTTCCGTGTTACTAGGACATGCCAAACCACGACAACAACAATGCCACCACGTCGCCTATAAAAACCCCCTAAAACCCCTGACCTCTCACCACCACCACTCCATCACAGTCTTCTCATTAGCTCGAGAACTCAGCTCACCCACATGGCTTCTGCCAAGCTTCTCCTCCTGGTCGCCACCTCGGTCCTGAGCTGCGGCGTCATCCTCGCCGACTACGCGCCGATGACGCTGACCATCGTGAACAACTGCCCCTACCCGGTGTGGCCAGGCATCCAGGCCAACTCCGGCCACGACGTCCTCGAGGGCGGCGGCTTCTTCCTCCCGGCGCTCTCCCACCGCTCCTTCGCCGCGCCGGCCCACCCTTGGTCCGGCCGAATCTGGGCGCGCACGGGCTGCACTGGCGCCGGCGAGCAGCTCCACTGCGCCACGGGCGACTGCGGCGGGCGGCTCCAGTGCGCCGGCCTCGGCGGCGCGGCGCCCGCGACGCTGGCGCAGGTCTCCCTCCACCACGGCAATGACCAGACGTCGTACGGCGTGAGCGTGGTGGACGGCTTCAACGTCGGGCTGTCGGTGACGCCGCACGAGGGCCGTGGCAACTGCCCCGTGCTGGCCTGCCGCAAGAACCTGACCGAGACATGCCCCAGCGAGCTGCAGCTGCGCACGCCGGCGGGGAGCGTCGTGGCGTGCAAGAGCGGCTGCGAGGCCTTCCGCACCGACGAGCTCTGCTGCCGCAACATGTACAACAGCCCGCGCACGTGCCGCTCGTCCAAGTACTCGGAGTTCTTCAAGCGCGAGTGCCCGCAGGCCTTCACCTACGCGCACGACAGCCCGTCGCTCACCCACGAGTGCGCCGCGCCGCGCGAGCTCAAGGTCATCTTCTGCCACTAGAATCCAGCGCGCCAAGGTGTACTCGCCTGGATCCGTTTCCGGGGTGTGTGGACTGTGTTTTCTAATGTTCGGTTAGCTCATGGGTTTAGATGCTGGAGTCGTTACGTTCGCTTAGCCAGTAATCGGTGTGCTGCTGCTCGCGTTGGCTGCAGGGATGTCTGTGACTGTAATGGTGTTACTGCCCAGCCTGAAATAACATGCTCCTAGTGTGTTCAGATGTTTACGAACGTGCTCCACGCCTCCACCACCTCTAGTTCTCAGTTTCTCGCTGAGTCTGAAATGCACGTCCTTGACTGCCGCAACCTTGAACCCGTTGCTGAACATGAATAGTATTTCTATAGTTCTATGCAGCACAGTATCACGTTGCTGGCACGCAAGATGCAGTAAAATGGCACGGCACCAACTCGAGGAGTACCTCAAGTCCCAACCCTTTCCCTGTTCGACTAGATGCCCCTTCTCTCTGGCTCTGCTTCTGGTAACTGGCTCGTCTTGTACCTTTCTCCTTTTAAACTTTTCTTGCCCATTGGCGCTGCCGCTCTGCCTTTTCAGGTTGCGCATTGAATTGTTTCTCTGCGTCTTTGGCTCCTCTCTGCAGTAGCTTTGGCTGGTCCTAGTCTACATCACATATTCACATTTCTAAAAATTTGTTAGCGTCATTTTACTTGAAATATGGAACACCAACAACATTTAACACAATAATCGCCACTTTCTGAACAAATAGCCTATGTGTTTTTACTAAGGAAAGTAGAGCTTCCAGTCTGCATCAAGGATGAATGTAATCACATTTGTTGATATCACGATTTAAATCTTGTTTTTCTACACAATGGGATAAACCTGACCTCTACATTCAATCGGATGTATACAACCAAATCATGATTTAAATCCTAGTACCTGATGAAAGTAAATCCTGATGGATGGTGGCATATGGAGCCATACATCTACTCCTACTGCTTTACGTATTGGCAGTTTGTTTGTGTAGGAGAAGAAATTAAAGAAGGTAGCGTTGTGCTCTAGCTCGTTTGAAATCCGAATAATCAGCTCTGGTATCAAATCATCTGATGAACCCTGGTTTCCCAACACCTATCTATTTATCTATCTATCTCTCTATTATATTATTAAGACAGCTCGAAAAGAAGACACCACGTTCGCTGTGGAGACTAGAAATTCCTAAATTAATCTAAGAAAAAGAAAAAAACAGTCAAGTAGAAATACAATTAAAAAATAACTGAAATTCGGTATTTAAAAAAAAGCAATATTGAAAGAGAAGTCCATATAAGAACCCAATACGTGATTAATTAAAATTCGGAATAAAAATAAATAAATTTCTGAAATTAGGAAAGAAAAATAAGAGTTCAAGTAGGAATACAATTTTCAAATAACTAAAATTTAGAATAAAAAATAAATATTGAAACAACAATTAATTCATCTATAACAAAACACGAGATTAATTAGAATTCAAAATAAAAAATAAAATAAATTCCAAAATTAGAAAAATAAAAAAAAGTTCAACTAGAAGTACAATTTATAAATAAATAAAATTTGTAATAAAAAATAAAGACCATTGAAAAACTAGACCATCTAGAACATACGACGAGATTAATTAAAATTAGAAATAACAAATAAAATAAATTTCTAAAATAGAAAAATAATTGTATGATTTCAAGTAGGAATATAATTTACAAATAAAAATATTAAAATGAAAAATATGGATTTTTCGAAAAGAATAGTTAATCTACAACACAACGATACCAAATGACAATAAAGAGAGGAAAAACAATAAGCCTGTAAAGGATTAAAGTGGTAGCAGTTGATGGGACATAAAAAAACTTTAAACATATAAATAGCACCCTAAATAGAATCCCAATGAAAATTAAGAGGAGGATAACGGATAAGTCATTAAGTAGTACGATCACGGCAGTTGGCAGGATTCTATAAAGCAAAAAAATAAATCCAAATGATAATCATGTTCAGTTTTTAAAATCTCAATGAAAATAAAGAGAGGAGGTAGCGGGTGGGTCGCACGTAGAGGAGTACATTAGCAAAGCCGCTGATGGTTTAGCGGGAGTTCTAGAAAGTAAAAAAATGACCTAAACGATAATTATGTTCGATTTTTAAAATCTCAATGATAATAAAGAGAGTAGGCGGCGGAGGGGCCGTAGAGGAGTACAGTGATGGTGTTTGACAGAACTTTAAAAAAATTATAAAAATAAAACCCAACAAGATAATAAACTTTAAAAAATAAAAGATCTAATTTTTAAAGATTTCATGGAAGATGAATAGAAATAGTGATAGACCTGACAAATGAGTAAGGGGTAGCGACCGATGTGACTTTTAAAAACTATAAAATTAGAAACATGCGGATGATAAAGTTCGGTCTTTCGAAATACTAAGACAATTAGATAGATATTTAATAAATTTTTAATTAAAATCATATGTAAAAATAAATAATTTTTGTATGGGTGCTAGCCGTGTATTTACGCGGGTCACTCAGCTTGTTGGATTGATCAAACAATTGTGTAAGCTTGGTCCATCCTCTTTTCAAGTTGATGGTGGGGTCAGCTTCAAGGGAAGCATCAAGCGGCAGTGCATGGGAAGAGGTGAAAGGTTAAGCATGGCGTGACTGCACGCAGAACTTGCTAGGGTCTAGGCAGCACTCTTTTTCCTGTAGCAAAGTGCATCACTAGTAGTTTACACTTTACATTTGTAGCGCAAGTCACTAGTGCCCATGAAATGGGATAACCACAGTGAGTAGTGCCATTAGCAAACGGATTGTCGAGCGCTTGAGCCTTGAGGCACCACTAGATTATCACGAGGAGATGATCCGGAGTTCAACCTTTGAAAATAGAAATGCGGATTCGAAATGCTGCTGGGTCTAGCAAACACATATTTGCTGGTTTCAGACGTCGAATCTGATGGGCTTTTGATGCTTGCATTGTTGAATAACGAAAGGCCCATGATAGAGATGCCATCACATGTTCGTACGAAGCCGTAGAATAGGCCAAGTCTGGGTTTGTTTCTATACAAAATGTTGTGTGGATGCAAAACGGAAGCATATAGTTCCGTCTTTTAAGGGTTCCATGAAAGTGCCAAATTCATTTTGTTGTCAATTTTAACTCTAGCAATTTTCTTATCGAGGATTAATAGGGAACGCTATACTATTCCAGAATGGAATAGGAGTATGTTTAGGGGAGTTTATGACAGCTGTAACTTCTTCTAAAATCTTCAGCTGCCAAAACCTCCCCCAAACATGCCAGATTTTTACACATATTCTAAGAACTATCTAGGTGACCCGCGTAATTGCACGGCTAACACCCATACAAAAATTATTTATTTTTTAATATGATTTTACTTAAAAAATTTGTTAAATATCTATCTAATTGTCATCATCCACGTGTCTCTAATTTTATAGTTTTTAAAAATTGTTTCTGTCGCTACCCCTTACTCATTTACTTGTCGATCTATCACTATTTCTATTCATTTTCCATGAAACCTTTAAAAATTAGACATTTTAATTTTTAAAGATTATTGTCTTGTTGGATTTTGTTTTTATAATTTTTTTAAAGTTTCATCAAATACCACCACTGTACTCCTCTACGGCCCCTACGCTGCCTCCTCTCTTTATTATCATTGGGATTTTAAAAATCGAACATAATTATTGTTTTGGTCATTTTTTTACTTTTACTTTTAGAAGTCTCGCTAAACCGTCAGCGGCTTTGTCACTGTACTCCTCTACGCGCGATCCGCCTGCTGCCTCCCCTCTTTATTTTCATTGAGATTTTAAAAATTGAACATGATTATCATTGGGATTTATTTTTTTGCTTTATAGAATCCCGTCAACTGCCGTGACCGTACTGTTTAATGACTTGTCCGTTATCCTCCTCTTAATTTATTGGGATTCTATTTAGGGTGTTGTTTATATGTTTATAGTTTTTATATGTCCCATCAACTGCCACCACTTTAATCCTTTACAGGTTTATTGTTTTTCCCCTCTTTATTGTCATTTGATATTGTTGTGTTCTATATTAACTATTCTTTTCGAAAAATCCGTATTTTTCATTTTAATACTTTTTATTTGTAAATCATATTCCTACTTGAACTCATACAGTTATTTTTATATTTTTGAAATTTATTTTATTTGTTATTCCGAATTTTAATTAATCTCATAGTATGTTCTAGATGGTCTATTCTTTCAATGGTCTTTATTTTTTATTACAAATTTTAGTTATTTATAAATTGTATTTCTAGTTGAACTCTTGTTTTTATTTTTCTAATTTTGAAATTTATTTTATTTTTTTATTTTGAATTCTAATTTATCTCGTGTTTTGATATAGATGGATTAATTGTTGTTTCAATATTTTATTTTTATTCTGAATTTTAGTTATTTGAAAATTGTATTCCTACTTGAACTCTTCATTTTCTTTTCTAATTTTAGAAATTTATTTATGTTTTATTCCGAATTTTAATTAATCACGTATTAGGTCCTTATTTGGACTGCTCTTTCAATATTGCTTATTTTTAATTTCGAATTTTAGTTATTTTTAGATTGTATTTCTACTTGGACTCTTCTTTTCTTTTTCTTCGATTAATGTGGGAATTTATAGCCTACACAACGAACGTGGTGCTTTCTTTTCGAGCTATCTTAATAATATAATAGATAGATATATGGTTGTAGAATCCAGAAAATTAACTACTAGAAAACAAAAGTTGGGTTTCCCAACTTCTTCGAATTCTCACCAGCTAGCTTCTCACCAGCTGGTTCTCAGAATCTTTAAGCTCCCTCAAACAAGACCTAGATCTAGTACCATACATGAATACGCACATGTGCCAAGTTCTGATACCTACTTACCATTCCAACATTATCATGACGTCAACAAACATAAACTATATTGTTGTAATGCTATACTGTATTCTAGTATTTATGTTTTTTTATAACAAACTAAATATAGTCTTACCATTACCAACTTACTATAAATTGGTATTCCAGAAGTTTCCTCTCACAAAAACTCCACCAAAATCTGGCAAGGCTCCGAACTAGACCCATAAAATACTACCAAAATTTGAAAAGATTAATTTTACCAACAAAGTAAACAAGCCTTGGATCCTTTTAAAGGTCAAAAAAAGGGTATATGATATCTATCATCGAAACATTCATCTTCAATCATAAATCCAAGCTGCGAAGCGAGCATAGTCAATCTCCTTGTGTGCAACCTGTTCACTTGACTTCAAAGTTCTAGATTT
This sequence comes from Oryza punctata, assembly GCA_000573905.2. Lineage (NCBI taxonomy): Eukaryota > Viridiplantae > Streptophyta > Magnoliopsida > Poales > Poaceae > Oryza > Oryza punctata. The sequence continues at coordinate 40,370,488 of CM002488.2, read as the reverse complement.
GGTATGAGTGCTCGTATTTATGGCTACGCATATTCCAACCTTCGTATGTCTTTGTAAATTTTGGGGGAAATTAGAGGTTAAAGTTTTGAGGATGAATAGTTGTGGCGTCAGTTTTTAAAAATCAAGGGAGTACTTTCAAAGCAAAACTATCCATACCAAAAATTTCTTGTTTTCTAAACTAAGCACTTAAGAAAATTGATTATGGTCAAGGTTTCAAATGTTACCGAATCTTACCTTAAATATCAAATACTACTTATGATATATAGGAAGGAATCGAACTGCACTGAAATTTCTACATTTTACTCGTTTTTGAAAACGTCTTTAACACATAGATCTAGAGGGTGCTCGGTAGTGCTACTTTGTAGCTAACAGCTATATTGAAAAACAAGAGGATCTATGGTGGTAACTGCAGCTGCTGTGACTTTACAGTCGTAGTGTAGCATAGCCGAACAACCCCTTAAAAACAACTTATTCATAAATAGACCTTTCATGTCATTTTTCGTAAAAACAAAGTAGTACTACTATAACCTTTCATACCAACACTCAACAGTTACTATTATTATGTACTACCTCCGGAGGCTTCGATCGAACATATGATAATTTTTAAGTAATGAATTTAGAAAAGTGTTTGTATAAAAGTAACTATATTGTGTGACAGTTAGTAGTCAGTGTATGCTCGCTCACGTGCATGACTCATGCGCATGGTGTTACGGTCACTCTTGCCTAATGATGCCAGGTTTCCTGTTATAGAAATGAAAGGTTCAATGCCAAAGGTTCTGGAGAACCTCGATGCCAGGGTATCTGGTGTCGATCCCTGCCACGTTAACGGCAGCATGGTTCAACTGCCATGGATGTTAGGTCTCACTACCAAAAACAGCGGTGTTAAGATGTATAATCCAGATTCAAACTATTCTTGAACGAAGAAAATGATTTATTTGTAAAATAAGTTTATTAGATATCTATTTATAAAATATGCTTTCGAAAAGGTGTTCAGTCTAAACTGCACCGACATGCTAAATTGCTAAAACATGTTTTGATCTCGATTAATTAATACGAGTTGTTGACTTGTTGGTCGTATGGCGCTCTCCATTGTCATCACCAGATATGTCGTCGAATTAAAACGCTCGTTGTCAACATGCCATACCAGACGGTCCCCATCGTGTGTGCAACCGTGCAGATGTGGTGGAATTGAAACGCTCTTTGCTGTTCATGTGTCCTCTCGTTCCGCCTACATCGTCCATACCATTATCAGCGGGGGGTGTTGCCGCTACATGCAGGATTTAGAAAAGGCCAAGCCTACGAAACAGTAGATCCATTGTTATCCTGACGAAGAAAACAGCGACTTGCACCAGCAGAGACGAGAGCGACGCCGGCTTGGCTTGCCACGGGATGCCTCCGATCAGCACCCCTGGCACGGCAAAACGATTCCCCGAAACAGCAAACAGATTGCGGGAAAAGAGAGGCCAATTTGGCGGCGAGGCGAATGGCCTCTGCCGCCCGGTCAGCGTGTGCGCTGTCCCGGCGCGTCAGCCGCGAGGTCATCAGGTTCCTGACCGCACTATTGGTGGCGCGGGAACGCGCGTGCGACTCCGCCTCGCGCGCGGGCGGGATTGCGATGCGATACGATCGCGATGACCCGAAGGCGAGGCGAGATCCGCAGGTTCCGCTCGCTATCGCGCGTCCTTGGGTGGTGGTGGTGGTGGTGGAGTACTGTAGACTGGAGTGGACCAGGCGGGTGGTGGGAGTCGCGCGGGACCGTCCGGTCCAGGGGCCGGGAAATCAACAGCCCGTCCTATCGCGTCTCTCGGCACGGAAAGTGGGTGCCGAATTTGTAGGTTTCGTAGACCCCAGTGGACGAGTGGTGGTGTGGGTCTCGTTCTTTCCTTTTGGGTGCAAAAGCGGTGTCCTCCTTTGTTGTGCGTGATTGTTTTATATCCGTCTACCCTATGCACCTAGAGGCTAGATGCAGGTAAACGTGTGTGTACACATGAAGGAACCACGGTATACTTGCTGTGCTTGCGCAATTGCGTATGCCATATATGAGCGTATCTGTGAAAGGAGATATCAGGACGGGAATCTTTCGAAAGCCAGTTGACCATGATGAGCTCGCATCCCGCCAATGTTCGACCGAGCAATTCGCGTGGGCGAGCGTGAGATGGCGGGTGACACGGGTCACCTCTACCTGTGGCAACCAAGCTGATCACCGATTCACCGTTCAATCCGAGCTGCGTGCCTGCGTATGCTCTGTTCCCGGTACGCATCGGTTGCAGCGGGGGAAATCACCGCACGGCACCGCACAGGCGGTCGGCGGCTGGCTCGTCATATCGCCAGCCAAACCGACGGGCGGGGGAACGCGACGCGGCTGCCTACACTCGTTCAGTTTCGCGTTTACGGTTTACCACTCGGGGTCGCGTGCTCGCGGTCGCGGTCGCGGTCGCGGCGTCTCACCCGTAAACCGCGAACGGCAGCGTCCAGGGGGTGCTCCCCTCGCGCTCGCGGCTTCGTTCGATTCGTCAACTGGCCGCGGGCGGCCGGGCGCCATACCGTGTCCATCCTTCGCTCGTGGACTCTGTTCAATGGCACAAGCGGCATGTCGGCCATTCCCCCGGGATGCGCGTACATGGCGATGAATCCGAAGCAGTTTGACAGATCGAGAGGCGTAGTAATACAATCTTTACAGCTCCTGCATTCTGGGCCTGCTTGGAGTGCATTCGAGGTGAAATGGACGAATTACGAAATGTCAAAGCTAGTACATGATCGTTTGCGTGATGCTGCAAAATCTGACTAGCTTTGAATTACATAAGTTTATCAAAAAAAATTACTTACCCTGAAATAGTAGACAAAAACGCCATCATAGTTAAACTGTCAAACAACCGAAAAGCCTTTTTTTTTACCCGAAACGGTGCTTCCTATTTTATCCACCTGCTCTGCTGCTCCACATTTTCTCTCTCTCTCTCTCCTTCCCACATCGTCGTCTCTCTCTCTCTCCCTCTTCCTTTCCCGATTCATCTCGCCGAGCTCTCCTCGTCGCCTCCTCCGTCTCTCTATAAATAAGGCGCCCCACGGCGCCTATCGATTCGCGTCGCCGCTTCCAGAGACCGAGAATAATTCTCCAACCCGCCGCAAAAACCCTAGCCACACCGATCTCATGGCGGCTACCATCAGCCAGGCGAGCCTCCTCCTGCAGAAGCAGCTGAAAGGTGCGGATCCATGCGGCTCGCTTCGTCCTCGTTCGTCGGTGTTCTGTTTGCGCCTTTTTTTTTTCATCCGTGAATTGATCGATTTTGGGGTTGGTTTGTGGTTTGGTGATTGGTGCAGATCTCGCGAAGCACCCCGTGGATGGGTTCTCGGCTGGGTTAGTCGACGACAGCAACGTCTTCGAGTGGCAGGTCACCATCATCGGCCCGCCCGACACCCTGTAGTGAGTTGGTTTCTCTCCAATTCGTTGCATGCTTCCATGAATCATCGCCTCATATGTGTTCATGCCATGCGAGACGAGTGGAGGTTTTTCGTGCATACCCGCGAATTGGAGGCAGTAGCGTTCTAACAGAGATTCTTAATCTTGAATTCGTTTCTAACTGTGGCTTGAGGTTGGCTTCCGATTGAATTTTGCGATGATTTTAGGTTCTTGGAAGGTTGGCATAGCTACCACCAGTACTACGACTAGGTTTCTTGGTTGAGCCCATTTCATCGAGTTTGGTCTGTACTGGATGTGGGTAGCTCGTTTTGCAGGATGGGTTTGTTGAAGCGGTGGCAGTTTGCGTGTTCACATTTAGATTGCGCATATTGCTGTATGCATATGTTGTCACGATAGTCTGGGGTCAGATTCTTAACTACATCATGGAAATGGAAATCTATTGTATCGATTAGACTGATTGTGTTATTCTATTAATGGGGATAAATTGGGCAGCTCATGTTTTCGATGTAAGTTTATGACCGCGTAACATTTTGGCGAAGATGCTTCAACTTATTTATTAGTGCTTTCTTGCCGATAATTGACTTAGCAAGTTTTTAACTCTTGTTTCAAGTAGTACCGATGCATCAACCTGAAGTTACATTCTAATTTCATCTTCTGTTTGGTACATGAAGAGATTTTTCTTTCGTAGAATTTATGTTTAAGAAAGTTGAGTCTTCGAATTGGGTCTAGAGGTTAAAAACCAGAAATTCGTCCAGAGCAGCTAGTTTGCGCTATTGGATCACATGCTGGAAATACAATAGTCCAATCTAGTGAGTGATAAATGAATTAACATAAAAGTAATGTGTATCTGTTTAAGGAAAGAAACCCGAAGAGCTGGCAAGAGGTTCAACTCAACCAGCATGGGACATAATTAAAACTATCTGAATTTCCAATGCAATGGGGATTATAGTCTATTAGATGTACAACTGCATTTGCTATGCATCTTTCAGGTTTATTTGTAAAATTACAATTGTCATACTGCTGTAGTTGGCTAACATATATCCAATCAATCTACACTGCTAGTTTCTTTTTATCCTGTTGTAATAATGTAATAGATGGAGTAATGAGTGTTGTTACTAGTTGCAAAATACAGCATCACATTGTTTGAAAGAAAACTAAAGAATAGTCTGAGTAAGCTTAAAATGGAATCGTGCACTCTTCTTGGTGAGCTTGCATATGCGTGTTCAATATATTTTCTGCTTATAATTAGTCTGAGTAATGCTTTCTTTGTTGTTTTCTTGGCTTGGACAGAAGGATTCTTTACACATTAAATCAATTTACTGTGTTTGCTTGTTCCATGGTCTAGAATTTCAAATGTAAAGTGTAAACATTTGATATGAGCTCAAAATTAGTTAGCTACTATGGTTTAAACTTCTAGTAAGTGTTAACTGCTAACAGTCCTTAACTCAGATATGGAGCACTTTTCATGTACTTGCTGATTTGTCATCTATTCATCCTCTGTGTGTTGGGCTGTTGGCTTGATAATGTAAACTGTTCTTTCTCAATCTGCCTTGTGACAATGACATTTATTTTCAGTGATGGAGGTTACTTCAATGCAATAATGAGCTTTCCACAGAATTATCCTAACAGTCCTCCAACAGTCAGATTTACCTCAGAAATGTGGCATCCAAATGGTCAGCTTTCCTCAATCGCCACTTCATGTTTCTGTAACTCCATGATCCATAATTTTAACACTGCATAATATTGGGCAATTGCCAGTTTATCCGGATGGACGTGTATGCATTTCTATTCTTCATCCGCCTGGTGATGATCCCAACGGTTATGAGCTTGCAAGTGAGCGTTGGACACCAGTGCATACGGTACGAATTATGGTGTCTATGATGCAAACAATTTCCTCTCTTTTCATTCTGTTTTGCACTAGTTCTATTTTGTTGACAACTTGACATATATTCTGTGTTGAGGCCTGGAGGGTATTATCTGCTGAATTTGCTTACATAAATAATCGCTAAGCTTTGATGAAGGAAAGAGCTTATAATGCAAATTTGGAAGTTTGTTAAGCATCTGCAATGTAATACACAGCCATAACACCACACTGCAAATATTTCCTAAAATTGCAAACAATGATGATGGCTTTGTTTCGCATTTTGGTATATTCATGATTTTTTTTTTGCCTTCCACATATAGTTCCATTTTGTCAATCCTTTTATCTCTAGTACAGTTACTGTAAAGTGCAATGCATTATTTTCTTTGGACTAGTAAGTCGTTAAGCTTGCATAAGAATCTTTGAGCATCTGATATTATCTTGTTCAGTTGGATATATTGGTTGTTTTGTTGTATGAGCAAGTGTTGTCTTCTAGAAAAAGCTCACTCTGATACGCTGATAGTAATTTCTTTCAAAATACCGGAGCCCTTATTAGAGTTGGTGTAACCTTCAGGAATTTATAGTATTATAGCTTGAAACAGACACATCGAACTCATCTTCTGGTATACTTTAAAGTCAAAAGTAATTGTAGCATTTGAATCTAGCATTTGAAAAGTCATATCTTGAACAATGCTGCAAAGTTACCTGTTTGTTTTGTCATTGATTTTATCACGATCATATATTTATCTTCTCTAGTTTTTTGTAAGTAACCATTTTTTACTATTTAATCATCATATTCCTGATTCTTGTAATTTTAACGAGTGTTTTCCATTTACAGGTTGAGAGTATAGTTCTGAGCATCATTTCGATGCTTTCTGGTCCAAATGATGAATCGCCAGCAAATATTGAAGCAGCTGTAAGTTCACTTAACATTTGCTATGGAAATTGAGAACTCTGTTCCTCCTGGGCCTTGGTATATATGGCATTTTATCTGTCACAGAGTGATGGGGGGAGAGTACTGAAGTACTTGTCAATAGGAAAAATACAAAGTTGGCAGACCCTACAAAATAAGCTTACTTCCAGTCCAAAAACCATTATTAATTTTATTACCAACATTTGCATGCTGGATTTTGCATGTACCTTTCATCTAGATAGATATTCACCTATTTATTTGGTTAGTTGCAGCCCTGAAATTTTTCTCAGGTACTGCTACAGAAAATTTGAGCTATTTTTTAAAGACAGAAAAATCAGCAAATTTGAGCTATTTTTTAAAGACAGAAAATTGTAGTCAGGACAATGCGTACTGTATTTTGCGTGCTGTTTGGTGGACCTTTGTTCTGAACTTCTGCTTATCGTTCTTGAGCAGAAGGAATGGAGAGAGAAGAGGGATGACTTCAAGAAAAAGGTTAGGCGCCTTGTAAGGAAATCACAAGAAATGCTCTGAAGAAACTGGGAGTACTGGGGAAAGTTAACCATACCACGTCACATGTGCATGATTTTGCTGCCGATTTCCAAATGTCAGTTGACACTAGCAATTCACTTCTCCCCGTGTACTTCCTATAGTGTGCCTGGTGGTGGTCGCGGTTTCGTCTCCCAGGAAGGCAGAATAGCACTGGGACATGTTTGTCACCTATTCTAAAGGTCTGGTTGTATTTGTGTGGCTAGGGCTGTAAACGTCGAAACTTTGAAATACTGCCACTCATCACAATTTTCGTAACAAACGTCATATAAGCAGGCACATGCCTGATCTGCTAGCTGTTGAACGTTGAAACACGCTGTCTGCAAACTGGTTTCAGTCCGTTCTTTGTAATACAGTATGTTCTGATAAATGGAGCAATACTCGGTGCTGTACAAAATACTTGCGGGAGTTTGCTGATTCATCCGTCAAAATCTATTGGCTTATCATGTTTCGTTTCCTCTCGAGGCAAACTACTCCGTATTTCATATTTCATGACACTGAATCTGCATGGCATGATATATACCCTTTTTGTTCAGCAAATTGGGCAAAATCAAGCTGCCGCAGACAAATAAATATCGGATGTTTTCTCCATATAAGGCAATACTATTTTTACTCAGGATTGAATCTACTATGGTCTCAAAGGTAGAACAACGCAAAAAGATTTTCTGAAACTAGCAGCTCACACCACAGCCACAACCACATGTTTTGGATAATGCTGATGGACCATGGTCGAGCAAACCTTGCTTGGGTGGTCCCATTTCCGGTAAAAAGAAGCACAACTGCTATCGGCAGATTACAGAATTCAAATCGATAAGCCATGAAGTTCCAAGCATGCAAGCTTGTGTGTATTTGCAGGGTTGCAGCTACAATGGTAAAATCGGATGGTAAGACTTCCAAGAGTTAGAAACGAGCAGAAGTCTGCACTCCGTGCCAATCCTCCCCAAAGGCAGCAAAGTTCTGGGACCAACCCTATTGACAAGTGAACTCTGAATACCTCGAGCCCTTGTAGATGATGCCAACATGTCCCTGTCTGCTGAAAACAAAGCACCAGAAACAAGAAGGAAAAATAAAAGCCAAGGGAAATCGATCATAGTGGGATTCGAACCCACGACTTTTAGATTCGGAATCTAACGCGATATCCACTTCGCTATATGATCGTTGTTGGCTTGCATACACAATTAAATTTTGATAGATAAAAGCCATGTGCATCCATGTCCTTGCTTCAAGAGGGAGAGGAGACAACAAACATGAAAAATACAAACAAATTCTAGTTGGCACTAGTAACATTCAAGAACAGAAGCAAAGTGTAATATGCCGTCATAGTAACTTCAATGAAGGGTATACATTCAGCTATCTTTATAAGGATGAAACAAAAGGAAATGCATACTCCTCAACTTATCTGATGTTTCAAAAATACAGACTAAATAAACAATAAACAACACAGGATGACAAGTATACACGACTGTGCAACATGTTAACCTAGAAGATACTGTAAGTCCCACCAGCATTATACGCATACTTCTGTATGCAGGAAAGGTATGCTGATGATACAGAACAAACAAGTGAGATCAACAAGGAAACCAAACACAAAAACTGAAATAAGGGACAGAAATGCCCACAAAAATTAAGTTTTGTAAATACAATCATTCCATGCAAACAGTGAGCATAACAGCTGATGAGATACTATTTTAATTTTGACTGCAGGGGGAACAAACATGCATGCAGCAGCAACTCAGTGTTGTGAAATCACCAAGCAAGTATTTGTGAATTTGTGACATAGCCATATGTGCTCATTTGCGTTCCAAGCCCGCAACTGGTGCTAGGTTATTTTGGTCAGATCAAATTCGGCGCTTGGTCAGAGTAGTATCAGCATGATCCCATAGCACCCAAACGACCGAACCTCCCCAAGCAACAACTATGCCACGAACCCTACCACGAACGACATGTAGGTCCTGTTTGGGGAGCTTGTCTACACCTTCTTTCAGAAACTCCAGCTCCCCTAAACAGTCCAGAATCTGAGAATCATAGAATCCAAAGAATGAACTAGAAGCTAGAAGCTGGAAAATACAGCTTCTCCTGATTATCAGAAGCTAGCTACCAACCAGCTGCTGTCAGAATCTTAAGTTCCCCAAATAGGGCCGTAAACGACTATCCAGACAACTGACAAAAAAACTTGCCATCAGATCAGGGGATGCTAGATCGGTTCAACAAATTCTAGGTCAGGCTGCCGGTGGATCTAAAACAGATCTTCGCAGAAGGAGATCCAGCGATGGGCGTGACCATGGGTATAGAGATGTAGAGTGGATACGGAGAAAGTTGGGATGGATCGTACCGGCCGGCGGCGGTGTCGGTAATCCGGCGAAGAAGCGAGCAGCCAGGGATGGCCGGCGGCCCTCCGGCGGGATCGACCATCTTCCCGGCGGCGGTTGGAGGGAGGAAAGGGAAGGGAAGGCGGCGGAATGGGAGATCAGCGCGGTGGGCCGTGGCAGCGTGAAGGGCCTCATACCGCGGCCCGCCAAAATCCCCCGAAAAAAAATTCCAACTTGAACCGCCCCTCCCTTGGCCAAAACACGGTTTACCGCTTGCATTTCGCTTTCCTAAATTCCCGCTTACCGCCTAAACCCCCCACGGAGCCGCCACATCACGGATCCCCACACCGAGGCGCGTCAAGATCCAGCCGTACAACTAATCCAACGGCCGCAGGCTCCGCCACCTCATCGATCCGCGCCACCACCACACCCACAAATCACGCCCCTCCCCACACTCCTATATATTCCCACCGCACCCACCCCTTCCAATCCCCAACCCAGCGAAAGCAAATCAAATCGACCTCTCGCCTCCAAATCCAAACCCTCCCGTCCATCTCGAGCGAGTTCCCCATGGCGCCCAAGGCGGAGAAGAAGCCTGCGGAGAAGAAGCCGGTGGAGGAGAAGGCGGAGAAGAAGCCCAAGGCCGAGAAGCGGGTACCGGGCGCCAAGGAGGGCGGCGGCGAGAAGAAGGGGAAGAAGAAGGCCAAGAAAAGCGTCGAGACATATAAGATATATATCTTTAAGGTCCTCAAGCAGGTGCACCCTGACATCGGGATCTCCTCCAAGGCCATGTCGATTATGAACTCGTTCATCAACGACATATTTGAAAAGCTTGCCCAGGAGGCCGCCCGCCTCGCCCGCTACAACAAGAAGCCGACCATCACCTCTCGCGAGATCCAGACCTCGGTGCGCCTCGTCCTCCCCGGTGAGCTCGCCAAGCACGCCGTCTCTGAGGGCACCAAGGCCGTCACCAAGTTCACGTCGTCTTAGATGCGTGATCTGTTTCATGTTCAGAGCCCTACCTGTGGGGGCGCGTTGGATGTTTCTCTATTCCGATGTTTATTTAGAGCGCTCTTGGATTTCCCACACGGAACAATGTAGAATCGGTGAAATTCGCTATAAATGAATCGATAATCTTATCAAAACTCTGATTGTGTTCCTCTTGGTGCTTGAATTCCTGTAAATTTGTTTGTTTGTGGTTTGAAATGAGCCACTGTAATGTGTGACCGCAGCGCCTACCTATGGATTTGGAATTTGTATTTGCAGCAAAAGTTGGAATGTGAATCAGAATGAATAATACCGAACTATAGCTTCTAAGATTACAGAATGATATAGAATGCCATGTAATATGTGGCATTTAGATCAGAGAATAATATAGAATGATTTGAACACATGTTAAATTGTAGCAGGCGTTTAGAAGTGTATCCTTGGTCTGATTGATGTGGCCAGATCAGTTTCCTTTCACTGATGTTTTCAGCGCTAACATTTGATTTGCGATTTAAACACGTTTATTTCTTTCCAAAAATAATGAGAAGTTCGCCTGAAAATTTTAAATCAAAAGCCACCTGTATTATGGTGATTTTGTACACACTACACAATCTATCTTCTGTGTAGTGTCTACTATCAAACCATCTGAGGCTTGAACTTGATGGTCCTAGTCGGTATGATTTGAATAATTTTTCTCATCTAAAGGAATTTCAATTTGAACAGGAAATTTCTATTGCTAACAATTCAATTTTTGACAGTAGTTGTAGCATATGATCTATTTTCCCTTTGTGCAAGAAGCCAATCATGTGAGGCAAAAAATAAAGAAAATGCTCAGCACAACAGCTTCATAGTTGCATGTCTTCTGAGATTGCAGCCGGCGTGGTCATCTCTGTTCATCTCCAGGTTATCAGGTACTATGCTTGAACCTTATGAGGTCTGTTTCAGACTTACAGTATTTCTTGCTAATGCTGTTAGGGCGCATAATTTAATCTTCAAACAGATACTTGATATGCAAAGACAAGCTTGCTGTACATGTGCCCAGAACTTTATATTTATCTCAAAAACCACAAAAAAGTTTCGTTGGAATGCCATTCCTTGACCTGTCTTTTTTATGGTGTCTGATAATCATACAAGGCAGTGCTCATCTTCCTCGCTATTCAGACAAGATTCAAGCATCATGTAAATATCATCACTCTGAGGATGTCTGCAGTCTCCATTGAAGAAGACATGAACCTGGTTCTGGACCTCAATCCAACTGCAACCAGTGATCCTCTTCAACCCCTTCTCTTTAATTTCCCTCCTGACCATTGACACATCCTCCCAGCTTCCTGCTGCAGAGTAAACATTAGATAGAAGGATGTATGAAGAAGTGTCCTTCGGATCCAGTGCATGAATACGCTTCGCGACACTCTCAGCCAGTTCCCTATTCCAGTGAATCTGGCACCCTCCTATCAACGACTTCCAGAATCCGATGCCTGGCTCGAAGGGAAGGTTCTCGAGAAACTGCTTGGCATCATCGAATCGCTTAGCCCGGGAGAACAGATCAACCACACAAGCATAGTGCTCAGGTCTCAATACACCCGGTTGCTCCATCTCAGCAGTCCTGAACAATGAGTAACCTTCATCAACCAGACCAGCATGGTTGCAACCAAACAGCAAGCCAAGAAGAGTAACACGATCCGGCTTCAAGCCTGTAGCTTTCATCTTCCTGAAGGCATCCAAAGCCTCCTCTCCTCTCCCATTTTGTGCATATCCGCAGATTAACGCGTTCCAGGACACCACGTTCTTTTTCTTGATCTTTTGAAATGCCAGGACGCTGTCATCCAAACTGCCACACCTAGCGTAGAAGCTGACAAGAGAATTGCCCACAAAAACATCAAACTTACCCAAGAACTTGATAGCAGAAGCATGGATGCTTCGACCAACGCCAAGCGCCCCAGCATTGGCAACGGATGTGAGCAAGCACGGAAACGTACTCTCGTTCGGCCTGACACCTTCCCGACACATCTCCAGGAACAGATTGACTGCCTCCTCGTTGAGTCCTGCCTTGCTGGAGCCGCCGATCATGGCGTTCCAAGAAATCACATTCCTCTCCGGCATGCACCGGAACAGCCGGGCTGCATCCCCAGACATCCCATTCTTCAGAAACCCCGCAATGAGCGCGGTGTAAGAGACGACGTTCGGCTCGTGGGTGTCCTGGAGCGCGCCCTGGGCTTCCCTCACGGCGCCCATCTTGGCATAGTGGTCGACGAGAGAGCTGCCGACGAAGACATTGGAGCAGAGCCCAAGCTTAGCGACACAGGCGTGTAGCTGCGCGCCGACGCGGAGGTCGCGCAGAGCGCTCGCGGAATGCAGGATGGTGCCGAAGGTGAACTCGTTGGGCACGACACCGTCACCAAGGATGCGGGAGAAGAGGGCGACCGCGTCGCGGTGCCGGCCGCTGCGGGTGAGCGCGCCAATGGCCGCCGTAGCCGAGACGACGTCCCAGTGCAGCATTTCGTCGAGCAGGTTGCGGGCAGGCTCAGGGAGCCGTGTGAGCAGCACCGCCGGCTGAGTCGTGGGCTGGGTCAGGGTCCTCAGAGCTCAGGGAACCCTAAGGCGCTGCATCTGATCGCTGGAAACTTGGGCCTTTTGGAACGGACGAGCTTTGCCACTTTGGATGTGGTTGATGAGGATTTCTGTATTTTGTTGGTCAGTCTGATGCGATCGCCGATCGGCCGAATAAAACGTTGGTGTTGCAGCCTAGGAGGTTAAGTGCTCCTATCTTGAAGATATCTGTATTTATTCAAAACATAACAAATACATCATTCTAGATTACAGATCTGAATAGACAGTTCGACTCCGTTCAGTTCGACTCCGTTCGATTCAATGGTATGAAGTGATATTTTCAACGCACATGAAATGAAGTTAACGCATGATTAATTAAGTATTAACTATTATAAAATTAAAAAAATATATTTATTTGATTTTTTAAAACAATTTCTATATAGAAACTATTTCAAAAACATACTATTTCAAAAACATACAATTTAATAGTTTGAAAATCGTGCTAACGGAAAATGATAAAGTTAAAATTTAAAGTTGAGAAAAAGAAGACGGTGAGAGTAAATTAAGATCTGTGCAATTCTCGTTTGAGAATGATCTTCATGCTGCTGCTAGCATCTACTATAGTACTCCATAATATACTTTTGTTCTATAGTACTCCATAAAATACTTTTTTTTTTGGGTTCTGTTGTGACTTCCGAAAATTAAAGCATATCCTGAACATGTTGGAAGCCAGTAGCTACAATCTACAGAATAGAAGCATGTATGCGCACAATGGCTACAACGAATAGCATCTCCATCTAACCCAGTCACGAATTCACAAGGTGGGCTCGTGTACATCAGCTATAGGAAATACAATACTCCACCGACATTCTTCTGGGAATAATATAGGTATGGATAATTCTGCATTTCATATCTCAATGAATGAATTGCAGGCATACATGATACACATCTCATGAGGGCATCAGGATTAGTTAAAAGTAAGCAGGCAAGTTCAAATTATTCTATTAACAATTTATCTCGTGACAACACTCCTCCAGAATGACAAGCTGGTGCCCCATAGCCTAGTACAGAAAATTGAATACATTCTCAAGGAAATAAGAACATGAATATTATTTTCATAAGCCTTCTTTTCTAGAACCCTCGCTGATTTTAGGTCCCGCCCACTGTTGGCTAGCACGAGACTTGGCCCAGGGATCAAGAGGAGCCCGCTGAGGTGGCTGTGGTGTTGCGGGTTTGGATTCTCGGAGTTCGTTTTCCCTATCAACGAACCTGCAGATGAAGACAGTGAGTGACTTGGGCTGGACACAGTAATTTATTGTTTCTGGGAATTTGAGATGATATATTTATGGCACAGCCAGCTAAAACTCAGCATTTTAGAAAAAAGAACTTTGTATGGTTTGAAGATGTTCTTAGCACATTAGCTTCTTTCAATTAAAAAACACGGTGAAGATGAATTTTATACTCAACCAATCAATTATTCCACGTGAAGCAGGGCAAAAACAAGTTGATGGCATGGCAGTAACTTATTAATAGCAAACACAAAGTAAAAGTAAGCTAGTAACAAAAACTGACTAATAACAGCCAATGGAAATGTCACTGATAGATTTTCCTTTTTAAAAATCATAAGAGAAGCTTACTCAATGTATGCCATCGGTGCAGCATCACCAACTCGTATCCTAGTTCGCAATAGTCTGGTGTACCCACCAGCTCGGTTCCTAAATTCAAAGGGAACAAAATAATCATTAGGATCGGACTAAAAATATTATGACCCTAAGCTACCAGTACATAGCATTTTAGTATTACAATTTTGTGATGCATAAAATCCTACACCTTTTAGATGCATTTATACAAAGATCACCGTAGGCGTTCTACTTTATTCCTTATGTGGAGATGCTAACATGACATATTTTCAAACAGTGGTAGAAACAACTCAAATTGATCCACAACACATAAAGGATTTTTACTTGTAACGGTAGGCTAGCTCTGTAAATAGCTTATGAACAACATCATCTCCCCGAACAAAAGCAGAAGCACGTCTAGCTGCATCCAATGTGCCCTACAATTTATGCAAATAAAAGATAAGTTTCTGGACCAATAGCTTTAAGAATAGACTTAAATAAACCAATGCAATATTCCAGCCAGATAAAAAGATGTTTAAGGTAACATGCAGAATGGCACAGTCACAGCCTCACAGGAAGGCTTATGTAGCATCAACTCCAAAACAAAAAGACATCATTCAGATGGATTGCTAGTATGTAACAACTTAAGACAATTTATCAGACAACCAATCATTGATTAGCTATATGACTTGAACATTTCAACCATCTAATAAAGAAGAGAGAAAATAAAATATAAAAGAAGAAAACTCATTTGAATCTGATTAAAACCACGATGTAAAACATTACTCCATCCGTCCAAAAATATAAGCATTTCTAAATTTGTTCTTGACCAAGTTTATAGAAAAGAATATTAACATCTACCATGTCTAATAAGTAAAGTATGAAAATATATTTCGTAATGGATCTAATGATGCTCATTTGATATCGTGGATATTATTGTTTTCTTTCTATAAGGTCAAACTTAGGATAGTTTGAGTTAGGAAAAAATCAGAAATGCTTATATTTCGAGATAGAGAGAGTAAATTGTTTCCATACTGCCATTTTTGTGAAGACACATCCCTCAATAGTCAATTCATCTCTTATACCATCCAATACGGTTGAACAAAATGTCACGCTCATGGAACTAATCAAGTACTTATCCATGCTTACTGGTTACTCGTACTACCGAACAGTGTGTGCAGTTGTGAAAAAAAAATGTGGCAATCCAAAGCTCTACATAGGTTCATGGATGGCACTAAACTGTTTTTTTTTTCTGGTTATAGTTATATGGCAACAAGAGGATGTTTTATTGGTAGTCAGTTTTTACCTCTTTCCCGAGCTGTACCATCTGATCCGCCTTGCGCCGCACCTCCTTCGCCTGAAATCAACCACGACTTCCAGCACATAAATCCGGGGCGCCCCCACTCCACAAGGTGTTCGACCAGATCCTAGGCGCAGAGGAGAGAGTACGTACCTTGGCGACGGTGGTCTCGATGCGCTCGTGCTTCACGAGCTGCGACACCATAGTCCTGCCGAACAGACATGTCCATGACTCCGACACAGAGAGAGATGCGGATCTCGCGCTCGAGAGAGAAGGATCGAGGCCAAATGGTACCTGAGCATGGAGACTCGGTGGGCGGCGTGGCGGCCGAGCTTGCGGAACTTCCCCATGGCTGCGGCGGAGCAGAGCGGCGAGCGGCGGCGGCGGCGAGGGTTGAGGGGTTTGGGAGGGGGAACTCGGTTCGGACCTGTCCACTCCACGCGCTAGGTTTGTGCTCTTTTTTACGCGCCGACGGCCTTTTCGGCCCGACACGGCATTAACGGGCCTAAGTGGGCCTCACTAACCCCCTCTTTTAACCTTCCGTAGGCCCGTGAGCTTGTGGGCCAAGCGAAGCAAACACGAGAGATTCTAAAGGTCAAGCTATACAGGTATAAGCGAAGCAGGCAGGACCGCAGGACAAGCACAAAAAGGTCGTTTTGGTGAGCTCGACACGAGAAACACGCTAGTACTACACCCGTAGCACCGTGCGTACTCCTATCGCCCGCGGCGTTATCCTTTTTTTTTTTTCGCGCTGGAACTATCATCCGTTATTACAGCTGTGCCTGGCCATCACAGAAGAAAGAATGATCTCGATGGAGTATGGACCAACAATGAAGCTTATGCGTATGCATGCTCACACTACTGAGCTTGGTTGATAACCTTTCTTAAGTTTTGGTTGTGCAACCCAGACAAGACAAAAATAGGTGGGATATGAGATTCAAATTCAAGATCTCTCACCCCAACTCTCACGCGCGTTACCATATCACCTACTACACACATCTAATTAGGATAGATATGTTTTCTTTTTAAACTAACCCTGAAGGTATATTTAGTTCCGGTTGGTGTTACCAACCGGAACTAAAGATTGTTAGAGTCTGACAAGCCCTGATAGTTATTTAACCGGGATTAAAAATGATCTCTAAAGATCAAAAAGTTTCATTAGACTTTTTAACCGGGACTAAAAATGATTTTTAGTCCCGGTTCAAATTCGAATCGGGACTAATCGTTGGAAGATCACTTCTCCGGTTCAAATTCGTCGGCAAACTGCATGACGTGTTACGGTGTTACGATTGTTTGTTGTTCTCGCTTCGCTGATGATTCGTTGTGCAGGGGCGCCTCTTGGCCTCGTGACCTAGACGTCTCATGTTTTCAACGCGCGCACTGGTCCCGATTCAATCCGCAGTGCCGTGCAGGCAGCCACAACCCCGCACAAGCTTCCAGCCTCAGTTTCACCTACGCACTGAGCCACTGACCGACCCGACCTAATACGTTCGGGAACATGTGCGACGAACCGATACGGACAGACGTCGACCTACGCAAATATTAAAAGGAGAACCCGTGCGTACGGTGTCGCTCGCTGCGCGCGTCTCGCTTCCGAATTCCGACACCTCGGCTGCGTTACCGGATCGATTGCATACCTGACAGTAGGCACGCATGGCCTCAGACGAATCAGTATAATCCGTACTGAATTACTGATCCAGTAATCAGGAGTGGAGTAGTAGACCCCAGTAATCAGCAGGCTTCAATTACCGGGGCGCGGTAAAGAACAAAGCGCGAGACTGCGGCCGAGATCGAGACGCAGGAGGGCAGCGCGGCATGTGAGTGAAAAGAAACCGGCAGCGCGAGCTGAGACGCCGGCCGGCGCGGATCTCGACGCCCACGGCGCAGCGCGGCGAGGCGTGGAGGTGGCGGTGGCGGGCTCCCACCGCACCGCCCGCATCTCCGTGAGGCAAACGCAGCCTCGTCTGCTCTCCTCCTCTCCGGTTTCGCGCGCGTACGCCGTGCTGTCTCGCTGTCCGCGCCATGCTAACACACCCCACCCCACCCCCCCCCCCCCCCCCCCCCCCCCCCCCGCCATCTCGTAGTCGGTGGAGCCTTCCCCCTTGTCCTCCGCTGCAAAACCCTGATGAAGCGAAACACCTCTCTCGCCTTTGCTTTCGCGTCGCGTGCGATGGCGGCAGCCGTCTCACCGACGCGTGGGGCCCGTGTTAAGTTAACGCCGGGTGTTTGCCGCTGCTGTGTGTTAAGCAGCGGGATGGTCCCTGTCACGTGGCCAGGATTAGTATACTTGTCGCGTCGCTGATCTCTGTCCCATGGCAAAGCAAAGCACCAGGGGGAGGGGCAGAGAGTTTAATTGGGACTTGGAAGGAGGCCCAAATGGACAGGACAGGGATTGCAGCCTTCCCATGCACGCAAATGCTTCCAAATATTAATACTCGCATCATCAGCGGGGCAACCCCAACCCGTGCTCCAAGGCTTCACATGCACGGCTTATTTGTCTACGGACAAATCAGGCATGAAGAGACAGCAATCAGATTAACAAACCATCCAGGACTGGGAGTAGGACTCACAGAGTGTTAGCAAGGGTCTCATTAAGAGAGGGAGAAGTCCTCGATTGCCTCACTGACATCCGGGCCCACCGACTAGTCTTGGTCAGCGTCGCCGCGCCCCATACGTGTGGGCCTCGTTAGTCAAACGTTTTCGCTTAAAAGAACTGCTTTGGCAGCGCCAAACCAGCTGCCATTTCACCACCCTCTAGAGTCCCCCACATTAATTACCTACCCTTAATCCACTGGTCTCACCCCCACACTGCAAACACCTTAATTAGTACTACTAGTCAACATCACCGGTAATTAAGCTCTAGGTACCAGTACTTAACAATAGGACAGTCTACCATACATCAGTAGTGATACACAATGCAGCAGTGTGTTGACTTCAAGAACCAAAAGGAGAAAGCAACTTACCAGAGAGCTTTTCTATTACTACTAGTACCAGATTACTACAAATCCTCTGATATCAGTTGATATCGCTGCTCTCGCCTCCATCAAGCCACACTCTGCCCCAGCTCCCACAGCTGAGCTGGTCCTGGCATCGTTTGAATGCCACTCATCACTGCCTCCGCTGCGCCCTCCTTTGCACCTTCCCCTGTGTCGCACTCGCGCCCTTTAAGCGCTAGCTGCTGACCGGTGACGACGACGCCTGCAGCCTTGCATTGCAGCTCGCTGCATATAGCCCAGGGATTATTGCTGGGGGCAGCAGCAGCCAGCAGCCAGCAGTGGTAGGTTTGACGAATATGGAAGTGGTCGTGGCTGGCAGCAGGGGGAAGGGGGAGCAGCAGCGGCTGCCGTGGCGAGAAGCGCAGCAGGAGGCGAGGAGCCCCGACATGGCGCCGCCGCGGCCTCCAAGGCCACGGCCGGGGCCGGCGAGGGCCGCCGTCGTGTACTACCTCTCGAGGAACGGGCACCTCGAGCACCCGCATTTCATGGAGGTCGCCGTCGCCTCACCTGATGGACTCTACCTCCGAGGTACGTACGTGTGCTCCGCTTGATCGTGTCGTCGTCGCGCGTTCGGTTTTGCTTTGGTTTTGTTGCTGCATTCGCAGCCGTTCCGTGACGTCGTCGTCGTTGCTGTGCGTAGATGTGATCGACCGGCTCGACGCGCTCAGAGGCAAGGGGATGGCGCGCATGTACTCGTGGGCGTCCAAAAGGTTAGTTTCGTTTACCAACTTGTTCATGTTGTGGTTTGCTTGCCGGTGAGGTGCAAGCGAGCATTGGACATGGGCATCGTCCTTAATGTTGTGGCAATATTGCAGGAGCTACCGGAACGGGTTCGTGTGGCACGACCTGGCGGACGACGACTACATCTACCCGGTGGCAGGGCGGGAGTACGTGCTCAAGGGCACGGAGCGGCTGCACCCAATCCAGCTCCCGCTGCTCGACGCGGCTGCCGCGTCGTCCTGCTCCTCGGGCTCGCAGGAGACAGCCACGTCCTCGCCGCCCGGGTGGGAGAACGGCGCCGGCGCGGTGCGCCACAAGAAGGGCGCGGGAATAAACACGACGGAGCTTTGTGAGTACAGGGTGTACAAGGCCGAGGACCCCGCCGCGGCGGCCGCGGACGCAGCGACGCAGACCGAGGACGCCTACCGTAGCAGCCGCGGCGGACACCAGAGACACGCCCAGACCCAGCGCGCCGCGGCCGCGTTGGCGCAGGAGGAGCTGAGCAGAGAGGAGACGTCGCCGCCGACGGCGTCGACGAGCCCCGAGACGCTCGAGGCGCTGATCAAGGCAGACGGACGCGTCATGGCGGCCGTCACCGGTGGCGGGAGGACCAGGGCGTCCTCCGTGCTCATGCAGCTCATCTCGTGCGGTTCCGTCTCCGTCAAGAGCGCGCTCGCCTCGCCGGTGATGCCTCGCACCGCCGCCGCGCACTACCGTCCACGGCCACCGCGCCCACCTACACTCGCCGCTACCACCGAGATCCCGAACTACCGCCAAAAGATCGTCGAGGACAAGGAGTACTTCAGCGGAAGCCTCGTCGAGACGAAACGCTCGTCGCCGGCCGACACGTCCCAAGACCTTGCCGTTCTCCGGCGGTCATCCTCTTACAACGCCGACAGGTAACAAATCCATCCATAGCTGGTTAATTAGTTGCACAACATAAATGCAAACCGATGTTCAACGCCAGTATCCAAATCAGTACGACCAGTTAGTTACCATGCCGTAGAAGTTTAGAACTCAATTTGGTTGGTTGCCTCTAAATCTCTCGTAGAGTCGTAGTTGTAAGGAATAACACATGAACTGGTACTGTTGCATTGAACCATACTGCCGTGGCGGCAGTTAAGAATTCCTAGTGCGGCACTGAACTTTCTCTGCAAATGCCATTGCGGTACACACAAGATAGTAGTAGTAGTACCTGATTAGTGGTTGCGTTCATAAATGGAAGTAGGTCTCGCGGAGCTGTCGCACACAGAGCCGAAGGGATGCTTGGAGAATGTCAGGGCCGGGGCTTGAATTCTCGTCCCGCCCTAATTAATCCATGCGAGCCTTCATCGAAAAGCCTGATTAGTTCGTTGAGAGCCATATCGCGTCAATGATAAGCCGCACTCAATCACGTGTGTGACGAGGTGAGAGATCGGAGTAACTAGAATATGACGCGAGCTCCTAGCAGCAGTAGCACCAGCTTTTTGTCAGCAATTTGAAGTAATTGAACTCTGCTTTAAGCGTGGTCCAGAGCCCTAACCCAGAACCTGATACGTAGTTATCATCATATCTGCTGCAGCACGGCTAGAGCTCGCCGTTGCTTAAAAAGAACCCAATATACTAGTACTAGCTAGGCTAGCCTGCCTCTGTGGCGTCATGGAGTACGATGAGAATATGATGATGATGAGTTGGTGATATGATGGTATGCTATCTCTGCCTCGCGGCATGGCAGGGCGCAGAAGGTGGAGCCGGCGACGGAGGCCGTGGACATGCACGACAGGTGCATCCCGCGGAGGCCCAGGGGCAAGAAGGACGGCGGCGCCTACCTCATCTCCGGCGGGAACGCGCAGTACGGGAGCAAAAGGCACGGGGGATAAGGAGTTTGGACTTGGGTTCAGGCGGAGAGCTCACCGGAGAAAATTTCAGGCTTTGCGCCGATGTGGTGATCTCATACTACCTATGTGATGATAATTTCGAAGTTGATATATGTTAGCCATTAATTGTGTTCTGTATATGGCTCTAGTGACTAGCTTCTGACCACTGTTTGGTGTCTGAGTTTATATCATTGTCTGCAGAATGAATGAATCATTATGTCCTGAAGAAATATTTTCCGTTCATATACTTTCTTTGGTATAGGCACTAGAGAGTTGTGCAAGAAATCTATTACTCCTGGAGTAGGAGTAAAAACACTGATCAAAATCCTGGACCATCCTCAGTGTATTGGGCTCGTGTCAGTGATACGTAAGTGGGCTGTATGACCGATCTAGTATAGCCCAAGCGATAAAATATGAGTTGGTTACTTGGTGCGCTCACAGCCCAGACAAATCCGATTGGACTTCTGGGAGGTCCAGATACGCCTGAAACTGTTGACCTCCTCCATGGAACCGGGGAAGTATCCAGTGCAATCGTACTCCCCAGTGGGAGAATGCAATCAGCAACGTGGATCACCGGATGCTAAATGTTCGGTTCGGATTGAAGCCGGTCATGAGCTAGGATCACCTATATTTAATTTGATCCATGCCACTATAAATAGACTAAACATAAAAAATACCACCACTATTCGTAATATCGGTTGGATGCCACTGAATTTTTTGTAAAATTACAACCATGCCATCACCGTCCACTTTTCTATCATTCCCCATTAGATCTACATCCTCCTCCATCTATGGCGTGCACCGACCAGCAGCAGCAGCACCGAGGCTGAGCGCCGCCATCTCCTCCACATGTAGAGGCTGCCGCCGCATCGAAGCTGAGCGCCGCCTTCCCCGCGTACCCGAGCTGCTTTGTCGCCACTCCAGTCGCTCGTCGCCGACGAAGGAAGCCTCGCCCGACCGCGTCGTCGCCGCCTTCGACTCCCCCGCGTCGCACCACACCACGGCCACCCCTTCTTCCTCGGCAATCGTCGCCTGGAACAGCTCCTTCCTCGCGGAGGTGAGTTCTCCTCTCGCCGCTGGCCTCCGGCCATGTTATTCTCGCCACTCCGGCCATCCTCTCTCCTCCCTAACCCTTCCAGCTTATTTTCCAGATCGAGGAGATCCCAAGCACCGCTTTCCTAAATCCAGAGTCCGCCAGAACTCCGCCGTCGCTGTTGCGCCCGAAGGCCTGGCCGCTATCCCCACAGCCGAGCTCCTTCACCGTCGTCGCTTTCCTAAATCCAGAGTCCGCCGGAACTCCGCCATCGCCGTCGCGCCCGAAGGCCATGGCCGCTATCCCCACCGCCGAGCTCCTTCACCGTCGTCGCTTTCCCTGCCGCCGAGCTCCTTCATCGTCACCTTTTGCCGGTGTGCACTCACCGGTTCTCTCCCTCCCCACCTCTCCGCTTCCTTCCGCCGCTCGCCGCCGGAGTTGGGCGGCTGGGGTTGCGTGCGGCACCAGCGAATCCGGTGGTGGTGGTGTGCTCGTCGTTGAGGTGGTGATGTCTTGCAGATGGAAGAAGGACGACAAGGATAGAAATAACGTTGATGACGGAAAAAGTGGATGGAAAATGCGGCGGAGTGGTACGGTTCTAATTTTCTCAAATTCCAGTGGCACGTAGCCGATATCGTGAATAGTAATGGTATTTTTCTAATTTGATATATTTGTAGTGGCATGGATCGAATTGACCCTAAAATATATGGAAATGCCCCCCAACCCCCAAATGTCGGTGCACAATTTGCCCGCAACACCCCATTATCCACTCTCTTCCACTCCATAGTCCCCACAAAATTCCCTCTTTCATCTCTTCGAATCAAACACAACGGAGTTGAAAAAATAGTCGCATCGGCAGAGGCGACGACGGGGCTAGAGGATTTGTTCGATGGTAAGTCAGGGATGGTCGTCCAGCCGCGAGACGCTTGACACCGTCCCTACAACTCCGCCACTACGCCGCCGACCTTGATTTGTACCTCCTGCGAGCCGGCGACAGTGCGTCCTCGAGGAGCAAGCACCGGAGAGGTGGATGAGGTGGGACCTGGTTCAGCGAGGAAGAGAAAAGGTTCATCCCTATGCTTGTAGAAAAGGCGTCTCCTATGCCACCACGAACTCTGATGTGTTGCTGAACCTACATTTTTTTCTAGCTGATCTACAAAGTGTGCAGTATAGATACATCGCTTATTCGCTGCCATGGTAGTAGCCATGTTTGGTGCTTTTGTTCTTCATCTCTCTAGCAAAGTATATTTAGTTATTGAATCTGGGCTCATCATGTCAATACCATGAAAGTAACATTTATGCTCCACAAAATTTATAGGATGCTATTTTAAGATCACTATTGTGCACAAGGACTTTTCTGGTGAAGGGCACATTCAGATCAGTATTGTGCAGAAGGACTTCTCTGATGATGAGCACATTTAGGTTGAAGGAGAAGAATGCGACAGACAGGCATATGAGGCAACTTACGTCTTTGTAGTGAATGATATTTATTTTCTGAAATGTTTGAGTATAACTTATGACACAGATGTATTGGATAGTTTTCCACATGGTCATGGATGGCAAATATGCACAATCTACTTAAACTTATAAAACATTTTTGCAATCTAGGGAATCGAACATACAAGAAGCCATAGGTATATGTGTGTGTGTGGCGAACAAACTATGCATTCATTTAAGTTTAGATGCCAAGGTTCCACACAAATATTTTTCACTACTGATACACCTTTCAAAAAATCCACAGATATTTTTCAGTAGCTGGAAGTAACCTTGCATAACAAGGAGATAACAACATAATAGTTTTGAGTACTGGGAGCCAGGAAGCCTAGCAAGTTAAAAGAAAAATGCTGACATGCTAGCAACATTTTGCCATATAACACAACTAGTTCAGTAGGTCACAAAATGAATCTTAGTACATGACATAGGACTAATCGACATATCAAATTATTGATACATCACACATTTGATTAGAGAACAAAGATCACCCTATGTAAACCAGGTGGTAAAATAGTGAAACTGGAAGTGTGGTCGTAGATGTTTGATCCTAACAAACTTGTAAATAACAGATCTTAAAATTGCATATCACCATCGCCATGCTCCATAATAGCAAATTGTAAACCAAGCTATGCTCCAAGGAAACCTGCCATCAAAATCAAGTAGTTAAATGTTTAGAAGCAAACCATGACAGGTTCAGGTAAAGCCTCCCATGCAGACCAGCATCTCCATAATACATAGCAGCAAATTGTAAACCAGGGTTATATGGGGAACCTCCATCAAATGTAAATAGTGAAATGTTTAGAAAAAAATAACATGACAAATTCAGATAGAGTAGTTCAATTATAAACATATTTACTTGTAGTGTTTGCTTGGTTGCCAAAATTAAATTGCCATAAATTTGCTCCAAAATGATAAGATTGCTCCAAAATAATGCTTCTATCAATATGGCAAATACACCAAGATAATCCGAAGCAACCAAAAGAAGAGGTTACCCAAAATGTACCATCATAAACTTGCTCCACAATGACAAACTTACTCCAAGCTAACACCTGCCATCAATTTGAAGAGATTAACTACACCGTGATAATCCAAGGCAACAAAAACAAAAAAAAAAAATGGAGCAAGTGCACTAACTTGATTCATGGATTTAGCGGTTTTTTAGAGCCATTTGCCTTCCTTTTCTTGTTGTTTTGTTGCACTTCCCCTTCCTTACCACCATTACTAGCCTTTTTTCTTGTTTTGCCCTTATCCAAATGTCCCAACAATCTGTTGCATTTCCCCTTTGCACGCACATCATTAGGTGGATGAATGTCGATTTGTGTGGGAACGCTGCAACCAAGAAACTCCTCAATCTCGCTAACTCTATTCCTCTGAATGACCAGCACCATTTCCCTTGCTTGTTTTGCAATGTCAAGAACACCATCCTTCAACAGTTGCATGCTATCAATTCCTTCAACAGTTGCATTGTCTCTTCCATTGTTCTGAATACATCAAACAATAATTTTTTCATCTTATGGTCAGTTGAGGTGTTCTCACTTTCTTCCAACAAGGTACCCTCACTATCAAACATAGGTTCCTTTTTGCACATCTTTTTCCACCATTTGAGGACTAAATGAGGTGGAAGCTGATTTAGTCTGGCGCTTCTAAGGACGAGAATTGCATGAGAAGGAATTCTGACAGACTCAAATAGCATACAAGTGCATGAAATATCCATGGTCGATGTGTCATAAAAAAACTTTTCTTACCCTCAATGAACTATCACTTACCATAGTAATTTTAACATTCCCCTCAAGCTCGATGTTCTCAACTATACACTTCTCCATAACAGCTACAACCTCTCTATGAAAGGTGGCAAATATCTCATGAGTGAACACCTCCCTTCCATGCTTCTCAAGCCCCCAATCTGTTTTGAGTTTTTGGTTAGAATGGACTGTAACATTATCATTTTCTAGCTCTTTGTGGCATTGTTCTTCTAGGGCAATGTCAAACCTGAGCCAAAACTCCATCAAAGCAAGTTTGAAGCCTACAAAATGACAGAAAAATGAGTTGGTGCTCTCAGATCTTGAGGTCTTTCGAAGAATCCCCGCAAGTGAAATGTCCTTGAAGTAGACTGGTATCCATGACTCCCGGATACGATACCTTGTTTTCAACCATTCATGGTCTTCTAATTCATAGTCAGAAATAATGGAAGTCCATTGTGCCTCAAATTCCTCACGAGTTTCGGTGCACCATACACATTTGTCAAAGCGATCAAGGGACTCTTTGTCCTCTCTCAGGGATAACCTACCTTCTCTTTCAATTTCCTCGTAATATGCCACATGCATAACCTGTGGGTGCTCGTGGGGAAAACAATGCTAATTGCAGCCTTCATGCTAGCACATTCATCGGTTATTATTAGCTTAGGTTCAACACCTCCCATTGCACGCAGGAAAGTTTGCAGCCACCATCTATATGACTCTATCTTCTCACTTAGGAGTGCAGCACCGAATAATACACAAGATCCATGGTGATTGACTCCAGTAAACATTGCCACTATCATATCAAACTGATTAGTGTTGTATGTAGAATCGAGTGAGACAAGATTTCCAAAATGGCAATAGTTTTTCCTACATGTGGCGTCTACCCAAAAGGCATGAACTAACCTCCCCTTGTCATCAACAACATAATCAAAGTAAAAACCAGGATTGGCTATGTTCTTTCTACTAAGCTGGTCAACAAACATTTGTGCATCTGATGACTTAATAGTGCACCTCAATGTGCGGTGAAAATTCTGCAAATCCCTTTTAGTGCAACCAACATTTTCAAATCCACCTTGGCTAACCCACCGATATCGATACGCTCCAAAAGTGCCAATGCAAGCTCTATGACAATCAAACAATGTGCTCTTTACTTTCTCACTAACTTGCCTACTGGATCTCATGAATTGTTGTTTGTCGGGCGAGACAAGCACATGTGAGTGGTCTTCCACAAATTTTTTTAATGACGTATTTATTGTCAGCTGTGCGTGTAATATGAAGCATAACACCACATCCACACCTAGTTTCTCTTCTATTGTGTTTCCTTTCACTACCAGATGAATCGTTCGTACCTTTGTCAGAAAGAAATCCTTGGTTTGAGCAGTAGGATCATTTCCATTGCATGACATTGTTGGTGACCTTCTGCTGCCCTAGACGAATTGAAAAACCTACTTGGTGTGCATATGTTTCATAGAACTACAGTGCTGATTCCATGTCTTCAAAAGTCATCCCCACGTTTGGCTTCATCATGTCATCACATTCTGGTGTACATGATAAGCCCTACAAAATGGTCACCAACTCATTGATAAGTTGCACAATTGAATGAGATCAAGAAGACGTCCAAAATAAATTAGGAGCTCAATATTTACATAGAACGGGACGCTCATTGTTTTCTTAGGTGTCATGTACACATCTAAGGTTGGGTCTGAGCTGATTTCAGCAGTGGAATGAGCATCATTGTAGCCACATTGTGGAAATGGTGTTGCACAACTCACCTCATCCTTGAGCTCCATAGGTTCTGCAATGACATTAAGTTCCTCAATAAGAAAATGTGCTAGGCAACATAAAAACAACAGATCCATTACAACCAAAACATATCCAAAGTAAATTTTGTAATCACATGCTTTAGGTCGAAAAATTAAAACCAAAACAAGGGAACAACCATTTCAGAAATTCCCAACATTCTGAAAACAACTCAGTGAAAAACAGAAATATTAGATCGAAACCATACCTTGCATTTTGACTTTTCGAGAAGATGGCGTCTCCTTTGTGGCTGGTCCAGGATGAGTTGAGTTAGGGGCACCACCTACAATACCAAAGCCCTAAATCGATGCAAAAGAAATCATCACAAAATTGTGAGAGAAAGACGGAGGAGCAGAACTGTGTTGAGAGGGGATCAACATTAAGAGGACATATATGGTTTATATCGAATCCTTACCAGAACATTTGGCCTCCTCATAGCTGCCTGGCCACCGTCCGGCTGGCCATGGTGCCCTCCGGTGGCCAAAGTGCACAACCCTAGCTCATAGCTTCGTCTCTCACCACTAGATGCTTGCGGCTCGTGATGGATTCAGCCGTGGATGGAGGCACTATTGAAAGTCTCAAACCCTAGCCTCAATGAGAAACGATGGAAATAATTCAGATTGGAGAGAGAGTCCCTGCATTCAGTCACAGAGGAGCTCAAATGGCGGAAGCGTATGCGCTTAGGGAAGGGTTGTTGCTGGCTCATCACATTGGGAGTAATAATTTTATTATTCAGACTGATTGTATGCATGTTGTTGAGACTATGTGGAATGGAGGCTTCTCAGCAACGTCTTCGGTTGTGATCTATGAGGAGGGTAGTCTCTTATGGAGTGGTTTTAATAATGTTTGCATTGAACACTGTAATAGGGAGGCCAACAATGTTGCTCATGAGTTAGCTAAGGTTGCTTTTATTTCGAAAAATTCATGTATTTGGGTCGCCCCTAGTTTTATTTTGAGTATGTTGGTAAAAGATGTAGCTATTTTTACAGATCAATAAAGCTAGCCGAATGGCATTCCTTCAAAAAAAACCATAGAGGGGCTCAAAACATTTTGGTACACATACAAGGACCTTTTTGCATTATCAACTATGAGTATGGGCAGTGCTTCAATCTCCAGCGCACATTGCAGATCTAAAGGCTAGCAGTGAGATATTGCATTCTCCCACTGGAAAATGCTATTGCACTGGATACTCCCCGTCTATGGACTGCTGTTGTTCACAAATACCACCATCCTAATCATACAGATAGTTTTAATTCAACAGAAGAATTTCAATATAATAGAGAACATTTAGATAATGACACTAGTTCTTTTTCAAATATCTCTTATAAGTTGTATATCGATGCAACCTATACAAGTAGGTTTAGTCACTCCTGTTAGTTGTGATCTCCGGGGGAATAGGGAAACCGATTCCCCACTCCACCCAACGCGCCCCGATCGGGGGCGTCGACCGAACTATGGCCGTGGGCCCCTCTCATGCAGCGCCAAATAAAAGGGGGAGTCACCGGGCATGCAAACCAACGTGTGCCGTGCTCTCGGACTCCCCACAAAACCCTAGAACCCTCCGATCTGGGATAGGCGCTGAAGTGGGGGGAAGAGCTCACCGCCACCGTTGCCATCCCTACCGACACCGCCAAGTCCCGCACCGTCGCCATGGCCGCATCAAGCTCCAAGATCAGCGAAGGTATGGGTCTCTCTCTCCCCGTTCCTTCTCCCGAAGAACTCTCTATCTCCTAAACCTCTAGGAGGGCTAACCCCTAGATCGGCACCTAAGGAAACCCTAAACTTAACAATGGTATCAGAGCCTCCCTTAGGAGTAGATCTAGGAGGGAAGAAATAAGGAAGGAGAATGGGACCTCGGATCCATAAAGAAAAGCTCAACAAAAAGAAAAAGTTGAAAAACCCTTACCTTCACCACCGTCGGTCGTCGCCGACATCGTGCGGGAAGAGACCACGGTCGCCGCCGGCCGCCGTGCGAGAAGACGAAGAGAAGTCCACCACCGCGCGCAGCTTCAAGGCACCGCCACAAGGCCACTCGATGGCGGCGCACTCACCCTCGGGAGGAGTGCGCGCACCGGCGAGAGGGCATGCAGTGATGCCGCCGTACATCGCCGTACATTCGCGCGCCGGTGAGGGGAGGGGATTAGGGTTTCGGCTGCCGGCCGGGGAGGGACGGGGGGGTTTTGTCCCCCCGATCTCGGCGCCCGATCGTCCGATCCTTAGGGTTCGATCGGACGACCAGCCTCGGCTGGGCCGAAAATGGCTGAGGAGGAAGCGAGCGCGCGGCCGCTTTCCCGACCCAGGCCCACGTTGCGGCCTGGTGCGCGGGAGCGTCGGTGCGTGCGCGTGCAGGCCGTGGGCCGAACAGACAAGTCTGCTTTAGGTCCCTCGCCGAAGGAAAGAAGTCTAATTTACGTCCCATTTTTCAGAAGCACTTATATTTTATGTTTAATGAATGCTTTCATTTCTAAGCAATTTTAATCCAATGAAAAAACTGTTTAGAGGGTAGATAAGTGTATGAAATGCTTCTGAACATGTATGTTATTTTCTCCGCTGCTATTTATGGTTGTTTAAATGAAGTAATATTGTTATTAAGACCAACGTTATTAATAGCAATATTAAATGTTGTTTATTAGTTTTTCCATGCGTTGGTTCTATTTCTACCCAACGGTGATGTAGAATTAATGTGTTAGTATATTGTATGTTTTAATTTTGACCAACGTTAAATTAAGACACGCAAGATTTTAATTTTAGATGTCTCTCAATTTCCTCTGATTTGCTTTCAGGAACCACTAATCCATTAGTTTACATCTCGGCCGTTGAGCCCCTTAACGGGAACAACTATGGCTCATGGCGAGAGAAGATAGAGATAGCTCTTGCGCTGTATGACATAGATCAAGCTCTCACCAAGCCTCGCCCCACTGAGCCTGCTAATCCAGTGAGGGCAGACAGTGAGAGCGAAGAGGACTTCAAAAGGAGGGTGCTTGACCATGCAACAATAAGATTGAAGTACGATGTTGATCGTGCGAAGTGGGAGTCATCAAACCACAAGTGCTTGATGGTAATTAAGAGCTCCATTGTGGAGGCAATAAGGAGAGCAATCCCAGCATGTACCACAGCCAGTGAGTATCTTCAGAAAGTGGAGAATCAGTTTACTGGTTCTTCAAAGGCCTATGTCAGCACCCTTATTAAGAGCTTAGTAACCATGAAGTACACTGGCAAAGGGGTTAGAGAGCACATCTTAAAGATGAGTGGCATCACTTCAAAGCTTAAGAAGATGGACTTGGTGCTCCCTGATGAGTTCCTAGTTCACCTTATCTTTGCCTCCTTGCCCTAAGATTTTGAGGTTTTTGTTGTGAACTTGTTGACGTAAAAACACGATTGCCTAGGAGATCTGCTTAGCTCTAGTGCAGGTCCAAAATAATGATGAGATGCAGGCGTGCCAGTTAGTTTGATCCTGCAACTGACAAGATATATAAAATTGAATATCAAAGAGTCGATCGGCTGACAAGCCGATATAGTAATTCCAGCCGATGCCGATACCAGCCAGTATCCAGTATAGATCTTGATACTTGAGTAAATAATGACATAAAGATTGTCGGCTGATGATAATGTAATATGACTAATATAATCCAGTAGCAACCAATCAGCTAGTAATGATAGATTGAATAAGCACTGATCCGAAGGTTAAAGCATACATCGGCTGGAGATCCGATGTCATTAAATCCAAACGATTAGATAAACAGTGAAACCTTTGTTGTCATCGGCTAAAACCAACTTGTAAGTAATCCTTGTAAGCCGATGCAACGTCCAGATAACTCATCGATTGAAACCCCGATGAAACCCTTATTGGCAATCAAGAAGCAGACTAGAGATTATGGTTCTAAGCATAACTTAGTAGATCAAACTTAACTGATGCAGCACTAAGTATAAAAAGAAACATAATATCTAGACAATCAAGCCTTTGACTGATTTTCAGGGTGGTTGATACATTATATAATCTAAGCCAACAAAGATATCTAGCCGATATCGATAAAACCCTAGATGGAGATTGGCCGATGCAAGTAGAAAACATTGTCAATCTAGAT
This sequence comes from Oryza punctata, assembly GCA_000573905.2. Classification (NCBI taxonomy): domain Eukaryota; kingdom Viridiplantae; phylum Streptophyta; class Magnoliopsida; order Poales; family Poaceae; genus Oryza; species Oryza punctata. Next base: position 40,339,265 of record CM002488.2, on the reverse strand, counting down.
TATATAATGCATATGACAACTCATCGGCTAGCACTCCGGATAAGACATTAGAATGAACCTATCGGCTTAACAAGATTTATATTATCAAGAACAATCTAGTAGGTCGAACTTAACCGATGTAGCACGAGATTATATATGATAATCTAATACTTGATGAACCGATAGATCTGTCTAATGTGATAGATATAACAAATCTATTTAAAACAATATTGTGATTGTAGAGATATATCGGCTAAGATAGAAGATCAAACCTAACCGAGACAGTCCCAACTAAACCAATGCGTCTCTAAACACAATGCTATTAAAGATAGAATTGAAATATCAGGTAGATAAATATATTAACCGAACCAGAGCGATCCAAGAGATCGAAGCGATGCCTTGAACAACACCAATGTAGCCGATATATTCACCAGGGCCCGAAGGAATGTAGGGCTTACCCCTTCGCCGGAGATCGACAGCCGATGCAGCCCCGTGTCAGGTGCCAAATTCCGTCGGTTGATAAGTAAAAACCTCAGAAAGAGGGTGATGATGCGCCGAGAGTAGTTTTATTGATCGGGAGATAATTTACATGGACTCCGGGTGTACATATTTATACCCATGGGTAGATACTACTCCACATCGGACACGATTCAAACTTTCATAAAGATAAAAGGAAAAACATAAAATCCTTATTGGACACTAAACACACTTTTCTAAAGATAAAAGGAAACTAACAGACTCTTCCTAATTAATAGATAAACTACCATGCCGCATCCTCCTTGAACTCGGTCTCTTTTGGATAAGCTTCCTTTAATAGATTAATTTTCTTAACCGAATTTGGTAAGAATCCGACTGTTGGCGATTGATAGCTTCCATCGGCCGATTCCAGAACTCTGAATCCGATACTGACTCTAGGTCGATGATAACTTCGAGGCTTACCAAATATCGTCGTTAACACAGCCAAAAAACTAGGACATTGATAAGCTCATTGCCATGTGTGTGCAAGAAGAGGATAGACCCAAGGCTCGTGGTGATTCTGCCAACTATGTGAAACATAACAAGAAGAGGAACAACTACAGCCAGAACACCGTCTCTCCTAAGGCACAAGGAAACGCGCCACAAAGTGATCCACGACCAAGCAATGTAGAGCTAGTGGATAGGGACACTTGCAAGTGGTGTAAGAAGAAGGGGCACTATAAGAAGGATTGCCCTGATTTCCTGAAGCATCTCATGAAGAAAGGTGAGGACATTATCACATTTGTAGATGAATCCCTGTACGTAAGTTATGCAAAATCTACTTGATGGATTGATTCAGGTGCGACTATTCATGTTGTAAATTCATTGCAGGGATTCCATACGAGGAGGATGCTACAAAGAGGAGAAAGATGCATTAGAGTGGTGTTTGATGAAAACATAATAACGAACACACAAATAGGGAAACCCTGTATTTTATTAATCATGATTCATTAACATGAATGTTTACAAATACATGAGGGCTCCCGCAGGAGTTCGCCTTTTACCTTCGCGATAAGTGCTTAATGGAAAGGTGTACTAACGGGAGATTGGGTGTAGTCCGCTGATTCCCGGTGCCTAGCAATGAGGCAACCGGTTAATTACATCCATGGGACGAGCCTATGGAATACCTCCGATTAAGCTGCACTTGTGATCGTCGTCTTCAAAATTAATTGCTCACTAAAGATTGAAGTTGGTGCGGATTTGAGGGTAATATAATGACACGGCCTCATCAATGCTCGGCCAAAATCAATAACTGCTCCCGTGCGCATGCATGGGTCTATATTTTTAGCTATAGAAGCAACACCTAGACAGTCCGATCGCCGATGAGGGCCGGACGTGTCTAGTACCTTTGTTCTCATAGTATCAAATAGACAATCCGATCTCCAATGAGGGCCGGATGTCCAGTTTTCTCCATAGAAAATAAGTAGCACTCAGCTAGTCTGATCGCCAATGAGGGTCAGACTAGCATAGCACCATTGATTGTATAAGTGCAGATTGATATTAGCCATGTTTTGGCTCTCATCGATCTGGCTTTAACATCATAGGTTAAGAACACGTAGACGTTCCGATCACCAATGAGGATCAGATGTCTACTGTGTTTAATCTAGAAAATTAATGTTTATTCAGTATGCTCACCATCCAGCGCAAATGTTTTGGCTAGCGACATGTTATCGATGATAGAATCGGCTTGACGAAGGATGCCGGTTGGCTGCGGCGTTTATCTTCTCCGCAGCGGCGCCGGCCTTGCTATCACCGGCAGGCTTCGATCTTCTGGTTTTTCTAATCTATTAGCCACCAGAGAGATGGAATGGATGAAAATAACGGGTGGGTGCCTCCTTTGACGTCTGCAGCATCGTCGGCTCCAGATGGGGTGTGCGCCTTATATAGAGGCAGAGGCGACGACGGCCTCGCCTAACCCCTTCCGAAATTTCAGCACAAGCCAGCGAACTCGCGTGTTGACCCTCTGGATAAACCACGCACAGGCATGTCAATCCATCGATTTGTTAGAGGTATAAAGAAAACGTGTGAGTGCTAGGGATAATCACGAGGTTAACCAGGCTAATGACGTGAGCCACAAATGCTGTTTGCCTTAGCTTATCACTTCATTATTAGAGATAATGATCAAATTAATCACAACAAACCAACCCACATTAGTAATGCTAGTACTAGCTGACTTTTTCTATTTCACCAACTCATATCTCTTAAATGGTGTGTCATGTTTAAAATCATTTGAACCATTATTTTCCATTTGAAATATACAGCGAAAAGAGTCCAATATTAATTATATTCGGACCGTATGATATTTGAATTTGCGAGTCCTCACGTCATAGAGACACGCTTCACTTTTATTTTGTAAAATTGGATTGCACGTTAATACCCAATGATTTGTTATTTCCTTTATAAATTTTGGTACGAAAATTCATCAAACAAATGCCCCCCACCGAGTATAGTCTGTACGCGAAGCAGGACAGGCTAATACTCGGTGAATGAATCATCAATTCAAATAGTCCCCTCCACGAATGATTAATTTCACCCGTACTGACTACCAGTATATCTCCAATAAGTCCAAGACATAGTTCCGGCCCAACAAAACCAGATCAACCACATGTCGCTATGCTCCGCACTGCTCAAGACGAGACAAATTCAGCGCGTTGCCTTTGAAGCATCCGGCGCTCAATCCCGACAAGATGCTGTAATAGAAAACTTGAGCTCCCATCTTGAGCGGAATCATCAAGTTAAAGATCGAGAATCTGTGATTGCGGCGCACTTAGAGCAGACGAGCGTGCATCAAAAATCTCTCCAAGATATTGCAGACTTTACTAAGCCAGATGAGTTTGCCAGATGAGTTTGGTTGTCCCGATATGTCTACAATTTATTTGATTTTTTTTTTTCATAAGTTGCTCATTAAATGAGTAGATGCTAGTTTCAAAATTTTGCTTCAGGCTTGTAAAAGCTCTTCTAATATGGTGAAGTGAACATCTCTTCCGTTGCTTTTTTTTTTTTGTATTTTGATTTTGCGCCAGAACAGCATGTACCCCAAAGTCAGTTTTAATATGAGGTTGCATTGTCGCTAGCAGTATTTGTGTAGTGGACTCCCTCTTTTTTTAACAAAAAAAATAGAAAAAAAATCTAAATATTTACTGGATTTTGAAGGACCAGCTCCCCGCTATATAGAAATTATAGTGAAATTCGTGCAACAGTGTAAATGCCGATCAGAATACCATAGCGAAAACTCATGCTATGACACGTGAATAGAAATGATCCGTGGCGAAAAATCATACCTCAATGTGAGAACAATTTATAAGAAAAGAAATGTAGCGAAAAATTCGTGCCACACTGGGATGACTATATGGTGAAGTAAACATGCCATCTTATTAATTCTATTGCGACTAGAATAAATTAGTGTCAGCCAATAGAAACTTAATCAAGCTAAACGCGACCGTTAAAATGATTACGGTACCGGGCATCAAGCTTGAAGGGTTTCACAGTTCCGCACTCGCCGCACTGGCATGCTTCACTGCTCCAAACTATTGAACTGACCATCATCCGAAGTTCATAAATGCTGGTCTAGTGCAACTGCATATATTAAATAATTAACAAGATTACTGTGAGAACAAATCACAGTGTGAAAGGATTAATAGTTGTCCGAAAATCATATACGTTGGTGTAATCCAATCATACATCAAATAATAACATCACTGTAGGAAGCTCGTTACAGTGTAAAACTGATAGAATTAATTGATGTCCGAAATTCATGGACATTGGTATGATATGATGCAGCCGTACATTGTCATAACATCACTATAATAAGAACACTACAGTGTCAACTTGATAGGATTAACTGTCATCCGAAAATCATAGACGTTGCCATCCTTCGATTTTTTTTTTGCCACGCATCATAAAGGTCTTCTTCAGACACATTTTTGTAAATGCAAGCTTCAAATATTATTAACCTGTGAGATATATGCCCCCCGCCGAGTAGAGTTCATGTGCAAAGCAACAGGGACTCCACTCGGGAAAACAATAAAATGAGTTGATTCGTTTCCACCCAATTTGACTTGCATCGGTGTAGTCTGCTTAGCAAAAGTGCTCAACGGACCATGCCATCCTTGTATTAACCAGTAATCGTGATAGATTCTGGGATATTAAGGCTAAATTAGACATGCCGGCATTGACATCCCAATGAACAAATTTTTTTCTTTTTTTTTAAAAAAATTGTTTTTCTTCTCTGTTAGCTCTCAAGGAGGAGATAAAAATATAGGAAGATTTTTTTTTGTGTTGTTGGCTTTTCCCCGGGTCACCATACTATTAGGCAGCCGATGGCAAAATGCTAGAGGATATAATATGCCCTCAATTTCCGAATAACGACGTGATCTCACTTAATGTTTCAGTTCCCTCGTGTGGCTTGTGATAATGAGCTCACGCTTCATCAGGATCTCTTGAGAACAAAGGAGTCCTTTCTAAACTTCCTCTAGTTATGTGCCTCATATTTTCCACCTTTATCCCAGTAAAGAGGATAGGATAAGGCTAAACTTTAGGGGTGGTTTGGCGTGATAGGCTATGGAATTTTGCCATTATTTTTTTTGTGAGGGTGGGAGATGACCACTGTCCGCCTTCAGACGGAAGAAGAGCAACCAACTCAGCTATAAGCTTTTGCCAAAAATATCGCCATACTTCTTCTCATGTTCTTATGTACATTTTCATCTTTCATTTCTTCTTTTTTTTATTTCTCCGTTTGTCTTCAAAATTTGCCGAGTTGATCCCCTCCTTCTTTAGAACTTGGAAAATAGTCACCTCACCTTTAGTGTAAACTAGATATTCCTCACTAGCATTGGGATAATTTTCTTTGGCCCTTGTTAAAACTCCATGGGGTGGCATGTGACTGCACACTAGAGCCTGACTTTTGTCAGCTTTAGGTAGTCCTCTCATGCTCTTTTTCCTACAGTTGCCCCCATGAGGTTTCTCCTTTAGACTGAGAAAGGGTGAAAAATATGGTGAAACCCACCACATCTGGAATAACTCAGATCAGACTCCATTGCCCCCTTTTTTATCCACTGTTGACGTGAGCTGAGTGCTTTGTGTGAAGGTCACTTAGGCATAAGCGAGACCAGTCGGGACGTTACCCTATCCAGGGACATTCTCCTTACAGATTACCAAAGGCAATGGGCTTGGTGATGTGGAGGAAGAGCCAATTTTTTTGTTTACTGTAGGACATGTCTGTCCATAAGAAAAAAGAAAAAAATAAAGAAAAAGAAATTGTTTAAATTTTTTTTATTTTAAGCAGAATGGAAGAATGGATAGTGAACCAGAGGATCACGCAAAGTATTTCTTAAGGAATCGACCATTAACAGGAGGCATAGGTCAGATTCCGTGTTGATTAATTAATTGATAAGCGCCACCATCGTAGGCTTGCTCAATAATGAAAGGTCCTTCCCATTTTGGCTCGAGTTTCCCCTTGCCTTTTCCTGAAATTATAATGGGGCGCCGAAGTGTAAGAACCAAGTCTCCTTTTCGGAAGACTCGTGGTTTGACAAGTTTGGAGTACATTAAGACGACCTTCTTCCAATGTATCGAGCTCTTGAAATCGCAACCGGATTTGGTCATCTCGAGTAATTTCATCTTGGATGGCTACCCGAAGTGACGGGAGCTCAACCTCTAACGGAAGTACAACCTCGCTCCCAAAGACTAAGGAATACCGCGTAGTCTGCATGGGAGTGGAACCGTGACACGATAGGCCCACAAAGCCTCAAAAAGGCGGTCATGCTAATCACGGCGATACCGATGCACTGTCTTTTTTAAAATAGCACCGAGTGTTTTATTAAATGCTTCAATCAAGCCTTTAGCTTGGGGATAGTATCTGGTGGAGTAATTCCACTGAATCTTGTATTTTGCAGCAAAACTCAGAACTTTTTGGGATTTAAAAGCTTTAGCATTATCAGAGGTAATTCGGTGTGGCACACCGAAACGATATATAATATGACGCTCCAAAAAGTTGATTACATTGGAACTTTTTACTTCTCTCAGTGGCACAACTTCCGCCCACCTTGAGAAATAATCAGTCGCCGCTAATATAAACTTATGTCCTCCCGAAGAAGGTGGATCAAAAGGACCAACAACATCCATTCCCCATTCATCAAATGGCCATGAGGGTATAGTGGGGTGTAGAGGGACATGTGGCTGATGTTTAAGATTGCCATGAATTTGACAATTATGACATGATCTTGCCACTCTAAGGCAGTTAATCATGATTCCGGGCCAATAATACCCGCCAATTCTAATGCTATGATACATTTTGGGTCCACCTTGATGCCCCCCGCATACACCATGGTGTACCTCTTTCAAAATCTTCTCAGCTTCATTCCTTGAGACGCACCTCAAGAGAATTTCCTGCCCAAATGATCGTCGGTATAGGGTGTTCGCCTTGAAGACATAAGATGGTAGGCAGCACTGAAGCCTATGCCTTTCTACAGGGTCATCTGGCATGATGCCATGTTTAAAATAATCGAGGAAGGGTTTCCTCCAATCATCCTCCTTGTCATCAACAGTAACCACATGGTTGACCTCATATTCCTCCGAGATCAGCTCCAAGACGACAGGCAGTAGCCATCTTTCTTCAACTACGATTTGAGCGAGCTTCCCTTCCGGGAGCACAAGCACTGCTGCGAGTTTAGCCATAGCATCAGGAGAAGCATTCTTGCTTCGTGGAACATGCGAAATATTAATATGCTCAAATTGTTTCATAAGCTTTTGTGCCGCGTTATAATACGGCACCAATTCTGGTTTGCGTACCTCATATATATCGTTGACTTGCTGAATAATGAGTTGGGAATCCCCGTACACTAACAGAGATTGTATATTCATAGAAAGAGCGAGCAAGAGCCCAAAAATAAGGGCCTCATACTCTGCTTCATCGTTTGAGCATTCCTCCTTCAGAAGGGAAAATGAATGATAAATCATTCCACCTTGTGGGGTTTTGAAGACTAATCCTGCGCTTGCCCTTCTTCGTGGAGTACCGTTAGGATCCGACTCTATGCGAGAGGCTCCATCAAAATATAACTCCCATGGAGACTCAATATCGGTAGTGAACACATCCTCATCGGGGAGTTCTACTACAAGTGGAGAGTCGTCCGACACCGGGTGTGCTACAAGAAAATCAGCTAAGGCTTGACCTTTAATAGCTTTTTGTGGCACATAAGTAATATCAAATTCCATCATTAGGACAACCCATTTTCCAAGGCGTCCCATAAGAACTGGTTGATTTAATACATACCTCACAGGATCTGCTCTGGCAATGAGCTGAATCTGGTGGGCTAACATGTAATGTCGCAACTTCTTTAATGCGAAAATGAGGGCCAAGCACAAATTTTCAATGGGAGAATAATTATGCTCAGCGCCCACCATAGTACGGCTCAAATAATAGCATGCCACTTCTTTGCCTTCATCATTACACTGTGCGAGAAGATCGCCCACAGAGGCAGGCTGCGTAGCAATGTAAAGAATGAGAGGTCGACCCTTAATATGTGCAGCCAATACAGGAGGATTAAGGAGATACCGTTTAATGCTGTCAAAAACATTTTGACATTTATCATCCCATTGGAATGGTACTCCTTTTTTCATCAGCCTTGTAAAGGGTTGAGTGCGTCCAGAAAGGTTAGAAATAAACCTTCTTATATACGCCAAATGACCTTGCAATTTTTTTAGTTTGTTCAGGTCAGTCGGTGGTGGTAATTTTGTAATAGCCCTAATATTCTTAGGTGAAATTTCAATGCCACGGTTGTGTACAATAAACCCCAAGAATACATCGGACCGCACCGCGAAGGCACATTTAAGTGGATTCATTTTCAATTGATGTTGTCGTAGTCGATTAAAAACCACCCGCAGATCATCTTGGTGTTGCAGTCGATTCTTTGTTTTCACCACGATGTCATCGATATAGCACTCAACAGAATTATGAATAAGGTCATCGAGAACAACGGTCATTGCCCGTTGGTACGTGGCCCCAGCATTCTTCAAGCCAAATGGCATCACCGTGTAATAAAAATTCCCTTTTGGAGTTCGGAAAGCAGTGTCTGTTGCATCCTGCTCATCCATTTTGATTTGATTATAACCGGAGGACCCGTCCATGAAAGACAAGGTGCCATAACCTGTAGTTGCATCAACTACCATTTCAGTGATAGGTATAGGGAAATCATCTTTAGGACAAGCACGATTTAAGTCGCGGAAATCCACGCAGACCCATACCTGACCATTCTTTTTCATGACAGGGACAATATTGGCCAACCACCGCGGATATTGAATTTCTTTAATAAATCCTGCGGTGATTAACTGGCCCACCTCGGCGATGATATCATCTTGTAATTCCGAGCGAAAGCGACGTGGAGCCTATTTTACCGGCCGGTATTGAGGATCAATTGCAAGTTTGTGTGTCGCAACGCGAGTGTCGAGCCCAGGCATTTCTTTGTATGACCAAGCAAAACAATCACGGAATTCCATAAGGAATTCTCTGTAATTTTCTCTTTCCTCAAGCGAGAGGGAGCTGCTAACAAAAGTAGGGCGCGTATCCTCTTCTCTCCCAAGGTTAATTTCAGTGAGCTCATCGATCGTGAGTTGGCCACCATCTTCGAGTTGTTGGGGAGCTCATCGATCGTGAGTTGGCCACCATCTTCGAGTTGTTGAGGAGCAGGAGCAGCCTCTAGCACTTCCCCTTCTTTTACATTCATCGCTTTATGAACCTAAGACAAAAGATAATTCTCATTTTTTATCCCTTGACGTGTGTTTGCAGCTGCACAAAAAGAACGAGGTTTATGGGAAGTTTGGTATATAACATTACCATCCTCCTCATTAGAGAAATAGTGATCATTATCGGTGTGTATCACATGACATGTAACACAGTGATCGCCATCTTCTTCATCCTCGCTTTCCGAGAACTCTGAAGGGATATATCCTAAGCCATATTTTGGTTGATCCTTGTGCTTCTTTTTTTTAATAAACTCTTCAGCTTGCTCCCACCACTCATCGCAGATTGCGGGCGGTGGTGGTAACCTGAGATTTCTTTGAAGTTTAATTCCTGAATTTTCCAATAGGCGAACCAATTTTGGTTCAACCTTTAAAGAAACTAATGCTACTTCAGTGTCAGGAACAGAAGCAGGTAATTTAAGAATAAAATCATAGGGGTGTACCTCAGGAACTTTATAGAACAGAGTAGGGAAAGTATGGATGTATGGGCTAGGAATTGCCCAGACTTCCAATGGTGTTGTCACTGTTACATACATGGCTGGTGGCTGTCTAAGTAGGCCTCCAATGGACTCTTTGATTTCTGCTACCCTCTGTCGGACCACTCCTCCTTCCGGCGCTACACCTTTAAGCTTTTTATCTTGCGGCGTTTGCAAAATCACCGGAGGCATCGAATCACTATCAGTGGCAGAGGATTTAGGAACTCCATGAGCTCCTGTATAATTTTTATTAGTGAGTGACCCAGTCAAGGTAGGAGTAGAAAGAAGCAAAGGCTCATGAGATGTTGAACCATGTATTACTTTAGTATCAGGAACAGACCTTAATATAAGCGGTACAGAAGCAGCTACTCCGGTGCTCAGCGAAAATGGAGGTGCAGACGAAGAAGACGCTGCCTCTTTCTTGGTCGGAGTGCTTCTCCATCTTTCTTGTTTCTTCAAAGAACTTTGATGAAAATGAGATTGCACCTCCAACGGGGGAGGCACACCAGGTAAAACAATGATATCAGCAGGCGGTGTCACCCGCCCATGCCGAGTTTGCATCCCTTCATTTGGAAAGTAATACTTTGCGTCGGCATGATGTGATTCTTGAATGGCGTAAGGTGTGGTGTTGCCTGCGATCCGGTGTTGTTCACCACTTCCATCGGCAAACTTTAAGATGTAGTGTCGAGGGGACTACCTGATACTTATGTATCCACGGTCTACCCAGGAGTGCAGAATAAGATGTATTTGCCTCTATAACAAAGAATCTCACTTTAAAACTAAAAGCGGACATTTGAATTTTCACCGTGATGGAGCCTAGTGCTGATTTCCCTTGGTTATCAAAACCACATATCACCACTTCCGTGGGTTCTAGATCATCCAATGTATAGCCAGCTCGAGTTAACCTTCGAACTGGCAAGATATTCACCGCGGATCCTGGGTCTATCAGGATACGGCGCAGGTGTGCAACTCCAATATTTCCTTCTATATATAACGAACGATTACGATTATCATCCGCCACCACCTTGTCTTCTTCTGAGAAAGTTATCTCATTTGCATTAAAATAATTGCATTGTAAGCGGTGTTTAGCCATTGACACCTCATATAATTCAGGCATTTGTAACGCCTTCACAAGTGATTGGCGCAACTCGGGCACCAACAATAATGCATCATAAACACTTAACAGTGCTGGTATACATTTCAAATGTGCGACCACATTGTAGTCAATGTCGATCCCTCTCCCTTTCTCGTTCACAACTCCTTTAGGTGTGCTATCTAGCATGCCATCATCTTTCACCGGTTGGGCTTGCTCCTTGCCGGGCCTCTGGGGGTAAACTCTTTCAGGAAGAACCTTCCCACCTCGGAGATTCATGTTCACCTCCTCCACAGGGACTTCTTCTAGTTTAGCTTCGGCACACATTGCTTCACGCTCGTGTGGTGTGATCGCCTCATCCGAGTCGATGCTAGTATTATCCTTACAATCGAGAATCACATTGCACGCGGCTTTATGAAATGGTGTTGATGAAGAATTTTCTTTTCTGGTACTTGAGTTGACTTCCTTTGACAATTGCCCCCAGTTGCGAGGCATGAACTGTGCTAGAGTAGGAGGAGTTCGGCAAGGTCGAGGGAATGATTCATCTCCCTCGGACCTTGGCACGAATCTAGGTGGCATACGGCGTTGACTCGGGTCGCACCACCTTCTTGTAGATGTGGCATGACCACCATGTTGATAGGCACTATTGAATGGACGCCTATATCGCTCTTGTGCAGCCATTCTAGGAATTTGCTTCCGAGTGTTGCCAAGATTAGCCAACTGGTGTTCCACTTGAGCTAATGGAACCCAATCTCCTTCCTCAAAATTTACATTACTCGTCTTGGATGTTGATCCCACTGTTACCATTTTTACAGCGTGATAATCAGGGTTAATAGCATCAGGCTGAATTGCTAATCTCTTCTCATCAACCGCCCTCTGTAGCCATTCCTTGAAGGCCACACAATCCTCAATGACATGTCCAACATATCGATGATATGGACAGTATAAACGGTTATCAGTCATTTTTATAGAAGAACAATGTAGGTAAGTCCAGTGGTTTCAGTGATGAGGAGCAGTGTCGTATCCAGGATTATTTTAGATATGGGTGGTCCTACTTACATAATGTTTTTAAACACCGTAAATATAATAAGACAATACACAGTATAAGTATCAAATTGATCAAGATTCATCACAATATATTAATAATGGAGTTTTTTTCTCTTCCGAAAAGTTTTTTATTTACATACATGGGCCTTTGGCTACATTTTTTTTTTGTTCTCTGGACCACCCTCCAGATACTCCTATGATGAGGAGAGGTCGCATGAGTGCATTCATATGTTGTGATAATTGTGATAATTTCATTTTTCGTTATAGGGAAAATGAGCTATCAAATGTCGAGATAATTGTGGCAGACATCAGCAAGTTTGAGATAGAGCGATCCTTCTATTCAAGAGCTTTTGAAGAAACAATATATTTTCCATCGAGAAATGGTTAAAGGTTTCTTTAATCAAGTGATGGCTCATAACCACTTGACCTTGCCTGAACCAAGGAGGCCGGACGAGGTCTGCCCCCGGTAGACTCGCCCCTTGAGCCTAACATAGGAACATTATTTTGATTCACCATTCTTGTTGTATTTGCTTCGTTCGACGCCTTAGGCCTAACCCCATTATTATTCGCCTTGACATTTGTATTAAACCGCTTTGAAGGATCAAAAGCGCTAGCATTTTTATAAAGCTCCATGATTTGAGGAGATTTTTCATACTCCAATTTCGTTGCCGCCACCGCTGAACTAAGAGCACTAAAACTCTTTGGTTCACGTCCGGATACTTCTATTGACCAATGATGTAGCATACCGTGGACGCACATTTCAATGGCATCCTCGGGGTGCATCTCTCAAGCAAGACGAACATAACTGTTGCAGAAGCGGATTATGTAATCATCAATTTTCTCATCACGTTTTTGTTGAACTTGGGCCAGCTCAACAACGGAGAAATCCTTTTTCATTGTCACAAAATGAGCCTTGAAAATATCTTTCATACTCTTCCAATCGGGGATAGAGCCAACTGGAAGGCGGCTATACCAATGAAAAGCGGCACCAGTTAAAGAACCAGAGAATTGTCTTAGAAGGAGAGATGGGTTACGTGCAGTATCACCACATGTCGCCTCAAAATATGCCAGGTGCTCCCGTGCATCTCCAGTTCCATCGAACTGATGGAACTTTGGTGGGTGCCATCCAACTGGAAATGGCACTAGATCATGCCATGAATCATATGGCTTGTCGAGCTCACTTTCAGAGCTCGTCGGAGCTTGCTCCGCAGTGACTTGCTTCATTTTTCTATCAATTAAGTCCTCAATCATGCCATAGTATTCCTTCAATGTGTTCGAAGGAGGTGCACTATTATTAGTAGCACCAACCAACAAACTTGATTGTTTATTAGTTTCTTCCATCCTCAGGTGGTGACTTGTAGCATTTAATTCTACAATTTGCGGATCAATGACAGGTGGTACAGGAGGTAGAGAGGGGCCTTGACCTGTACTTGTCAGTATATCAAAGAGTTGATCAAACCTCGCATTAAGATTATCTAATTGTTGTTGTTGCGATCGCAGCCGTTCTTGCAGTTCTGGATCACGTGACCCAGATGCACCCAGATCAATAGAAGTCTGTACAGTTGGTATCACCTGGGACCCATTGCCTGGTGGAATTTCATTCCCTTTACTTGCATCAATTGGTACCTCACCAGTCACATGTGCCGGTGCGGTGTTTTGGTCTCCTAGCATCCCTTCATCATCTGACACTATGGACGGAGCCAATAAAGGGTAGTGGGGGAGATCAGGAAGAAATTGCAATGATGCGCCAGAGTCATTATCGGAACATTCAGTCTCATAGCCGTCTTCCCTTGCATCTTTACAGACATCGGATACACGCTGAGAAGCTATAGCTTTCAAGTGAGTCCTAGCACCTGGACGACTTGCTATTTGTTCCAAGAAACGAATATTTTGAGGGAGGCGAGCTGTGAGCGCTGTGTAAGGGTGAGACAATGCCCCTGTTTGGAGTATCCTTCTTTCCTTAGAGGGGAAACCCCCACCAGAAGAATTTGACAAACAAGGAGCTGTTGTTGAAGATGCTGGTCTGTCATCATTTGCTTCTCTCTCTACACCTTTAAACCAACCGCGCGCTTTCTCAAATTTTGGCAATAATTTTTTAGTAAACACCGTCTTTGGGTTAGGCACAATTTCCTCATCAGAGGGATATGAGAGTTCCTTCTCAACACGAGGAGGTACCCAATTTGTATCATTCTCTGAATCAGAGTGTGCAGTTAGAGCTCCACACATCACGATATCCGTGGAATTTGGATCCACCTCTTTAGGAGTGACCTTCACATTACTTGACTGAGAGTCAATCTCATTGACATGAGCGGACAACTTAGAATTTTGCCTGTTGTGAATATTAGGTGATCTTTGATGACTCGCCTGTTTATCCTCCACCTGTGAAGCCACTTTTGGTGCTTCTGGTAAAACATCTTCCTTTTCGGAAATCATTAGTTCATCTTTTTTCTCTCCTTGATCAGGAAATTTTTGAGATGATGGCTGATGGTCGCCATCAAGTTTCTGGGCCATTTCTCCCTGTGGTTGCCGTGGCTTTGGCACAAGGCGATCAACAAGGAAGTTATATCTTTCATTTTGCAAAAGCGTCGGAGAAAGACGCAATGTAATTTTATCATAGAAAGGATGAACATTTCCCTCAGGTCTTACTCGAACATGCACATTTCCTAGTACAAGTTCTTGCAATTCCTGGTACATGGCACGCCGATTTTGTCTACGTTTATCACATTTGCGTTGGTTCACCGAGGGAACATAAGCAGCCCTTGGTTGGATTGATGGTGTAGGGAGAAGCGGTGGAGCAACCTGAGCACCCATCATAGGCTCACGTTGTGTGTGTCCCGCATCTCGCCTTTCATCAAGCTGTCGCAGAGGCGATCGTTCGCCTGGTTGCATATTAGCCACACCTGAACGAGGTGGCGATGAATCTCTCCTAGGTTCATCATGTTGTTGTTGCTGTTGAGATGCTACAGGACGCCATTGTGGACGTGACCATGAGTTCCAACATTGAGGCATGTGTGACTGCCTTGGTTGAAAAGAAGTAGGCAGAGGAGACCTTCGCCGTGGTGCCCAAGTCCTTCTCTCGTGTTGAGGGCGGTAGCTTGGCACATGATGCCTAGCACCAGCCTGCCGAGACGACTCTGGTATTTCAAAATGACGTCTAGGGGAAGAACGGCTAAGCATGCCTCCAGATCGTGCATATGATTCAGGTTGTTGTGGATAGCGCCTAGGGAATGAATGCCTTGGCTCGCCATCACTTCGGCATTGAAGTTGTTGTTGGATCTCCATCATTTGAGATTGCAGTTGTTGGAATTGTCGTTGTAACTGGTCCGAATGAGGTGCTGGCACTTCATTCGCTAGCGCCGCAAATTTATTTTCATCTTTGCTAGTCCCGGCAGTAATGTGACATGACGAAACTAGGGTCATGGAGCGGAGATTATTTACTCCATTATTAATAACACCTCCTGGGAAATTGGCTACACGTTTTAGGACACGCGTCCAGAACTCATTCATGATAGCCTGTCTAATGAACTGCTTCAACCGGTGTGGCTAACTAGCGCACTGTCCTGGGAAGAGTATGTAAGGTTCATTGATAGGATCAGGGTGCTCTGACCCTATATCATCAACTTGGTTTTGCTTATCGTTTTGATCTAAATGATCCTTCAACTGAGCGTATAGTTTATTCACTTGGCTCCGCTTTCTCCGGTAGTTGCGTGCAGCATTTATATTATTTTGGGACCGAGCGCTTCGAGTCGACCAGGAAAGACAGTAAGCTTTCTTGTCAAGCTTCTCTAGGATTTTGGCTTCCTCCTGGTGTACAGCGGCAGCGATTGAGCTTGTCTCTGAACTTTTAAGCAGCTCACGAGCCTCAGTTACTAAGGCCAGCCTTTCGTTCCTAGCTTTAGAAGCTGCGTGCTTCTTAGCTTTCCTCGACGGAACAACACGACGATCAACAGAGTCTTGCGTGGCGTGGATGTAGACATTGCCCCCATGCTCAATGACCACCAAAGGCGGTTGAGTTCCAAACTGGAGCATGCACGAGGTCGACGAAAATTTGTTTGCTTCCTCCATGGTGATGGCAGGGAAGGACTCACCTACAAAAAGGAATCCTTCAATTAGCGCATCAATTTAAATATCTATTACGCAAACATATGCATAATAAGTCTTCGCACAACCCTCATAAAATAATTTATGCGGTGCATTTTTTTTATAACACTGTCACGTGACAGTACAATATTATCACGGAAATATCTATTAGTATGGTTGCTTCTCTTCACGTGACAGTACAATCTTTTTTATAAGCCTGCGTTTGTTCGTTGTTATGGAGCCCTTTCCTTTGCTCTCCCTTTTCTATTATATATATTTTTTTATTCTGCACTCAATGGGAATACAGGGTACTGTATTTACTCCTTTGGTATAACAGGTCTTCAGAAGGCTAATTTGATGAATATTTACTCAGCGCATGCACGCAAGTATATCGTGCGCATATATTTTCCAGCCGGCCATGAATAGATCAGTTAATCAATTTAATCAGCACCATTCAGCGAGATTATTTTTTTTTTTGAAGAATCAACGACGACCATCAGAGCGCAGCAGAGATGGGAGGAGAATCAGGTCCCACCGGGCGTGCCATTTTGTTTGATGAAAACATAATAATAACGAACACACAGAAATAGGGAAACCCTGTATTTTATTAATCATGATTCATTAACATGAATGTTTACAAATACATGAGGGCTCCCGTAGGAGTTCGCTTTTTACCTTCGCGATAAGTGCTTAATGGAAAGGTGTACTAACGGGAGATTGGGTGTAGTCCGCTGATTCCCGGTGCCTAGCAATGAGGCAACCGGTTAATTACATCCATGGGACGAGCCTATGGAATACCTCCGATTAAGCTGCACTTGTGATCGTCGTCTTCAAAATTAATTGCTCACTAAAGATTGAAGTTGGTGCGGATTTGAGGGTAATATAATGACACGGCCTCATCAATGCTCGGCCAAAATCAATAACTGCTCCCGTGCGCATGCATGGGTCTATATTTTTAGCTATAGAAGCAATACCTAGACAGTCCGATCGCCGATGAGGGCCGGACGTGTCTAGTACCTTTGTTCTCATAGTATCAAATAGACAATCCGATCTCCAATGAGGGCCGGATGTCCAGTTTTCTCCATAGAAAATAAGTAGCACTCAGCTAGTCTGATCGCCAATGAGGGTCAGACTAGCATAGCACCATTGATTGTATAAGTGCAGATTGATATTAGCCATGTTTTGGCTCTCATCGATCTGGCTTTAACATCATAGGTTAAGAACACGTAGACGTTCCGATCACCAATGAGGATCAGATGTCTACTGTGTTTAATCTAGAAAATTAATGTTTATTCAGTATGCTCACCATCCAGCGCAAATGTTTTGGCTAGCGACATGTTATCGATGATAGAATCGGCTTGACGAAGGATGCCGGTTGGCTGCGGCGTTTATCTTCTCCGCAGCGGCGCCGGCCTTGCTATCACCGGCAGGCTTCGATCTTCTGGTTTTTCTAATCTATTAGCCACCAGAGAGATGGAATGGATGAAAATAACGGGTGGGTGCCTCCTTTGACGTCTGCAGCATCGTCGGCTCCAGATGGGGTGTGCGCCTTATATAGAGGCAGAGGCGACGACGGCCTCGCCTAACCCCTTCCGAAATTTCAGCACAAGCCAGCGAACTCGCGTGTTGACCCTCTGGATAAACCACGCACAGGCATGTCAATCCATCGATTTGTTAGAGGTATAAAGAAAACGTGTGAGTGCTAGGGATAATCACGAGGTTAACCAGGCTAATGACGTGAGCCACAAATGCTGTTTGCCTTACCTTATCACTTCATTATTAGAGATAATGATCAAATTAATCACAACAAACCAACCCACATTAGTAATGCTAGTACTAGCTGACTTTTTCTATTTCACCAACTCATATCTCTTAAATGGTGTGTCATATTTAAAATTCATTTGAACCATTATTTTCCATTTGAAATATACAGCGAAAAGAGTCCAATATTAATTATATTCGGACACCGTATGATATTTGAATTTGCGAGTCCTCACGTCATAGAGACACGCTTCACTTTTATTTTGTAAAATTGGATTGCACGTTAATACCCAATGATTTGTTATTTCCTTTATGAATTTTGGTACGAAAATTCATCAAACAAGTGGCAAATGGAGTCGAGGCTACAGTTGAATCAATTGGAGAACATCCATTAGAATTGAATAATGACTTCACACTTCATTTGCAGAATGTTCTCTATGTACCCTCTTTGAGTAGAAATTTGATTTATGTTTCATGTTTAGCAGATGATGGATATAATTGCTATTTCGATCAAGAACTATGTTCAATTATATTCAATAATAAATGTGTTGGTTTTGCCTTCCGACAAGACAAGCTTTATATGTTACCTAAGTATGAGAGTGTGAATGTTGTATGCAATGATGAGAATGTTGTGTCTTCCCCGTCTATGAATGTAAGAAATAAGTGTAAACGATGCAATGATGAAACATCTGCCAAATTGTGGCACTGTCGTTTAGGTCACATTTTGAAGGGGAGAATTGAACGGTTAATTAAAGAAGAATTTATGTATTCTTTAGACTTTAAGGATTCAGAATATTGCATTGATTGCATTAATGGAAAATATGTTAAACAAATAAAGAAAGGAGTCATACGAAGTCTAGCAAAATTGGAAATCATACACACATATATTTGTGGTCCTTTTCCAATCACTGATGATTATTCACGCTATGGCTATTATTCATTTATAACATTCACTGATGATTATTCACGCTATGGCTATATTTATCCAATTAAAGAATGATCGGAAGCATTGGATAAATTTAAGATATTCAAGGCTGAAGTAGAAAATCAACATGATCTAAAGATTAAAGTAGTAAGGTCCAACCGTGGAGGAGAGTACTACGATCGGCATACCCCTTATGGCCAAATACCTGGATCTTTTGCAAGGTTTCTAGAGGAAAATGGCATAGTAGCCCAGTATTCCACATCGGGCGAGCCTCAGCAGAACGGAGTAGCTGAAAGACGTAACCATGCTCTAATGGACATGGTCCGAAGTATGTTAAGCCACTCCACTTTACCGATAAGTTTATGGATGGAGGCATTAAAAACCGTTGTCCATATTCTTAATCGAGTACCAAGGAAGTCGGTGCCCAAAACATCGTATGAGCTATGGACAAGAAGGAAACCCACGCTAAATTATGTACATGTGTGGGTTGTCCAGCTGAGGTAAAAATATTTAACCCAAATATTGGGAAGCTAGATCCCAAGACAGTCAGTTACCATTTCATTAGCTACCCTAAGAAATCAAAAGGTTTTCGTTTCTACTATATTGACAGACACACCAAGTTCGTAGAAACAAGACACACAGTGTTTCTGGAGGATGAGATAGTCAAGGGAAGCATGGTACCCCGAGAAATTAGTCTTGAAGAGAAGCGGGTATGTGTACCTACTCCGATGATTCATGAACCTTTTTTCTCGATACCTGTTGATGCTACACCGATAGCACAGAATGCTACGATGTCAGCACCTGTTGTTAGTTCTCATGTGGCAACTATGAATGAACAGGAGGAACCTGTGGTACAGGATCCTACAGAACCAGTTGTCACACAAGATGAAGAGCAACATCAGCCCCAAATAGAAGATGTCACACAACTCAGAATATCTCAAAGAGAGAGAAAGACAGCTACTCCTAGTGATTACGAAGTCTATGCTAGTGAAGAAGTTCAAACAGAGAGTGATCCCACCTCGTTTGAAGCCATGAGAAGTGCTCATTCATTGAAGTGGCTTGAAGCCATGGAAGATGAAATGAGATCAATGAGTACCAACAAAGTTTGGGACTTAGAAGAAATTCCTAAAGGAGCCAAAACAGTAGGCTGCAAATGGGTCTACAAAACAAAATATGACTCCAAAGTAGAAAGGTATAAATCATGACTTGTGGCAAAAGGTTTTACTCAAAGAGAAGGAATAAATTATAATGAGACCTTTTCTCCGGTGTCATGCAAAGATTCCTTCAGAATCGTAATGGTACTGGTGGCACATTATGATCTAGAGTTACATCAAATGGATGTAAAGACAACATTCTTTAATGAGGATTTATATGAGAATGTCTACATGGCACAACCCAAGGGTTTTGTTATGGAAGGAAAAGAACGCATGGGATGTCATCTGAAGAAATCCATTTATGGATTAAAACAGGTCTCTAGACAGTGGTAGTTGAAGTTTAATGAAACAATAAGAAGATTTGAGTTTAATGAAAATGAGGAGGATAATTGCGTTTACGCAAAGTTCAGAAATGGGAGATTCATTTTCCTAATCCTATATGTAGATGACATCCTACTTGCTAGTAGTGATGTTGATCTACTATTGGAGACGAAAAAGTTTTTGTCCTCGAATTTTGATATGAAAGATCTTGGTGAAGCTTCATTCATTCTAGGAATAGAAATTCACCGAGATAGGAGAAAATGGGTCTTAGGGCTATTGCAAAAGGCATACTTGGAAAAGATGCTAAAGAAATACAGTTTGCATGCGAGTAATCCTACACCTACTCCTATAGTCAAGGGCGATAGATTTGGGAAATTTCAATGTCCCAGAAACCAATATGAGATCGATCAAATGAAAGCGGTTTCATAGGATTCAGCTGTCGGAAGCTTGCAATATGCTCAAGTATGTACGCACCCTGACTTAGCTTTTCTTACCGGGATACTTGGTAGATATCAGGAAAATCTAGAAATAGATCACTGGAGAATGGTGAAGAAAGTCTTGCGTTATGTGCAAGGCACAAAAGGCCCCATGCTAACGTACAGAAGATCTGATTCCCTAGAGATAGAAGGGTATTCAGATTTTGCGGAAGATGTAGACGATAGAAAGTCCACATCAGGTTATATATTCACTCTCGCAAAAGGAGTAATTTCGTGGAAAAGCTCCAAGCAAACCGTCATAGCATCATCCACGATGCATGTCGAGTTTGTAGCTAGTTATGAGGCCACAGAGCAGCCAAAATGGTTAAAGAAATTTGTATCCGGGTTGAAAGTGGTCGACAACATTCAAAGGTCACTCAAGATGTACTGCGACAATAAGCTCGCAGTGTTTTATGCTCACACAATAAGTCAAGTGGTGCTACCAAACACATTGACATAAAGTTTTATGTTGTGAAAGAGAAAATCCAGGATCATACCATTAGCCTTGACCATGTAAGAACAAAGGAAATGTTAGCGGATCCGCTTACAAAAGGCTTACCGCCCAGTGTGTTCGGAGAACACTTAGTCGGCATGGGTTTACGGGAAAGTCTATGATTCTTGGATTACAAAAAGGCCTAGTGTTTATTTTGAAATGGAGAGGTGTATTGTAGTCGTTGCGTCTGATGGTTTAGTGGTGACTGTTATGATGAAGTGTGCTCTATGCATCAATCTATTTAGAAATAAATATTAAGTATGAAGCAGTAAGTAAGGTGGAGATTAAAGGGGAGAACGTTAGTTGCGATCTCCGGGGGAATCGGGAAACCGATTCCCCACTCCACCCAACGCACCCCGATCGGGGGCGCCAACCGAACTATGGCCGTGGGCCCCCTCTCACGTAATGTCAAATAAAAGGAGTTGTGTAAGGACCCCCGTTTTGCAACAGGAATCGCTCGTGTATTCTGTGCCATTTCCCTAGATCAAATAGTTTGGCATACACGATACATAGTTAAATTACCAAAAGCGCATACATATGCGTCGAGTACGAATCATTACATCATAGGCCCGAAGGCATTATCTTAGAACAAAGGACCAAACGGTCCGAGATACAATCCAAAAGCAGAATGTAGATAAGCAGCGGAGCGAAGGCAGCGGCATCGCCATTGCCACAGGCAACGACCGTATCTAGACCTAGTGGGCACCCTCTTCTTCCGCGTCCTCCTCGTAGTAGGCGTATGGATCCTCCGCGGTGTCATCTTCGGCTTCTGATGGAGTTTATAATTGCAAGGGTGAGTACCAACCGTACTCAGCAAGTCACCACGGCAACAATGCATATGAAAGGTTTCATTCAAGGCAAGGCATCGGCTCTGTTGCGTAAAGCTAGTTTTGCAATTATTTTCACAGACCTAAGACCTAGCATAACTGATCAAGTTTTAATACCAGAGTTCAATTTAAACAACGACGGTTCTGTCCACCATCCATTGTGATCTCAAGGATAGCTTCCCGTCATTGGTTCGTCATGGTTTTCTGTGGACGTCCACCTTCCCTCCTCTCAGGAAGTGGCTCCATCAGCATAAAATTCATCATGCATTATCCCATCCCACACAGGTTAAGAATTTAGAGTCTAGCCAAGTGTAATGCATGTCCCGGTGCTCAATATCCGTGAGCACGGCTATTCGAATAGATTGTTTTACTCACACTGCAGTGGATGTACACTTTACCCGTACTCCGCGACTGCCCAACACATGAGACGCGTCACGGCAAAGCCTTTCGATAACCTTGCATTGGCAGTACCCGCTCCATGAACTATCATCCTCGTGCACTCTAGGCGTATCTGTTTCTAGCAGTGAGAGGAGTTCTGGCGCTCCCGGGAAGAGAAGTCTCACACACGCGCAAAGTTTATCATTTAAGCTTAGATTCTCACTCTCACACACGTGGCAGTCCTACCAACGGCGACACCGATGTAGAGTACGCATCGCGTCCCCACCTCAACGGCTGCCCCGTCGTAGCGAACCTGCCTCACACACTAGGGTGAACCATCTATGCAAGGATACTACCTCTGCTCGGCTATCTAGTCAGCTAGGTCTATACTCATCCGAGAAGTACGGTTGTACTGGGGTCGTTTCATGCTTAACTTCATGGCTCGGTCCTTAACTGACCGGGGACGGGACTAGCCTTTTCCGGATACCACCCAAATCCACCATCCGCCCCGGTCGAAAACACTTGTTTGGTCTTATTTCTCCTTTCACAAGTCATGTCATCATATCATGGCAATGTGGCGCTCATGTCTCCACATGCCGCATCTCAATTACCTCCCCAAGGTAATTGCCCAAGCATAAAGCATTTGATAAATATGAGTATGCATGATTCTAGTATAGCGTCACTAAGCATTTGTCATAATTGACTAGGGACTCATATGTAAGCATGGTTACAAAGGAATATAGGGGATAAACAATAATCAAGGCATGGCATAATAACAAGTAGGATATTCATCATCGCATGCAACTTTATTTGTAAACAAAATAATTTCACAACTTGGGATCAATATGTTCAAGGGTAGTGATGACTTGCCTTGCTCGAAGTCCTGCGAGTCTTGATCTTCGGTCGGACTCACAACTCCCTCGGTGTCTAGAATTACGTGCGAAAGAAATTGAATTCGCTTAGAATTCAATTAAAATCTGACAAAATCCAATCAAAGAAAAGATCGAGCGCGAGCGTTGAACGTCGACATCGATTCCATTTTATTTATGGAGTAATTCTATTTTGATTTTTAATACCGTTGTCCTAAAATGTTAGTGCTAGCCAATTTAGAATATTAATCCGATTTAATTTACGCGTCTCGAATAAATTAGATCCCGCTAATAATACTTTAACCTTAGGTGATTAGTAATTGACTAAATAGTCACGACGGTTAATTAGGCGGATAACCTAAACGAGTAAGAACTATCTAAATACCGACTAAATACATATTTAAATAGATAACAGACAGTCGCATTCATTCGATAGCAATTTAAAAATGACCGGTAATTAATCCTCCAATTATATATAAACGATTTAGCGAAACTTAACGAATGAAAATCTAAATAATCGGCTAAGTACCCCGCTAAGGATTAATCATTTAAAAGAATAATCTAGTTAGGTGAATAACTTAAATTGCAATTAAAAATCCGATTTAATCTTACTTGTTTCCAAAATAATCGACGGCGATGAATATATCGATTTCCTAAACTAACATTTTATATTAATCTAGCACCTATATTCGAGATAAACAAAAATTAAATTCCTAATCCCTTAATTTATCTCTCCCCTTTTTTTTCCTCTCCTCTTCTTTTCTATTTTTTTTCCTTTTTCTTTTTCTCTTTTTCTCTCTCTGTTTCTTCTTCCTTCTTCTTCCTCCTATCCCTGCTCTCTCTCTCTCCCTCTCTGTGTTTGCAGCCGGCAAGGGGGGGAGAAAGGGGCGGCACTTACCGGGCGGCGGCGGCGGCAGCAGAGGACGGCGACGCGGCGGTGACCGACGGCAGGGTGGCAGCGGGGCGGCAGCGCGGCGGTGGTCGGCAGTGAGGAGGGAAAGAAGAGGAAATGGAGGAGGAGGGATGGGGGAGGAGGGCTTGACCGGGGGGGTTTTATAGGCCGGGGAAGCGCGGGGAGGCGGCCGGCGCGGGGCTCCAAGCGGTGATGGCGACGGGACGGGCGCGCGGCGCGGCGTCGTGCGCGCGACGTGGCGACGTACGCGCGGCGGCAGCGGGCGGCGCGCGTGCAGGCGCAGGTACGGCGGCGTGCAGGCGGACGTGCGCGCGTACGGCAGCACGGGGCGCGAGGCGCGGTGCGGCCGGGGGCGTGCGCGCGGCGGCTGCGGGCGGGCGACGTCGTGCGGGCGCGCGGCGCGGGGGCGCACGCGGGCGCGAGGGCGCGGCGGCTGTGGCGGTTCCGGGCGCGCGTGCGCGTGCTGCAGGCGGCGGCGGGCGGCGCGCGAGGCGCGGCGTGGGGCGTGGGCGCGCGTGCGGCGCGGGCGCGCGCGGCGGAACCGGGCCGAACACCTGGCGCACGATGAACAGTGCCGCCAGGTTGTTTTGGGTTTTTTTTTGGTTAATTTTTTTTCCACTAAAATTCATTTAGAAATTTTGTAAAGTCCACCAAATCAATGTGATCAATATTTTTAATATTTGTGATAATTTATTTATTATTTATATATATTTTATTTTTTCTTTTCTCTTACCCATTAGCCTCACATATTCATACGTACACCTATATATATTTATACCTAGGATTTATACCTAGCCTCCTATGTATATATACATATTTATTTATTGGCAAAATATATCCGCTTGTATTTATGTCACCATTTTTCGTATATATTCATTATAATTCCTCCTAAAATTATAGTATTTACTAGGTGTAATATTTGTTTAAACCCCGCTTAAAACATCGTTCTAAATTGCATTGTAATTATATCCTTTGCCAAATTATCTCTTAGAGTGTATCTCGATTGACCATTTGGCTACTCACTTTGGGGCTATCCCGAATTACTTCCTTATAATGCACAATTGATTAACCCGTAATAAAATCTAAATAAAACATGCGAATAAATCCAGCATGATGCAATTCATTTTAAAAGTTTTTGAAGGTCCGTATTTTAGGGTTTCGGTTTTGTCGGTCGAATTTTTAGGGCGTTACAAGTTGCCAGGCACGCAAACCAACGTTTACCATGCTCTCGGACTCCCCACAAAACCCTAGAACCCTCCAATCCGGGATAGACGCTGAAGTGGGGGGAAGAGCTCACCGCCATTCTGCCGAAGAACTCTCCATATTTTAAATCTATGGGCTAGCTAACCCCTAGATCGGCATCTAAGGAAACCTTAACAACTCCGGCTTCGAGCCATGAGCCCGTGATCGGATGTCGACGATTCCTAGCCGTCACCGGCGTCCTCCAGCGGCGAGTAGTTCAGGTCCGGCATGGCCTCCGGCGGCTGCGGCACGGTGGCGCCGCCCGAGTCGTCGGCGTTGGCGAGCACGACTGTCGTTGACGCCTGACGATCATCCGCTGATCTGCATATGGAAGAGCCAAGAGGTGGTTAGCAGCAGCAACATCACCATGTTCCCGTCGTTGCAGGTCGTTGCCAATTTGCTAGGCGCCATCCGCACCTTGGTTTTGTTAGGTTAAAAGGTTGAGCTTGAACAGTTGTTAGACGAAGGGAAGCTGTGCACAGTATGTGTTGCCGACTCATTTCCCGTGCGCGCACGGCCACCTGCCACCAACTAGTTGGTGGAGTACTATTTAGTTTGGTGTTTTAACCTGTCTTACGGGAGCCACAACCTGACTTACAGCATCAGTAGGAGTAGATACATGTGTTTAAAGTGACAGAAGAGCAAGAATGCCGTTTCAGATCCGAACAGAATAGTGCAATATTCCTGAGAACCGTAGTCTGTATTCTTGATAGGCAAGATTATGCAATTTTCTCCGCACATCGACGACAGTTTTTTTGAGTCGAGGTCGCGCTAGAGCTTCACGACAGGCACGGTGATTCACTATTTCACTACGTACAAGTCGCCCGTGCTCAAGATCACTGTTGAGTACTTGAGTGCTTACCATACGAACATAGCGAATTAATTGTGATATGGAAAACCCAAATCAGTATGCACGAGCTATAAAACATCGGGCGCACTAACTGGCGCTCTGATTTGCACTGATTTTCTACTCTAGAGGATTGGCTCCAACCGTGGACTGACGATTCAATCAGAAAAAACCTGAAACCAGGCCAACAAAAGACCACTTAAGCATATAAACCAGCAGAAAAACCAGTGTTAGTCAGACCGGATAGGAAGTTTTTTTTTCTTCTGAAAAATAGGCTGAGAGGCCATATTACACATTCATAGAACTTTCAAGGATGGGCATCAATCCCAGGGATTTTCATGAGTTGTTTATGATAATCAACAACACTAACCATTAAAAAACAGAGTTTTTACTGCTTTGTTAGCTGATATTTGCTGGGTGCTTTGGACCACAAGAAACAACATGATCTTTAGATCGAAATTGGTTTATTCCCCACTAATATTACCTTTCCAAATCATTTCTATTTTGCTGCAGTGGAAAGTTCTTTATCGCGCTGAGGAGGCCGAGATGATAGACCCGATGACTGAGAAGATGAAAATGGTGATCACTGCTTTGAGAGATCAGAGAACTGGGATTGGCTAAATCTTCTATTTTTTTTTCTTTTGTTTGTGGTGTCAAGCTAGCTACTATTGAGATGTTCTCTTGCTCAAGTACCTTGCTGCAAACAAGTTTTTATGGGCCCAGAGAGGTTGAGAGTTTTTTTTGTGTAGGCAGGCTTGTGAAGCTGTTGCCACTTGGTTGTTAAGACTCCTTTTTTTAAAATGGGTAACCCCCATGTACTCCTTGCTGCCAAGATGGCTTTCAATATAAGCCGGGCCTATGTGACTTTTGTCTAAAAAAAATAAGGAGCTCGGCATTACAAATTCATAGATTCTTATTATAGCAGAGGTATAGATTTCATGGATGGGCATAGTGCGCTCCAGGATAACTAGACATCATTCACATACATTCGTTAAGAACTAATTCATGGGGTTAATCATCAGCACTCCTTGTCTAGTCATCAGAAGTAGTGGCGGCAGTCGGACTCTCCCAGCAGCAGAACTAAGGCCATCCCGCAGCTCCAGCGCTCGCCTAAGGACTCCAATAAACATGTCAGAAAATTCAGAGAGCAACGATAAACATGGACTACAATTAAATGTTATTTGGAACCTCAGAATCAGTAATCCACAGTTGTTTGGGAACACACTAAAGTTTCAAACTATGGATCTATCAAATACACTACAATCTGTTAACAACCAACCGTCAATGCTAGGCAACTCATGCCATTTTGCCAAAGCACATGAAATTTGTTGGATGAAATAAAAAGGACAAAAGAAAACTAGCTGGACAGTTTACTTCATCAGGATACTAGTTTACCATGACAAAACCATCCGGCTAGAAATTCAGATAACAACATTGAACATGGAACAACTAAATGTTATTTGAATCCTCGGAACTTGCAATCTAGCTGCAATGGTTTGAAACATACACTAGTTGCAAAATAAACGAAGTTTCTATGTTGCAGCTCTATGGACATCACACTCTGCAATACAACAATGTAGTAAAACTAAACATGCTTACATGGATATTGAATTTGAGGTATTTATCTAACAAACAAATTAATTAATACATTCCGTAACCACCTAAATGGCGCCAAAAGAACTCCCACCCACCTACAAATCATGCCATGCTACAAAGCATAATGAAAATTAGGTTACATTGCTATATGGCGTAGCTTCTCGATGAATCATTTTATAAACAGAATGTTTATGGTAGAAGCAAACACAAGCATATCTGTTGTTTTACCTTGAGAGCATCATCTGATTGCATTGGGCGTGCACAGAGAGCTCGTAGCCAAGCAATCCAGCTATGAACAGCATCAAGCACCATAAAAACGTAGCCCCAATGGTAATGCCAGTCAAGCCAAAGCGGGTCATCAGCAGAAGTAGAAAGAAGCTCATCACCAGATATGGGACAATATAGCACAACATGATGTAGCCAAGGTGGTCAGCGGACAGGAGGGCATCATGAAGCACAAACTTAGCAACAAAAGCAACCCAGGAAAAGATGGCAGCCCCCTCCAGAATCGAAAGGCCGGCCACGGAAATAGGAACCGTATCCGTAGGAGTCAACCACAGTACCACAGCCCCTATCATAGCCAACAGCAGAGATATTAAACCAAAGCCAGCAGCTTTTCCACCACGATCTATCTTGAAGGACCTCTCATCCTCCTCGGTTAAGAAGGTTGGGGGGGGGGGGGGGGGGGGGGGGGGGAGGGGGGTGGTAATGTGCTTGGCCGTCGTCTCCCGGCCAATGTGCTGCAGGTGCTCAGCGTAGGCGTACCCAAGCAGGCTGGCCAGCCATCCTGTCGCCAGGTGCATGACCAAGAATCCACCGTAAGGGCCAACAAACCTGTCAGCGGCAATGGCCAGAAGGACGGGGTAGGGCATGTGGAAGAAAACGGTGGACAGACCCATTGTTGGTGAAAATATGAAGATCAAGAAGATGAAGTAAGCGGATATAAATGCTGCGATAGTCCACAGGAGGACCAGCGGCTCACTGTAGAGGTGGCGCAGCAGCAGGGGGAGCTTAAGACCAACGGGAAGGAGACAGAGATCATGCAAGCTTCAAATACATAACTGCCATCACCGCACCGGCTCGCAAAGGTGATCGTAGCCGAGCGAACGTCGGAGTCGGAGGGAATCTTAGTGTCTGCAGAACCAACGCCATCCCGCAGCTCCAGCTGTTGCCTAAGGAATCCAATAAATATGAATTAAGAGAACAACGTTAAACATGGAAGGCAATTAAATCTTATTTGGAACCTCAGAATCAGAATCCAGAATTGTTCGGAAACACATTAAACTTTCAAACTGCACCAGATTGATACGTTGATATGTGGCAGCAGTACTGTCTATGGATCTATCAAATAAACTACAATCTGTTAACAACCAACATCATACCTGCTCGCAAGGGTGATCGTAGTCGAGCGAACGTCGGAGTCGGAGGGACTCTCGTGGATAGATGACTCGCTAGCCTCATCGCCGGTATCGTAGAGTGGGTCTTCCTGGAAGAAGTGATCCGAGGCGTCGGTGTCGGACGACGCGTTCACCCCACCGAGGACGGTCGATGGGGATTTGTCGCCGATGTTGGTCACTGCCTCAGCATCTGCTTCGACAGCTGCGGCGGTAGCCATCTGAGTCGTGGGGTTGTGGATTTGCATGGTCGGAGCCAGAGCAGGACCAGCGCGGCAGACCCTGGCGGCGGCGGAGGAGGAGAAGGAACAAGACCAGCGGCAGACCTCGGCGGTGGTGGAGGAGGAGGAGCTAGGGTTTGGCTTCGGCTTTGGGGAATTCGGGAAGGTTTAGGCTTTGTTCTTTCCCCCTTTTTCCCAACTCATATCTCTCGTTTTTCTTTTCCCCTTTTTCCCAACTCATATCTCTCGTTTTCCACGCGCACGCTTTCCAAACTGCTAAACGGTGTGTTTTTTGCAAAAAGTTTCTATATAAAAGTTGCTTAAAAATCAAATAAATCCATTTTTGAAAAAAAATAGCTAAAACTTAATTAATCACGCGCTAATGGATCGCTCCATTTTCCGTGATCACTGTGCGGGCTGGGAACAACGTGCTGTGAACGCAGCCTTAGTGAGAAACCCATGTCTGGCTAAGGACGTGGTGGTGTTTTGTACTGTACTAGTCATACGGGCTTACGGTGGATAATAAGTCTATTTTACCTCCTTCAACTCATGTTCCTGGTTGAGTCGCATCCTTCAACCGTAAAATCTGGTATAACTCATCCCCTAACTCCTAAAACCATTGCAAATCGACTCCCCGGACGGTTTTGGAGGCGGTTTCATTCTACGTGACAGTTAACTTGTTGAGTCATCAAGTGAGACCCACTTGTCAGCGACCTCCACCTCATCCCATCTTCTCCCTCATCTCTCCCCCTTTCTCTCTTTCATATCTTCCTCTTCTCTCACCTTCTATCAGCACATAGGCACGGAAGCGGCGGTGGCGCACGGGGGAGGAACTCGTCGGCTGGCTACACGCGGGTAGGAGCTTGTCCACCGGCTAGCAGCGCCAAGCGCGGGGGAGCGGCCCGGCTCGAGCACGCAGAGGAGGCGGGAGGGCGCCGGGGGTCTGAGAGGAGGGAGGAGGGGGTCGTGGAGGACAAGGCAGAGGCTGCGCAGGCAAACCCTTCCAAGTCGTCAACCGTCCGCACGCGGGGAGGATCTCATCGGACGGCCGCGTGCGGGGGAGGAGCTCGCCGACCGTCCGCACGCGAGGGAGGAGCCGGCCAGTCGTCCGCGCACATGGAGGAGCTCGTTGGCCGGTCGCTCGCGAGGGAGGAGCTAGCCGGCCATCCACGCGCGGGGAGGATTTCATCGGCCGGGCTATGCGTGGGGGAGGAGCTCACCGGTCGTCTGCGCACCAGAGGAGCGCGTTGGCCGGCCACGCGCGGGGAGGAGCTCTTCGGCATGGTGGCGGGCGACGAAATTCGTCGATTTTCCACAATGGCCCGGCTCGAGTGCGCAGAGGAGGTGGAAGGGCGCCGAGGCATTGTCCGAGATGGGGGAGGAGATAGTCATGGAGGACGAGGCGGTGATCGCGTAGGCAAACCCCTCCACGTCGGTGGCGACGACGACCGTCAGTGAGGGGTGCGTGACCGGCGTGCTCCGTCCCGCCACCTCCGTCTCTATCGACGGTCGGTTGGCGCAGGCAAACCCCTCCACGTCGGTGGCCGCCGGGGAGGGGGTGTGATCCTCGTGCTCCATCCCGCCACCGCCGCCTCCATCCACAGCCGGTCAACGCTATCCACTTGAGAGGAGAGAAGAGTTAGAGAGGGAGGAGAAAGGGTACTGACATATAAGCCTAATATATATTTTTATTGTTTTACTCACTGACTTGTGGGTCCCATTTATGCTTGTTTTTATTTTAGTGCTAAAGTGCCACGTTGATGTCACATGAGATGAAGACTAAGTCAACCCGACATGTAGGACAAAACCACCTCCAAAACTACTCGGGGGTTGATTTGCAACGGTTTTGGGAGTTAGGGGATAGGTTATACCCAGTTTTGCGACTGAGGGATGCGATTCAACCAGGACATAAGTTGAGAGAGATAAAATAGACTTATTCCTTACGGCGGGGGTCAATTTGGGCTCTGGGCGATTGGGCCCTTCTAGGCCTCTTACATGGATACGCCTGAAACTGTTGACCTCCTCAATGGAACCATGGATTAGCGTTTTCGCACTTTTTCCTCTCTGCTCGACCGTTTCTTACTTTCTTGCGGGTTGGGAAAGAACACTTCCTATTACGATCATGAAAACAGGGATTTTTCAAGGAATCAAGGATGCAAAACAATTGATACAATAAGCTGTACGTCAGTATATCTATACCTAATAAAAATATTCATAAAGGTTTTTTTCTATTTTTTTCTATTTTCTCTGTTTTTTTTCGCCCTTTTTTCCTTTTTTTTTCCATCTGCCTGTTTTTCTTGCTATTTAGTAACCTTTTTTTCCCTTTTTTCCGTTTTTCTTTTGCACCGTTTTTTTCATCTATCCTTTTCTTTCTCGCTATTCTTTTAACCTTTTTTGCGCCCTTTTTTCCCTTTTTGTTCCATCCACTTTTTTCTTGCTATTTTTTTAACCGGGCCGAACCCTAGCGTCGCCATCACGTTGATATATCTTCCATGCGTTTCCTTTTTCAATTGATTGCAAAATTCGATTCCCCACCACTCCCTCATAATATTCCTCATGATTTCCTCTTTCAACTCTGTTTTAATTCATCAGATTTAATCTCCATTTATCAGTCATCATTTTTATCCGGAGTTTTATAGATTTGAACCAATTTTGGGAGATCGAAAATATTTGATCAGAATTGATGGGAGGATGGACTCCGACATCGTATGGGCACGAGAATATCTTCTCTAGGTTAAAGACGACGGTCGAATGTACGAGCCAAGCATGCAGCTCCACTTGTGGGTTGGGCCAAGGATAGACATGCCAAGCAGAGGGAGGTAGCTGATTGGATTGAGCCGGAAAAGGAAGAAAAGAATGGGCTTTCGGATAAAAAACAAGAAAAAAGTATAATGTATAGTGATCTAAAACATTTTTACTCGTTACAACGCACATATATTTTCTCTAGTTTATACTAATAAATTGATATTTTACAAAGAATCAACCACAAACCGACCAAGTAATTAATCAACCTATTTGTAAATTTGTGCATAAGAGAACAAATGAATAGAATCCCTATCTTACAGTTAACAACCACTTGTTAGCTGTTACAACTTACATGTCATGATCATCACGCTCCAAAATTTAGTTCCTTTTTTCGATCAAATTTGGTAAAGAATCCAACCACCATATCTATGTACAGACGCCAATTCAATTCACAAGTATATCTATTGATGCAACCTACACAAGTAGGTTTAGTAACTCCGGCTCCGAGCCGTGGCCGGATGTCGACGATTCCTGGCCGTCGCCGGCGTCCTCCAGCGGCGGGTAGTTCAGGTCCGGCATGGCCTCCGGCTGCTGCGGCACGGTGGCGCCGCCCGAGTCGTCGGCGTCGGCGTCCGCGAGCACGACGGTCGTCGTGCCCGTCTCGCCCCTGTGCCGGCGCATGTGGCCGCCGAGCGCCTGCCCCATGGAGAACTCGACCCCGCACACGGCGCACTCGTGGACGCGTGCCCTGTCCCTCTCGGCGGCCGCGGACGCCGCCGCGGCGGGGTCGCTAAGCAGCTTCGCCTGCAGGCGCGTGTGGCTTGTCCGGTGCCCGCCCAGCGCCTGGAACGACGGGAACCGCTTGTTGCACGTCTTGCACTCGAACACCCCCTCCGCCGCCAGCGCCCTCCTGCCCGCCGGCGTCGACGATGACGTCGGCTGCGACGCCGACGCCGAGGCGGGCGACGACAGCGAGAGCAGCGCGCTGGCGTGCACCCGTAGGCTCTCCATCTCATTGCTCTCCGCTTCTTCTCTCGTGATTGTCATTACAACAAACCAATGAATTCCAAGTAACTTTCTTTTCGCTCTTGATGACGAGCTAAAAATTCCCTTCACGTTGGCGGACGCACTCGTTTTATATAGAGAGAGTACGCGGTTAATATGCTACCGGTAGCTAGCTCTCTTTGAAGTCGCGCGAGATGTGATAGAGTCGTTCACGTCAAGGTTGGTGCGCGCGGGCGCCAAACTAGCCAAGCAAGCAAGCCGCGGGAGCGATCGAGGTAGCGCGCCAGGCTTGGCCACGAAGAAACGTGACGCGGTCGCGCTGCTCGTACGTATGCATCACGTATGCTCACCCGTGGCGCGCCAGGCCCCGCTCGGCTCGGAACATCGGAACGCAACGCGCGCGCACACATTGGTTTGGTTGGGCTAAAAGCTTGCTTTCTTTTGCGCGCTTTCCAGAAGCCGATCATTCACAAGCCTCGTCAACCTCAGGAACTCGTGATCGCGTTTGCGACCGCCGCCGTTTCATTTTTTTTTTAATGTTCTCCTGGAGCTTCCGGTTTCAACTGGCTCCAGCAGAGTGCAGGAGAATCAGCAAGTGGAAAACGGAAACGTTTGCCGCGACGTCACCTGGCAGTTGTGTGCGAGCGAAAAAGGAACACTACACTACTCTCCGTGTGCTCACGGGCAGGATAATCGTCACGAGTTGAGTATCTGTCCAGTCATCCACTTAGTTGTCCATCTCGCTTAATTGTGTGCGTACATTGACCAAATATCTGGTAACTGTACGTACATATCTTGACGAATCGAAAGTGCACGCACTGGCCATTCCGTCACGTCAGTGGACGGTGCAACAAGTCATGGACCCCCGAGCTAGTGTATCGCGTACTGATAAATATTCTCGCCGTTTAATCGTGGGAATAAATCTACTGGAAAAAAGTTAGTGTAACGCGCGGCGGCCGTGCAGACCACGTCGGTGAGAGGAGCATGAACCCGCGCGGCGGCGGACGTGACGCGTGCTGCACGCACGGGCGTGAGGCGTGTGGGACAACGACCACTTCGCCTGTACGTGTGGCGAGGCATATAAAAATCCGGAACGAAATTTAATTGTTTTTCCTGTTGTTTTCAGTTGATTTTCTTTTTCCGCATACGTGTATTTCTTGTGCCGAAAGCAGAATACTGCCAGTTCCGGAAGCTATTTGATGGAGTGCGCTTCTCGCGTACCGGACGCGTGCAATTGCAAGTCGGCAATGGAGTTACGGTCAGAGTGGGAGTATATAGAATCCCTGGTAGTAAGTCAACTGGGAGCTTTATCCAGAAACTGATGTGGATGTCAGGTCATGCTGATGTGAGAGGCTGGTACTAATACTCGTATTCTGAATTTCTGATTGCTTGGCAACTGTGGTTGATAGAGCAGTTGGTACCAACTCTGCAGTAAGTACAGTCAAATCCAAAGAAGTAGGTAGATATACTGCACAAGAGAAGAGGGGAAAACGATCAAAAGAAGGGAATTATAAATATACTTCCATATGCTTTTTTTATTGGACGCCTATAGTGAAATCTGAATGGCTTGACTTGCGAATGGATTTGACCTTAAGCAATTCTCACAAGAACGGTGGATTTGATTTGTACTTTTGTAGACCGCCGGTGGTTGAGAAGGCAGACATACTAGAGAGAAGTCTGGACAGTGGAAGCTGCAGTGGAGACTGGAGGCGGACAGACGGCGGCGCGTATATGCAAATAGCAAATCTTACTTAGATCCAGCCATGATTTGTTTTTCATTAATCCAGCAATAGTTTGCCTGGCTTGAAAACAACATCATGTTATTTTTCATTTGTTCAAGTCTACATCCAGAACTCGAAATTACTGTTTTTTATGCGTGCATTGAGATAAGGGCAAAAGCCAATTCTCCACAGTACTGCGGTCAACCTTTCTGCGCGGCTCACACGTGCAGCTTGAACAATGCCGCGTGAATGCATATGTTGACATGGAATTCAAAACCCTCGCAAAGAGGAACGTGGAACTTGAGGTCTATGGTTGAGTAGAAATGATTTGGTTTTTAACAAATCATCATCTATTTCATATATGCAGGTAATTTTCAGGGTAACGCACTGGCTCCGGTTTTAGGCACAGTTACAAAGGTGTGAGGATGATGGGGAGTTCCTAAAGGTTGCATGCCGTAAGTTGAGTCGATGGCTATGCAATTATTTACCAATTATGGATGTAGGTTCACAAATAGACTTCAATAAATGTTTTTGTTTGGTGTGTTCTATTTATCTGAGTTTTGTTCTTTTCTGGACTGCTACTGTGTAATAATTGGTTGTAGCTCTTTTTGAGCAAAGGCTGGGATGTTAAATTTCATTATCTAAAAAAAATGAGAATGACATTCTCTACTCAGTTTTTTTTTAAAAAAGGACCTCTACTCCAATAGAGAAAAAAAAAAGAACAAACGATACGAAAAGTTCATCAAGGTCGGTGGATTGATGGGCTGACGAGAAGTGACGAGGTTGGAAGCGTCAGGCCTAGTGGAAGAACGCACATTGGAAATGCTGTAATGGGCTGTACTCTCTCTCTCTCTCCCGGGCTTTCTTTGTTCAGCCGACGGGCCACAACATTAAATGGGCTGAGTTTATTCGGAGGATGGCATGTGGCGTGCCTTTTTGACGGCCTGGGAACGGCAAGCTGACCTGTCACCATCTGATCTTTCTGAGCAGTTTGATCCGGGTTCCATTCCGTGTCTCGCTCTTGTCATTGTCGATGCTCAGCAGGATTACTACTGCTCTCTTGTGGCTATTCCGGGTCATTTCCAAATGGAGCTACTGCTGGTTGTGTACCTATCTACCCCATCGTATAGCAAAGATGGGGTTTGGGATTGTTGGTATCTGCTCTTAAGAAGATGTACCGACATGTATGTAACAATGTACTCTTTTTGGCCGGAGGTACATGCCATTGTTACCTATCTATTGTATAAATTTTTACATGTATAAATGTAGCTGGGGTATATTCAAAAAAAATTTGTTAACACTCGGAAGATGAACCCAAATTCTTTATCATTGCCACTCCACCCACACATCAATTCACTTCCATCCCCCGACCGATGAGACTCCTCTAACATACATTAGAGGAATATGTGTCTCTCATATGTATGGGCCAATACAATATTAAGTGACTCACGTTGCTCTGTCTTTACGTCGAAGAAATGATTTCTATTTTTTTGATGTATATCTTTGGTGCTAGCGCATCACATAACCCACCAAGAAATAAAAGAAACATTCATGTGTGAGAGAATAAATAAAATGCTCTTTTTGGGCAATAATGCCTATTGCAACAACCCATCCATTTATGCTATAATTTTGTAGGTGTGTGTAGAAGTGGAAGCGCTTCGCTAACTTGTACACCTTCGTGTGATAGCGTCATTGTGTTGATATGATATGCATTAATACTTCACGACATCTTTTAGATTCCAGCATCAATGATTAGCACACCACGAAATATGCAGATTGTATGCTTATTCTTTATAAAGATAACCATGCCACTACACCAAAGACACAAAGCAACATCCTTTCTACTATTTGGTAGTGTCATGGGCAGTGGTGGAGCTAGATATAGGGCGAACATATGACTTAAATATCTACATAGTGATTTAAGATAATTTAATCATAACTTTGAAGGCAGGCCTAAGGCTCAAGCGTTCGGTGCAATGTATTAGGTATGAAAACAAAATTGGCTATATATATTAATTGATATTTTTAAGGCAAATAAAGCTATGATATAATATAAAAAATATTTTCGAGGCATATTTATCACACAAACATAATTGAATATCATAGTTGTTCAATGTTACAAAATTATATAAGTTGGACAATACTTTCTGCCACTTAACTTTTATCATGTAGGCATACGTGTCGATAGTCAACAGCAAATTAATGATCTCGTTTTGGGATTTTCTGTGTTCTATCGCCAATCAGCTTAGCACCTATTCGGCTATTCCTTCTCTTTTTTTCCGGGCCAGTTTAGCGCCTGATCGTCGACGGGAATATCAGAGAACCGTATTTCATTCCGTAACGAATCATCGTGGGACCGGGAATACCCAAAGATTCCGTGAGGCATTCAGCGAGAAAGAGGCAGCCGGCGGTAAGGGTAACGACCACCGCACCGACCGGCGACCAACCAGTAGCGTTTGCCGATTTGCCGAGTGACCGGCGGCGAATGGGCGAAGTCGGCCATCCAGTTTGGTGGCGGCCACCGACGGTGGCGTCCCAACACCGTGGCGGTTCGCCACCTAGCTAGCCCTCGAGCGACGGCGTGGGCCTCGTGGCCGGTGGGCTTTGGGCATGCCGCACTACGAGCACAGCGTCAACTTGGTAGACTGGCAGCTAGCTGAGCTGTGGATCTGAATGTTTTTATTCTCTGGAACTAGCTGAAACGTAGAACTTCGAGTCTTCGACTTGAAAAAATCGTCGAAATTAAACCCTCTGAAGCTTTATTGAACTTGTTGTCTTGTATGTTGATACTTTCCCAAACTTTCTGAAACCTTGCTACTTTGTTCCAACGTGATCCTGCTGGCTAGCTTGTTGATCCCGATTGTCATATGTCAATCAAAATAGGCACGTCCTGACCGAAGTGGTAAGATGGGTAGTCCTACAGGCAGAACAAAGATTGCACGGGACGTAATAGATAAGACGAAGCTACTATCGGTTGAGCTACAGTACAGCTGATAAGACCGTATATAAAAATGAACGAGACAATTAAAGATATTTTGTGGGTAAAACTGCTAAAGATATTTTATGGATTTGAAAGCAAAGCTAGAAGTCAACTCTAAAAAAATAAGTTTTAATTAAAATTTTGTGATTGATAAGCTAACAAGCTGACAATTAGAGCTCGAAGTGAATCTGCTCATAAACAATATTGGTATCTATAGTCTTTTAAAAAAATATTGTCGCCTGGGCATACGGTGAGGCTGGACACGGGAATCATGCCCAGACACGATAAGCTGCATCTGAATCTAGTCATAAATGACATAAGAGAGAACCGAAATAAGTTTCAAGCACACGCGAGATCAAGAGACTGTAGTATACTTGTGATTAACCAGGTTTGACCCTGATTAAAACGAGGAGTGAATATACTCCGCATAAGAAATTGTGAACATTTCTTTTGCGCAATGTGATTCATTATTTTGATTTACAAATTGATACTAGAAGAAATGAAGAATTATACATGATTCATTTTTTTATATAACTGAAATGGTTCTCTGTTGTTGGCACAGCTAATAAATACTAAGTGGCTCACATTTCCAAAGATGTCTTATACTCAGATCATCCTGAGGAATTGGAAGAAAAAAAGATGCATAAACAATGCCATGATGTCAACAAAGTCTCTTGATTAACGTACGGTGTACTGAACATTTGTCCATATCATTGTATATGCTGTCTATATAATCTTGAATCTATTTAAAATAGCTCAACAGATGTGAGTTATTTATTTTTTAAGAGTAAGTGTACAAATTCAATTACTGTTACGGTTTAGCAATTAGAGTCAAATGATCTCTTAAATAGAAAGATACTATCGGTTGTAACCGTATAATGGCAATAATATAAACGAGGGATGACTGGTTGGCGCCTTATTCAGTGATTGCTGTGGATAACATGGTAATTATGCTGAATTAGAGATGAGTTTGTAATAAGTGTAATGGGATGTAGGTTTCAGTTAAATTTCGTTAGTAAATATCATTTCACGTTGTCGTCGTTGTATTTGGATCATTTATGGTATTTTTTCTTGCTAGGTTACAGATGTTGATTTAAGCTGAATTAGAGATGAGTTTGTAATAAGTGTAATGGGGATGTAGGTTTCAGTTAAATTTCGTTAGTAAATATCATTTCACGTTGTCGTCGTTGTATTTGGATCATTTATGGCATTTTTTCTTGCTGGGTTACAGATGTTGATTTAATTTGGAGCAGGTTTCAGAACATGTATGGCACTTAAATATGATATGCAAAGGGTATATAGATAGCGATCTGTGCTCTTAGTTAGGCACAATTAAGATTAGCAGGGTTCATGTCTAGAAAAAAAGTTAAGCATGAGACATTTCCGATAGATTTGGATATGTTCATTAGTGGGGCCTAAGAAAGGGACCAGAAAACGTTTTCGAGGTGATGGACTATTCCCGGGACCGTTTCTACAAGGTTTTGTTTCCTTTTTTACCCTTAATTTTTTTTCCCCACGAGTGGGGTGTGAATCCATTAGCCAAATAATTAGAACAAACCCAATGTCATATTTCATTGCAAACTTACCAAAAAAAAAAAGGTTCTTATGTTAACGTGGCAGATAGCTAAACCAGCCGATCGATCTACACGTGACCAAATGAAGGTTCTTTTTCGTAGTTCATAAGACATCAGGTACGTCGGTGTTTAATATTTGCATGCTTGCATTAGACCACGGCGTGAATTAATTAAGTACAACATATACTATAAATATGCTTCAGTACATTTGCACATCACTTGTGTTTGTACATCTCGTGAAACCAATGCAAACTAAACCAAAACACCAATTGATCAATCAAAATGCTGATGTTTTTATTAAGGGGGAAACATATCTAATTTACCATCCCCTCCTTAAATTTAACTGATCGAGGGTGACAACAAGAGAAAGGGAGAGAAATGGGTAAAGAAACCCATATATAGTAGTATAGTACTACTACCTTGTAAGCACTGCAGATCACATGAAACAGAAAAAACATCAATCGGTTACAAAAATTCCCTTGGACAGATTACCCAAACACTCCTCAATAAAAGGTCATTGTTACCTTGATTTTTTTCTCAACTAATTTGCAAGCTCATCAACACAAGAATCTCCTCTATCTTTTTCTTTACACTATAGCCCTGAGCCCCTGAGGAGACCACCAAATCACCCACAGGTTAGATTAGATAACAAAGACCATTCCATTTGACCTAACCCATCCATCCTGCCCAAATCTTTCCAATTCTCCAAGCCCTGTATTGCATCTGCATGCCATCTCATCTCATCTCACATTCCTCAAACAAAAAAACAGAGGCTAGGCTGTGTGCAGATTGCATAAGCACAGGAGCTTACATGTTGTTATCAATAAGTAAAAACACTTGTTGGATTTTTGCATGCCTCTGGGCCTGATAAATAACGGAAGCAAAATAGTCTGCTGCGGCTGCTTTTGTTTA
Organism: Oryza punctata; assembly: GCA_000573905.2. Taxonomy (NCBI): domain Eukaryota; kingdom Viridiplantae; phylum Streptophyta; class Magnoliopsida; order Poales; family Poaceae; genus Oryza; species Oryza punctata. Next base: position 40,298,984 of record CM002488.2, on the reverse strand, counting down.
GGCACTAAAACAACTGGGTCTTTTCAAGTCTAAGCCATTGGGGGAGTTTGCTTTGGTTGGTTTGCTCGTTTTATTTTTTTTTTCTTGATCTCTTCTCCTCCTTCCGGGGTTCGCGTTCGCGTCGCTCTCGTCTCGTCTCGTCTCGTCATGGCACCACTGAGGGGAGCCAAGCGGAGGAAGCGGCAGCCGGAGAAGGCGTTGCTGGCGGCGGCGCAGGCGATGCCGGCGCCGGCGTCCGGCGGGGATTGGTGGGACGGATTCGCCCGCAGGCTTGCAGCAGGTATACGTCTTGCCGTTCGTCCTCTCTCGCTCGTCTCCCTGTTTGCGAGCACTGTGCTCCTCGTCCTTAACCATGTCCATGCCGTTTCTTGGTTCCTTGGCTCGCTGTAAACCTCGCGCCCGCGCAGCGTAACCCTCGTCGCCGGCGAGTAATGCGTGCTAACCCCCTCGCGCGCTTGGGATTGTTCGCGGGCGGATTCCGCGGGGTTAGATCAGGGAGACCCGCCGTTGAATTTGCACTGTTCGTGCCTGCGCGGTATCTGTTCGATGCGGTCGCTTAATCCGCCCGTGCAGTGCTCCTTAATCAGGGTGGTTACTGTGGCAAATCCGCTGTTTCGGTGGGCTTTGTTTTGGAGGTGGTGGGATTGTACCGTGCTCGGAGGCAGCGAACCATCTCGGGCGGGGGGGATGTTCTGGATTGGAGACCACCATGGATGTCGATTGCTCTGAGGGTATGAGCAAGGAAAAGCTTGTGAATGCCGTTGCTCTGATGGGTATCGATCGAGTACACCATGTTTGGGAGAAGAATTGGTTGTGCCATCTGTGGTTTTGTTGTTTCCTTCTCCATTCCAGATCTATGAAGCCTTTGGTGCAATGGTATTTTGGGGCTAGAAATTTACAGGTGCTGTTGGCTTTTGCCCATTGCCCACTGTTCATGCCTTGACATTGCAAGAACTAACTTCTTTTCTCTTTGCAACATATGAAGTAACTTCATTTTGCTAAGGGGAAAACAACATCTCCCGGATAACATTTGTACTTGCCATCGAATTGCTTTGCCTGTTCAGTCCAGAATTGTAAAGTGTAGCATCTGCGTTTTTTTTTAAGAAATTAGCTTATCTGTTCACGGGTAGTTTCCCCAATTTCATCATCCGATTGGCTGCTAATAAATTTTTAAAGGAAACACGAGGGGGGATTGGGTTCCAATAGATTGACTGGGAAATCCAGAAAATGATTAGTGTGGCTCAAAGGTAGGTCGGTTGAATGGTGTGTTCCGAGAAATGGATTCCCACGATAAGTTTCTTGAATCTTCTAGTACCTGCTACCACAGCAAATACTGTTTTATAATTCAATATGATAGATCATCCAGGAGTTTAGATTCATTAGGCCTCTCTGTATGGTGTTCAAGTGAGTTTTTCAGAGATCATTGGGTGAAGCAGCCCATACAAGTACAATTTAGCTTGAACAAATAATGTAGATTTGTATAGCCATTTTTTAGGCTGCTGTAGTCATATTTTGATCATACATGTTCTTACAAAACATAGACCATAGATTTTTGAATTCTTGAAGTTCTAGGTGATATTTATTCTGAGCTTCCCTGATTGCTGAAATGATCTGAAACACTGGAAAAAATTGGTTTTGAATGCCTACCAGTCCCCTTTATGACAAGTGACATGGTTAGAATTTTCAAATTTTGACAAGAGTAACATTTTGAACAATTAGTACAAACCTGAGCATCAAGTGTATTTAAGAAGGTAGATACATGAATGATAGCATTCTAGTCATCTATTTAACAAGGGCAGTGTCCCTTATACTGATGATTCTTCTAAATTTTGAATCGATATTCATATTGTATTGCCAAAACAGCTAAAACCTTTTCTCGTATAATATGCCCAGTTCATTCATAATATTGGTAGTATTGCTCTTTTCTGTTCTCGGCACTTGTGGACCATTTTGTATTAGATTTGAACCTCTTCTGTCAAATTTGCTACCATAAGGTTAACACCGTTTCTTCCTCTGCCCTTTTAGTTTCAATATGAGGAGAACGAATCGAATTCTTTGAATTTCAATATATCCGAAATTTCCCTTTTATGCTTTCACCGTTTCTTGCCAAACAATTTATGATACACCCAGCTAATGCCAATGCAATCTTTGACTATATCTTATGTCCACAGGACAATTTTCCAAAGACTGCCAATACTTTGAGTCCGTCTTCAAGATGTCGAGGAAGACCTTTGACTACCTTTGCTCTCTGATTAGTGGGGACTTCACAAGAAAGACACAAAGTTTCAGAAATTTCAGGTTTGGAGACAAGGCAATTCTAGGCGTGGAAGATCAAGTAGCTGTTGCTCTGTTAAGATTGACCACCGGAGAGTCACTTTTGAGCATAGGGAACCGCTTCGGGATGAACCACTCAGCTATCTCAAACATCACTTGGAAGTTTATTGAGGCCTTGGAGGAGCGTGCTGCCAATCATCTGAAGTGGCCTACTCCTGAGGAGATGGCAACTGTCAAAAAGAAGTTTGAAAAGATTCAGGGCCTCCCCAACTGCTGCGGCGCCATAGACACAACGCACATCCTCATGTGCTCTTCAGCTCAGCCTAACAGCAATGTCTGGCTCGATGGCGAGAACAGGAACAGCATGGTCCTGCAGGCCATCGTCGATGCTGACATGCGGTTCAGAGACATTGTCAGTGGCTGGCCTGGCAGCTTGAACGACTCGTGCATCCTCCGCACCTCAGGCTTCTACAGGCTCTGCGAGAAAGGCGCGAGGCTGGACGGACAAACGGAACTTCCAGGAGAGCCAGCTGGGTCAGTGGTCAGAGACTACATTCTTGGGGATGCAAGTTACCCTCTCCTTCCCTGGCTGATGACTCCATACCAAGAGAAGGATCTATCGCCGGCGAAAGCCGACTTCAACAAGCGGCATGCCGCGACGATCATGGTGGTGCAGGGTGCTCTCGCCAAGCTGAAGGAGAGGTGGCAGGTTCTCAAGGGAGAGCTGTGGAGGCCAGACAAGCACCGGCTGCCGAGGATCATCTACGTCTGCTGCCTGCTCACCAACATCATGATCGATCTGGAGGACGCGGCGAGGGGCGGCATGCCGCCGTCGCACAACCACGACGACGGCTACCGGCAGCAGTTCAGCGATGTCGCCGACGTTGGCGCGGCCGCGCAGAGGGACCTGCTGTGCCAGTATGTCAGCAGGATTGGCAGTTTGCCGGCGTGATTCTGGTCTCTTTGCTTGATTACTTTTGTTTCTCTCTTTTTTTACCTTGACATGAGACGAAACATACCAACAGGTGATAGAATTGTAATGCGAATTTTGGTTACTTTCGATGATTGGTCGGTTTTGATAGCAAGTATTCTGAAATTAGTCAAAACATTATTAAGCAACTTAGCTATAAAGAATACCATTCAAATTCCAAAGCAAGCCGAAGTAAATGTATGTAGTACTACGTCAAAACATGGCGGCAGTATACTGAAGACAATTTGGAAACTTGCTCGTCTTTGAGCAGAAACATGTTACTACATGGTTACTGTGCTCGATTACAGCCAAGATCGACAGGAAACCACAAGAATAACAAGTTTGCCGATAACAACCTTCTTAGGAAGACAATGATCGCCCAGTTAAGCTGCGCCTATTACCAACTCGCGACAAATGTTCAAAGGACATTGCAAACTGGGAGTACTGATTTGCTAACAGAGACACTATCTGATGCTAGCTCATCATCAACCTGAAGGATGCCACGCCATTAGCTGAAAATAGATCTCGCAAAGTGTTCTTTTGCCGTTGCTAGGGCACTGCTTAACTTCTGCATGTATAAGAAAGAATGAAGTCACTTGGGAACTTTCTCATGTTGATTTGGTGGCAATTACGACACCATGATTGCATCTCATTGTGCAATTGCACTTAAGGTGATGCGACGGCTTGCCATACCTGCTCAGTGAGAGATCCGGATCCTTCTCCGTGACCTGACACCTTTTCAAGAATCGCCTTTGCATCTGTTTCCAGAACAATCCTGCAAAACCCGTTTGTGAAGAATCACTTAGTAGCATCAATCAATAACTACAGGTTGTTAAATGTTTAACACCTGATTGTAGATGTTCCACATTAGCATAGCATTTGTGCAAATGTTTATCTGAAAATTGTTGGGCTGTGAACTGAGCATACCAAACAATGAACTATATTTTCTTATGATAGATAACTGATAGCTGTCAATGTTGATTTTATGTAAAATTCTGGGTCAATTCTCATCACCTAAACAGGGCCAGAGTGAAGTAGTTTATTTACATTAACCAACTAGCGCCTAACCTCACATTTCAGCAATACAAACCCAAGACCTCGTCTGTTGCCTTTGAATGAACTTAAAAATGTGATAGTTATCAAAACTGTGCTTGTTCAATTGATGGCAAGCAAAGGTTAGCATATTGAAATGCAAACATAGTAATTACCCTCCATCAACAACTTCGTCAAGGCATAAGAAGATAAGATCCAAGTTTTCAAGCGCAGCCCTTCTGTGCACTTTGTTTCTAGAAACAAGAAAGAGAGTTGTTAAGATAATATACAGTACTGACAAGCATTTATAATGGATGTTAAAAAAGATAGGAGCGTACGGCACAGGAAACGTCCACACCTGAGAAGGTAATCAATAGCTTCAGAGAAGCCCTGAAGAACAGATGCTAAAATGAGCTCATTCTCTTCATCACCTCCAGTTACAAAAAAGTGTAGATCTTGAATGAACTTGTATACAACGATGTAACTGTCAAACATTACTATCTCAGCTGCAAATTGGGAAACAAAAGAAAGAAATCACTGGATGAATATAGTTGGATGACTTGAACTAAACAACCTACCATGCAAATTTTACACTCATGTGCAATGCAAGATTTCTAAAATCCCCCGAAATGAATGATTAACCAAAAACAAGGCATTTCAGATGACACAGGCATCGAGATCATTGCATTTGTTGGAAAAAAATCATTTTTCTGAAACTTGAATCTTTCAGTCAATTTTAAGAAACGCAACAGAATTCATGAGCAGTAAAAAACAGATAACTTTTTATTCTGTAATATAAAGTTAGCATTCCACTGCAAAATCTGGTGATAACTCTGCCAAATGCAGAAATCGACCAATTAACATCTCATAACAAGCAAACCACAGGTAGATGAGCCAAACAATGTAATGATGCTCCAATTGGAAGATATGTGTACGCCTCTAGAACATTCCACAGGAGCCTTACAATAACCAACAATGCCATATTGTGAGATGCTAAATTGCTAATTGATGTTCTCAGGGAGAAGGCAGTTGTTCTCTACACAAGTAGCACAGAGCACAAAATTTAAGAAATAAAAAACATTGTTTTGATTCTTACAGAACATAAATAGAATAAAAGTATATTTTAATCACCTTCTGTTCTAGCGCTCGTTTTCTGGGTTTTAGCAAAGACCGACTTCTCGAAAGCTTGCTTCGAGGACAAAGAGGGCCAGTCATCGCTGTAGTACTTCACCGCCACGCGCTTCCCTTCGGAATCCAGCACAAGAATGTTCTTCACCGAAGGGCAGGATTCCTGCACGAGCAAACGATCAAAGCCAACCCTTTCAAGAAATTATTTCCAGCCAGCAAAATTGGGAAACAAAAATATAAAAAAAATACTCTTATTTACGCATAAAATAAAGAGAGGATATGGAATAGCACACCGATAGACCGAGAACTCCAGATTTTTCACCATCTGCTCTTGGTCATAAACCCTAAACGACATAACTAAACCGAAGAAACAGAGATGCGCGCAATTAAACATCGCGAGAGGAGAGACTGGCGGAAGGAAATTACCATCTCGGGTAAGCGGATTTGCAGTATTGGGGAAGGGATGGGCGCGATGCCGCGATTGGCTGGTGGATTTGTCGCGGATTGCTGCGCGAGAGAGGCGATGGAGGAGGGGAGGAGGAGGGAGCGAGTCAGCGAGGCCAGGACGAGGACGGAGGAGGAGAATTGGAGAAAGGAGGCGAGTGAAGCGGATTTTTCCTTTTCGGGTACAGATCCGATAACTGCAATATCATGATCCGGCCAAAAGCCCAAACAACGACCCGTGATTATTGGGCTGGTTACAGACTTGCGGCGGAATAAGTTCACCAGCCATCCCTCAACTTTACGTCAAGTCTATACAACATCGCTATTCTCCATTTACCCCTAAACTATACAAAACCGTACGATTTGGATCCGTGCAAATCCTAATCAGTAAAATAAAAAAAATATGGGTGAGAAGACAAAAGCGTGGGATCCGCATCTCTTCCTTTTCTCTTTTCTTCTCTTCTCTTCTTCACCGGCGTGCTCTTCCGCCACCTGTTCCCGTCCAAGACCTCCACCCCGCCGCCACCGTCCGCCGACGGCGACGCCTCTGGGAGCGGCGGCAGCAGCTGCAGAAGCTTCTTTTGCAGCAGCAATGGCTCTCTCCTGGCTCTTCTCCCACAACACCAGGTACAGCCCGGCCACAATCAGCACCGCCCCTATGATCCTGCACGGATTAATTATCCAATTAGCACTAATCAAACACAAATCAATTACCAGTTGTTGGTTAATACAGAGAGAAATTAATCTCCGAGGTGGAATTGCTATTTGCTCGCCGAGGAGGAGGGATATGATGCCATGACGGCGACGAGCAGCGACAACCGGCAACGGCGTGGAGGAGGAAGTCGGCGTCGGCGGCGGAGGTCGCCATCGCCCATGGAGCCCGTGGCCACCACGTGCGCGTGCACATGCCTGCCCTCCGAGACGGCCCTCCAGGCGAGGATGGCGGCCGTCCCGTCGTCGGGTGTGTCGCCGTCCTCGGTGGCGCCGCCGAGGCGCGGGGAGCCCCAACAAGGGCAGCCACGCCACCACAGACTCCTCCCCCAAATCACCCCAACCCCGCCGCCCTCTCCGGCCACCATGGGAGACAACCCTACTACTGCCGTAGCCCAGCTCGCTGTGGCCCACGGCCTACCCACGGCCTAAGGCCCATCGCCTCACTTGCGTCACGAGTGACACGAGGCGGGAGGAAGCCGAGAGAAGTCCAGAACCCTAGTCTGCCCAAGCGCCAGCTCGTCGCAGGCAAGCATCGCGGCGGCGCGGGCACACCTCCGCCGCCACAGTGCCGCTCCTCCTCTTCCCTTCTCCCCTCTCGTTTCGTGCGGCCGAGGAGTCGCCGCCGCCGCCGCTTCCCCGCCCATCCAATCCTGTACCCAACTCGGGTGAAGACGATGAGCATCCCGGGCGAGGTCCCCGGCGGTGAAGGCTCAGATGGAGAGGAGGTGTTCATCAATGAGGAGGACATCATAAACGAGATACCCATCGATGAGGAAGGTTAGTATTACTAGTAGTAGTAGGAGTGCTATAATCCATCTATTTGTTTTCTGTTTTGCTTGATGCTTATTATTAGGGTTAACTAGATCCATATCATCATACCATTATAAATTTACTGGATTTGATAAATATTATTACTATTAGTATAATTAAAACCATACCAGTGCAAATCATCCAAAATCAGATATATGCCACTTTGTACATCTGAAATACATTTTCAACCGTTCTCTTATTAACACTAGCTAGGTGACCCGCGCAATTACGTGGCTAGTATGCATACAAAATTATCTTCTTTTATATGAGTTTACATAAAATTTGTTAAATAACTATCTCGTTATCTTAGGATTTTAAAAGAAAAAACCTTATCATCTCCATGTTTCTAATTTTATAGTTTTTAAAAGTCACCAGCCGTTACCTCTTCTTTATCACCCTTTTATTTACTTGCACGATCTACTACGGCTTCTATTCATTCTCCTTGCAACTTTAAAATTGCATCTTATAAATTTTAGAGTTAATTATCTTGTTGGTTTTCATTTTTTATAATTTTTAGAAGTCCCGTCAAACGCTGTTATTCTACTCCTCTATGGCTCGTTCGCCGCCTCATTTCTTTACTGTTATTGGAATTTTAAAAAATCGAACATAATTATCATTGGTGTTCATTTTTAACTTTCTAGAAGTCCCGCCAAACCGTCCACGGCATTACCATCATACTCCTCTTACAGCCCGCTCGATACCCTTCCTTTTAATTATCATTGAGATTTTAAAAATCAAACGTGATTATCATTGTGACTTATTTTTTACTTTCTAGAAGTCCCACCAACAATCATGATTGTGTTGTTTAACGGGTTGCCCACCATCTCTCATCTTAATCGTCATTGGGATTCTATTTGGGTTTTATTTATAGTTTTTACACCCGTTACCTTTCTCTTTATTATCATTGAGATTTTACAAATATGACGTGATTATTATTGGGGTTTATTTTTTACTTTCTAGAAGTCCCACCAACCACCGTGATCGTGATGTTTCAACAGCCCGTCCGTCGTTCCTCTTAATCGTCATTGGGATTCTATTTGTGATTTTGTTTATAGTTTTTTGATGTCCCATCAACCGTTATCATCCTACTTCTTTACGGCCATGTTGTTTGTCCCCTCTTTATTGTCATTTGTTATCGTTGTGTTTCTAGATGGATTATGTTTTTTTGAAAATTCCATATTTTTTATTTCGATACTATGTTATCTGTAAATTTTATTCCCACTTTACCTCTTATAATTATTTTTATATTTTTGAAATTTAATTTATTTTTATTCCAAATTTTAATTAAACTCGTGTTGTAGATGGTTTCTTCTTTTGATATTGCTTATTTTTTATTCTGAATTTTAGTTATTTTTAAATTGTATTCCTACATGAACTCTTATTTTTATTTTTCTAATTTCAGAATGTATTTTGTTTTTTATTCTGAAATTTAATTAATCGGTTCTATATGGATTTTTTTCTTTCAATATTGCTTATTTTTAATTAAGAATTTCAGTTATTTTTAAATTATAGTCCTACATGAACTCTCTTTTTCCTTTTCCTAATTTCCTAATTTATTTTATTTTTATTTCGGATTTTAATTAATCTAATATTGGGTTCTTATATGGACTCTTTTTCTAATATTGCTTATTTTTTATTCCGAATTTCAGTATATTTCAAAATCGTATTCCTACCTGAACTCTTCCTTTTTTTCCCTAGTTTCTGAATTTATTTTTTTATTCCAAATTTTAATTAATCTCGTATTGGATTCTCATATAGACTCTTTTTCTAATATTGCTTATTTTTAATTCCGAATTTCAGTTATTTCTAAATTGTATTCCTAGTTGGACTCTCCTTTTTCTTTTTCTTCGATTAATGTGGGAATTTCTAACCTCCACAGTAAACGTGGTGCTTCCTTTCAAGACTGTTTTAATAATATAATAGATAGATAGATATTTTCGTATGGACCACAATACCCCTATCTCTTACAACTCAAGCACTGAACAGCAAACATCATCCCTTCCCCCTGGTAACTCTACAATTTGATGCTTCAGATCCATTCAAAATTTTTATTCTAAAGTTTGAGATCGCTGCTGCAACAATTTATCTACCGCCGTCTGTTGAATGTGTTGTACAAAAATTACATAGGGAAAAAAGAGGGGGAGAAGAAAAAAAAAAGGACGGTGGAGGAGCTGGGTCGCCGTCCACGACCACTAGCAGCCGCCGCGCTCCGGATTGCTCCCTCCATGCTAAGCTTGTCACTGTCACTTGATCTGCTATCCCTGAGCCAAACCACGTCGAGTACACATCCAAGATGGTGCGGATGGAGCCGGAATTGAGGGTCCTCGTCCACGACGACCGCCCGAGCCGGCAAGATGCTACCCATGCCCTTCCGTCGCTGGCACCGGCAGTGTGGAGCTCGTCGTCGTTGCTAGACCGCGCGTCACCACCCCGTAATCTCGCCGCTGCCACCACTGGATCTTCTCGCGCCGCGCACGAGCTCGTGCTCGTGCTGAGGTTGTTTCCGCCGCCGGGGCGCATGTCGCTGCCACCGGAGCCGATCTCGCGCCCGCAAACCAACGCCCGCCACCACTTTTTTCGCCGCTGGAGCCGACCTCTCACCCGCAATATTTGCGAAATCGATTTGGGGCTAGGGTGTTGGATTTGGGGTAGGCTAAAATAAGTAGTTCGGGGGTATTTTGGTCTATACGAAAATACAATAGACATAAAACGATGCAAAAAGCGTATAAGGTGTATAGCATGGCATGGATTCAATTTTCACAGTTTTGCAGTGGCATCATTCCAATTAGATGAATTGTAGTGGTATTTATCAAATCTAGCAAATTTATAATTGGATGTATCCAATTAACCCTTATTATTATTGGCTGTGTTTTTCAGATCTCCCTGACCGTGATGATGAGGATGATGATGGGATGGGTATGTTGCAGCATCCTAAGGCTCAATATGATGCTTTGAAGAATATAACCTTTTTCTCTCCATTACTGTTGTGTTGACGATGAAATTTGGAAGTAATTTGATCTACATGAATCGGAGACACGATCCAATCCGAAGCGGATTTGAAGATATGCGGAGATCTCGGAAACAGAGTGAGCATCGGCTGGAGCTCGTATCGGTTGGAGACCGATTCTGATTGGGATAGCCGATAAGGCCGATATCGTACGTGAAATCAGTATCGGATTTGATAAAGGGCTTACGATAAGATTGCCTTACAAGGATAGAGTCCAGAATTGGCAATTGTATCTTTTAATTAGGATATTTTATGTAATTTCCTTATAGATATTCCCGGTAAGAGTCCGCCTAAAGGACTTGTTCGTTAGTTGGATTTGTATTAGGTTAATATGAGTCGTGTCCGTGATGGACAATGTTTGTATTTTTGGGTATAAATATAACCCCGAGGTCTTGTAAATAATAACAACACACGTTCAATCAATCTCGGCGCATCGTCATCTTTATTTTCTACTTTTCGACAAGTTTGTGCTTTCAAGTCGTGCTGCATCAATTTGATCTTCGACGAAAAGGTATATCTTGTTATGGCGGTTTGTATTATCGGAGTTAGTGCTTACATCTTTATGACACTCTAGTTCTATTTTGTAAACTTTCGAGTTATCATATACATTATATAATTTAGATCGACAATGCAATTTACTTGCATCGGCTGGATTCTTTTTAGGGTTTCGTCGATATCGGCTAGATCACTTTGTTGGTTTAAGTTATATAATGTATCTACCATCCTGAGAAAGCAACCATCGGCTTGATTCTCTAGATTTCATGCTTCTCTTTATACCTAATGCTGCAATGGTTAAGTCCAACCTATTAAGTCGTATTTAGAATCATGATATCTAGCCTGTCTTATGGTTGTTAATAAGGATAGTATCGAGGTTTCAGCCGATCTTACCTGATATAGATGTTTTACATTGTTTTATGCTTTGTTTAATGTTCTATATCTGCCCCTTATATCAGGATATAATCTAATATAAATATATCAAGTTTGATACCAATTTAATTGGTTATAGCTAAATATATTTATTACTAGAAGATATCCTAGTATAAGGTTGTATCGGAGGTATAGCCGATACATACTTAAACCTAGATATCGGCTATGACATGAGTTTATGTAATCTTTATTTTACGTTACCTTTATACTTGGACAATTTATACTGTATCGGTTCAGTCCGATCTATCCCAATTGCTTATTTCTAAAGTAACATTGATGTATTGATTATATAACATTGATCTCTAAAGCCGATATACTAGTTTTAGGGTTAGTTTTATCAATGACTATATCTTACAGCCGGTCCATGCTTTATTGCATCGGCTAGATCAAATACGATATGAAATCGGCCATCTGGCCGATTGTCTATCGTTTTCTAATATTATTTGCATATTTCTTCTTGTTGATTGTAGGATCAAATCAACTGGCACGCCCTTGAAACCTAAGCAACTAATTTTGGACATGCACTGGAGTTAAGCAGATCTCTCAGGATAGTATGTGTTTTTTGCATTAACATGTTGACAGTCTGTTTTTAAGTAAGCTTGATAGGAATAGGATCATGGGTTTTTAAGTAAGCTTGATAAGATCATGGGGCTGAATGAACTGGAGCACTTCTTTCGAATGCATTTCTGTGTTACTATTATGCTGCCTACATAATTATTTGTCACTTTGTCCTGAGTTACAACTTAAATTGGGCTTGGTAGTTACATTTACTTTGTTCATATTGGTGTCTCGGACTCTCGGTTGTCGTGATTCTTAAGCAAAACTCAGTCTGAAGCAGTTCTTTTGAGTGCACTTCTTTTTCTTTATTTTTTTCTTTTGCATCTGGAGCACTTCTTTTGAGTGCATTCCTGTGTTCGCTCACGCGCTCGGCCTCAGCCTCCTCCACCGGCGGCACGATCGAAGATGGATGAGGCGACATAAATGCCGCCACAGGCAGGAAATCTTGAGGGGGATCTTGAAGGGCAGAGGTAACCACCTCAGCAACCGAGGTGCACTCGCTGACGAGTGGGGCCAACCACAGGATAGCCGGTGATGACGAGGAGCGTGTTAATGTAGTGGGCCCACCACAGCCCCAGCCTCGGGAGCCGCGACAGCAACCGGGGAAGACGCGGCGAGTTGGTCGGTAGTGGTAGTGCTGGGGAAGCCCCGCTTCGTCTCGACACTTCCGACATCACCGGTCTCGGCGGAAACAGAGGCAGCGGAGAGTGCATTCCTGACAATAGCCGCGGGGGAGGAGAACGCTCCACTGACGCCGCCGCGACCGACGTCGGCCCTTCAGACGCCACCCATCTAAAGGGCGGCGACGGCCGACCTGAAGCCGCCAGTTGCCGAAGCGTGACAACGGCGAAGGCCCCCGGCAGAACCAGAGCCCGACCCAGGCACCCAGCAAAGCGGTGGCCACCACCGAGGACCGGCCCTGGGCTAGTGCCGTCGATCCTACCAAGGGACGTGTCGTACTCTCGACGGCGGGGAGCTTCACGATCATCATTGAAGGGGTCATACTGGGGACTGTCAGCCACCTGTTGCACCGGGTCGACCACCTCCAGCAGATGAATGAGCAGGTCGAAGGAGAGGCTCTTTCTCCGTTGGCGGGGCATGCGGTGTTTCCGCGACAAGCAGCTCAAGCATGTCAGGATCATCTTTGGCCGGCGGCAACCACCACTCATGCATCTGCTCCGGGATCTCCAACACAAATTCCTTCGGGACCTTGGAAGGATCGGCCGACCAAACCAAAAACTCGGTCATGCAAGCGTCCACCGGGTCAAATACCTCAATGAGCTGGCAGCCCAGCTTGTTGGCGAACTGCTTGAGCGCCTCCGCCTCAACAACATGCGCGGGCAGAACCTCGACCGCCAGCTTGACGACGAACCTGAACTTGGAGCTCCGTGCATGCACCGCACGGTGCCAGCGGCGAAAGGTCTCTCTCTCTCTCTTGGCCTTTTTTTCTATCCCCTTCAATTATCAATTACTCTGGATTCCCAAACAATTATTAGTGGCTCAAAGGATAATTCTGTGCACGATGTGAACATAAACTCAGGCCAGGTAAGTGTTTTTGTTCTGTTGGCTTTATCATGTAAGTTGGTACATAGGCTGGAATGTTTTCTTGTTTTGTTTGGAAATTATGCAGTCTGGCATTTTGGTACCATCAGCATCACTGTCGTTTTGCAGGTTGTTGGCTCACTGGACGGCCACACAGGCTGTATTGAGTGTGTTGGCAACTTGGCATCTCACCAAGGTACTGGATCCATAGAGTAGCAGTATGGTAAACACGTGAACACCGCACATTTCTCATATTGACCTGGAGTATTTTCTGCAGTTACAATTGGGTGGCTACAGGGAGCATGGATCAGAAGCTCATCATCTGGGACCTTGCTCATCAATCAATCCGATGCACTTGCAACCACGATGTAAGCGCAAAACCGTCGCCCATTTCTTGATTCTGCCTGCACCACCATTTCCAGTACTCAAACAGTATCTGTGTTGCTTGTGTGATGAACAACAACAGGAGGGAGTGACATCCCTGGCATGGCTGGGCTCGTCTAGGTTCGTGGCGTTGGGGTGCATCGACGGCATGGTGCGAATCTGGGACAGCCTCTCCGGGGAGTGCGCAAGGGCCTTAACTGGCCACGGTGACGTCGTGCAGTCCCTCGCTGTCTCTGCTGATGGGAACAACATCGTCTCGGTGTCCACGGATGGCTCTGCCCTCGTCTTCGACATTTCCATGTTCAAGTGAAACCATAGTTCGTAGCAACACATGGTAAAACACAAATGCAAGCTGTACAATGGTCTCCTCAGCCACTTTGGCCACAGACCATGAGATTGAGATTTTATACATGGAGCCAGCCAGTGCGAGTTGTACAATTAACACCCTCCTGTTTAGAGGACTACCAACTACAAATTGAACCATTTTTGTGTGAGCATTTGGCATGGATTGATAGCATAATTTCCTGACGTTTTGCAGCATACTCTTTCTTTTCAACGCCAATGGTGTGTGCAATTGCATTCAGTTCTCCATCCACAATCCAAACTACTACCCTTGCATTTTTCCTTTGGCATTAAAGTTAACTGTTTGTGTTTATTTCATCACTTTTGTAAAATTTCATTTTTGCCTTAATGAGTAGCCATCATAGTTGTGGAAGTTTTGAAATTTGCTTGGGCTTGGGTACATCATCTTCTTTAACCAGAAATGATACCAAGATGTTCTAGATGTACATCTTCTACGTGTTCCTGCAGTCTTTAGTTCCAAGACTACCTCTATTTCATATTTAGTCATCAGAAAGTGGTGTTGAACCTGCATTAAGATTGTTCAATTCGGTTCCTTTGGGGATCTCATACTATTTGCCTTTTTGAGTAGCCATTATAGTTCTACATGCTATCTTGGCTTAGTTAGGGGGCATACAGAGAGGCTATTGGCTGCTTTAGCTGTTCTAAGTACAATTACCTTCTTTATAGGGGTTGCTGAACAGCCTTGCACATTGTGCATTAAGATTTTTTTTTTTCAATTTGGGTTGTTTTGGGGAGCAAATAGTGATTGCCTTTTTGAGTAGCCATTGTAGCTGTTCATGCGATCTTGGCTTAGTTATGGGGCATATAGAGATGCTATTGACTGCTTTGGCTGCTCCAAGTGCAATTACCTTCTTTCTGGGTTTGTTCGTTGATCGGCCTTGCACATTCCAGCATTTCTCTGTTTCAATCCATTTCCTTCAAAATTCGTGAGATTTACTAATATTAAGATTGATATATATACAGTGTTCAAAGATTAAAAGATCTGGATGACTAAAATTAGTTTGTAGACCACTTGTATAAGTAAGTACTGTACTATAATGTTTTATGCAGCATGACACCACTGCCTCATGAATAACCTTAAACACTTAATCAGCACTCTTAGATAACCTGAAACAAGACTTCAATCTCAGAAGCAACATACTATCTCATCTTCTCTCTTTCATCAGGTAAGGCTTTTCAGCAACAACTTGAGAAGGACTGCACAAACTAGCTTCCTAAAGTCGTCTACTCCGGCAAGTAAACCGAATACTCTGAAAAAAAGAAGCTGCAAATTGGATCAGTGGCGAGGTCACTACTACTAGTCCTTCCCGTGTGTTGACTTCCTTCCCACTGGATAGTTAAGTCAGTACGTAGTCGACTGCTAATCAAGTCAGAACACAGTAAATCACCTTCAAAAGCAGCACAGTATCTTCTGATTTTGATGTCTTGATTGCATTCAGAGTTGCAGACACAGCAACCGCAGGGTAGTTAAGGTTTTTTCTCTTGGCCTGGGCACATCCTGGTCTGAAACAAAAGGGGTTCAAGGATATTTTCTACTGAAAAGTAAAAGGGAACGAGCTAGTTTAGGTCTGACTTGTGCACATGTTATTCGGTTATGTGAAATTTATTTCGTCTCGACTTGCTCGTTGAAAGCCTGAAATTACTGGGAAGTTGGCTGGCTTGAGGATGAGTTCAAGGAAAAGTAAAGACAAGGACGATGTATTCTGCTCTACAGCCTGTACTTTGGGTTGGAATCGAGCAGTTGCAGCAAACAAGCTTCTCTCTGAAAATTCAGGCAAATGGTTTTTTCTCGCGAAAGAAATAAACAAGTAGGTGCAGAGAAGTTCTTGTGTTTCCCATCAACACAAGATTAGCATGGAGAAAAAGTATATGGCTCACAATTCAAGAAACATTAATATAAATGAAGCATCTTTAACATAACTGAAACTGCAGCTGTAACTGGTTTCGTGTCATCCACGACGCATTGCCAAAACCTGGTGAACCTACAGATTTTGCAAATTTGGTTTCCTTTATTTATATAGACAGAGAGAACAATAATCGTTTACTAGATACAACTGTCGGTATTCTAAACCCAGGGATATATCGACTATAGACTTGAGACGATCCCATCTGCTCACGTGGCCATCCCCCGAGCAGGGAGAGGGTCCAAGAGCGATATGGCGCCCGCCCTCCCATGACACGCTACCCCCTCGGGGGTGGCCCGGCAGGGGTCGGGCTCCCCCGACCCCCTCAGGCCGTTGCCACGTGTAACGAAGTAGGTGAGCGCTCCCAGCGCTCACCTGCCCGCATTAATGACGGTGCAGGCATAGTGCGCCTGCGCCGCGCGCGTGCCGCATTTATTGCGAACTGACGCGCACGCATCTGACATCGGTCACAGTCGGCTGACCGACGTGAGATCGGTGCGAATGACCGATGGGATGGTATACAGTACCACGCGTGCCAGCGCACTCCCGGTAGGTACGTTACACTTCCCGATGAGTTGCGTCAAGATTTCGAGAGCCGATCCGGCTCTCGTGCTTCGCCGAAGTTGGTGCGTCGGGTCTAATCACCTGGCGTGCCGCACAGCCTGCGGTTGGACTAGCAGACTTCAACTGTTTAATGAAGAATGACGTGCTACGTCGACCCGCATAATGAACGGCCTAACAGGGGCCATGCCGGCGCGGCAGGAGCGAAAGACTTCCGTCACAAGCCACGATGTGGTTCTTAATTGTAAAATAGTTTATTCCCTTTCTCTAGATGACAGCCCGTCTGGCCCCTGTGGTGTCCCCTTGAGCTATAAAAGGAGGTCCAAGCCTAGAGGAAGGGGTTTTTTTCGGCTTTTTTGCTTCTGCTCCCTGGATTGCTACTAGCCGAGTCCAACTCTGGAGAGTTAGAATTTACACAGATAATCCACCCCACAGGAGTAGGGTATTACGCCTCATCGGCGGCCCGAACCTATATACTTGCTCGTGCATCACCATCCTCTATCTCGCGATCTTTGATCCTCACCGGCCTCACCGGGGCCGGCCCTGGAGAAGCCTCTTTTTCGCACCCCTGTACCGAACTCAAAAAGAGGATCTGCGTAATCCCCCGCTGCGGAGTTTACCATCCGACAACAACCATGCCTAGATATGTTCGTCGCTATCCATTAACATATCATCAACGTGAAGCAAAGTGCAATGTACTAAGTAAGAAAGCATGCATTGTCATGGTGTTACTTAATCATGTTCATCCACTTAGATCGTAACATATGGTGTGCAACTAGATATAAAAAGGCATAAAAATAAACTCTGACCTTGGTACTGCTATGTCATCTATGATGTAATCGCATTCGCACAAATCCTCAGTTGATTTCTTCTGGATGAACCTTCAGTTGATAGCAATTAATTACAGATCCTGACAGAGACACATTCTTTCATCTACTTTGACTCAGTGAAGAGACAGCAAAGCAAATGCAGATTAAACATGGAAGAGAGACAGGCATACCTGCAATTATGCATATCTAGTTGAAGTAGTTATATTTTCTGACTTGCCGGATTTAGGGGTCGTCACCCTGATACACTGAACCATACGCCCATGCTGGTGATTAGCCATCATCTGCATGCATATTCTGATATTCCTTTGGTAATTAACTGAGTTTAGTTCTTGTTGGATCCAAGTTGCATCGGATGAATTCCATACCAATTCCAAAGTCCACATCATATGGCGCGTACATTCCATCTGCATTTGTTGACTTCCATGTTCTAAGTAAGTAGTAATACGTTATGGAGCAGATCACCGTGTGGAGCCAGTATATTGCCATTTGCAACAGGTGTTCGTACGCATTGGAACGCAGTGTACATCGATGTTCAGGACCACGCGTGTCTAGAAATCAGAGGGTAATGTTGCAAAGAACCTTTTTTGCATAGAGGGGGAAAGTTCCGCCTAATTAATTCATTACAGGAGTACAGGAGATAAGGATTTATAAATGCCTGCACGCCACCAAGATTACAAAGAATTCTAGTAAGACACAAAAAAACACACAGGTATTTTACTGTTGTTGAGAACACTAGTGGAATGTATGTGCGATGGTACAGGCTAAAAGAAAATAATCATACTGTATAGAAGTCAAAAGTGCAATAACTAAATGATGTAGTGTGTTTTGGACCGAGAAATTAAGTGACTGGAATATATAAATATAATAACGGAATTACTAACCTTCTACCGACAGAAAATGCATCCCCAAATCTTACAGATTTTGCATCACCGGATGAGCTTCACGATTCGTGCTCCAGACCTTCTCCTCCAACTCCGGCGACCTCCTCTTCTCCTCCGGCGCCGGCAACACCCTAGACTCCGGCAGAGAACCCTACGGGTTAGGGTCCCGGGTTCGGGTGGGGGTGGGAGGGGTAGGGGAAGAGGGGGTGTTCGCTGGCTTTAGAGGGATGACCGTGGGAGGCGGCAGCCAGGCGGTGGGCGGTGGATCGAGCGGGCGACGAGGCGCCGGCGCCGGCGTCGAAGCTGCGGGGATGGAGGAGGGCGGTGGGCCGATGTTGGTGGCAGGGGCATCTCGCCGCCGCCGACTCGAGGAGGAAGGAGAGAGGGGGGAAGTGAAGGGGGAGTGGGAGGAGGTTGGCTGGGGGGTCTCGTCGTCGCTGTTAACATCCTCCGGCCAGCTGGCAAGGCGATGGGCAGTGGCGGCGGGGGATCGGGCAATGGCGGTGGAATGCGTGATGGGAGGGAGTGGTGGCAGCAGAATGCGCGAGGGGAGGGGAACGGGAGGAGGAAACTTAAGGTTAATGTCTCAGCAAGAATCTTATAGCATATCCAACGGTCCAAACTTTAAAAATTGGAAGTTGGGATTTTTCTATCAATAGATATATAGACAGTCCTCTATAATAATTCAAATGTTAGAAGTTCGAAGGAAATTCTAAAATGGGAAACACTTTTTTAGCCATTTTAGGTTATTTTTAAGAATATATTGATAGAATTTCTCACGCAAAGTTGCAAAAACATGCGGATTATAGATTATCACGTTTGCTCTTCAGCTTATTAGACACAGTCAAATTTTGAATTTAAGTTGATTTTGATGTTCTTTATCATAATTTATTTTTCAGTATTGGATTTTGAGTCACTAAGATCAACACATGTATAAAATTTTTATTCCTAATTTTTTTTAACGCTAGTAAATGTCAAAGCTTATACAATATAGTTTATATTTACTAACGTCACTATAACATCAACATGGGTACTAAGTTGGGTATCTATGATTATCGTGTCCATTATCTCTCGTAATAGATTGTAATAGATTTGGTACCTAAGGGTATTGGTAGTTGTAGTTGTGAATATTATGTCTAGTTATTACGTACGGTTGGCGTCAATATATAAAATATTCTGTTGGCGGAACGGTACACCGTTCTCTAATCACATAGAAAAAATAGTATTAATTTTTATATTTTCTCATCACTCTTAAGGACAACTTAGAAAAGAAAAAGAAATGTTGGGAGCACCCATTAATTAATTCCAAATGATGTCGGAACTTTCCCTATATGATTTGAATCGTGCGAGATCAATTTCGCCATTTTCGCTTCGTACGTTCCAATAATCGGGTTCTAGATGAGAAAATGAATATTCCATCCATCTTAAATTATAATCTATATTTTCCTACATAACCTTCAATAACATACTTTAACTATTAATTTATTCCATATTATGTTTCCCGTAAATATAAAATTAGCATCATATTCATGTATTTCAAAAGTATAAATCTAGTGATATAACATATATAATAACTACCATATATATAATTATGATTAATATGTTATTAGTTAAAAGTTATCTAGTTTGATTTTTCTAGAAAATGTGACGTCCTATAATTTAGGACGGATGGAGTATTAATTAATTAAGTTAGGCAGGTTTTTTTCCCACAATGATGATTAGCAGCGTAACCATCATGCTGAGTTTGCTCATAGAGAATTACCATGCAGTCAGTCCAGTCGTATATTTCTAGAGCAAAATCTGTACAACACTATGACCTAATTTTCTTAGACATTTTGCAAATTCCATCAGCTAGAAGCAACTAGACCTTGGAAAGACATCCATTCCAGATACTTGAGACGCTATCACAGAAGTCGTCCGATTAAATATGCCGAGTTGACCTTTGGCACTCAGCTGATCGTGCAGGCATAGTGTACATACAGTAATATACTATTAACTTTAAATAATAGTATCGTTAATTTTTAGACACATGTTTAAATATTCATTTTATTAAAATATATGTGATTGTTATCTATTTTGTTGTGATTTATTTTATTACTAAGTGTCCTAGCTTTAACTAAGAGTAATTTATATTTTTATATTTTACATAAAATTTTTAAAGACAAATGGTAAAACATATATGTTTAAAAGTGAAAGACGTTATATATATATTTTTTAAAAAAATAAGAAGAATACAACTTATGCAAGCATGACCTAGCAAGTACGTTAACCCTTATCTCTTCGGCAGTTGCCTAATTAGAGTTATTTAAAATAAGCTAATTTATTAGGGCTGTACAACTGCTGCAAGAAAATTCAAAGAACACGTTTGGTGAAATCGTGCCGCACATTGATGTGCGTGTTCCTGTGCTGAGTCAGTCAGTCGGAGTCCAAGATTTGGTTCTGGTTAGAACATGGTACTCACTACTTGTGATGTTTCTGTTGACAAAACAAATGGTAGGTGTAACTAGGACTCTTGCACGCATGAGTCATGCGTGGTAGTAGTCGTTCTATATGTGCTGCAAAAATTAGCTTTTGAGGTCCATCTCTTTTTTTCTTTTTTGAGAGAGAGAGAACGTCCCAGGCTACGAGCACAAGACATGCATGTGTGTTGACCATTTGACCGATCTTGGGAGTTCATTTAGTCCAGCTGATCCCTTTCTTTTATCAAGTTTTGGCATATTATCATTTTGGAAATTTTTTAGTCATAAAACTTAATTTGACTATCGGCAATTAGTAGTTTGTGAGGGGGGAATAGTTGCATAGAAGACACGTTCTCTTTGTGGCCTCTGCTGTTCTCACCTACGAACAGGTGCAAAAAAATTAAAAGCGTGGAATGCGTTTAGTGTGCAGAAAAAGCCATTAACTGAACCATTGGATGGGCCCAGCCAGCCAAACAAAATGCATACACCTAGCTATTTCTCCCATTACCGGTCAAATCGTTTAATTTGCCGCCAAGACCTGGATTGCATCACCGAACTCATCTTTCTCTCTTCTTTCTCAATTCTGAATTCTGTTACCAGCGTAATTGCGGAGTTATATCTGAAGTTAGGTGTGCCCACCACAATAATCTTCGCAAGTTCCAAAAGTTCCCACCATAATTTCTTATTTCTTATTAGCATGTTTTTCAAATTACAAAAAGGTGTGTTTTATGAGATTTTTCTATATAAGTAGGTGCTTTAAAAAAATCAAACAAATCTATTTTTCAAGGTTTTATTAATTAATACTTAATTAATTATATTTGTTGTTTTGCGTGCAGCTAAAATAAGGCTGAATATCTGAAAAGAACGCACCCTAACGTGCTAGTTTGAATTCCTCGGTAAAGCTCAGAACGTGAGCTAACACGGATTTGGCATTTGACTCAGCTACTGCAAAGCTGTCAAGCTGATTATTCATACAAGGTTAATCCAGATGAAGTGTTCATCAGAAAGTAAAAAATAAAGACCATGCATTCCAGTCAAGAAATTTGTGGGTGAATGCAGGCATGAACATTGCCCTGTCAAAGAGCTAATAACTAGCTAATCACGAGTAGCTTATGCTGTCTCAACCGAACACTAGTACAGTACTGCACTAGTTTTTTTCAAGCTCTCTCTGAATTCAGCTCGTGTTCGATCACATTTTGTTCGTACGGAACTTCTTAATTAAACGTTTTAGCCGGTCCAATAAATGGAACGGCCGTAGCATGTAGTATGCGTCGTCATCAGCAGCTGAGGTACGTGTGCAACCCGTGCTCTGCTTTCAGTGCAGGCTGGGATTGAACGACCGGCCGGCGAGCAGGCTACACGCGCACGCGACGTCGCGAGGACGCAGCGCTCGCGCGCGCGCCAGCTGAGGCAAGAAAACATGGCGAATTGCCCGAGCCAGAACGCCACCCGCGCGCCGCGCACGTCACTCGGCTCGCTATCCATCGAGTGGTTGGCGGCAACTTGGCGTTGTTGCTGCAGCCACTCTAGAAGACAATAAGACATAGCCCATCACTACCACAGATATGCACACACATGTTGACTAAGCTGGCTACTTTGTACTAAAACAAGGTGTTCGTACTAAGTACTACAGTACTACTACGGGAGTAATAACTAATCTGATCATGCTC
The DNA here is from genome assembly GCA_000573905.2 of Oryza punctata. Lineage (NCBI taxonomy): Eukaryota > Viridiplantae > Streptophyta > Magnoliopsida > Poales > Poaceae > Oryza > Oryza punctata. The sequence continues at coordinate 40,276,526 of CM002488.2, read as the reverse complement.
TCTCGTGTGGTCAAATGGTTGGAAAAGTACACACACATCCACGTCTAGAAGCAAACCCAGGCCGTTTGTTCGTCGTGCTAGCTCGATCCATTTCCTACGTGCACCAAACCACAAGTTGCAGCTTTGCTGCGGTCTGGTCTCTCTAACTCTAGCTCCCTATATATAGTCATACGCGCAGCAGATGTGCAAGTATTGTTGCACAGTGCAGCGGATATACAGATTCGATCCGCGACGTTTTGCTAGCTAGTGATCAGCTGGGTTAATTACGTAGCTCAGCTAGCCTGACATGAGCAAGAGGAGCAGGAGTACGTGGGACATGCAGGAGATCATCGGCAGCGTGGACACGGCCCGCGTGCTGATGCTCCTCGCGCAGCAGAGCCAGCACGGCGTGCTGGGCGGCGGCTTCGCCGCCGGCGCGCAGCCGGTGGTGGTGCGCGGTGGAGCGCACGACCGCGTGTTCGAGTGCAAGACGTGCAACCGGCAGTTCCCGACGTTCCAGGCGCTCGGGGGCCACCGCGCCAGCCACAAGCGGCCGAGGCAGCAGCAGCACGCGCTCGGCGGCGGCGGCGGCGGCGACGACGTAGGGCTATGCCTCGGGAGGCAGCCGACGCCGCCGCGGCCACAGCCGGCGAAGCCGAGGGTGCACGAGTGCCCCGTCTGCGGGCTCGAGTTCCCCATCGGGCAGGCGCTCGGCGGGCACATGCGGCGGCACCGCGCGGAGGCCGAGGCGGCCGCGACGACGACGAACGACGTCGCCAAGGCGGCGGCCGTGAAGGCCTGCGACGGCGGCGGGGTCTGCCTGGACTTGAACCTGACGCCGTCGGAGAACTGCGCCAAGTGCCGGAACGTGGTGGGTCTCGGCGCCGCCGGGCAGGGCGTACACAAGGCGCTCGCCATGTTGGATTGTTTCCTTTGAGCCGTTCAACTGCACATATTATTGCATGATAGCTGTTGCCGATTATTCCTTTGTTTCTTGATAAAAATACACCGCTGATTTTCCTTTTAATCTTTACCTTTCTTTAATTTTTAACATTTTGTAGATTTGACGTAATTTTGGGGTTTTATAAATGCCAGGGTAGTTGAGAATGAACTCAGAGATGAACTCTTGTATTTTGTTGTAAATAACAATAAATTCATGAAAGTTAGTCTGTTTTTTCTTGTCATTCCTCCGCTGCATATTTCTGACGTCGGTTGTAACACAACAACCTCGAATCAACTCTGACAAATGTGTAATTGAGTTGCCCGTGAATTTAAGATCAAACATTGTTTTAGATTACACGACAGACGCACATGCGTATACACCACTACGCACGCAACATCACACTCACACCCCCTGACACATGTCCTGAGAGACGGAAACCAACGGCACATCCCTAATCTCACTAAAATCATGTTGAAAAACCACATGCATGTGCGTAATATTCGTGGGTACCAGGATTTAAATCCTGGTGGGTGGAGTCATGCACCCACGACTCCACCGCACCACTAGTTTTCCCTAGAATGAACATTGTTTTATTACGTACTTTAGAGGTGATTACCTTTATGAGATCATAACATATTTAAATCTATCTATATATTCATTTGTCCATTTATATCATTTGCATGTTGACTTGTTAGCTATACAACCAAAATTTGAATTTTAAAATTTAATTTAGTAGTTGATTTTGGGTTTTTTTCGTAGTCGCCTATTTTTCAGCGTTGGCTACATATATAAAAGATCAACCCATAATTTTTTTTCTCCGTTGATATCTCTACGTACTGCTAATATCGACCGACCAAACCCTTTCACTCTTTTGAAATTCAACACACTAATCGGATATTTTTCTAGAGAATAAAAACGGTATGCTCATTCATCAAATTTTGTGGGATCAAACTTTCATGGTGTAGCGCCCGTTGCGTCGTGGCGCCTAGTGGCAAAACTATCTCTTAAAAATCCTAAATGCGAAAATTGTTTCTTTGTATGTTGTCTGGTATCCGTGCCATTCCAGATCTCAATTCCCCGATCCATCGTCGAATCCAAACCCTAATCTCAAATATGTCCCAAATTAAATCTTCTCGAAAAAGTCTGTTTTGCCTCCCTCGAGTTCGTAGGCCGATTTCTCCTCCCTCAGCCCAATTCCCTCTCAGCCCATCTCTCCTTCCCCTCCATCCTTGCCCGCACGTGCGAGGCACGTGCGCCGCTCGGGCGCTGAGCGAGAGAGAGCTCGCCCTCTCTCCTTCTCTTCTCCCTCCCTCTCTACTCTCGCTCCCTTCTCGTTGCCGCTTCCCGCCGACGCCGCCCAAATCGCCGCGCCACCCGTTGCTTCCCGCGCGCGCGCGCCGTGGTGGCCGACCGGCCAGTCGCCCCGCCGTCAGCGCCTGCTGCGCCTGAGCCCGCGCCTGCTGCCCTGTAGCCGCGCCCTTCCAAACCGCCCCCGCCGTCATCGCCGTCGTCACGACCCGGCCCCGCCACTACCGCACGCATGCTTCCAAGAGATGGAGGCAGAGCTCCTCCTCCCTCTGCCTTGTCGCCCTCTCTCCCTCCTTCTTTTCCCAAAGTGGCAAGAGCCAAGCCTCATTTCCCTCTTTCTTTTCTTCTTTTTCTCCCTCGCCGGCGTCATGCCCTCTGCCGCCATTTTGGCCGCGAGCGTCGAAGCGCCAGCTCGCTCTTTGACCACCCTATAAACCCAAGCCTCTCCCCAAATCAATCTCCCTCGTTTTCGTCTCTCGCCATTGCCGCCACGCCCGTGCCCTGTTCGCCGCCGCCTTTCGCCCTCGCGTGTGCCGGAGGAGCCGGTGCGCACTAGGAACGGAAGGGGACTCCGGGCGCTCGTCTTCTTCCTCTTCCCCGGCCCGAGGCCGGAGATATCACTCCCGTGCCGTCGGCCTCTCGTCACAATGCCCCGTCTCGTCTCGGTAGAGCATCCCTCCGTTCTTCCTCCTCGCTCTCTCTCCTCCCCTTAGATTTTGCGGTAGCGATCGTAGCACTCCCCGTAGCCCGTAGGCGCCGCCCCAAGTCTCGCTGCCATTGCCGCTCGCCGCTGCAAGCCACCGATTGTCGCTAGCCTCTCTCGGCATAGCTCCGCCCAATCCGGTGCTAGGAATGCAATCCCGAGGTCGTGTAGATGCTTTAGCTCCGAGGAATCGGTCTCTTGTTGCCTCATCGCCATTTCCCCCTTTTATTGCCGCCGCTAACGAGCACCGCCGGAATCCGTCGCCGTCAAGCCCATCTGGCGAAATCAGAGCCGATGGCTCGATCCCTCTCGCTCTTGTCGTCACACCAGTGCATCTCCCCTTGGCCGAAGATGTTCCGATGAGCTCCGGTGAGCACCGCCGTCGTCTGCCGTCCGTTTCTGGCCGGCCTCCCTTCGTCCTCCTCCAGCCGGCCCACGTGGCAGCCACGAAGGCGCCACGTCGGCGCCAGCTCGGCCGCGGACCAGGTCAGTTTGACCTTGGTCAGCCGCTCCTCCGATCCGTCCTCCCGTGCGTGCGTGGTCCACGGGGAGCCAGCCGGCTGCGCGTGGGCCCACCGTCTCCTAGTCCACCCAGTGCACCATCTGTGAGCCGCGTCCGCGAACCCTAGCTCCCCCGCGCCGCGTAAACCCTCTCTCCCGTGCACCGAGTCACTGACTCGTGGGCCCGCCCCGGGACCCCACACGATGGACCCGGCTCATCCAGATCTCTCTCTCTCCCCCGCCTCCCTCTGTTAGGCCACCTCCTAAGGCCACGCCGGCCCAATTGATTGGCCGAGCCACGCCAACTCCTCTCGGGCCGCGCTCAAGCCGCCCGCGAAGTCTAAATCCCCTCCCTCTTTCGTTTCTATTTCAAAAAGGGTTTTAATAAATCCTTTCCTTTAGTCCAATAAATCTTTTAATCTTAGAAGTTCCATACCCTCGCAACCATGTATCCATTTGACTCCGTTCAACTCCCAAAATCTCTCAAATCTCGAGATCTATCTAATGGCACGCTTAGAGGTCAATAATAGGACTTAAATTTCGCCGTTTGTTGAGTCGTCTCGTTCGCGCGTAGCTTTGGAGCCGGAAGATTCGGAGTGCGTAGATTTCGAGGATCAAACTCAAGATCTCGAGCAAGGCAAGCCACCTTTGAACATCTTGAGCCTATATTTGAATTTAATTATATTGTTTGCAAAATATTTATGCATTGATAGGATTCCACTTGAACTGTTGCCCCGTCTGCAAGGCAGATCGGTGGGCCTACCTGACTTGCTGCATTTAATCCTTCCCTTTGTTAATTGCTACATCATGTTTCCCTTGTAACCACCTTCGTTGTGCCTCGATATTCGTGCACTCTGAACGAGTATCATTGTCGCCTTCAAACTTAAAATATGAGAACATCTTGGGTAAAACTTGATTTACAAAAGTATTGAAAAACCCGACGCCTGGGTCGATGCCTTGTGAAAGAAAAATGAGTTTTAAAAATAAAACTCGCGACACAAGGCCATTCCTGGGCGGGATGCTTGTGCGGTCGCCTTTAAGGACCGATTCCTTTGGAATTACATCCGAGCATATAACAAGTGCGACCACACGGGTGAAGTGGGACACCCCGAGCTGAGTAATTAGCTAGGCCAAGAAAGCCTTGATGCCAAGGGACAAGTGGATTCGCCGGGGTGGTGTCGGGGAGGACCCCTGGGCTTCCTGGCACAGTATGGTCTGGGACCTAACCTGTTGTTGGTCCGGGTGACCCCTCCCGTTGGCATATGGTAACCTTGCGTCGGCTTTGGAAAGGCCTTGTCGTGAAAGCCTCAAAGTCACCAGACGTGGCTATGCTGCACGGGCTGGGTGACCCAGACTAGTAACGTCGTGTGGGTAAAGTGTACCCCCTCTGCAGAGGTTAACAAACTGTTCGAACAGTCGTGCCCACGGTTATGGGCGGATGTGAGGTGATTCCTTAGCGTAGTTTTGCTTGACTACTGCTTTGTGAAATTGTTGTTGTGGAATTGGATTTGACGTTTGGAAACTCTGTGGCTGACAGGATCAGCTAGGCTCGGGTGGCCGTTTGAAAGTTGTGGCCGGGTGCCGATCTTGAATCAATCAAAGACTGATACATTGCACATACTCCGACCGGACGAGATCCACTGTCTCATCCGTTCATTTGAGAAGCACTCATTTAGTTGTTTTAAAAAGGAGTTTAACTAAAATCAATTGCAAAAACAGCAGCCTTTCCTTTTAAGCCTGCATTAAACACTTAATTCCCATGACTTGCTAAGTACTCCTGTACTCACCCTTGCTCTATATAAATAATCCCTCCAGTTGCTGAAGAAGATGAAGTGGATCCCGCTGATGAGGAGTTCTTCCAGGAGCAAGTCGGCTACGATGAGTTTTAGGGTTTCGGTCTAGTTCTCAAGTCGCGCCTGTGATGAATGGCCCAAGTCTTGGCTTCCGCTTTCCCTTTTGTAATGCAGTTGTGAGCTCGGGGTCTGTCCGCAGCCCAACATGACTGTAATCCTACTCTATAATAAGAGATCTCTGTTACTGTGATAATCTGTCTTCCTGTGGTACCAACACTGTTCTCTGGGACTGGTATCGGTTAACAGGTTAATTTTGAGCGTCACAAACTAGTTCCGCTCGGGGCTAGTTCGGGGCGTGACACATGGTTAATTAATTTACAATAAAAACAAACTGCCCAAATAAGTCTAAAATATATGATAACTGATATTCCAAATAAAATAGAAAGGATACCACAAATTATATTTGTGTAAAAACTCATTTCTATTATAAAAAACAATGAAATTCGAACCTGAAAGTAGAAATGAGCAATCAATTTGTACAAAAATTTGTACAAGAACTCAATTCCATGTATATTAGAATAAATGAATGTCAGAATTAGAAAATAGAATGGAAGTAGGAGTGAATCGTCCATTCTTACTCACCATTTTTAATTTCTGGTTAATTAGCTGGTGCATATCGGAGCTAGAGGGGGGGGGGGAATTAGCCTTTTATTATAATATTAATTTAGTAATTGATCCGCTTTGTATCAAATTGATTGTGACCAACCTGACTTTAATGTGAATGTTTGAAACGAAGATTGCTTTGAACCATGTGCTTGTCATTAGTTGATAGAGGTTCACACATCTTAATTAGGGTTGTCAACGAGTCGAGCTCAACCAAACCAGGTTGCCTTAGGCTGTCAGGCTATAGGTTGAGCCGAGCTTATTCCATCTTTAAGCCTTCAGGCGGACTCGGCCTAAGTACGTGATAACACATATTTGATGATAATTTTTTAGTTAAAAACAATAATCTAGAGTTAATCGTATCAAAGAAAAAGGCTGAGGATTTAAGATTAATATGTGCCAGCCTATAAAGCCAGACTCATGAGAAGCTTGAGCTCAGCTCAACAAAATTTGCGAGCTTGGGGTTGGGCTCGAGCTCGGAGCTCGAGCAGCTCGCAAGTCTTGACAGCCTTAGCCTAATCCCTTGTATGCACCAATGAGCGTGGAACTATGCAAGCATACCGAGATTTTTCTCATGAAATGTATTGTGCAATATCCGTCCCTTGCAACTCAATGGTTTATAACCATGATTCCATAAGTGTACATTTGAATCAGTATCCTGTGAAGGACCTATTTTGGGAGTTCTACTGAGTTTTTGTGTGCCCTCCCTCTGTTTGGTTTATTGGCGTGAAGACCAAAGCAGGCATAAGGCCACCTGGACTAGTCCAGTCTGATTACAACATACACAAGGCCCAGGCCAGATCATATGCCAGTCTCTCGCACCAAATTACATTGTCAAACAGCACCACAAAGTAATAAGGTTCTACTAGCATATCTCACCCTATTTAGAAGGAAAGTAATTTGTTCTGCAATCTGCATATGGTTCTTGTATTTCATTTCACGCATAAACGACTACAGTGCATCAAGTACAGCACTAATCTGACAGGCACAATGCAAGACCAGCCAAACTGTTCAGCTGCTAAGTAGGTCCATGACGCAAGATCTGCTCCGGGTGATCACCACCAAAAACAACTTTCCAGCCCATGCTTCGTCAAGGTACTCCAATACATCTAGAGTGTATTCATCATCTAAATTATTATTCATAAACCTATAGGCCCCAAAAGGCACACAAAAGCATGGAATATACTTTGAAAAACTCCAAAGTAAATCAAAAGCATAGAACAGAAAAGGAAGAAGTTTCCACATGCTAAGGAATATGCTAAGGAAGATACCTCATTTCGGTCTGTGAAAAGGCACTCCACCACCTAAGCTTCCACTTTGTGAAAGAAACCTCATATACTCTCTATAAATGAAACCAAGCACATCATCTTCCATGGAGGACCCTTCTCCTGGATTCCTCTCTACCCCCAACAATGGCCTGACACCGCTGCCCTGCATGCAACCCATGCAGTGTTCTTACTACTTCTCAGCTTCGCCGGTGGTGTTGAAGACGACGCCTCAACGACCGATACTGCGAAGGTATCCGCTAGGCAGGTGCTAGGCCGTGTAGGGCAACTAAACAACTTTGGCAGGTTTTCCTTCTCCATCTCGACAAGAAGATGGTAATGGAGTGTCTATCCCCGGAGCTCTCTTGATAGAATGCATCATCATGTATCAGTTGTGCTGTTACAATAGTAATAATCAGAACTAGTGCTCTCGTTGTGGAGGCTACTGTATCTTTTGTGGTGAACTAGTATTTGTCATGGCATCTTTTCTTGCTTTCTTTAGTTGGAAAGCTCAAGTGAGTGTTTGGCTACTGTTATCTGGGAAATGCAAAGCCCCAGGCAGTAGAGGATATAATACTACTATACTTGCAGAGGATATAATAATACTATACTTGCACAATATATTAAGTTAGCTAGGTTTTATACTAAGATATTTAATGCATCATATTAGTAGAAAGGTTATCTTATATACAGTTACAAAGTTTCAATAGATTGATTATAAACACAAAATTGACTTCATGATCCTAGTTACAGTGCTAATGTCCTAGGGTCTGCAGAAACTGCAGTTTGGTGATATGAAACACAAAAGTGTGTTGTTGGGTCACTGAAACGAACAGTTTCAATAACTCCACCAGTGCTGCCATGGAACAGTACATATAGTTTAGCAGCGCTCCTAATTCAAAGGTGCACACTGCAGATTCCAGGACAACTTAACAAATGATATTGTCTGGTAAAGTTGCATCCATATATTTTAAGCTTGGTCTTCATCTGCTTACGTGTTATTTAGAAATTAGAATGCATGAATTGGTTTTGGATTCCTGTACTTTTGTTGAATGAAATGTTAGGAGAGGTCCGATCCTACTATCCTACTTAAATATCATCCGAGTTTAATTTAGACCTTCCTATTGGCACCCGTCGAGGTGGCCATCTGTCTATGTACATAAACTTCGTACTTCTTTTTCTCCTGCTTATTGCTGGATCTTTCAAAAGAAAGTTTAATTTAAACCTTTAATTTGAAGAGCAATTGGAAAATGGAGTTTAGCTGCTACGATCATGATCCACAACGTTTCTTTCAATGACATGATTCATGATTCTAATTTTGTCTGGATGTATTATGAGTGATGTCTTAATAATTTGATAATCGACTGTCTGGAAGCATCAGCTAGGTACTAACCTAATATAGTTATCCATTGATGCCTAAGATCTGAAGCATAAAACATATAGGCCTACACAAATACTTGCATTTTCCATGTATGAACTCAAAACACAGAGAAATTAAGAACCTAACAAAATTGCAATTACCAGGAAATCTAGTAGCTCCACGCCTCCACGCTTTCTTAGGGATGACCAATGTGGTGTGGTCGGGTCTCTGAACCTCCTCGCGAGCTGATCTGCTGGAAGCCCTTCATGTCCTCCCCTTCGTAGAGACCTCTAACGAGATGCACGCCGGGCTACTTGAGCAGCATCTGGTACGGCGGCCCTCGCGGACACGAGTCACACGACGCCGTACGGTTTAGAGGCTTCCCCCACCCGAGCACCCGCGCGAGGGCCCGCGCGCTGCGGCAGGATGAACTCGGCGACTCCGGCGTGCGAGGACGAGGCCAATCTCCGCCGCCACCACTGCTGCCACACCATTAGGCCAAACTCCTACCACTACCAACGGCTATCAGCGGTGGGCGGCGGCGCCCGACCGGCCCCTCTGGATGTGGGGGATGGTGAGATGAAGCGTCAGTGGCCGTCGGATCTGCGGTGCCTAGTTGGGCTTGGGCCACGGCCCACTGAAAAATTACTAGATGTTGTGTTGCCCATTCAATGGGCTCTTGCAATCCGGTCCCTGTCTAGGAGTGCTATTTGGGTTCGCTATTATGGTACCGGTCTATTATGGTAAGTCTCTGTTTTACTAGTACTTTTGATCGGTACCATTTCATATCGGTCCTTACTCCGGTTCGTTGTTTACATTTGGTTCCCCACTGAGGATAAATAAATTGCAGTAATGCAAATGGGCGTCTTTCCGCCGCCGGCCACTTCGTAGTCGCAGACTCGCAGATCGATCGCACCTGTGGCCTCAACCCAGAGGATGGCGTGTCGTGGGCGCTCTCCGTTCAGATCAGAGGAGGGAGATGCTCGTTAAAGAGTTACGACCGCTCGAGGAGAAATCCCATGTCGACGCCGCCGGCGTGCGGAAGCGAGTGACGCGGTTGACAGTTCCACCACCGGCCGGAAGACGGAATGAGAATTCAGTACGAAGTACTCCCTCCGTTTGATATTATAAATCGTTTAATTTTTTATTAAATTTTAAAAAATATAATAGTATTTTCAATCCAACCTAAATATATTTAATATTAGATTTAACGAAACTAATTTTAATATTTTAGATGCTACTAAATTTTTTTAAGTAAAAATTAATTAAAATATTAAACGATTTATAATATGGAATAAATGAAGTAGTAGTATAAGTAGATCAAGGTGTCGGAGACAAACACCAGGACCGTACACGGTACTCCGTACACCTACTTCCGCGACCGCCACGCGGCGACATGCTCTACGGCGGCGGCGTTGAGCCCAAAGGCGTCCACGAACCACGATACCGAATCTGTCCCCGGCGTTGAGCACGTCGCAGAATGAGGAAGGAGGCAACTAGCCGGCATGGCTGCAGTTCCCAATCTGCACAAGGAACTGAACTGACAATATGTTTCCAGTCTTGGCAGAAGAGGAACTCCTTATCAATACCAAACTGGACACCAGTATACAGTACTAGATCAGCCTGCCAAACCACAGTTTTGATCATCGACGTACTCAGACCAAACAATGTATCCTATGAACAATTCAGTTCCCAAACCCCGCATTACAATAAATTTTTTGGTGGAATTAATGAGAAGAGCATGCACGTCCTGTGCTGCTGCTGTGCACATTTCTGTGTCTCATAACAGCAAATTTGTTGGAGATGCACACGAGCGGACGCCCCGGGCCCCAATAATATTTGCATTACAAGCGTGGGGGATCAACCCATGTGTACCGCCCATCGGCCCATGTGAGGCTGGATTTGAGCTAGGAATTTGGAATCTTCTAACATGCATGGTGCTTTCTTTGACAGTTAACAACTTCCCTTTTCTTTTCTTTTTTTCTTTCCGCACGCATGAACACATCCAGCTTGATCAGGTTGTAGCACCTACCGAAACACAGTGGTGTGCTTCTTAAAAAGAAAACGAAAAGATTCCATTGCGATAAGCACGAACCATCGAAAAGAACTTATTGAAACAGCTAACTAATAATTTCTTATCAATTGTTTGTGGGTAGTAACAGCACTATCTGTACACAACTAGAACCATAGTATTGTGCAGGGACAAAGGATTACGAGGAAATTTCTCGCGAGTGTTATTAGAAAAACTTCATGATTAGTCAGGGCATCCGTACTTGCATGTTTAAGTTTTTTGCGATTGATCTTGTTAGTATTATGTGATTGATTCTGCTGGTGGATTCTCTCTTCGGTTTGCACGTGGTTCTCTGCTGATAATGTCAGAATGATTCATGAGCGGAGCACTACCCCAATAAAAATGGCGAGCTCGGTCCTGAGATTCCTGTACATACGCCTCACGAATACCATATATTTACTCTCGAGGAAGCTTCATAGCGACATTGTACACGCACAAAAATGGATAAAAACACTGCACTCACCAACCAGGTCAACTACCACAGTTAACAGTACGTGCCAAGTTGGCTTCAGTTTAGAGGCTCGATCAGGCAGAATCGATCACATCACACGGCATACGCGCTAGCCAAGTAGGAGTAGATCCTAGCTAGCAAGGTGCCAGACGATCGAGCACCAAATCAGCAAGAACGCCGTGACATTTCAGCAATCAGGTCACCTTATTTAATCGCCAAAATTATCCTAATTAATCCAAGGGAGAGAGTACGTCTTCACATGGATGCAATGCGTACAAGTCAATGCACTTGGGGAGCCAGGAACTGACACAAAAATTATTTACAAGTTACAATTGTACCAGTAGATCAGCAGTAGTAATGAGCATAATCAATGGAATAATAAATAAATAAAATTCCCGTGCATGCGTTAGCCTATATATAACGGCTTCTTCTTCTTCCATTTTGCTAAGGCGTCGAGCAGAGCAACGACAGCGCAAACCAAGTCGTAGCTTAAGAGCTTCTTCGTTGTTGCTGCTGCCGTGTGTTGCTAGCTTCAAGATGTCGCAGAGAGCCGGCCGGCACCAGAGGAGGGCGTCGCAGAGCGTGTTCGTGCTGCCGGAGAACTTCGCCAGCCTCGAGGACGTGGCGGCGGACGTTGTCGGCGGCGCCGAGCAGCGGAAGCCCGCGGCGGCGGACGCGTCGGAGCAGCAGCCGGCGAGGCTGCAGGCGGGGCGGCACCGGCGGGCAATGTCGATGGCCGTGGCGTCCAGGGACCTGGAGATGATCACGGAGGACATCGCCAGCTACAAGTACGGTGCTTAGGCTACGACCTCACGGCTCACGCGTGTGTTGGTACGTGTTCCAACGGCGGTGGTGTTCCTGGGCTAGGTGCAGAAAGGGTTGGGGTGGTTCTTCGATCGAGACTGATCTCGTGTCTTGTTTAGCATGCCGTTTGATTGTGTTTCTCGTGATGTATTTCCTCCTCCTCTCGTGATGTGTAATTTCTCTCTCGATCACAAGTAAAGAGAAGAAAACAAAAAAATCTTCAGGTTGCGACCACGTTAAGGTTAATAGGGTTTACATTACCGTTTACCGTCCGGTTATCATGCCCCAGCGGTAAGCAGGGTTACCGTGCGATAACTGTGATAAACCATATGAAATTCGTATAAAATTTATTAAAATTTTAAATTATTTTTTAAATTTATTTGAATTTAAGATGGTTACCGTGGTAACCGCACGGTAAACCGTGATAAATATAACGTAAACCCTAAGGTTTATAGAAGGCATTTTTTTTTCTTTTCCCTCTACGAAGCGAAGTGACGATCTGTTGGTTTTTGGGAGCGCTCCACGGCATTCGAAGAAACCACGACCCGACCTCCAACGCTTTCACCGCCGTGCAGAATCGTCGTCACCGGCTTAGAAAAAATACCAGTTCCGCAGCGCCGAGAACGGCCGCTCCCCTGCTGCCGGCGCCGGGAGTACGTTTGTATTGTGCGACCACGTCGCACTCGCAGCTCACATCAAAACGTGCACGCTTCGGCGTCGCCTGGCACGGTGGCACCGGCGTGGCCGAGTCGCCGACGTCTCGTGCAATGCTCGAGTGGGCCGCCCACACGGCCCACCACCGTTCGGGCCCAAACTCGCAGCTTCCCAAGTCGACGGCTACAGGCAGTAGCGTTGTCACAGTTTGCGGACGGCTGTACGCGTCGGAATTCTCTGTAGCTCTACAGCACCGTGGAAGTCTGGGGTCCTCCATCTCGGCACACGTTAATTGTTGGGACTTGGGAGAGTCGGCACCGGCCGGGGCGGCCTGATCTGATCCGGGGTTTGCTTTCGGGGAAAGGAGGAAAAGCTGATCATAGAAGAATGTGTTGATGACTCGAGCATGCTTAGTCAGGTCAAAATAGGTCGTCGATGTTGCCAGATGCCAACCGCATCATCGTCGCTGTTTGCTGCATTTTGTTCGGCGTGCTCCTTGCTGAGCATCATCGTTGCTGTTTGCTTGCAATGTTAGATGGATTCCCTGATGCATATTTTCCAGCATAAAATGGTTACCGTTTCATAATATGTCACTCATGTGAAACTTTATGTAAGGATGTCAGTTCTTTTGGCTGGGTGATGGTTATTGTCAACACCTTGTTTGCAATGGAGTATTTTTAAAGTATTGTTTAGGAATTTAATTAGTTTGTAAGAAAATATTACTCCCTCTGTCACAAAACATAACAGTAGTCTATCCAGATTTATAGTTCTAAAATATTTACTATGTATTTAAATATTGCTATATTTTAGGATATGGAGAATAATTTTTTTGCGATCAAAGAAGTTCTACGAGGGTCGAGAGGTTCCAGGGTTGCATTTTAAGTCTATTATCAACCTCCCTTTGACTTCAATCTGCCCCCACCATCACTCATCTTTTATTGGGTTATAGTTACTTTTCTGTCTCTCTTAATTCTTATTAATTCAACTTGCAAGATGTTTACATAGGGTTTTATGTGAAATTGCAAAAAAGATTGATATAATGGCAAAAGGAGCAATTATAGTGGTTCTCTTTTATACCACATTTGTACTACTTAAAATAGAGTTATCGTCCTTCCGTATCCTCCTACTACGCACAATGTGTTCATACGCTCCAAGTGGCTAAAACCAGATCCAATATTCTATCCTCATTCATTTTCGTAGTACATCCGTCATCCCTAATATATAAACTTGATCCGTTACAATATACATGCATATTAAGTTAAGATAAAATACATATATTGATGAGACGGAAATTCAAATGTCAAATGTGCTTGTCTTAGCCAAAACAGAGGAAAAAATATGGCGTGCGGACATCCTTGAATTAGTGAATTAAATTATGATATCTTGTGTTTTTCTACACATAATTATGACTAAGTTATTCTTATTGTTTGTCATCAGTTTTGACAAGTTAGGATCACAATGTAGTGCAAAAGTAATCCATAAGCAACACAATATTAAATTAAGCCATTTAGCAATATTGTGAAACTAATCCATAAAAAGTAAATAACAAAAGCTACCCATAACACAATAAAATATGTTATTTGTCTCTATTTCCTCTCTCCTCCTAATACTATTTATTATCTATATACATTGTGAAGATTATAATAATTAAAGTTTATATATGTAAGTACCATTTATATGAATTACTTTTGTTATATACATTGTTATTGCCCTTCATATATTATATATTCATGTACGCCAGTAAATTCAGCATGGAACCTCCATGTGAAAGCATAGAGTTAGCAACTAGTAGGCATGATATATTTAGCTTTCATTCAAAATTAAATAATCTTTATTTCTAAAAAGATGCTAGCATGGAACAACTGTATTTTTTTCTGAGAGAGAGCAATACTGATTTTGAAGTCAAGAAAAGCAACGATAGTATCAGAATTTCAGCACTAAGTTTATTGGAGTGAACAAAACAAGGGCTTCCTGTGAGGACAAAATGGGGAAAATAACAACACTACAATGGCCCAACGAAGGACAACAGTGGCACAGTTGGAAGTTCAAACCGTTTCCCACCAACACCGGTTAGGAAAAAAGGTCGGACTCAACCGCTGAAGGATTGGAGGACCTGACGGAAATTCGCACAAGAATTTTTCAAAAAAACACAACACAACCAAAATATTCACAGATAATACGAAGACGTGTTTAACTAGCTGGACTGTACACGAATACGCCTTAATCCGAGGGACTTGAACGCAACAAAGCTAAAAATTGAGCTAACCATAGTTTGCTAACCTCGCCTTTCACAGAACAAACCAGGGTTGCGCGGACGCGAACACCACCAGACCAGACCACCTCCTCCTCGAGCTTCTCTTCCTCTCCCCTCTTTCCAAATTTCCCCAATCTCGCGTCGCCTCTTCCCCGAATTCCCCCACCTCGCGTCCCGGTTCCTCCCGCGGATCGTGCGGCGACCTCGCCCAAAATCCCCCGCTTTATTGGCCTCGCCGATGGCTTAATTGGCGATTTCGAGTCTGCAATGGAGGCGCAGTGGTTCGCCGAGTACCCGCACCAGGGCGCCGACAAGCGGCCGCGGAAGCGGCCCCGCCTCGCCTGGGATGTCGCGCCTCCGCTCTTCCAGCCCCCCAAGGTACAATCTACGCGCTATGTGCTGCGTCGATCCGGTCTCGGGCGTGTGGGTTGCGGTGGTAGTTTTTGGCTAGATCTAATCGTGGTTTCGCTAGATTTAGAGCGGGGAGGTTCGATCTGGGCGTGTATATTTGGGAATTGGGGATATGTTGCGCTGTTGCGGGGGATCATCGATGTGATATTGCGAATTTGCGGGATAGGATCGGAGCCAGTTGCTGATCGAAAGAACAATATGGATAAAAGGGGCAATCTCACGACCTCCATGTGTCTAAGTGCTGCCAAATTTATGGAGCTTGCTAATAAAGTTTGGTATCCTGTCATTATTTTTGCTAATCGATATTGTTCTCTTTTGGTGGGACGCAACCGTTACTTGAGGTATTTGTCCATTTAGTGCTGTCAAACATATGGGTTACCCGGTGTATTTCTCTATTTAGGACTGTCAAACAATACAGATAGATAACTTGGATGGTTCCAAGTGGGGTGTAAATATCATTGAACCTTGAAAGTACCCGAGATCAGTATGCAGTTGTTTCTATTCATTTATATGCTTGTTACCAATTTTGATGTATATGGTTAATAATAATTTACATGGCTAATTATTTTTGTAGGCAATTCCTATGCTATATTGCGGGCAGGAACTAATCAATGGAAATTTTGCGACCGCTTTTCTGCCGCCACCACCAATTTATTATACAGGACCGCCACGCAATCTTTCACCTCCCTGGAGGCCAGATGACAAGGATGGACACTATGTTTTCGCAGTTGGGGAGAACCTTACACCAAGATGTATTTTTCCACAACTCAGTATTATTTATTTGACAGGGTTACTGTTTTTGTTTGCATTTCTGATCGCTTGCTTGGTTAGACTGTTAAACTGTTTTTCTCTTGGAGTAAGTTTATCTTGCCACAAGTGTGTTGAAATACTGGACACAACTTTCATTTTGTTTGAAATTTGGGACTTGTGTAGTTGTTTAATGATTGTCAGTAACTCACTGGTTAAATGCAACACCACGTTTAAACCACCTAATTATTGGTTGAATGGCATTTCAAGCCTCATTAAATAACCATTCATTATTTACAGTCAATTAAATCAGGGTAAAATGTTCGCATACCTTTGTTCGTTGCCCAAATAACTTCTGACATTGTGTAATGGTCGTGCATTCTTGATATCTGTTGCACTTGTGTTGTCAACTGCACTGCATCTCTACCAGCTGTACTGAACTTAAACTTATGTTTTGTTGGCAGTGCTTCTTTCGGTTGGTATAATTCTGAGGTTTAACCTTTGTTCTTGTCTATGGCTTTGCAGATAGAATACTTAGCAAGATGGGTGAAGGTCAGTGTGCTCCTCCTTTTCTAAATTTCAACATTTAATTTATAAGGAATAGTTCAGGATAAATGCTTATGCTGCAAAAGTTTTGCCCAATGTACATGTTATCCAACAACTACCTTTCTTATTTTGTGTTGCAGGGACGTTTGGACAAGTCTTGGAGTGCTGGGACTTGGAACACCAAGAGACAGTGGCTATCAAAATCGTGCGCTCCCTTCAGAAATATCGAGAGGCTGCTATGATTGAAATTGATGTGCTTCAGAGGCTTGGGAAGCATGATTTTACTGGTAGCCGGTAAGCTAACTACTTTCGTCATTGCTAAGTCTTGACTCTTTATTGAGTTGATGGATTTGCATGAATGGTTCTATGCCTGCAGCTGTGTGCAAATACGGAATTGGTTTGACTATCGTAATCATATATGTATAGTAAGTACATGGGCATCAAGAAGGCTTCCTTTGATGTTTTGGATGGTCAGAATTTAAGATTGAATTACTGACTTTGTCAGGTATTTGAGAGGCTCGGACCAAGCTTATATGACTTCCTCCGAAAGAATAGTTATCGTGCATTTCCTATCGACCTTGTTCGGGAATTTGCCAGACAAATATTAGAGTCTGTTGCATGTGGGTATTCAGTTAATTTCTTCTGTTTGTTGGATTATGCAAATTAACGTTTCGTATTATCATGCCCCAACAGTATTATTCTAATGTTTATTTTATTGCAATATCTGCAGTTATGCATGACCTGCGACTTATTCACACAGATCTGAAACCTGAGAACATTCTCCTTGTTTCATCAGAATCTATCCGGGTGCCTGATTATAAGGTGGCTTCAATACTAAATTTTGTCATTCGAACTATAATTTTTTGCAATTTTATCTGTTAGCACTTGTGGTTGCCATTACATTATGTCAATTACTTATACATTTATTTTTTACTGATATTTTTATATTGTTTTTCATAAAGGTTACAATACGCCCCCCAAAGGATGGTTCTTTTTTTAAGAATCTTCCAAAATCTAGTGCTATCAAGCTGATTGATTTTGGAAGTACAACATTCGAACACCAAGACCACAATTATGTGGTATCAACAAGGCACTATCGTGCCCCTGAAGTTATCCTTGGTATTAACATCATATCCTTTTCCATTTCCCCCAATAAAGTGGAACACATAAATTACTGTGTTTTGTTTATGGTACCTTTGTTTAGTTATTTCCTTTCTCTATTTTCATTTGTAGGTCTTGGGTGGAATTATTCATGTGATTTGTGGAGTGTGGGATGCATTTTAGTTGAACTCTGCTCGGTTAGTTCACACTATCTATACTTGAGTAGTTCCATTGATTTTCTCTATAGCCCAGTGCGGCTCCGTGAATTTGTAGCGCTTCCTATTGATATGTTGCCTTTTCCCCTTTTGGTTCTGCATGGGATACTAGGGTGAAGCTCTCTTTCAAACACATGAAAATTTGGAGCATTTGGCTATGATGGAGAGAGTTCTAGGTCCCCTTCCAAAACATATGATTGTCAGAGCTGAGTATGTATACAAGATCTTCGTTATAGTTTCATGAATTATTATTATAATCTAAGATAATATGGTTTACATCTAGGCTTAGGTTGCTGCTGAGTTTCATCTGAAGTTCTTTCAAATTATGAATCACTTACATGTACTTGTTACTTCTGTTTTGCAGTCGCCGTGCTGAAAAGTATTTCAGACGTGGTTTAAGGTTGGACTGGCCAGAGGGGGCAGCCTCACGGGAAAGCCTGAAGGCAGTCTGGAAATTACCTCGTCTGCAGGTACTTTGTTCTCTGATGTAGTCAGTATGTTCCTCTTAGCCTTTTCCCCTCTTTGCCAAGTGACAGCTCATAGGTAGTATCCTCTTGACACTCAAAGTGTGCCAATTCATGCAGAATCTGGTAATGCAACATGTTGATCATTCTGCTGGGGATCTTATAGATCTTCTTCAAGGCCTTCTTCGGTATGATCCTGATGCGCGCCTAAAGGCGCGTGAAGCTCTTCAACACCCGTTCTTTACAAGATGCCACAGAAGATGTGGTTACTGAGACTATACTGAGATTGAAATGCTCAATGCTGTATTTCTTCATTTTGATGTGTAAGAACCACCCAAAAAAAAAGTGAAGATGTTCCACAAAAATGAAATGTGCTAACTCGCATTCTGTTCGATGATGTGCAAGGTAACTGTTGTATATAGACAGACTACGACTGCCGATTTATTTTAACTGGGAGATATTTTTCAGTTCTTACAAGTTCCTGTCTTTAAACTTCACCTTTTACTCCATACTAATTTTTGCAAGACTGCCCAGTACTAGCAGGTAGCATGCAGAAATCTCAACTTGGCGGAGTCAATTGAGGATAGAGGGAATGCCAGTGGCTCTCATGAAAGATTGGTACACTGTATTTGATGGTGAGCTGGTGATATAAGGTGAGCATTGCATTCTGGCCATGTCCTGTTTGGTGTGGAGATAGGCTTATCAAGTATAATTTTATGTGCATTTAGGATCTCAGTATTTCTCATGCAAATTGGTGTTGGCCTGTTCACTTGACCTTTACATCCATTCTATTTTACCTTGAAATGCGTGATTAGCCCTGGAAACTAACTTGGCGTTAAAGTTACACCCTGGTGAGTTTTGCTTGTCTCGGCCATATTTCTTAAAACAAGTCCGGGGTGTTGGATAAAAGTTTGGTAATTAACTGAGCTTTGAGTCTGACACTTGGCTTGGAAAGGTTTGTGACAACTTTGAAATTGTGGACAGTAGTCTAAATCCCAAGATGTGCTCAACTTCGAAATATTGTCAATTGTGACTAAGTCCAGAATACTTGATACCAGCTGATATATATCCAATTTACCTGAAATATACCGTGAAGTACTGGCTTTAAAATCTTACTGGTTCCCATGTTACTAGAAGCCACCAAGCTCTTGAATTGGAGATTTTTGTTAGATAAATCCTCATGGGTTTTGAGCTTAAAACTAAGCTCAATCTGTGTCTATTGTTTGCGTCAGGCTCAAGCTAGTTCTTAATATCTTACAAAAGTCATTTCCTTTATCAAACTTTAGTGGTGTGATGATTGTATTCCTCTATTGCTTGTTTCTTCTTTCTATGAAGGCTCATTACTCAAAGGTTATCTTCTGGCAAAAAAAAAAAAAAGACTTTGTTATTTGTTCTGATAACATCTTATTGGCTGCTGCAATATTTTCTTTGACAAACTAAGTATTTGAAATCTGCTGGAAAATGTTTTAAAACTATATTTATGCAAGGACCGAGTATTTTTTTATCGTTTTCATTTTTGCAATTGAGTGATACTACCATTGAAGGTAATTTATCGCCGTCGAGTGGCAACACTAACTAGTGAAACAAAATTAGTCCGGCTTGTTTTGTTGATTGAAGATGAAATCATTCTATAGGCAAGATAGACTAGCCCAGAATGCTGGTAGTTTAGGCTCGTTTGGCACATGCGAAATGTTCTACTCATCGAAGGTGGAGGTGGAGCGCTGCTGCTTTCTACTGCAGCGAGTAAATGTTTTTACTCATTGGGCCCAAAGATCGCCTCCGAAGCTGTAGCGCAGCGGGTTAATTGTACAAGAGCCTGTAAAACATGATCTACTAACCCTTCGGAACAGGCGCCAACGCGCATCACCCTGACATGATCTACTACTACTTTTTGCTTCGATCGTCATGTTACATCATGTTACAGAGATCGCGTTCGAAGACTGAGCAGCAGGTTTGATCACAGGTTTCAAACCTGGCATTCTCGTATAGTCGCATTTGCTTCGATCATCATGTTACAGAGATCGCGCTTGTTTGAAGACGGCGAGCAGCGGGTTTGATCACAGGTTTGAAAGGTTTCGAACCAACAACCCTGTAATATACTACTGCATGTGTTCTTTCAGCGAGGTAGGTTCTTTTTTTCTCCTGTTGACCGATTCATTGACGTGACTCCCATTCTCCCACCAACCCCGAGACCCTCAATTTTTTTTTTCTCGTGTTCTTCAATTATTTGGTTGCCTACCTGATGGGCTGATGAGTCCCTTTCTCCTTGAGCTCCCCCGTTACGCCCTCATCGGTTGGTTTTTTAAAAATCAAAAGTGATATGGCTTATTAGCAATAAAAAATAATTTATGAGTAAAACATATATATATATATATATATGATTCAAAAGATAAAACTATAAAATAAGTCTAAAAAAACCATATAATCAAATTTAAAATTAAGTTTTAAAATTTAAATTTTGGTTGAAAAGTCGTAGAAGAAGCGAAACGATGGGATCCTTAATCTGTGGAATATACTAAATCGTGATGAACGTTATTCGCCAGGTTCCTGCCTTTCCATTCGGAGGGGTCATGTCTCCCGCGACGAATGAGCCAGGATCTTTCACCGGCAAACGTCACACGTTCCGATGAAGAGACGTTTATCCACCAGTAGCAAGGCGTTGCTCCGGCTGCCTGGTTGCTGCTGCTTGTTGACCGTCGTGGGCCAAGCATGGACAACGACTCCTCCTGTGGATTACAGGATTGTGGTAGCTCATGCACCCGGTGGCGATAAGAGCAACCTCGCCCGGCCGACTCCGGCTGCTCCCACCCAGGGTTGACGTTACCGCCGGTAAAAGAAAAACCAACGGTAATCATCTTAAATTCAAATAAATTTAAAAAATAATTTAAAATTTTGATAAATTTTATATGATTTTTTTACTGTTTACCCCAGTTACCGCGCACTTACCGTTGGTTACCGCGCGGTGCTTATCACCGAGGCACGGTAACCGCGGTCCGGGAGGCAATGTAAACCCTGCTCCCACCCACGTATCCCAGCGGCGAGGCAGCGTCATGCGATGATGCGATCTGCTTTCCCGTCCCAACCGTGTGGCTCTCTGTTGCATCATTCGCTATGCCTTCCCATGCGTACTGGCTCTCCGGTGGCAGGTGGGTGCGTCGTTTGTGTGGAAGAAACATGAGGACGGTATGGTCCACTTCGTTTCCAGTTTCGATGTCTGTTTTTTGGAAGTACACGCACCTAGCCGCTAGCCCCGGGAGACGAAAGCTACGGCGATCTGGACGCAGGAGGTGACTCCAACCACACCGCGCGCTCGCGCTTGTTTCACGTTTGCAAGTGGGCGCACGCGCCGCCACGATCTGTTATCTAGGGACTCTCTTCTTGACCCCAAACATCTTTCTTACTACTTTCTTCATTTTATATTATAAGTTATTTGATTTTTTCTAATTAAACTTTATTAAGTTTGATTAAATTATAACAAAATTAACAACATAACAAACATCAAATTAGTTTTATCTAATCTAATATTGAATATTGATAATATGTTTATTTTGGGTTAAAAATATTAATAAATTTTTCTAGGAAAAAATTAAACGACTTAGGCCGTGTTCTTTACCCAGAGTTCCCAACTCATCTTACTTTTTTTTCGCGCGCACGTTTTTCAAACTACTACACGGTATATGTTTTGAAAAATATTTAAAAGTTGTTTTAAAAATCATATTAATCCATTTTTCAAGTTTTTTATAGCTAATACTTAATTAATCATGCGTTAATTTATTGCTCCGTTTTACGTGTGGAGGGAGGGGTTCCCAACCCTTCCAAAAAGAACACAGCCTTATAATATATGCTAGTCCTAGTATATAATCATAGTATTTATAGTATTACTGCTCTTTCTTCGTTGAGTATATATGCTAGTACTAGTTATTTTCTCGAAAGTTCCTCTAACCCGAGTGATCATGTTCTCCTTCATAGGCTCGCACCGTCCGTGTCATCAGCTATCAAGCCAGGAGGAGCCGTCCACGTTTACAACCGTTCGTCGCTTCATCAGTGCATCTCTGTTTCTTCAGCAATCAGTGAGAGGGGGGTGCTGTGACTGTGAGAGGGATTAAATGGATGTGATAAAGGGTGGCAAATAATCCCCCGCAATCAGCATCGGCCATCTTCCTGATGTGTGTACGGGAGACAGGGAGAGGTAATCACGCAAATGCGTTTTTAAACGAGAGAAGGGGGCCACATTTCCTACTCCGCTGAACCGAATCCTCTCGGTATCACCTCGCGCCACGCAACCGCGGGGATCCGTATCCTCTCAAATCGTGCACCCTCCATCTGTCCGTCTTCCTCTGTAGGCCAAGTGCACCGCCGTCCTTGTCAGACCAAAGACCGCGGCGGCCGACTACCCCGCTGTGCACGGGAAACACTTTCACGCCTGTTTAGATTCACCCCAAAATTTTTTTCCCGTCACATCGAACATTTGAACACATGCATGAAGCATTAAATGTGGATGAAAAAAAAACCAATTGCACAGTTTACGTGTAAATCACGAGACAAATCTTTTGAGCCTAATTTCGTCATGATCTAACAATGTGGTGCTACAGTAAACATTTGCTAATAACGGATTAATTAGGCTTAATAAATTCGTCTCGCAGTTTACAGGCGGATTCTGTAATTTGTTTTGGTATTAGTTTACGTTTAATACTTCAAATGTGTGTCCGTATATCCGATGTGATGCGCCAAATTCTTCTGCCCCTGGATCTAAAAACCACCTCAATTGCTTACATCCACCTATTTATTACTCCCTCCGGCTCACTTATTTTAGAAGTGAGAGAATATATATCAACTAAATACCTATAAAAAAATAAACAGTTAACAAAATAAATTGATAAATGATATATCACTTCACCAATACAAATTTAATTTTCATTTCTACTATAAAAATACATATGCGTTACCAACAGATGAAGATAATCTTCACGATTGATAAAAACTCTATCAATTTAAATGATAAATCAAAACAAGACAAATAAAACAATAACAAAACAAAGTCTTATACATAGTATTGAACTCGGTTGAGCTCGCATCATGCATCATCACACAAAGAATCTCTTATGTACACTTTTTCCATAACCACATAAATTGATCGGGTGACTATTCCATGAGTTGACGCATACACATTTTGCTATACCTCATGAATCAAAGATTGAAATTTTGATTACCCAATTAGTAAAAGTTTTTTTACCCTAGGTGGAAAATATTTGCAAAGTAACAAATTTATCACATACAGAAAATATTGATGATAGAAAAAGGAGAAAAAAGAGAAAAAGATGATAAAACAGAGGAAATTGAAACGAGAGGGAGAGTATCATGATTATCGTGAGAAAACAAAGGGAGAAAAAAGGAAAAAAAAAGATGAGAAAAAAGCTGTCCGTTGGGAGAGAGGCGCGCGGGATGGTGTGGACCGGTTAGGTTGAGCTAGGAGGGAGAGGGGTAGGGCTGGGACATGAGTGTATAATAATTATTTTAGATTCATGTTGAATTGGATACATGCGACATATAACGAACTCAAAAACTGACTCTAATATGGACAAGGCATAAAAAATTTGATGGAAACAATTTTCAATTTTTATAATAGTAGAGATAAGTTATAAAAAATAAATTACACTTTAATTAGTATGTATAATCACAATTAAATTTATTATTTTTTATTATTTTTGTTATAACTTATACAAGTGAAATTTAGAACTTGTATGCTCGTGAAGTGACTATATATTTTATATTAATTTATCTTATTAATTATTTTTAAAAATATATAATTATTTAGTTATATGTAATAAAACGGGTGAATAATCACCGAGTGAGTAGAATGCATCTCCTGCGGTGTATGGGCTCGGCGCACGCAGCCAAACCCTCCCCTTCCTTTCATTCCCTCCCCCCGCCGCCCTCTTGACCCTCTTTAATCACGAGACCCGCACTCTTTTTTTGCGTCGCTCGAGTGCCCGCGTTCCCCGCTTCGCCGAAACTACCAACCGCCTCGCCGTTCTCCTCTCCCCGTGGCGCCGCCGTGCCGCACGGCGGGAGGAACTGACCGAGGGAGACTGCCACCAGCGTGCCGCGCACCGTCGCCTCCGGCTCCCTGGGTCGTGGAATGGCCGCGGCGGCGGTTGCGGGCGGTGGGGAGGAGGGGGAGGAGCTGCTCCTGCTCTCCGCCGTCGAGGCCGGTTCCGTCGGCGGCGGCGGTGTCGCGGGCCCAGCGGCGGAGAAGTCGTGGCGCCTCAACTTCGATGGCTTCCGCCCGCCGGAGGTGCAGCAGGATAGGAGGCCGCCCCGCGGGCTCCACCACCACTGCCTCGGCGTCCTATGTACGATCTCTCTCCAACTCGCCGTCGCGCGCTTGCTACTCTTGTGCTGTGATGTTTAGGGATATATTATTGTGTACGTATGCTTGGTTTGTTTGTTGCTTGATCTAGGCTTTCATTCGTTTGCCTTTCTCGAGTGTTGGCAACATGGTTCATTTGTTTTGGTAGTTGCCTTTTGCAATAGATATCTAAGTAACTTATTTTTATCTGCTTTCTATAAAAGCAGTGCCGTTTAGGCCTTTAATATAAAAAAAGGCAGTAACTTATTTCTTTTTTCGTTTCATCAACTAGCAAGAGCTCAGTTGTGCTAGTATAGATGGGGATTGGATTAGGATGTTGACGGCAGTGGTAGGCTAGATTCTTCGTGTGCAACCTTTGGCAGATAAGAATAGGAATGGAGAATGTTATATTGGTGGAATGAGGAATGTGCATGTTTCCCTTTAGATTTTTAGCTTTCTGATATTGCCTACTGGGCACTGGCCGATTGGGTCTATACCCTACCGTGCTCATCTGGGACAGGGCACGACAGTCCTCACGTGAGCTGCTCTGTTCTTGGAGTGCACCTGCACAGACCACAGAGTCCTGATAAAACTTATTTTTTGATGAGCGGGGGAGGTTAGCACTGAGCCGCTAGTTGTAAAGACTGGAGCACTGGGTGTGGATGACTGACAAAGGGAGAAGGCCACCGGGTGTTTGACAGTCGGAGGGCACGAGATGTCCTGGGCTTTATGCTTGTTGTTCATGTATTTTCAGAATTATTTTACCCTTTTTGATGCAATTTTAGAGGTTTTGTTCTGGTTAACAATGTTGCATCGCGCACAGAAAGTTGAATTGATATTCCAATCATGTCATTTGGCCACATTCACCATTTGGGGTTTGGATATGTTGGCGGTTGCTATCTGTTAGGAACCCTAACGATTGCTCCCTTGTAATAACTGGAAAATCATAGATACGCCTTACAATCTCTCGATCCAATAGGATCAAACCACCGCCACCTACGCCACCGCGTATCAGTTCATCGCCATCCCTCTCTGTTCTCTTATCTGTTTCTTATATTACAAGTAAAATCAAGAATCTCTCTCTCTCGCCAGCTACTGCGCCAACTGTAGGTATGGGCCTCACTTGGACCACTGCTCGCCAACGAAGCGTGGGTTGGGCCTTCTGGATCTTGGGCCATCGCCGCCTAGCCGCTTCTGTAGCCCATCCGAGACGCCTGTAGTAGTATTGTCCTTATCGTCCAGCTTCTCGTCCTGCTTCTTCTCCTTGCGCCTGCAGACTTGGCTCCTTCCTTGATCTCATCATCTTGTTCTTGATTGTCAGGCTTCATGAGTTATTCAGGTACTTCCTCCTGCAGCATCAGTGAAGGCCTGACACTATCTAGTTGTTTTTCTCACGTATTGTCAATCACTGCTTTCCCAATGGCTATAGAAGTAGGGAGTCCTTGTGGGCTTAAAGTTGTGGTCTATTGGTGGTTGAATTCAAGGCCCCACAATCCTAGCACTATTTAAATCAGAATAGACATTTTATCCTGTATATTTCAATAGCTGTAGCATTTTATTCAGTAGTTCTACAAGTGATATAATCAATAGATGAAATATAATTCATTAGATATCAGGGTTATTAGGTTCACTGAGAAGTGGTATAACTCAGTAGAACATCAAAAGCAAACATATCTGCTTGCTCCAGTAATGTCCCTGTCTTTTTTCACGCTGGACATAATTTTCTGTGATTGATGTTTATTAATATGACACTTATGATTCTACCTTCAGCTCAAGGTCCTGAGGATGTCGTTGCTGAATACTACCAACAGCAAGTGGAAATGCTAGAGGGCTTTAATGAAATGGATACACTTACTGATCGTGGTTTTCTTCCAGGAATGTCCAAGGTATGTTTGATAAGCTTTGTGTTGTAACAGTAGGGAAGGCAAATTGTTTAACTACTGCATTGCAACACTGAATGTAAATTTATTTACCTGTAGGAAGAGCGTGAAAAGGTTGCTAGGAGTGAGACATTAGCCATCCGACTATCGAACATAGCAAACATGGTTCTTTTTGCTGCAAAAGTGTATGCTTCTGTGAGAAGTGGTTCACTTGCTATTATTGCTTCGACTTTGGATTCTCTTCTTGACTTGTTGTCAGGATTTATCTTGTGGTTTACTGCCTTCTCTATGCAAACACCAAATCCCTACAGATACCCTATTGGTAAAAAGCGTATGCAGCCACTGGTGAGTCCTATCACAAGATCACCTTCATGTTTTCCATGCTTATTTCTTCTTACTATAATTTATGCAATTGATTCCAACGGACTCAACCCTCGGCTATTCATGATGCATAGCCAGTTACTCCCTGTGATGTGCTTCTTTCCGCAAAATGGAAAACAAAAACAAGTGGAAATACTCCAGGAATGAAAAGAAATTATTGCAAACACTCTTGGCAGATGAACCATAGTAACATGCAAAATTTTGTGTTCCAAGGATTTGCGTAGTTACTAGAAATCATGTTCCCAATTTTCCTCAGATATCTCTGTCTCTTAGGTCAATGCTATTGTGTCCATATATTTGCTACTATGGTGGCAGACAATTTATGCATGGAAACCCTTATTATGAGTCCTCCAGTCTAATTTCATTAAATGATTGAGTTTATCGCTTCTTTTTTCACATAGTATGAGCAATCATACACTTTTATGTTCCAATTTCAATATGTTGACTGCTCCATCACAATCTCTTCTTCAGGGAATACTTGTCTTTGCCTCTGTTATGGCGACACTTGGCCTTCAGATCATCCTAGAATCAGTACGCTCGTTGTTGTCTGATGTAAGTCTGCTGATGTTTGTTGGCCTTGAAATTCTACTCTCATTTTGCTTTTGATCAGAAACTTTGCCTGAGGATTTCTTTTCTAGAACGATAAGTGTGTGATGTAATTTTGATGTTTGTTGGCTTTGAAATTCTGTTGTAACTTGCCATATACCTTTCTGATTGCTGAACTGATTATCTTGTTCTCCAGGGTGATGAGTTCAGCTTGACAAAAGAGCAAGAAAAGTGGGTTGTGGACATCATGCTTGCAGTGACATTAGTGAAACTTGCCCTTGTTTTGTATTGCCGGACATTCACAAACGAAATAGTGAAGGCTTATGCACAGGATCATTTTTTTGATGTCATCACAAATATGATTGGTCTTGTTGCCGCGCTACTAGCGACTTATATTGAAGGTTGGATCGACCCAGTTGGTGCAATCATTGTAAGTACCAAAAAGTTCTCCTGTTCCATTGCAGTAGTGTAAAAGTAGAATTCAAGTAAGTGCTATATTTGATCTAATCGTTAATTTGGAGCTAGGCACCTCATTCTGATTGGGAATTGACTGGGAAAAGTAACTAGTTTTGGAAGAAAAAAAGAGAGCTTATCTACACTTTCTGCCAATTTTCCATGTATTATGATAGATTCTCTCAAAAAAAACATTCGTGATGGAAAGATCAGCTATGACTTACTGTAACCAGGGATACAAATCCTGGCAATACCAGTTACTGCCATTTATCAACAAGCCGGTGTGTTCGTACTGCCCAGAACAACTTAAATTTTAATTTGGAATACATATTTTCTACAACACCATGCATAGGCATATTCATGTGATTTATATAATATATGAACAACTACACATTAGCTATACCAAAGTTTGAATCCAAAGTTTTGAACTAAAAAACCGGCTCGATTGGTTATGGCTGTTACGGGTTTTTGAATTCAAGTGTTTGATTTTGCTCTTTTGTCCGGTAAAAACCAGTAACTGGCAGTTACTGGTTCTTTAGAGGGACCAATATTTTTTTACTGGTGTCCATAACCTTGACAGTAACTCAGTTTAAAAGAGACAATATTTCTAGTCTGCCTGACTAATTCCTCTACTGAAAGTCTGAAATAGCTTCCAGCGGTTTCCATCGTCCTGGGTGTGTTATATTTGTCCTTTGCAACGTCCAAACTTTACTCAAGAATCTTGTATTCCAAACGTTTTTGTTTCTCGTTTAGAAAAACACGTTGTATTTTTTAGAGACTAATTTCTGTTTTCTCGTTTGCAGCTAGCAATCTACACCATCAGAACATGGTCGATGACGGTGCTCGAAAACGTCCACTCCTTGGTCGGGCAGTCAGCCTCGCCGGAGTACCTTCAGAAGCTGACCTACCTATGCTGGAACCACCATAAGGCCGTGAGGCACATCGACACGGTGCGGGCGTACACGTTTGGCTCCCATTACTTCGTCGAGGTGGACATCGTGCTGCCGTCAACCATGCCGCTGCAAGAGGCGCACGACATCGGTGAGGCCCTGCAGGAGAAGCTGGAACGCCTGCCTGAGATCGAGCGAGCGTTCGTGCACCTCGACTACGAGTTCACCCATCGGCCCGAGCATGCCCTGTCCCATGAAAAATAGCCAGGCGCAGGTTGCAAGTTTCAACCCGTGGTACTAAGTTTATTATAGCAGCAATAGTTTCAGAATTTCTGGTGCTCGTCAGGAAACCTGCGGGTGTATGAGATTTTAATCCTGCATACTGGAGTGGCGGGTGTGTGGCAGTGCCAAAGCCGTAGATTGTGATTTGTAACTAGTTGGGGTAGACTATAGGATTCTTGACTTCTAAATCTGTCATCTCGATCATCTCATGTAGTACAATTTATACTCTAAACAGACATATATGCCTGGTAATCACAGGCTCACAGCCGCTTTAATTATACTGATCTTCTGCTCCTTTGGCTACGAATCATGACATCTGTTTTTTTGCCTACCGAAACTCATATGCTACTTTATAACCCATTAATCTGCACGCATGTGTGCTTGTGCGAGTGTGGTGTTTGTCTGGTCTACACTTCTACTGCTTTGAAATCGGTTGATTATTTCAGTTTCCATGCATGGATGCAAGTTAGGCAGGAGTAACATGCGTGCATAAATACATTTATCACACACGTATCATACTTGCTACTCTAGAGAATGAACAGTTCATTACTCCACTAGTCCACTCCCGAACTATCCAAGCGGATCATAAGATTCATAACACCAACATTAATGAGGCAACTCTGTCCTGCTTAATATAAATGGAACGAGGTCCAGGGGAATTACTCTACCACTACATTGATCGTACTGTCGATTCGTTGGATTCGAGATGGCGGGGTGCCGTGGCCACGGATTCGGGCGCGGTCTTGCAGTGGCCGTGGCGGGATCAATGCTGCTGCTGCTAAGCATGTCCTCCCTTCAACTGCAGGCAGTAGCTTCGTCTTCTGCTGCTCCGGCAACGACGGCGATGGACAAGAGAAAGCTGCCGTTCATGCCCGTCCCGACGGAGCCATTCCCACCTTCACCGCCTCACGGCGGCCACCGCCTCCCCGTCGTGCCACCGCCTTAGCCCAAGTCGACGAACAGGGAGGCAGCAGCAGCAGAAGCTGTTAAGAAAATAGATGCACAACGGAGACACGAATTTAACGTGGAAAACCCTTGCGGGAAAAACCACGGGCGCCGACCGGCAATAATCACTGTTGAGAAGTTGATTACAAACGTAGAGAATAACAGTGGGAACTTCTCTCCCTTCCCGTACGGTTTACAAGAGTATATATAGGAGATATAAGAGAGAACACCTAATAGGAAACAATAGGGAATCCTACTAGGAAACTAATCCTAGTCCTACTAGGAAACTAATCCGACTCAAATTCGGATCACATATTTAACAATCTCCACCTTGAGACGAATTTCCTCTTGTAGCATAAAAATCATCAATCTACAAAAAATACCTCATGTAGGTAAAATCACCGCGCGCCAAATAGTCTCTAGGACTATACTGTAACACCAACCAAGCTTGAGCAAAACTCAAACTTAGTAGCAGGAACTGGCTTTATCATCATGTCAGCTGGATTATCATGAGTACTTATCTTGCATACTTTGATATCACCTTCAGCAATCACACCTCGAATAAAGTGATATCTCACATCAATGTGCTTTGTTCTCTCATGGAACATCTGATCCTTTGTAAGGCATATTGCACTTTGACTATCACAAAATATATCAATGCAAGACGTAACTCCACAAAGCTCAGTATACAAACCTCTAAGCCAAATAGCTTCTTTACAAGCTTCAGAAATAGCCATATACTCTGCTTCAGTAGTAGATAAGGCAACAGTTGCTTGCAAACTTGCCTTCCAACTAATAGCACATCCTCCAATAGTGAAAACGTAACCTGTGAGTGATCTTCTCCTATCCAAATCTCCAGCAAAATCTGAATCCACATATCCAACAAGTCCATCTCTAGATCTCCCAAACTGCAAACAAGCATTAGAGGTACCACGTAGGTATCTGAAAATCCATTGAACAGCTTTCCAATGCTCTTTGCCAGGATTAGCCATGTATCTACTGACAACACTCAATGCATGTGATAAGTCAGGACGAGAACATATCATGGTATATATAAGTGAACCAACTGCACTTGAATATGGAACTCTAGACATGTACTCAACATCATAATCTGACTGTGGACATAAATCTGAAGATAATCTGAAATGTGCAGCTAAAGGAATACTCACTGGTTTTGCATCATGCATATTGAAACGACGAAGAACCTTCTCAATATAACATTTCTGACTAAGGTATAACTTGCCAGACTCTCTTTCTCTAGTAATTTCCATACCGAGAATTTTCTTAGCTGCACCTAAATCCTTCATCTCAAATTCACTACTCAATTGTGCCTTCAACTTTGCTATCTCTGCTTTGTCTTTTGCAGCAATCAACATATCATCAACATAAAGAAGCAAATATATAGCTGAACCATCAACCATTTTGAGATAAACACAGCTATCATAATTGGATCTTCTAAACTTCTGAGAAAGCATGAAAGAGTCAAATCTCTTATACCACTGTCTAGGTGACTGCTTCAATCCATAAAGAGATTTCTTTAACCTACATACTAGGTTCTCTTTTCCAGGAACAACAAAACCTTCAGGCTGCTCCATATAAATGTCCTCTTCTAACTCCCCATGTAAAAATGCAGTTTTAACATCCATTTGCTTTAGTTCATAATCATGCATTGCAACAATACTGAGTAATGTGCGAATTGAACTATGCTTCACAACAGGGGAAAAGACATCATTGAAATCAATACCTGGAATCTGGCTATATCCTTTAGCAACTAACCCTGCTTTGTATCTTGCCTCATCAGTTGGAGATATACCTTCCTTTCTTTTGAAGATCCACTTGCAACGGATAGGTTTCTTCTCCTTTGGCAACTTCACCAATTCCCAAGTACGATTCTTTTCAAGTGACTCCATCTCATCATGCATAGCAGTTATCCATCTATTGCAATCATCAGAAACAATAGCCTCAGAATATGAAGAAGGTTCTGCATTACCTTCAATTTCCTCTGCCACACTCAAAGCATAAGCAACTATGTTCGCTTCTTCAATATATCTTCGAGGAGGTTTAGTATTTCTTTTGGGCTTATCTTTTGCAACAGAATGTTTTGAAGACTGCTCAACAGTAGAAGAATCTGAATCTTCACTAACAGGTGCATCTTGGTTAATAGCAACTTCATCCTTTTCTGGTGCATGCCCTGAACTGATCAAGTGCTCCACCTGCACACTTGCTTTCTGCTGACTCTCAACAGGAACATTAGTAGAAGGTTTGTCATGTAACATAACTGATTCATGGAAGACAACATTTCTACTAATCACAACATTTTTTGTTTCAGGACACCATAATTTATAGCCTTTCACACCAGATGGATAACCAAGAAAAATGCACTTAATAGCTCTAGGCTCCAATTTACCATTATCAACATGAGCATAAGCAGTACAACCAAATACTCTCAAGTCTGAATAATTTGCTGGGGAACCAGACCATACCTCAATTGGAGTCTTCTTATCAATAGCATAACTGGGTGATCTATTAATAAGATAACAAGCAGTGGAAACAGCTTCTGCCCAAAACTGTTTAGGCAAACCTGCATTAGACAACATACAACGGGCCTTTGATATAATTGTCCTGTTCATATGCTCAGCTACGCCGTTTTGTTGAGGTGTATGAGGAACGGTGTAGTGACGCACAATGCCTTCAGACTTGCAATATGATTTAAATATCTTAGAACAGAACTCCATCCCATTGTCAGTACGAAGTATTTTCACCTTCCTTTCAGTTTGTCTTTCAACCATAGTCTTCCACTCTTTAAATGCATTAAAAGCTTGATATTTGTGCTTTAAGAAATAAGGCCAAACTTTTCGCGAATAATCATCGACGATAGTCATCATATAACGAGCACCTCCAAAAGATGTCTTACGAGCAGGCCCCCATAAATCAGAATGCACATAATCAAGAATACCTTCTGTAGTATGCGTAGATGTGTTGAATTTCACCCTCTTATGCTTGCCAAAGATGCAATGCTCACAAAATTTGAGCTTCCCGATGCCTTGTCCATCTAGCAATCCTCGCTTGCTCAATTCTGCCAAACCAATTTCACTCATATGCCCAAGACGCATATGCCAAAGATTAGTAGCATCAGCATTAGATAATGAATCTGAAACTGCAGCAACATTACCTAATATAGTTGTACCTCGCAGATGGTACAGGTCGGCAGTTTTAATATCAGCTTTCATCACAACAAGAGATCCTTTGGTTACCTTCAAAATTCCATCTCCACCGGAATATTTGTACCCTTTGCGATCAAGAGTACATAAAGAGATGAGACTCCTCTTCAAATTTGGAATATGCCGTACATCTAACAATGTTCTGATACAGCCATCAAACATCTTGATCTGAATTGTTCCAATACCTGCAACCTTGCATGGTGTATTATCACCCATCAAAACAGTTCCACCTTGCACAGGCTCATAGGTGGCAAACCAATCCCTGTTCGGGCACATGTGATAGGTGCAAGCAGTATCAAGAATCCACTGGTCACTAATTTGTGCACAACCAGCATAAGCAACAAGCAATTCTACACCAGGTTTATCATCAGTAATAACTGCGGCTTTTCCTTCCTCTTGTTTATCACCTTTCGGTCTATAACTTCCGATTCTCTTGTCTTTGTTCTGTAGCTTCCAACACTCAGAGATATCATGTCCATCTCTCTTGCAGTATTTGCATGACTTATACCTGCCTCTGGACTTTGATCTTCCACGGTAGCTACTTGAACTTTTACCTCCTGACTGGTTCTTTGTGTTCTTCTCCTGTTGCCTGCCCCGAACAACCAAGCCTTCTGCTTGTGAACTTGAACTTTCAGAGGGAACCATATTTTTCATCTTTGGCATGCAAAGCTTCATAAACTTCTTTCAAAGTTAGAGTATCACGACTATAAAGAATAGTATCCCTGAAGTTTGCATATGAGCTAGGCAATGAACACAATAGAATAAGGCCTAAATCCTCTTCATCATACTTTACCTCCATAGCCTCAAGGTCAGCAACAATTTCCTTGAAAGTGGAGAGATGATCCATCACAGACTCATCATCTTGCAACTTGTGCAAAAATAACTTTTGCTTCAGGTGCATCTTACTGGTCAGATCCTTAGTCATGCATATCTGTTCCAGCTTCAACCACAGCCCACCGGCTGTCTTTTCCTTAAGCACCTCCTGTAAAATATTGTTAGATAGATGAAGATGAATATATGACATAGCCTTACGATCCCTTTTCTTCTCATCATCAGACCAATCCGTAGTCCTCTTGTTAAATCCAGATAGCGCATCATCGAGGTCTTGCTGTGCAAGGACGGCTCGCATCTTCACTTGCCATAGTGAGAATCTTGTGTCTCGGTCCAGGAGCGGTAGATCATACTTCAAACTCGCCATGGGAGTAAATCTAAAAACTCCTCGGTGCACAAGCTTTTCTTTTGCGCGATGTCGGAGGACGACAGATGATCTTGCCGAACGAAGTGATGAGACGATGACACCGGCGGCGTGGGTAGTAGTAGATCGGATCTCCAATGGTCTGATACCACTTGTTAAGAAAATAGATGCACAACGGAGACACGAATTTAACGTGGAAAACCCTTGCGGGAAAAACCACGGGCGCCGACCGGCAATAATCACTATTGAGAAGTTGATTACAAACGTAGGGAATAACAGTGGGAACTTCTCTCCCTTCCCGTACGGCTTACAAGAGTATATATAGGAGATATAAGATAGAACACCTAATAGGAAACAACAGGGAATCCTACTAGGAAACTAATCCTAGTCCTACTAGGAAACTAATCCGACTCAAATTCGGATCACATATTTAACAGAAGCCGCCTTGACATCTACTCCTTGATACACTCCGATATCGCCCTTATATATGTTCATATATATCATCGTCGCTTGTCTCTTTCTCCTTGTACCAATAAATCAATAATATCGCGTTTACTGTAATAAATCTCTTTACTCCGTAGTGGACTTATTCTTGATCATTAACGCACTTATCTTGCAGCAAGTATCGTGGTAGACACGCACTTCAGCAAGAACAGTAGAAAAAACGTAAGCAGGCTGGGCCGGAATGAATAGATGACCAGTTTCTTACATCAGATGGCCTGGCCTTGGCCCAGTACTCCCAACCTAAGTGTTGCACTAAAAAAGCCTGTATAGTCCTAGTACCTTTTTTAATTAAAAAAGGGATAATCAATCATTAATCGAATTGTTCACTTTAAGGGTCGAATGCATCTGTGCGTGGTTCAGCACCACCACCGCGTCACGCGTTAGTTCCATGGCGCGGTAAAGATAAATTAACCACAAAGGTTGTCTGTCATGGTAAAAAGTACAAGATATGATATATTTTTTAAGTATCGATTGGATTTTATAAAGTAAAAATTTTTATGTAAGATTTGTAGTACATTGTAAAAATTAAAGCCTATAATATTAGTTTTTGATAAAATTAATTGACATTTTTTTAATGTTTGGGTAGAATTATTTGGATTATTTTAATCCACCTTAACTATAAATAATATTTACATAACATGATTATTTGGATTATTTTATCATACTGATCCTATGAGATCGTATGAAACTCTTATATAGGATTAGAAAAATCAGTGTGCATGGTAGATCACTATCGTTTTAGTTTAATAGGATAATAATATCGTAAGATGCTATGTGTGTCATGGGTACGAGAGTGCCTCAGTACCCTTATATCTAGACTAGGAGTGTCAGTGTTATGGATAAGGTATACCCAATAGTTTTGTGTTAAACTCGCAGGGTCTACTATATATCAAGTCTTATATGGAATCATATATACGGAAGGTATTCCGGATAAGTAAGGAGAAACAAACTTCTACATGGAAACTATAAGGATTACTCAGATCGTATCAATACTTGTCTCCCTAGTTCAACTTGGACAAGGGAACATCTTTGAGTATAAATAGAAGACCCCGTAGGAGGAGAGGGAGGAGGCACGCAACAGTTAGAATAGTCACCAATACACACCACCAGACATCGACATCAGGGATAAGCCTAGACATATCCAATCTGGTGCCCGCGGAGGCGACAAGAGAGATCTAGCGCTATCTTTGATCTCGCCGAGTTCGTATTCGAGGATGAAGACTACCCCGTCGTCGACTATGGGTGGTGGTCCATGCTACCGTGTCGATGACGACTAGATAGGTTATCCTAAATATTGTACTTAAGTGATTCTGATGAATCAGATCAACACCGGCTTCAGCCAACAGGAGTAGGGCTATTACCTGACTGATAAGGGGCCCATACCTGTATAAAAATCCTTGTCTCCGTTTCTTTCACCTCAATCTCGCATATACCCTGGTACCAATAATCCCTATATCATACAAATACCGTATTCATGATCTACAACATCGACATGGAGGCATTGTGTTAGGTCATTCCTCTCGACCTACGAAGGTTCACGGGGCCAAGGCCCATGAAGGAATCAAGCCGAAAAGCACAAAGTGGCATGGATTGCCTGGGACCAGATGTGTGGCCATGGGCACGATTAGGGGGCCGACCACAGGGAGGCTACTTAGGATCCAATAGCAATGCCTGGGACCAAACACATAGCTGTGGGCCTAGATAGTGACCCACCACCGGGAGGTTGCTCGGAAACTAATGCACATCAATGCGTGGGTGTTGACAAAAAATCTGCGTTCGGCCGATTGTGCTAGATCTGTGTTAGTGCGAACTAAGTTGACAAACATAACAACCTGGGAGATCTGCTTAACTCGAGTGCAGGTCCAAAATTTTGATGAGATGCAGGCATGCTAGTTAGTTTGATCCTGCAACTGACAAGATAGATAAATCTGTTGATCACCAGATAGTCAATCGGCTGACGAGCCGATATAGTAATTCCAGACGATGTCAATACCAGCCGATATTGATAGGGTTTTGAACTATCGGCTATATGCAGATAATGATAGAAATACAATCGACTGATGATAATGTAATGATATAATAATATAAACCAATAGAAACCAATCAGCTAATATTGATATGATAAAATAAGTGTTGATCCGATGGTTAGAGCATATATTGGCTGAAGATCCGATGTCAATAACTCCACATGATTAGATAAACAGTGAAACCTTTATTGCAATCGGCTAAATCCAACTTGTATGTAATCCTTGTAAGCCGATGCAACGTCCATATAACTCATCGGCTGAAACCCTGATGAAACTCTTGTTATAATCAAAGACAAGTTAGCCTTTATGATTCTAAGCACGGTTAGGGATGATGCATTGCAAAGTATGCAAAGAAGCATAAAGTCTAAAAAATCAAGCCTTTGACTAATTTTCAGGGTGGTGCTTGGTTCGGAATCCAATCCAGTTGAAAACAAACAATTGCCCGATGGAAAAGTCAGATGAAAGGCAAGGAGTGTAAACCACGTACGAGCGAGCGCAGAAAGCGAAATGTTTTGCAGCGAGTCAAGTGTAATACGATCAAAAGGAAATGGGGAAGGACCAAGGACGGTGCACACTCTTCACCGATAGCCGCCAAAGTGCCCTATGTCTCGCGAAGAACCCGGGTGGAAGTGAATTCTTCAGCTCTGACCAGGCAAGCCCCATTACATTTCTCAATAAGGATGAAAAGCTTCCAGGAACCTTTGGCGTAGGAGCACTTGCCTTGGGAGCAAGCTACCTTTCTTTGATCCACTTTCCCGGGCAGGGAAGAGAACGAAAAAAGGCAAAAGATAGTGGCCGTGGTGGATTCGAGGATCTTACGCGGCAGAGCGAACTCTTCTATCGTCTTGAATTTCCTTTGGCGGCCGTGCAGCACCCCTTCGATCCATCGTACTAGAGCGATCCGAGAAGAATGATTAGGGTCATATTCGGGTTGGCGGAGTTGGTAGAAAGCACGGTTGGCGATAAGCTGGTACTAGTTTCATTCTTTCTATTCAAAAATCCAATACCCGGAACTAGTAAATCAAACAATGTAGGCACACGTTGGCACAGTTCTGTAAATAATAGATGTCTCATCCGGTTGAGCTGTCGCAATCAGTCTTTCTCTTCCTTTTTTAGTAGCAGATCTAATCTAGATTGATAAAAAAATTTAGTCGGTACCGGCAATACCCTAGAAAAGATCTGACCGATACAAGTAAATTGAATAATCAACTTAGATTAACTAAGATATATGATAAATATGTAGGTAAATATATCAACCGAACCAGAGCGGTCCAAGAGATCGAAGTGATGCAGCCTTGAACAACACCAATGTAGCCGATACAATTGCCAGGGCCGGCGGAACATAGGACTTACCCCTTTGCCGGAGATCGAAAGCCGATGCAGCCCCGCGTCAGGTGATAAGTTCCGCTGGTTGATAAGTAAAAACCTCCGAAAACAGGATGGCGATGCGCCAAGAGTAGTTGTATTGATTGAGATATAATTTACAATGACCACGGGTCTACATATTTATACCCATGGATAGATACTAGTCCTTATTGGAAACGTGTTGACGTAAAAACACGATGACCTGGGAGATCTGCTTAACTCCAGTGCAGGTCCAAAATAATGATGAGATGTGGACGTGCCAGTCAGTTTGATCCTGCAACTGATAAGATATATGAATTGAAGATCAGACGGCCGATTGGCTGACAAGCCGATGTAGTTATTCCAGCCGATACCGCTAAATGATATGATAGAATAAGTGTTGATTCGAAGGTTAAAGTATACGTCGGCTGGAGGTCCGATGTCGATAAATCAAATGATTAGATAAACAGTAAAATTTTGTTGTGATCGGCTAAATCCAACTTATATGTAATCCTTATAAACCGATGCAATGCCCAGATAACTCATCGGTTGAAACCCCGATGAAACCCTTATTGGCAATCAAGAAGCAAGCTAGAGATTATGGTTCTAAGCACGACTTAGTAGATCAAACTTAACTAATGCAACACTAAGTATGAAAAGAAACACAATATCTAGACAATCAAGCCTTTCACTGATTTTCAGGGTGGTGGATACAATATATAATATAATCCAACAAAGTAATCTAGCCGATATCGACAAAATCCTAGATGGAGATTAGCCGACGCAAGTAGAAAACATTGTCAATCTGGATTATATAACGTATATGATAACTCATCGGCTAGCACTCCGATAAAACATTAGCATGAACCTATCGGCTTAACAAGATTTATATTATCAACAAAAATCTAGTAGGTCGAACCTAACCAATGCAACACGAGATTATATATGATAATCTAATACTTGATGAACCGATAGATCTGTCTAATGTGATAGATATAACAAATCTATTTAAAACAACATTGTGATTGTAGAGATATATCGGCTAAGACAGAAGATCAGACCTAACCGAGACAGTCCCAACTAAACCAATGCATCTCTAAACACAATGCAACTAAAATAGAATTGAAATATCAGGTAGGCAAATATATCAACCGAACCAGAGTGATCCAAGAGATCGAAGCGATGCAGCCTTGAACAACACCAATGTAGCCGATATATTCACCAGGACCCGACGGATAGTTTCCTGGCGAATATATCGGCTACATTGGTGTTGTTCAAGGCTGCATCGCTTCAATCTCTTGGATCGCTCTGGTTCGGTTGATATATTTGCCTACCGTTGCTTGGCACCGACGAGGCAAAAGCAACCACAAAATCCATGTTTGATGAAGGCCGGGGTACATGGCTAGGCACCGACGAGGCAAAGGTCACCCCCTTCACCAAATTCCATCCGCACACCGACGTGATGGTAGTGTAATGTGATTGGGTTTTGGCGAAACAAAGCCATCCATTCCACATTCACTATATTCACTGTTAAATCTGCACCAACCTCAAAATCTTTGGCGAGAAATCAATTTTGAAGACGACGATTACAAGCGCAGCTTAATCGAGGGTGTTCCACAGGCTTGCTCATGTGGATGCAATTAACTGGCCGCCTCATTGTTAGGCGCCGGGAATCAGCGGACTACAACAATGTCTAGTCAGCATACCTTTCCGTTAAATATTCTCGTGAAGGTAAAAGGCGAACTCCTGCGAGAGCCCTCATGTATTTGTAAAACATTCATGTTAATGAATTGCGATTAATAAAATACAGGTTTCCTATTATTGTGTTTTCGTTGTTTTGTTTTTATCAAACACCCATCATTCTGCATTATATAGGCGTGTTAATGTCCGGTCAAGAGTATTATATGAGGGAGATTTGGTGAATCGCACCCCTGTCAGCCATCTCCCTCTTTGTTTGACCAACCCATTATGTTGAGAGGGAGGTATAGTCACTTATTTGGTAGCGGGGTGATACAATGTGGGTAGAAATAATGATAGTGTATAAATGGCATGACAACAGCTACGGAGCATACAATGATGCATGTTTATAGGGTCTATGCAACAACCCCAGGACAGTTAGTTATGCTTGGGCACTATATAAGTTGCATAGGACACACTTGGCAAAAGGTTTGTCACAATTGCTATACACAAGAACACATAGAAGCTTTAGTAGCTCCAGAATTATTTGTACAAAAACCTTCTATACATCAACCAAGAAAGTTAGGGTTGGGTTTATCCTTCACGAGATCAAATCTGGGTAAATAGAGTACGGTTGAGAGCTTCGTACGATCAAGCCTTAAATCTCGATCACCAAATAATAAGTTTCTCGAAGCTTGTTGTCGGGCACCATCTGTCAACGCTATGATATGGATTGGAATCCTATCAACCTGGTTAAACCACTCACCATTATTAGCCCCTACGATTGATGGGCTGATGGATCAGTTTTAATGGAATTAAGATATATTTGGAGAGTCTAAAATTATGAGAAGAAGCAGTTGGTGAGAATCTTATAAAGACTACAATTTCCAGCTTTCACTTTTAGGTTTATTTTTTAAGATTTTACAGCTATAAATTTTCAGAATCTAAGTTAAAAATCTAGATTTTTTTTGGGAGAGATGCAGATTCTATGAGAAGCTTTTTGACCTCTCCAAACAGGGTATTAATCTAGTAGCAAATGTTGCAAATGTACGGAGTACTCCTACCGTAGGTCCCTTACTAGTACTAGTATATATAAGCATGTGAAGCACGCACGTAACGTCAAAACGTCGCGCGCGGCCGACAACTGTTCGACCGATCGACCTACCAACCGAGACGTGGTATAGGGCCGACCAAAGTAAACACCACAGCGCGTACGCGTGTGGTGCGCCGCAGCCGACGGCACTAGCACGCAACAGTACGTACGTAGACTACTGCACGTCTACGCCAAGCCGGCGGCCACCAATCGACCTCGCGCACGTCCACACGCGCGCGCGCTATACCTAGCTAGCTTGCTACTAGCTAGTACTCCGTATTGCTGTGATATAGCCCGAATATCTGTGTGGCCAACGCGGCACGCGTCTCGCTCTCGCTCCCCCTCGCTACAACTCTCAAGTGGACGATCGATCGGTCGCCCGTGCGTGTCGCGGTCGCGGTCGCGAGTACGCCAATAACAATGCTCGCGGTTTGTGTACGTCCGGAGGAAAACCCAGCCAGATCGCCCGTTTTCCACGGGGGCACGCACCGTAGACGTCCATCTCGCGATATCTCGATCGCGCGCACCCCCGCGCGCCGCGCCAAAATTTTTAACCGGAGAGTTTGGTTGCTATACTAGCTCGATCGGTAATAATTTCGTCGCCGCTGCACTGCAGAATACGTGCCAAAACAGGAGAGGTAGATCGAGCAGGCCAGCCAGCCCGTGATGGAGAGACGAGACAGGAACACACACACACACACACATATATATCGACCGACCGAGAGAGATCCATCCATCTTTCTACTGACAGCAACAAGCTAGTTAGGCACTCGCACGAATATATATGTACACACGTCATCCTCAATTCCGGATGCATGCAACACCACCGGCTGATGTAGACGATGGCTAAGCTGCGAATCCGAATCTTAATTATTTTCGGGGGAAACGTACGTAATAACGGCCACATTACTACTATACACTATGTACTATGAACAGCTTGATGTACGTACGTTCGAGGTACTGTACTGCGACTTGATAGATATCCTACTGTACAAGTAGCCCCCTCTTTCATGGGTGCCATGCATGCACACATGTAACGACGGATCAACACTGCTCCTAGTCGTCGTCTCCGCCAGATCTCTTGGAACCAGTAGCTTCCTGTGAAGAACTGCTCTTGCTCTGCGCTGGTTCCTCTCCTTGGCCCTTCTTGTACGTGGCGAAGAACTCGCTGTTCTCCTTCTCAAGTTCCTTCCACACTGTTCACGGACAGAGTAATCAAGAAAAAATATTGAAAGAATGCTCGATGGATGAGCACATATAGTCATATTAGAATACGGAGTACTCATCGTGTTCATGAAAAAAAGATACATGGGAGTTTTTCTCTGATGGCCAAACAAATTAAGCATGCATATGCAGCGTGCACAATGTAAATGCATTGATGAAAGCACCGCACAGTAGCAATGCAACTATAAACTCCTAGATAATTAAATAGTTTTAAAGAAAGGTACTAATTAAACATGTTTAGCCATATATGGAACTGTGGCGTGAAGCTATATATAGCGATTTACCGGTGGAGGTGATGACGGGCTTGATGTTGGCGTGCTTCTCCAGCGTCTCCATACATTCCTCCTTGTTCATGTTGTAGCAGATGCACTTCTCGATAAGATGCTGCACCTGCATGCAAATCAGCATACGTACATTCAGAAATCAGAATGAGGCACGCATATTTTAGGCCAAGCCACAAGCCCACACAATCCAGAGAACTAGCAGACACGCCGTACTAATAGAGACGCCAAAATAGACGTTACCAATCTGATGTACGAAGCCGGCGACGAGTCGCCGCCGCCGCCGTCGTCCATGGCCGCACACCACGCACCACTCACCGGTCGATCAGCTCGATCGATCAACCAATCTGCTGTCAGATCGATCGAGGCTTAGCTTAACTCGGAAGATATATAGGCGATGAGAGACCCTTGCAGAGTTCGCTCGATCGTTAATGGCGGATCGACTGGTCGACGGCGAGGAGATGATGATGATGGCGAGTAGCTAACGATCGATCGATCGAGTGAATGAGTGATCGACCAACGAGAGCGTGACAAGCAGCGGGGTGGAGGTGATAGAAATAGGGGAGAGGAGGCGATGATCGAGTGGGGACATGTCAGCATGTGGGGCTTGCTCACGTGGGTGCCGACTCCCCATTCGCGGAGAGGCGGTGGCGGGGATTTTGACGGGCCCACCGCCGCACTCACCTTACCCTGTCCCTGCTTTTTCTGTGTGGCCTGATTTTGATCTCGCTCCCTGACGGTCGGATCGCGAGGTAATTACGCATGCTCGTTAATTTCAGGCCGTCCAATGCATATGGATGGTGACTTTGCTAGCCAGAAGTACATTAGAATTGGAATTCACTGTGATTAAGTTGACAAATTGAGTACTTAGCTGCATAGATAATAGACATACGTACACATGCATGGCTATCTCCGATGTACCTTCTGGTACCAACAGTGGATGTGTAGCTAACCTGTAGCAGGACTGAGATACATACCGAAATAGTACTAAGTTTTATTATAAATCATTTTGCACTATAAAAAACAATTTTTCTAGTGGCTAAATCATATTTTTGCTGGCGGCAAGACGTTTCGCCAGCAATTGAAGGTTAGTGAAAATTAATGATCTTCGTTAGCGGCATCCGACCATCGGTGAAAATCGATTTTCACTGGTGACTGACATAACGCAACCACCAGTAAAAATCGATTTCAAAATTTTTATTTGATTTTTTAAGGTGCGAAAATAAAATGAAAAAATATTTTGATTTTTACCGAGCATCTATGACACAATGCATTCTCTAATTGACAATTTAGGTAATCAGAAGTACATGATATGTAAGTTTTGAACTCAAGATCTCTATCTTCACACATGCGATACATTACCATCTCACTATGAAACAATTGTTGTCGATATTCAAAATGTTATTGTTTTGATTTTCATTTTTTGAAACTTAAAATACTTATTTGCCTCTCTAAAGGATTTCAAATAAGAAAGTCATAAACTAAAAAGTTGTAGATCTTGCAGAGCTCTACAATTTTGACACAAATCATGTGAACATTGGAGGATATTTGAATCATATATCTTAAATTTTGTAAAATAGATCTTGAATCTTATAACAAATATTTTAAACCCTAAATGATCTCAAATGAAAAAGTTTTCAACTAAAAAGTTAGAGATTTCATTGAGATCTACAAGTTGTGTATAAATTTTATTTTCATATGAATTTTTATGAAAAAAGTTAGATACAAATACATATTTTTGTAAAATTGATTTTTGCTAGCGCATGTATTAAGCGTCCGGCAGTTAAAATCGATTTTCATTGGCAGATGCTTATGTCGTC
Source organism: Oryza punctata (assembly GCA_000573905.2). Classification (NCBI taxonomy): domain Eukaryota; kingdom Viridiplantae; phylum Streptophyta; class Magnoliopsida; order Poales; family Poaceae; genus Oryza; species Oryza punctata. Next base: position 40,232,181 of record CM002488.2, on the reverse strand, counting down.
CGCTAGTGAAGATAACGCGATTTTCACTGGCGGACGTCTTAAGCACCCGCTAATGAAAATCGATTTTCACTAGCGGTTGCTTATGTCATCCGCTAGTAAAAATAAACGTGATTTTCACTAGAGGCATTATTTTTAGTTCACCTGAAACAATAAAAGGGAAGTGCTATGAAAAATCATTTTTTTTAAGTAGTATTGGTTTATTTTCAGTCATTTTTTAAGTTTGATTAAATTTATAGAAAATCTAGTATCATATCTAAAACAACAAATTAGTTTCATTAAATCTAACATTGAATATATTTTGATAATGTATTTGTTTGTTTTGTGCTGAAAACACTGCTATATTTTCCTTTAAACTTCGTCAAATTTTGAAAATGATTGATTAGAAAAATTAAAATGACTTATAATATGAAACGGATGAAGTATAGATAGTGTGGCATCAAATTAATGGCCGCGCATACGTACGACCGTGATTTATAGGTATACTAATAACCATATATAGCTTCTTGCTAAGCCCAGTACAACTCCTGTTGATAGTGTTCATTTCAAGAGAGAAACCGTAGATGAACAGCTAGCGTTGGGGACAGCTATATGTCATACCAACTTACTTGTAGGTGTATACTGTCTACGTACTAAAATTCTTCATCGTTTTACCCATATATGATTATGTAAAGATGATTTGAATAAGCACAGTTTGGTTGTGCTCTGCTGAATTTTCTAACAAAACAGGAATAACAGTATTGCAAACATTCACCTGTCGGAGAGGCAATACCATTCAATAAATCAATATAAAAATCACAAATACTCCTCACATACACTGTAGCGTATGACACTATGCATAGCATCACTATCTATAATAATATGTCTGAGGTGTAAATCGAGCACACATGCGTATAAAACTAACACTGTAGCACGCACTGTTGGTAAATAATTGTCCATTATTTAATTAGACAGCTCTCCAGAAAATTTGGGCGAAATGTGGCCGAGATTTAAGGTTAAGCTGCTCCCGGAATATGGGAGTGAGACAGGTCAGCCGTGCGTGCTAGCTTGTCAGTGAGATCGTGAGCCACGTGTCTTCCATCCATTGGCTCCCCAAATTGCATCGTACGAATGATCGGGCGGCGGCCCACGCCCATACCGATACAGTGTACCGGCACAGTGCGATCAAATTGGTATTATACCCGTTTTGTCGGATTCCTTTCACACTGACTGGCAGCAGCACGCACACTTCGATTCCAATTGATCAAAAAAACAAAGACAAACGAGGACAACCTCCCCTTCCTCGATCACCGAGCAGGGCGCAGATGCAATCATCGAATCCGTGACACAAAAGGCTGCAGATGACCAAGGCAAGCATGGCCATCATAGTACGCTCGACGGAAAGCCACATAAAATGTGTCGCCGCGGCGAGAAAAATATATATCGACGGCGACTAAAGAGCAAAGAGGACTTGTCACCTACTGTGTGAGATATTTCCAGCTCCCCTATCCACAACGAAAGATGGCGAGCATCACAGCTCGCGAAACCGATCAAATATGGATCACAGGTTCTCGATGGACTCACCAGCTAAGACGCCTCGCCTCGCCTCGCCTCGCGGTCTCGAGTGCAATGCTGCGACTGCGAGCGAGGTGCAATGCACCTGGGACGTCGCAGGTACGTTTCTGCCGGAATTTTGGCGTTGATCAGCTCATCAGCAACCAACTTGACCTGATGACCACAAAAGTTAATTTTGGCAGGGCCGTGCGCGAGCAACAAGGCGTACGTGTGAAGCCTGTGTGATGCCGATCGGGCAGGGTGTCGCGTTGCAGGGTGAATTGGTGTCATGGCGTGCGTCATTTCCCTCTGGGCCTTCGACGACGTTGTTTTCGCGGTGATCTGACTGTATCACGGCAATACGTGAGGCTAAGCCTCCACTAGCCGAGTGCTACATAGTAATCGATCTCTAGCGGTATAGTAATGGTCAGAAATTAGCAAAATATATTTACATCGTCACTTGACAAATTTCAGGGCATTTCGCTCTACGATTCAATGAATGTAGGAATGATCAAGAACCGACATGGAGAAGTTATCATCATACGGAAGAAAAAGCAGGGCAGCATACAGCGACGCTGGAACGGACGCACCGATGTGACCCTCTACATCAAACACGTCCTCAAAACCTCAACGCAGATGAGACGGACGCAAAGATGCCTTCGCATCGCCGCGGGAAAATTTTGGATAAACCCAATCAAATAGGGAGTATAATACCAACCACATTTCAAAGAATAAGATGATAAGCAGCTGGTTAATAAAAAAAATCGACAGATGGCAAACGGAATATGGAACTAATTAGCATGGGCAACCAAAATACACGATAACTCATGCAATCTACTCAGCAAAGAGTAATGTGAACAAGCAATATGCCGAAATCAAGTTTTCCTCTAAGGGTTGGCGGGAGTACAGAGTTCGGATTCTACATTTCCGCAAAAATCAATCCAGTGCCCCTAAAGAAGTCTTCGCACTTGAGTACCAAGTTATCAGAGATCCAGCGTAATGACTAAGGACAAATACATCGTCGTACAGCAAGAAATCTTAAGTGATGTATCTTTCCTGCTGCTCCTGAAGGAGACGCGCCGACAATTTAGCGTCCAAATACAGACCACTGACTTCCTCAAGATCGGCCTGGTAAAGGTCATGAGTTCACCATGCGTAAGATTGTAAGAATATATCACACTATGAAGTGCAGATAGCAGATCTAGGGGTGAAGAGGCAAAGAGGATGTTACAATATATCCTGATGAAATGTCAATACATACCTTGCTGATCTTTTCTCTCCCATTAGCCTTTGCAACTACGCTGGCAGGTGATAGCAGCTGAATAGCATGCCTGCAAGAGATTCAAGATGTATAAGATGTATTACAGTCGATCATCACTAGCAATCCCAATTAAAGATGCTTATAGTAGAACACTGAAACTGGAAGGTAAGACCGGTCCACTCAACATATTCCCTTTACTCAATGTTTCAGCTTAACTCTCTTTCGCAACTTTGTGGACATAGCCAGGAAGAACAATGACAACCAAGAAAGCAGCTGCGTGGTGAGCACAAAGTGAACTATTATTTTGCCTTTTACAGTAACAACTAAGAATCTTACCTCAAAGATGTCTGTTGTCCAATCTCTCCTAAAAATGCAAGACTTTCTTCATCGATCTCAATCTCTTCCACCTGTGCTCTAATAGCAAGAATCTGCAAAGGGCAATGAGCAATAATCACACACATTTCTAGACAGAAAAAGCCTAACTGATATAAGACCCAAAATCAAACCTGGATCATCTCAGTGGGACCATACGTTTCTGTTCGAATAATCACCAATCTATCTAGAAGATCAACTGGTATACCATGCGGACTTGTCATATCAGTTCCTCTGGATACATTCACACAAGTATATAAAAGACTTGTTAACTTCAAGGAGCATAGTAATAGACAAACTGGTAGATGCAATATTACTCTGGTACTGCAATGTGGCAGAGTGCTTCGACCCGTAAATCAAACTGTTTACCTTACATTACATATTCCTCTATTCGTCGCAAGTATCACAATTGGTGATAATGGGCTCTCCAGAGCACGATTAAGATAAGAGAAGCATTCAATATCCAGCATGTGGACCTGCAATTAAGGTTCCTAATAATAAGTAATTGAATCAAATAACATTAAGACATAATTCTACCATGTAGTGGAGCAATAATATATAAGTTATACAGCATGACACTGCTCCACAAGGACAAGCCACTGTATGCTTGACAACATATAAATACACCCTCATTCATATTTGTACTTTCTGACTCCAAAATTAGCCCACTGAGAACAGTAAATTTTCAATCATACGGATAAAATAAGGAGATACCTCATCAATGAACAGAACACCAGGTACAAGCTCTGCAATTCCTTCATCAATATATCTGTTGACCACCTACTAAAATGCAATATAAAGATTAAAGATCATACATCGATCCTGACATGTTCATTAAATTTAATCCAGTTTCAAATAATGTGTGCTGCTCAATCGGAAATTGAAAAACCTTATTGATTTCTTGCCGAAGCTTATCAGTGATTTCAGTCTTTCGTGGCTTCATCATTTGTCCCATAAGGGACAAAATATCTTGGCCTCCTTGTGGTTGAGCATTTGCAGCATCAAGGTCATGAAGCGTAACATCCTGTACATAAATGACAGTACAAGTTTTCCTATCTTCATTAACTTCCATATAACTTAAGAATCATAAGCAGAAAGATTGAACGCACTAACACTGCATATGGGAATCCATTTTCTTATACTGCAATAAAAGAATATAATGTTTGAGAGATAATAGATAAAAAGGCAAATCATACAGCTTGACCTTTGTCAGATGTAACAACAATTAATCAAACCTAATGACTCCAAGGATTATAATACGTCTTAGTAAGACAGTCATGAATTTGATAAAATCTTAGTGTTTGGTTTGTTAACCTAATGAGATTATTTACCAATGGATGTACAATTACAAATGTAGACAGAAAGGTGATCAAGACCAAATCCTTTTTTTCAGTTCAGCAGGGATGTAAGTTCAATTCTCCATAAAGGTCTCAGACTTGGTCGTAATCCCCTCTATTCAGACAAGGTGTGATGGCCACAAAATGCACCATAGCTCTACTTTCAATCTTCTAAACATCGACATTTGACACCGTACTTCAAATTTATTAAACACGAATACACAATACATTAATTTCTTCAATTATCAACAACATTAATCAATGGATAGCACAATGCAAAGAAGAGCTGACTGTGCAAAAATCCTTAAGACAAAGATTTATCAAATTACCTGCACTATTTCCTTTTTCTTATGGACCTCTCCTTTGGGAATCGGAACATACTCCTCAGCTTCCAGATCGTATTCTGTAGCAAAAGAATCACATCTACCAACTCTTTTCACTGCACCACTATTAGCTTCAATGTATATAACATCACCCACTGCCACCTGCATCCCACAGATAGCTGATGATAAATGTGAAACATTTTGAGCAGAAAATGGAAGTAACAGAAGTGAATCTCAGTACCAAGGGATCTAATCAGCTCCACAGTGAAAGTTATGAGTTGTTACACAGTAGAGTATCTGAAGTCAATCATACAAATTTCTACAATTAACATTCTCCAATGTTTGTACGATATATTAAATATTCAACAGAAGGCATTCTTTTGAATAAGAAACAAGCAAATCTCCGACTATTATTCAAATTTCAAAACATGAAAGAAATATATTTTAAGTCTAGCACAAGACATAAGGACGAGGATCAGGAAGTTAACCTTTTCCTTTATTAAAGCATCGTAAATTGTAGGATCTAACTTCAGCTGCTTAGTCCCTTTTACAGTCTTCAGACCTATGATTACATGGCTAATGCTTTTTCCATATCCACCTGTTGTACTCTCAGCTTCTTCTGGCGAAAGTTCAGTAACCTAAAAGGCAATGAAGCACAGTTTTATATTATTTTAAAAACAGACAATGGAATACCGTATCAGTTATGAATGAGTGCGAAAACGTAATTCAAGAGCACTATCTTTGCACAAACTTAAAAAACTAGCAAAACCGGTGTGCTTACCTCTCCTTCATAAACCTCTTTATTTTCTTTTATACGCAAGCCTATAGCTCGACGGAAATTTTCCATCAGAACCTCAGTTTTCTTGACCTCTGAGGAATACACTTCTGATCCCACCATAGGACAGAAAGGGACCTGTGTTATGAAATAACAAGACGAACACACCAACCATTAGATACATTGGAACTTTTACCAAAACTGAAGTAGATGTAGGGCATCGAACAAAAAACTCATAACTAATACAGACAAAATTTATCACGTAATTGTTAGGAATAAAAAATTTACAGGTATCCAATAAGTTGACATCTTATGCCAGTGATCCACAATAATTTAGCCTCTGAAATCTTAGCACAAATATTTTCAAGGAATAAGGACCTTTTCACCAACAGGGGAAAAGGCACTATAACATATTGAACCAGCTAGCAACAAACATCCAAACCTCAAAAAAATGCTGAAAGGCAAAAACATAGACCATAACACAAGTTTAATTAGGTGAATCTAAAATCTAATTGAATCATCCTATCAAAGTTCAATTTGGAAAATGACAAGGCATGGTGTCTCAAACACCTGAAGCTCGATATAAACACCATTGTGGAGATAGATAAGCCCTTGTGAATGCAGAATTACTTATTTACACTAGCTAATTGAAGAATGAAAAAAAAAACATTCCAAAAGGCTTATTATCAAGTGTCCACCAGTATCCTTATTGAACTTAACAAATGGGATTCATCTGAGCAGCTAGATGATTTAACTCATTCTTCACTGAAGAGAAATAGGAAACTGAATAAGACCCCTTAAACAAAGCATGGTGTATCAGAGGTAGGCAATTTACCCCCGTCACACATCATAATTGTAGAAGTGAAGTTCGGGCCCAGTTTGGTTGGTTCGCAACCTTGTGCACCTAATTTCACCCCAGGAGGATCCTCGATCTCTTCACTAGCAGACAAGCGAAATTGCAAACTTCTGCCTTGGAATAAGCTTGCAGTGAGCATGCGTTGTAAATAACAGTGTGTGTTCACTATGGGGCCTAAAATCTAACATCCTAATTTATAGCGTCGAGTCCAAATCTAGCGCAGTGCTCAACGGGTAACAAGATACTGCAGAGAAAGTGTTTAGCATTGTGCATTTCAGAAGCAAACACTTATCTCCATCAATCCAAATACCCAACAATAATACAGTTTGTCCGAGGAGAATAAGTTGAAGCACCAACCTTACTACCGAGCTCCTGGGAGATGCCGAGAGCGAGGGCCGTCTTGCCGGTGGCGGGCGGGCCGGCCAGGAGCAGCGCGCGTCCGGCCATCTTCTTCTGGCGGATCATGTCGACCACCAGGCCGGTCGCCTCCCGCGCCGCCGCCTGCCCGACGAACCCCGACGCCAGCCCTATCGCCGCCCCATTGGCCTGCTCAAGGAACCAAACCAACAAGCCAACCCGTGAGAGAAAAAATGAAAAAACACGGAGATCTACGCGAATCACCCCGAGGCTAAAACCCTAGGAGAACCCCCCCCCCCCCCCCTTGCACGGAGAAGCGCGGTAGATGGGCACGCACGTCGAGGCCGAGGCCCTTGATGTGGGTGTGGGTGGCGATGCGCTGCTTCTTTGCTGCCGACTGCACCTCCTCGATCCTCATCGCCGCCGCCGCCTTGCTTCGTCTTTGTCTCTCCGACCCTCTCCCGCCGCAACAAATTTGGGAACGGCGGGGAGCGCTGCGGGGCAGAACGCCACTAGAGGTTATATCACCAGTGGCTGCACAGTGGGGCCGGAATAAAATTTAGTCTCATCTCAACCAGTTGTACGTAAACCATCACTGAGTGCGTATTCTTTGTTTACGTAAACCATCTTAAATGTAATAATGAACTAATTATCGACAGGAGCGAAACAACGCACGCTTTTGCACAGCAGATTCTGCTACTCTGGTACCTGACATTGGTAGCGTTAGAGATCATTTCGTGCTTCTACTACGTGCTACCGCAGGCTGATCGTGTTTATTGTGTGAAGTGGGAGTCGTTGAGATCCAAAGTGGGGCAGTTTAGCATAAGACCAACTCCATTTTGCCTCTTGATTAACTAAACCTTAATTTTGACACCTCACAAAAAAACCACACCTCCCAAAAAAACCACACCTCCAATTCTCCAAAGCCTCGTTTCCATCAAACACAAGAGGATCTCACGAGTCAAAACCGAGAGCCAAGATGCAAGCACAAACTCGTCCTCGCATCCTCGCCCAATCCTGCGTTGCACTCGCGCTCCTGTTGACCATGGTACACACGGCCGCCGGCCGCCGGCCGGCCAACCACAAACCCCCGCTCCCCTCCCATGGTTCCGACCAGACCATGACGCTCTACACCACCGGAGCCACGCCGGCAGAAGCTGCCGGCGTTCCTTCGTCGCAACACCCCGTCTTCGCCGGCCACGGCCCAATCGGCCACCACTCCGGCGGCTGGCTGCGCGTCTTGACGCAGCCGGGAGCGCTCCACCCCGGCGCGGCGGCCGTCGTCGACGAGAAGTTCCACGGCAAGAAAGAGTTCGGGCTGCCACTGGCTGGGAAGCTTCAGGGAGTTCTTGTCACCGGCCTGGAGGATGACGACAGCCGTATTATGGCAGTGACGGCCTTGTTTTCCGGCGACGGCGAGGAGGATAGCATCAGGTTCTTTGGGGTTCATCGCGACGACCAGGATGAGTCTCACATCGCGGTGGTCGGAGGGACAGGACGGTACGACGGCGCCACCGGTTTCGCTGTTGTCGGAGCAGCTGACGCACATGAAGCTGGCAGAAATGTCAGCTCGAACTCAGTTCTTAGTTTCAGAGTCCATCTGAAGTAGAAGAGAGGAGCTTGCAGAGAAGCATACCATATGATGTAAATTAAGATGAGAATGCTCACAAGTGTCAAGACTACGGTACTATGTTAAGCTTGCTGTACTACAATAGATTGGCAGTTGAACATTAGTGAACTAAGGAGCATGATTGAACTGAAGAGCAAAAAAGCGAACTCGTCTGAATACATTTCACTTGAATCAAATATTCGTATTACAATTAGGAGCTAGATGAAAATTTGAAACCAATAACAGCTCCTGATATACAAACCTATACTTCTCACGAGACTTGCTAAGATTCACAATGTGGACAAATAATTAACTAATTCTGTTCTGTCTCACCAAAATACAAAAAAATCAAGTAATTCTACAACATTTATCGTGTACGCAGTACATAACATTGTACTGCGTGATCCAGCAGGTGAAGTGCTACTGACTATATTTGCAGCATCATATAGAATCAAGTTGAGTGACACAAAAATGCTTTTGGTTACTCATCCAAAATTCTTTGACGGAAGTCCTTCACCATTAAGGGAAGACCTTCCCTGAGAGAGACCTTTGGCTCCCAACGTAGCAGTTGCTTGGCCTTGGTAATATCTGGCTTTCTCATGTGAGGATCATCAGCTGTGTTGGGTTTGAATTCAATTGTTGCCATTGGGTCAATTGTTTCCTTCACAACCTGGAGAAGGCAAACTGGTTGTTTATGCACCAATTCAAGAAAAAAAATCTGTAAAACAAATTGTGTACAAACCTGTGCAAGTTCCAACATGGTGAATTCTCCTGGGTTTCCCAGATTGAAAGGGCCAATGTGATCACCCTCCATCAGAGCCATCAGTCCAGCAACCTAAAAAACACCACAAAAGATTTTGGAATTTTAATACTTTGCAAGAGGAACATAATATCCTGCTGAGTCATCATTCACCATTTATCTGCTGGAGATAAGAGGAGCTGAACATATGATTGAAAGCACAACAGATTTGTCACCTAGAGGGAAAAAGAGTGCAAATACTAGAAGCTGGTGATTTCCTGAGGCTCAAGAATATGTGCTAATTTTTCAAGTTTTTCCAATGAAGTCCGGACTGAATGCCTTTTGGTTAAAAATGAGCTATAACAGAATTCTGTGGATAAAATACATCGTTTCATTTAGGATCACAGTATGCAACTAATCTGCAAAAGAGTTCTGCCTGGAGAACATACTTGAAAAGAGTGGACAACATTTGTAACTAATGAGTAAACACACACACAAAGCACAATAAGAATACTGTTTATTGCTTACCAGATCAGAAACATACTGAAAACTTCTAGTTTGTTTTCCATCACCATAAACTGTCATAGGCTGTCTACGCAATGCCTACAATGGTAATCACGCATAAACTCAGAATTTCATATTGACAGAGCAAATGTGTAACCAAGAGTTAATAAAATAGCGATACATGTTAAACGAACCTGGGCAACAAAATTGCTAACCACACGGCCATCATCTAGACACATTCGAGGGCCATATGTATTGAAAATGCGAGCAATGCGCACCTGTATAATAAGTCAGTTAGCAAAAGATCGTAGAATAGCTTTATTTACTAAGATGTTGAAGTCACATAATGCTACAATATGAGCTACAGTATTGCAGCAGTTCTACTTTATTTCATCCTAAGAGTCAGTGAACAAGATTATATCTTGGACACGTTAATGTAATTGTCACTTTAACCATTTTTTTAGTTTCATGAATAATATAGTCTGAATAAAATATAATGAACTAACTAAAAAATGATAACTAATAAGGACCATTTCTCCCCCACACCCTGCAATAGACTGACCAAAACAAAAGAAAAAAAAAGATCTTTCAGGACTAAATGGTAAAATGAAACAGATCTGTCATAATACCTGAATGCATGTAAATGAAAATATTAAAACCCCAAAAGTCCGCGTTATAATCATCATCTCAATATGTTATAAACCCAGCATGGAATATAAGTGGACATATTTAGATTATTACCTCAACACCACCACCTCTGTGATAGTCCATGGTTAAAGTCTCTGCTGTTCTTTTCCCCTCATCATAACAGCTCCTAACACCTGAACAAGGGAGAGAAGTCAGGGCTTAGTTAATTGGAGGTCCAAATGCAAAGGACTGAATGGAACCAAAAGATTTTAATGCGGTACCAATAGGATTAACATGCCCCCAGTAAGTCTCCTTCTGTGGATGTTCAAGTGGATCTCCATAAACTTCACTTGTGCTAGTTAGCAAGAACCTTGCACCAATTCGCTTTGCCAGACCCAACATATTCAAGGTTCCCATGACATTGGTCTTGTAATAATTGTTAAGAAACCCAGATTTGATAATATACAAATGCAACACAGAATTCTATTGTAAATAGTGAAAATAACATAAGTTGCAATAAAGCATGACAAATTCAAATTGGTCAAATATCCAGGTAAAAGACATAAAGGATTTATATTTAACTATAACACTTCAACTATATTGAGTTACGATAGAGCACATAAAAAGTTTTTTTAAGAAAAAAAAGAAAAAGAAATGTACCTTACAAAAAATCAGGTGATCTAAACACAAACTTTCCCAGATGTATTGTAGATGATCATTGACTTACATCACAGTATCTCTTTTCCTAATTCTTATTTTAGTTCTGTATAACAGAAGCTGGTTTGTGCTATATCTATATGGCATTTCAATGAACAAACTAATCGAATCCTGCCAAGGATTGTTCATGGAATTATGTTTTTAGAAAATGAGTTAGCTACATCCAAAACGGATGTGCACAGCCATTGTTCATGGACTTATGGAACTATTACTACTCTCTGTTAGAATCCTGTAGATAAATGGCACTACAATAGAACCGGCTACCCCACATCTACCACCTGTGCATCACAACTAACAAATTATCGTGTCTTCCTAAGATCTCAACAGAACAACCACTTGATTTTGAAAAAGGAGGTAAATTTAGGATCCAGGGTTCACTTAAATCCAAACACAACCAATCAAATTTTCAGCATACGAGCTTGATCTGGACCACTTTTGTGCTCAGTTTGCTTCAAGCATATCTCCCACCCACCAACCCAATAAAAAAAAAAGGAGAAGATGAAATCAAGTCGACATGAATGTAAACGAATCAAATGTATGTGCAGATCCGGGACGAGAAGGATATGATCGTCTTGATGGGGTTGTACTTGTAGTGCACGGGGGACGCGGGGCACGCGAGGTGATAGATCCGGTCCACCTCGAGCAGGATGGGCTCGACGACATCGTGGCGGAGCAGCTCGAACCTGGGGTTCCGGAGATGGTGCGCGACGTTGTCCTTCCTCCCGGTGAAGAAGTTATCCACCACGATCACGCTGTCCCCCTGCTCCAGCAGCCTGTCGACGAGGTGGCTGCCGACGAACCCGGCCCCGCCGGTGACGACGACGCGGCGCGGCGGCGGGTGGAACCCCGCGGGGACGGAGGAGGTGTGCGAGGCGAAGGAGAAGAGCGGGCGGCGGTCCGGGACGTGGGAGGACGGGGAGAGAGAGAAGAGGTAGGGGCGGAGGAGGAAGAAGGAGGAGGCGATCAGGGCGCCGAGGAGGACGAAGAGGAGGCGCTGCTCGCGGAGGAGGTAGCCGACCCAGGATCGGGGCCCGGGGCGGGACGGCTTGGAGGCCTTGGACGCCGGGGCGTGCGCCGCCGCCGCCGGCGCGTGGGTGGGGGACGACTTGTGGAGCTGCTTCATGGCGGGAGAGCGGCGCGGCGCGGCGTGGCGGGGCGGAGGAGGTTGGTGGTGCTGGTGGCGTGAGTCGGGGGAAGGGGGTGGGTAGGAGAATAAACAAGCCGAGCCGAGGTGTGCGAGGGTAATTTGGGGTTTTTCATTTGCTCCGCGATTGTTGCGAATTGACCCTCCAACAGTTCGCCTTTTGTTAGAAATAAGCACCGCATTTCATGCAGGAAGCAGGAGACCCTTTTGTTAGATGGTTTTTCCCTTGTACCAATTCTATTGCCAAATAGTACTCTCTTCAGTCGATAATCATTCCGATATGTTAAGTCAAATTTATAGAACTTTAAATGTAAGACTATAGGGATATGAGAAATACGTAACGATATATTTTAACAACGATTATTTTTATATTATGCAAAAGACAAACATGTGCACAAACTAACATATACAACATATACGCTTATCACGCTTATGATTAACGAATGTGTCCCTAATATACGCTTAAATGGTGCTTATCAAGCTCTCTTCACTAGCTGCACAGACTTCTTACAACAGAACCAGTCTGGCAATTCCATATGTTGCTATTTTTTTGTTGATGAACCATAACCATTACTGGACGTTGGACCGCCCGAGCAAATGAGGGTTCCTAAACCTAGACCCCTACTTATCATGTGACCAAGGAAGAATCCATAGATTATATATTCATATTCTTATCGTGTGTCGATAGTCCCTCCAACTATGGTTACTTGGATTGTTTCCCTTCCAACCAACAATCCTTCGTGTGTTGGTGGTGCAACAATTGATTACAATCCAACGACACAAGCAATATGGATTCAACATAATTGTGACTCTAGCAACCTAGCTAGGTCATATGAAAGGAGAGAAACAACAAGATTTTAAAGTTTTAACCAATATCAATCAAGCTCGATAGAGCTAACAAGAATGATAACAAAGAAGGCAACACTCAGCTTGTTGGCGTTATACTTTGTTAAACTTCGAACAGTAGAAGCCGCTCCATATGTTGTCAATACATGTCGCAACTTGTAAGAGATAGCCTATCTAAAACTGCCTCTTTTTTTTCTTTTTGCTATCTACCTTTAAAAGTTTACTACAGTGATACACTTAGTGTTTATTCTCGAAAAAGTATTCTAACCGGCTGCAAAACTTTGACCTTGCTAAAATTCTATCGATAATTAACCATGTGTACTAGACATTTAATTATTTATAGGTATATTGACTCAAATCGTGATAAGATTTAATTATTTATAAACTCCCACGCTGCTAGTGCCCATTGTTCACATGAAAAAATCTTATCAGGAAGCACTAGAGGCGTGGGAGTTTATAAATAATTAAATCTTATCACGATTTGAGTCAATGTACCTATAAAAAATTAAATATCTAGTACACATGGTTAATTATCGATAGAAATTTAGCAAGATCAAAATTTTGCAGCCGGGAATACCTTTTTCAAGAATAAACACGAAGTGTATCATGTATTAAACTTAGTTATATATGGCCCTCTTTGATTACAATATGACGATAAAAATGGTGCCTATGAATGATGGTACTTATTTATATGGAGAAGAGTTCCTTGTGTCCATTTTACAGCTACTTATTTGGGTCAAACATTGTTCACATGATAAAATGGTGCCTATGAATGATGGTACTTAGTTATATGGAGGAGTTTCTTATGTCCATCTTATCATCATGTTATAATCAAAGAGGGCCATAATCATACTCTTGCATTAATGTTTCTAAATTATTGTGCTTACCTAAATAACCATGCTTCCATGAACATTGCTGATAAGTGTTACGTGCGTTGATCATGTTTTTGCTTTTTTTAAAAAGTGTGCGCTGCTTTCAAAATAACCTCTCTGAAAGATGACATATAGTACAGGGTGCCAAACGCAAATAGACTCGCTTCAATACGAACGATACGTTGGACGCTTGACTCTCTCCTCTCCAGATCTGGCCCACGCACGGCCGGGCAGTAGGTGCACTATTAGATTCGTACGAGCGTGCCTTTGAGATTCGTATCCGCGAATCTGCGAATCCGTTAAACTGAGGTTGTCGCGCGTCGTCGTGCGATGACGATCTGTTCTGAATTTCTGATCGGAGACGGCGCGTCTCTCTCAATCTCGCGGCCTCCTCGTCTTTTCGTCAAATCAAAGCAATCGCGCAAACTGCCGCTCCTTTTCCTGTATCCTTTTCAAGACAAACAACAACTTTGGTGGTTAGCGAATGCACGTCAAACCTTCGGTTTAATTTAGCAACACCAATCAACCAATCATCATCCAGTCTAAAGTTTCACCGGTTCCCAGTACAAAAATCTTCCGTCAGTAAATGTGATCTGTCCTAACCTCTCCGCATTCTGCATTTCTGCAGTTCTCAATTCCTGATCGGAACAAGGTTTGTTATTCAGAACAAGTTTCAGTATCTTGTTTTCAGCAGGACAAATTTACAGCAGACAAGCACAGGGAATTCGTCACACGATTGCCATCTTTCAGGCAGTCGGCGTGCCGCTCATTTCAGGATCAATCCACTCTTTCGTCCAGCCAGGAGATGATGTCAGAATAGACACGCTCGACATCTTCAGGAAGTTCAGCCGTCAGAGCATGCCACATCCCAGGGTAGAGCTTTAGGGTTTTGTCCCTGCTTGATGCTTCCTCGAACAGCAGCTTGCTCACTGAAGGATCGGTCACGATGTCGTCCCCGCCGTGCAGCACCAAAAACGGCAGTGCCACCTGCGCAACTGAAAAGTGTTAGCAGAATAGCAGTATCCAGGGACTGAAGTTTCTGACACTGGACATCCATGCTTTGTCACTTCCAATGTGTGTGAGAGAGAGATTTTGACCTGATGCAGGTTCTTCTCAATGTCTAGGCTAACCATCAGGAGTTCATGGCAGGTCTTCAGTGGGAGCTTCCCCCTGTATATGTACGGATTCGAACGAACCTACAAGTAAATAGTACCAACAAAGAGAAGTTAAGTAAATTCTGTGTTTTCTTCCGGTCATGCAACTAACACATGTTAGCTATACCTGCTTCCTCATCTCTGGATCTTTGCAAACTTTGTCAATTATGTCCGGTGTGGGTATGATTCTCCAACTTGGCGCTACAGCGCACACCATTTTCAGAGCGCTGACCACGATCGGGTGAGGCCGCATGTCATCAGAAATCTGACAACATCATGAGGTAGCAAACAATCGTACGAGAATCGTTTAGAAAATTGAAATTTCTGAGAGTCATCTCGCCATGAACGGACCTTGCACATCGGAGCAAGCAAGACGGCGCCGTCCCAGTAGGTTGTCTCCTTCCTGTGGAGGAGAAGCGCCACGCCTCCACCCATGGAGATGCCGTACAGGAACCTCTTCTTCTCCCTGTTCTCCGGCTTCTCTGAAACCAGCAACCATAAATTCAGAGTTTTGTCATCCCCAAACTGCGTGTTCGATGGAACGATATCGTTTGATTCATACCGCAAATACTCGTGAAATAGTTCGCGCAGTCTGTGACGATGTCACCGAAGTTTGGTATGTAGCATCTCTGACCAGATGATCTACCGTGGCCTTCATGATCAATCCCGTAAACGGCATATCCGGCTCGCGCCAATCGAGCGGCGGTGTCTGAATATTTGTGCAGCTGTCAGTGTTTCAGTCAGGCAAGAATAAATGAATAATCAAAGGACGATGGTGGTGATACCTCTCATTGATACGCTGCACTCTGCTGCGATTCCTGGAGAAGAATAATCAAGGTGAAAATGATCAGTTTGTCTAATCGCTTCTTTGAATCGATTTAACACCAAAGGGAAATCTTATTAGTAGCAGTACCATGACAGATAAAGATCAGAGCTTTTGTTTCTTGTTTCTGCGGTGTCCATCTGGAGGTGAACAGCTTGTTGCCACGGGAGTTCACAATAAACTCCTGTGAAAACTGAGTTAGAAAAAGGGTTGGCAATCACAAACTATGAAGGCTACCATGGTGGTATCGCTTATCAGGATTACTAACCTCGTCATACTTGATACTCTCACTGTACTGATCCTGCCAAAAAAAAAAAAAAACGCTTGGGGACCTCAGCCTGAATCATGATCCGTAATACGCAAATGGATATCTGAACTGGTGTAGGGTGTTACTGAACGTACCATGGCTATATGTGTATGTCTTCAGATGCTTTCGGAACTAGCAAACTTAAACACGATTGGTGCCTACATCGACTATGCATATGTATATATACTGCTTCCTAAAAAAATGAACACCACAAAATCGTGAGCCCTGGGAAATTACAAGCAAGCAACCATGGGAAGTCTCTACATTTTTCTTTCCTTAACATATATACGTGTTCTGAAACAAGCCAATGACACGCAACAGTTTTTATACATCTGTGTGTAAAATAGTGGATTCCTTAACATCAGAAGATTAAAAATGCAACTCGTCAAAATGGAACTCCAGAGACCATAAAAACAACGCGCATGCAGATGAATGTCTGCGGACGCAGGTCAAAATCATGTGGCATTCCCCGCAAAAAAATAAAATAAAATCATGTGGCATTATCAGTTGATTCCTCATGTTGATATACACTAGTACAGCATATTCCATCAGGATTGAAGGACAATGTCATCGGATCCACAAGTTTGATGAATACTGTATAATATACGGTAGCTTCAGAAGTCCCATTTTACAAACATCTGAAGTCCCATTTTACAATATTCATCGTACTTATCAGAACATACTGTTACAGTGATTACTATAGTAAATTAGTAATTGACTAATTGTGGAAACGTTATTTGATTTATTTACTTCAAGTGGACTGTATGGTATTTTTACTACTCTTTTCTTACAGGTGTTCATGTGTCAAGCGGTAGTGTCAGCAGGAGCAGAATCAGTTTTCTCTTCGAGACAAATGTCTTCCGGCAGCGGAACTGGCTGCCAGCCGGTGAAGCACACCAGTAGCTCCTTGAGCGCCATTGACGCTGGTTGGACCGAACAAGACTGGTAGAAATCCAAATCCTGGACCTTGAAGTCCCACAGCTCATCTGCCGCACATTCTGAATCATGAGCAGTGCACTCTGCACCGTTCAGGAACAGGTCGCCTTCAGAACGGATGAGCCCGGTTGAACTCCGGTCTCTGTCTGCCGCCTGTTTCAATCACCAATGCAAAGCATTTTTAGGACTATCTAAGTTAAAACTTTTTATCTACCATTACGTGGCATAACATAATTTAAGAGAAGATACTGAACTAGTACAGGATTCTGAAACGAGGAAAATGACCTGTTCTGTCATGTACTTGAAGACTTTCTTCTTCTCCCCTGCCTCGTAAATGTTGCACTGGGATACAATCTGCAGCGGTAATCAACTTCAGGTTAAACTCGTACAATTAAGTTCCAGCTCGATCTGTTTTTTTGTTTCTTTTTCTGGTGTAAGAACCTGTGACTCGACGCTGGCACAGACAGCGTAAATGCCCCAGCCCCTGGTGTAGTTGTTGTAGAGGTGCACCCTGCCGAAGCGGACGCGCGGGTGCCTCTGCCGCGTGCCGTCGAAGAGGCAGTGGTGGATGGTCACCCGGATGGCGCGGTCCTCGACGTGGCCGGCGCTGCCGCCGATCAGCACGGCTTTGTCGTGCGCAGAGAAGCGGCACCTGGACACGGTCACGTCCGTGCTTCCCCTGGTGACGTCGACGAGGCCGTCGCCGCAGCCGCGAAGGCCGCACCGGTCGATCCAAACGTGCCTCGACCCGGGCTTCACCGCCACGGCGTCGGCGTCGCGACCGCGGCACCCCTCCACCTCGAGGTTGCAGACGATCACGTGCTCGCACTCCCGCAGCTGGAGCCCCTTGCCGGAAAGCACCACCCGCTGCCCGCGCCCGTCGATGGTCTTGTACGACGACACGCGTAGTCCCGTCGAGAGGTGGATGGTGCCAGACACGTCGAAGACGATCCACAGCGGCTCGCGCCTCCGGCAACCCTCCCGGAGCGACCCGTCCCCGTCGTCTGCAGATCGAGACCCATTACTACGTTGTTAGCTGCACTGAAGCAGGGAGACGGGTAGGCTAACTCGTGTGTTAGTGTACGTACCCTCCAGGGTCGTGACGTGGTAGACGTCGCCGTGGAGGCCGCCGATGGCGTGGCGGCCGAAGCCCTCGGCCTGACCGGCCATGGCGCGCAGCGAGGAGTCCGCGGTGGCGTACGGCATGAACGCGACTTCCTCCACGGATGCTGGTGGCTCGCCCCCGCACTGGCCGTCGAGTTGAGGAGGCTCCATGGCTATCGATCGACAGCGAGGAGGTTCGCGTCGCTATTTGTTGAGGCGCGCGGTGGGGAACGGCTGCTGTTTAGTGCTGGAATTTGTTGCGACCGGGCCGTTTCCGCTTGTGCGGCCGCTCGGGCGTTTCGGGCCGGCCCAAACAAGCCAGTAAGCCAACCTGAAGGGATTAAACAGGACATGTCAAACAGAGCGTTTTAGTAGAAGTTTGCAGCGTCGTTGCATTTCATCCAGCACGAGCTCGTTACTATCTGCATGACGTTACGAGCATTCGAATTCAAACTATTCATTCAATCTCGATCGTGATGTTTTTACCTCCCATTGCATGGAAACGTCAGTGCATTTAAGCTTGTCCCTAACATAAGTTTTCGCTGTTAAACCGTTTAATGTTGATAACATCACATGAGACTAATCTTGAATGGTAAATCAGTTGGGAAACTCTCCCCTTTTGATCAGTCTAAAACATCACATGATAATATAGCGGGCTATATCCTCTTTGCGACTTTGCCTGAAAGCCCTCTATAGCCTTCTAGGCCAAAAAGGCAAAAGGTGGTCATGGTCCTTCCCATTTTTGTACTGTTTGATGAAAGTTTAAGTAATATCATCGTGCGAGACATCTGACAGTGCGAAGTTTGGTGTGTCGTTGTCACGTAACCTTCCCTCGTTTCCTCATATTCCTACGGCCGGTTGCGGGTCGTCTTTTTCTCGCCCGTTTCATGTGCCCCCTTTCATGTCAGCATCGGATTGCGTCCGAACAAAGTCCACTCAAAGGAAGATCCTGAATGGTCTCCGAAGCAGTACTGGGTATCTGCGTAGTGTCATTGCTGCCGGCTCAGTGGATACACACACAGGACACAAATATACAGTCACTAACCACGCAGCAGGTAGGAAATAATAACCAGCGTTAGTTTAAGCAAAAAGGGTCGTCGATTTTGGCCAAGCACTACATATAATTTCCGCTCGATAGAGCCAAAACCGAACGTGCCCATAATCCCCCGTGCGGTGGATTTATGTGACGCGCGACAGCGCAATTCTCTCCCACTTCCGTTCTCTTCTTCCGCTTGGACTCATCGTTGTGACGTCGACGTTCCACGGGGAAAAGGACGGCGTCGAAGCCACCGGGCAACTTCTCACTCCCCACTCGCGTCGCTGACAAGTGGGCCCCACGCCCTCGCTTCCCCCCCCCCCCCCCCCCCCCCCCCCCCCGCGTCCCGCCCCGCCCGCCTGATGGCCCAAACCCCAACAAAACCTCCTCCGCGAAAGCTACCATCCAAAGGGAGTCGTTATCGTCTCGCCATTCTCCTCCTCCCCCACCTCTCCTTCCTCGCGCCTTCCTCTTTCGCCGCCGCCCTCGCGCCTCTTAAAGCCGCTCCACGCCCGAAACCCTACCTCGGGAACCCTACCGCGCGGCTTTGACCCAGGGCTAATCCCCCCACGGCATTCGCTTCTCTCGCGCGATGTCGCTCGAAATCCATGAAGGTGAGTGATGGAATGTTTGGATGGTTTGGTGTAGTGTGCGTGCTCGAGGCGCTGATTGATTTGGTTTCGTTCATGTTGTTTGGGCGCAGAGGAGGGAGGAGGTGCCGGCGGGACGGCGGCGGCGGTGGTGAAGGTGATGACGATGTCGGGGAGCGGGAAGCGGGGGCGGTACGTGCGGCAGGTGACGGGGCGGCACAACGACACCGACCTGCACGTGGCGGCCCGCGGAGGGGACGCCGGGGCGCTGCGCCGCGCGCTGGAGGAGGCGGCGGCGGCCGTGGCCACCGGGGAGGGGAGGGAGGCGCTGGAGGAGGTGCGGCGGGCCGTGGCGGCGGAGCCCAACGAGGCCGGGGAGACGCCGCTCGTCGCCGCGGCGGAGAGGGGGCACCTGGAGGTGGTAAGGGAGCTGCTGAAGCACCTCGACGCCGAGGGCGTGGCCGCGAAGAACAGGTCGGGGTACGACGCGCTGCACGTCGCGGCGAGAGAAGGACGTCATGGTGAGATGACACATTTTTAGAGCTCTCTGTTGCAATATGTTTTATCTGCTGAGCAAAATTTCGAGCTTTGACGTATGCACGGAACTGGGACTCGATGCAAAAGTCTGTTGATCTGTAAATTCTAGAACTGCGAGATTTCTTATGATAAAAATTTATGGCATAACTTCTACTGCAATTAGCATGTCCATAGAGAGAGAGAGAGAGAGAGAGAGAGAGAGGGGCAAATTCCAATAAAAATTCAGCTGACAGCGTGTGTTTTGTAACACTAACTATTGCTAGGATCTGAGATTGCGAGATACAATATTATTTCTACATCTTTTAGGCACAAATTCATATCTAACAGACTACCACATATTCAAATCAATCAGCGTTTTTCTTTTGTCTATACCGATTTGCTGATCTTTTTCCCGTCAGTCCATGAATATTAGTTGTTACCAACTTTGTTCACTTTCTCTTGAGTCAAGTGTACTTGATGTAAATTATTGTGATTCCAAGAATATGTTAGCCTGATATTTCATTGTTAACATGGCAACTTGTGACCTTGAGTTTCAGAATATTGGGTTTGCAGCAGAAAACTGTGCATAATTCCATAATCACATAAAAAAGTGTTGGTCATATTCTGAATTTTGGATAAATCTACCGCTTTCTCATTTATACATGTTAACAGTGAAGCCAACATGTGCAGTAGTTCATTTTCACTTTATACATAGGACAACTAGGATAATATAACTAATGTTTTTCTCCAGTTCATTGTATCTTGGTGTTACCCCTTATTTATATAGTATGCAAACCTCTGAGCAAACACCTTTTCTTGCAGCTGTTATGCAGGAAATGTTACTTCACAATAGGTTGCTTGCCAAAACCTTTGGGCCTGCGAATACAAGTCCACTTATTTCAGCAGCTACGAGAGGTCACACCGAAGTTGTCAGATTGTTACTAGAACTAGATGATTTTGGATTGGTGGAAATGGCCAAAGATAATGGGAAAAATGCCTTGCATTTTGCTGCTCGACAAGGGCACGTTGAAATTGTTAAAGCATTACTTGAGAAAGATCCTCAGCTAGCAAGAAGAAATGACAAGAAAGGTCAAACAGCCTTGCATATGGCTGTAAAAGGAACAAACTGTGATGTGCTTAGAGCACTTGTCGACGCCGATCCAGCAATTGTAATGCTGCCAGACAAAAATGGAAACACCGCCCTGCATGTAGCAACAAGGAAAAAGAGAGCAGAGGTAATTAATTATATTTCTTGATGTCATCATTTTTGATAATTTTGTGCCTTCCCTTGCGCACTGGCATTCTTTTTCAGTTCTGAAGGAACATCATACAGAAAATAATTACTAGCACTATGGAATGCTTTTCTTTCATACGATTATTACTTCATATCTAGAAAACTACAATATAAAAAGAACCTGGAACTCTACCTGATGGTTATAACTTGTTACTTTAATGATCAAATATCCACTAAGATTTACCCTTCTAGAAAGATCAATATATGGTTTAAATGAAATCAAATAGGTGGTGCCGTTCATGTGTTTTCACCTTCTAAGAAATTACTTGATTAGCTATGTCATTACCCCTTTTGGTATGGGCATCATCCAAGCAAATTTATTTAAACCAAGTTATTCTCCTAGCTAAACAAGTTATCTTGTATGAAACAAATGCTTTCTTGGGATGTGCAAGTGATATTTTCTTCATTTTTTGGTGCGCCACAATAGATAGTCATTAATTACTTTTGTATTGCTAAATATATTTCAAAATAATCAAATCTAAATCTGGACTTTAAGTCTTCTTTTTTTTCTTATCTTCTACAGATAGTTGCTGTTCTCTTGCGATTACCAGATACCCATGTCAATGCACTAACCAGAGACCACAAGACTGCCTATGATATAGCTGAAGCCTTGCCACTCTGTGAGGAGTCTTCTGAAATAAAGGATATTTTATCTCAGCATGGCGCACTCAGATCAAGGGAGCTGAATCAGCCTCGAGATGAGCTCCGAAAAACGGTGACAGAGATCAAGAAAGATGTCCACACACAGCTGGAACAGACGAGAAAAACGAACAAAAATGTGCATGGAATTGCTAAGGAACTCAGAAAGTTGCACAGAGAAGGCATCAATAATGCTACGAACTCTGTAACTGTTGTTGCAGTACTTTTTGCTACGGTAGCCTTTGCAGCCATATTCACTGTGCCTGGTGGAAATGCCAACAATGGAGTTGCGATTGTTGTTCAGGCAGCCTCCTTTAGAATTTTCTTCATCTTCAATGCCATAGCTCTGTTTACATCATTGGCGGTGGTCGTAGTTCAGATAACGGTTGTCAGGGGAGAAACTAAGTCTGAGAGGAAGGTTGTTGAGGTGATCAACAAGCTTATGTGGCTGGCATCAGTTTGCACTACCATTTCTTTCATTGCCTCTTGCTATATTGTGCTAGGCCGCCATTTCCAGTGGGCAGCACTGCTGGTTAGTTTGATAGGTGGTATCACAATGGCTGGCGTTCTTGGTACAATGACATACTATGTGGTGAAATCAAAGCGCATGAGGAAGATAAGAAAAAAAGAGAAGATGTCAAGAAGAAGTGGATCAAGTTCCTGGTATGATAATACTGAGCTCTCAGAGACTGAGCTTAACCAAGTGTATGCCTTGTAAGAGAAAAGGTCTCCTACATTCAGTCTCTGTCTCTGGAATTGATATGTACATGAAAATTCCAGATATACACATTAACAAATAACATAGCTCACAGTATTTCTTGATTTTTACAATTCCTTTCTGTATCAACCAAACCACTCAACTAAATGGAATACCAATTGTCCAATTGTGCAAGGCTCCTTCAGCTGCAGAATCTTATGGCACCAAACGAGCCCAACCTATTATACTGTGAGTTGCATGTTTTTTTTGTTTTCATGCAATCGCCAACTTTCATGATTATTACTGGATTTTTTTTGTTATTCTTTTTGTGCCTACTTAAAGTTTGTGATGCACTCTTCAGTTTTCACAATGTAACAGCAGAATCTGACACGTTTTAGCTCCCTTTATGCTATTGGTCATCTTATTCTTACAATGTTGCCCTTTGATGTAATTTTTAGAGTACTGATTTGATGTTGTTTCATAAATAATTTTGGATCTAAGTTATGTGGTTATAAGTCTGTAAAATTCCCTTTCTATGTTCCCGGACCTTTTCAATCTTCTATTGAATCTGTAACGTTTCTAGCAAAATTAGCAAGGGTATTCCTGGATCTTTTGGTAGGATCGAATCACAAGAACCAAACCAACCAGAGGGGGGTGAGGTTGTAACACCAAAAACCAAAAACTTTTAGTGAAATAAAAGTTACCCTCAAACTTGACGAAATCGTGGACGTAACCCGGTCTGACCGCCGTGTGCGCACCGGTCTGACCACCGTGTGCGCACCGGTCTGATCGGTGTTGTCCGGCCGGTCGGACCATCGCCTCCTCCTTGCCGCTGCTCGCCGCCGCCGGTCTGACCGGTTAGTCGCCCCCGGTTAGACCGCCGCCTCGCTATCGGTCAAACCGTCGGGATCCAGAAAAACACGTATCGATGAAATTCTTGAAAGTAGATCAACTTTATTGCATCAATATGTGTTTACAAGGTGCATCTAAAGCACTCCTCTCTCAATTCACGAACTAGAATTGAAATCTCGAAGCTAACCCTAACTTTTCTCTTCCAAAAAGTCGATATCTTCTAGCCTCAACCCCTCATCTATTTATGCCCAAAACATGGCTACTCCTAGCCACGAATCTATCTCATACAAGAAGTCCTAATCCCCTAGGAAACCTTCCCGTACAAAAACAAACTTTACAAACTCCAATCTTCCCAAACTTGGACTCCAATCCAAATTTGACTCCGCTTTCCATACTCACACAACACCACGTGTATACCATATGGAAACCTTCACCTCCACGTGCATTGTTCTCTAGCTTGAGCATCCCGCGTGATATCCTTGACCGTCCGGATCTCAGCTTCTCCCAAACCTAGTCCCGATCTATCACCAGCTATACTCCCATGGCCTTAAGCAACACCTGCTCATGAACAACAAAGAAACTCCATATCCGAGTACAAGTTCGCACCAACTTGACTCATATCAATACACAATAGTACCACATACGAATAGAAATCATTTAGAAGCCATATCCATGAAGTAATCTAGAAATTCCACGAAAACAACACGAAACCGACTCCCTCCCGGAATCTCCCGGTTAGACCGTCGGGCCACCCGGTTAGACCGGCCACATATCTCCGGTCTAACCGGCGCCTCCTGCCCAATCTGACGGGTCACCCAGTGCCGACTTCACTGTTCACCGTTAGAAAACACATCACATCGTGTTTTCATAAGCACTCACCTTTGACAATTGTTTATCACCAAGATTAATCATCACATGATTCTACACTTTTCAGTCTTTTGTTTAACCTGCAAGATTTCTAGCAAAATTACCTAGTGAAACAGTGAAGCATACTCTCCCCACCAATTCACCGAATGATGTTTAATTGTGGCAATGATTCTTCTATGAGATTTGCTCCGGTCCAACAAAAAGTACCTCGAGGTATCGGTACCTCACGATACTAAATCGTTGCCAATCATTGGATCTAGCTGGGTAGGATGGGTATTGTTAGATCCAACGATCTGAAACGATTTGGTATTGTAAGGTACTGGTACCTCGAGGTACTTTTTGTTGGACCGGAGCAAATCTCTTCTTCTATAGTTAGTAGGGAACGGTTAGACAGCATGGGCAGTAGGAGGCATTTGGAAAGAACGACCCAGATACATAAGCCTAAAGGTATCATTAATGTGGGGCTGAAATGGTCTCTGATATGCCTGTGCCCTGTTTACACTTCATTACAGGTGCCAGTCACTTGGAAAAAGACTGGTTTGGTTTATCAGAATAACTTACAAGCTCACTAATTAGGAAATGGACAGTACAAGTCAGGTAAGCAATCCTAGAACGCTTTGGATTCATGAAATGCACAGGTATGCAGCTTATGTCATGCAAACTACACAGACCAATGTGCTGATAAACAATGGAAAACATTTGCCTAACTATGGGTTAGGGTTATAGAGAAGCAGGGATGCATAAAGTAGGCCCTGTTACATGCATATTATCCTAACACAGCCCAACATCATCAATGTGGTCGGTAACTCTGCTTAACTTTGGCTTCAATCCTGCCCTGCCTTTTATCGACACACTCTTTTAGTTTAAGGTTTATTTGTCTTCACTTGGTCATTTATTTACCAGATGTTCTGTTTTGAAGCCAAGAAACACAATATTCCCTTGAGTGGATCTTTTTCTTTCAATTTATGATAGACTTTAGTAAGGACTGTTCTTTTTAAACAATCACCAGGTGCATATGCTGACATATTATACCCGATCTTCCGTATTTCTTAAAAAAAGAAAGATGATCTTCTGTAGTTTCATCACCATTTTATGCTTAAATGAAGAAATCAACCAGTTATAAACTTAGTACTCGGAAATGAAGCTAATATTTTCCGTCATGCTGCAGCTCTCCTGATGCCAAATGGGAATTACCAAATTGGACGATTACATTTGTTTTGTGCTTTGATTGGTGGCATGGTGGTATATTGTTATATGTCCTTGGCATACCTTGTTGATTGAACCTCCCGTTCTTATTGCAATTACATGGTCAATGACATCTCATGAAAACATTTTTGAGCACTTAGGATGGTGCTAATAACATCAATGGAACTACAGCACACAATCAATATTCTGCAAATTCTGAGAAATTTTGTCACATCCCAACGGCCTATCTTAATCTGTCTTCGAATACGGATCAGGATACCCAGGCAATCATCAGAGGGAACATAAAGCTCTTGCCTCCATTGCTTTCACATTTTTCATTCCTTTTCATTTATTTTGTTGCCTTATCAATTGATTCTTTTCCTCCTTTATGATTCACAGCTTTAGAGTTGAACATTATGTGATAATGTGACTATAAGCAGGTCATGTTTCTATAAGCATAACAGTGGTTTTTTTTATGTATATACAGCAAGAAAGGGATTTTGTCCTTTGATTTCATGTTTTAAGTGTGTCGGCCACCAGTGCTGTGTATTTCCCGATCAAGGTACTTGCTACAGTACAGGTGTGTTTCTTGGTTAACATAGAGCCAAGATTGTGGCATTCAGAACCCCTGAAATAATAAATATTATCATTTAGAAGTGCAAAGCTCAAGATGCAGATTAAATTATTGATACCAAGGTGCCAGAAAAAATTGTTGTGCATAAGCTGCACTCCCTTGAGTTAATGTAGTGGCGCACTGTGCCCCTTGTTACATACACAAGTGTTAATATTCAAGCTGCACAATAAGAACTCCGTTGTCTTGCTTTCTCTGGGCATGCATTTGAAAAAAACAGCCTTCTGAGAGTAAATATGTTTCTTGTACTATTTTTAAGAAATAAAGCAACTAAGATCTAATCAGGAACTGGTTGTATGTGGAGACAGTTACACACTCAGGAACTGAATAAAGTGACAGGTCCACCCAAAAAGTACTTGGCCATCTTTGGTTAATTATGCTCCATTTTCTCTTAATTATGATGTTTGTTTCTATTACTTCTTTTTTATTATTATTAGTAGCCTACTGCACATACACCTGTTTTAGGTATAACTTTTTTTTAAAAGAAAACGCAGGAGAGCTTCACTTCATTTCATTAAGAAGGATTTCAGGGACATTTATCAGAGAAACTTTTACTTCAATTCAGTTTGTTGATGGGAAATCTACACTCTGGTGTTAGACAGTCATTCCAAGTGCTTACACTATTTGGTTTTACATATTAGAATTAGAAATTTGAAACTGTTTGTTCTTACACAAGTTACACAAGCTACTTGATTTTTTCTGAAGGACATTGTAAGATCATGTCTGCAGGTATCTGAAGATCAGAAGTGTACAGAATTATCAAAAGTGTTTAAATTTGTACATTTACACTTCATCGTCGGCAAATCTCAATTATATCATCTGGATCTTCAGACTCTGCAGCTATCCTTGACGCTGATGATGACATGAACCGGAAACCTGCATCGCTTGCACTCTTTCTCACTGAGGCTAGTTGTTGTGACCTTTTGCAGTATGCTATTGCTCCCTGGATTGGATTGTCCATCTCTGAGCTTGCACTGCTGCTCCTCCTCAGCACTGGCCCCACACCAGAGTCAGTGGAGCTTAGTATGGAGGAGGATGAATTTGATGAAGAGCATGATGACGATGACGCCGAGGATGTCTTGTTTGATGATGAGTATCGAATAATGACGCTGGAGAAGGACCTCCTGTGGCCGCACTCATCTTCTTTAAGCTTCCCTCCAAGTGTGACACTGTTGCTGATAGGTGAGGCTGTGTACCTGTTGCTTCTGATCTGGCCAAATGGGTTCTTCCTCCAAGACTTGAACTGCGCATTGGAGAGCTCAGTTGCAGTAGGTGTGCCAATTTTGCCATCCGGATTGCCTGCTTTAGTGGCAAATATTGTCTTGATATAAGCCTTTGAGGCCTTGAGCTTGAGGCCAAGGTTGAGATGCCTGATGAACTTGAGCTTCTTGCACCATGGCTTCTTCTCGCAGGCGGCCTCCTCCTCAGCAGCACCAATACCAGCTGATGTGCATTCGTGGAAGTAATGCTCAGCATTGAGCTCTCCACTGACATAACATGAATTTGCCGGTGATGCATTGCATGACTGGTATGGCGTTGCAGGGGCAGTGCTCGCGGAGAGGAGGCCTTTCTCTGCTGCACTCTCAAGGAGCTTCTCTACCATCTGGATGCGTGGTGGAAGGTGGAGCGGCAGTAGCTTGCCCTTGTAGAAGAGCTCATCGGCTGGTGATGCCACGGGCTCCCACTTGTCAACCGGAGCCGACATGTGGAACTCGAACTCCCTTGAGTTTTGTGGGGAGGCCGCCATGGCTGTGCTGTAGCAGAGCAAGCTTGCTCTGGCACTGGCAGTCACCGCCTCTGCCGCTGCAGGTGAGCTCAGGTCCATGTCTATGTAGTCCTCTTCTTGGAGTGGTTGGTCATGGCTTTGGGGGCCATGTTTCGCCATTGTTGTTGCTACCTTGCCTTGTGTGTTTGGTGAGTGTGTTTTTGGTTTGGTTTTGGCACAAATGTGGTTGTGTTTTAGGAAGGAAGTGGAAGGAGTTTCGGCATGCTTTAAAGCAGGATGCCTGTAGTTAAAGAGTCTTATTAATTGGCTTATACTAGTACTTATGAGGGACCTATCCTAAAACCCTATGATCTGCCTTTTGTTCGCATCCTAATCCTCTTTCTGTCACGGCTATATGCAATGCAGTACTACTATGGTACTAGTATGGTGCATAGTTACTGTCGTGCTCTATTATTGCCCTATTTTTTGGCTGCAGTGCATTTGGTGATTAGGCTATTTTAGTTGTTTCGTCCTTCGCATGCTTCTCTTCTCATGACTTAAGCTATATGTTTGTTTAAACGTGTAGGTTTACAAGGTATCCATTAAGAGCTAGGCCAACGAGGTGCGCACTTTAACCAAAGATTTACAAACTGCTTGGTACCTTCTGATAATGTATGGTTGCAATGGGAAGCCTCATTTTCCTTCAAGCAAGATAGTGTAGAAAGACGTTTTGTAATGGTTGGGTCGCTTGATGGTGGCCCTGAATTATTTGTTTGTGGAGGAATGGAAGGTGCAGGATGGTTAAATCATCCCGGCAAAAACTACCTGACCTGGGAGTAACATCTTATTAGCTCTTGCTTGACCTTTCCTGTTCAAGTCTATCATTGTAAATTTTAAAGGACGAGCGCATGCCCTCAAAACATGGATCAACATGCTATTTGTTTATTTCATCTTCATGTCAACCTGTGGAAGTGTGAGCGTGACATCAGTGGAAGAGCTCAGGCCCCTTGTTTAAGTTCCCTGTCCAAACTGGGCGTGCGCAGCTAGACGTTGTTTCTTGGCATTTTCTTTCCCTAATCTTCTCATCTAGCAACCACTGTCCATTCCTGGGCTGGCATCCAATGTCAACTTTGCTGTAATTATTGATCACTGGGCGTGCATTAGCTCTCATCGAGTCCTTTGTGCATGGTTAAGAGCTACTCTCTCCGTTTACTCGTTTAGTCACTTTGGATTTATCCTAAATCATACCTCTTTAAGTTTGACAAATCTATAAAAATATAGTAATACCTACTATAAAATTAGTTTCATTCAATACTTTTTTTATTTTTATTATGTTAGAAATATTGCTATATTTTTCTATAAATTTGGTTATAAGTTTGACTTAGAATAACTAGAAAATCAATCCGTAATATTGATAGGATTTTGTTTTTTATAGTTTTTAAAATTCCTGCAAGCTGTCGTTACATGCCGTCTTATTTACCGTCCCTTGGGAATATGTTTGTTTTCTTTTAATTAAATGTGGTATTATTTAGCCTGTAGATGTGAATTAATTCCTAGATAGAATATGGTCGAGAATTGATGATCGAACATTGGCATGCTGCCGAATGCAGACCTTGATCTTGATGTCTTGATAATTTCTATACCTCATTATGTAATATTTGATATTTATAACATTCTTTAACCACAAAATTATCTCCAAATGCAAGAAAAATTGGGAATATTTTTTTGTCTTTCAATCTACAGCCAACAAAACAATTAAACTTCTTATTTAACAAAAAAAATTGATCATACTAAACTTGCCTTTCGATGTGCGCCCGCATGGCTGACTAAATCACCCGCTTCTGTGCAGGGAAAGGGGGCATTGGTTGGCCGAGTGAGTTTGATTGTTAGCTGCCAGGTCTCTTTTCTGGTGGTATGCGGTAAGTGCCAAGGAAGGAGATTGATTTTCCTTTTTTTTTGGGTAAGTTTCTCCAGGGAACAAAAGAACGTTGTCAGTCCTTTGTCCGGTTGGGCCATCAGAGTCCGAACAGATTTTTTATTCTGCTGTATAGTATTTTTTACATAGTTTGAGTTGGATTTATCATGTACTCTTTCTTCATTACTTGTACTTTTCCAATCAGTCTCAACGGTTAAAATATAAGTCTATCATGATCTAGCGGTGTAGATTATTTTCTTTTTCTTTAATTAATGTTGGAATTTCTAGCTTCCACAACGAACGTAATATCTTCTTTTCGAGCTATTAATAATATAACATATAGATAGATACAAAGTGACTTATAATATAACAAATCGGAGGGAGTAGCAGATTTTTCCATACAATTTCGTGCGGAGATTTTAATAGTACAATTAGATTTGGTAATAACTGTTCCTTTATTTTTTATAAGTTCAATTGTATTTTGCATAAAACTTTATCGACCAACTTGCACAATTAGACTCACTAATGAAACTGTGTGTATCTTTCTTTCTTTTTTTTCTCCTCCACGTGATAATTCTGGGCCTTTTTGAACACGGTGGATTTTTTTACCCTATTTTATTAAGCACTTATCCTAAGGTGGACATGGTTTAAGCTCATGTTTTCTCGTTCTGATCTGAGCTGATATTCCTCTTTTGTTTGTAGAAGTTATTCACCCTCTTTTCTAATATACAGATATTTCTTGATTCTTGGAACATAAGGGCTAATTGCACCTGACGAAGTTCTGAGGTAAAAGAACCTTGGCAAGCCCGTGGATTTCAGCAGAGGTATTTGTTCCCTATACATATCTATATACAAATTAGTTAGGTTGTCATTTGCTACCCGTTAAATTAAAGCCCTTGACTTTATGATATTCTTCTGAACCCTTCTTTATATCTGCTAGTACCCCAAGAACCAGCTTGAGCACTAAGCAACGTTCCACAAATGGCTTAAAGATCTAATAAGAATAACACCAGGTCCCCAGCCCTAATCCATGACATAATTATATCTAAACTAACACCCATTGACAAACTGCAGGCCTGCACCTTTTGCAGGTGATAGTGTTGATTAGAAAGTGGTGTCAATTAGGTTAGGTGTTGATCGAGTGCCTAACACCCTACTAAATTCCACATATTGGTTTATATCAAAATATCGCCGTAGAAAAGTCTGCAACTCTGAACAGTTAATCCCCTGAATTGCAGGTCTAAAGGTGAATGTTTTGCAGGCACTGTTACTTGGTTAGTGCTGGTTGGAACTTGAAAAAGATTCAAGTTTCCCCCCCTACAGGTTCATAGGCACTCGGAAATATTATAGAAACGGTGAACAACCCATGCAAAACTTCATAACCACCTTTCTTACGGACATGGTGACATGATTGTACCTGAAAATGCATGGCGCCTGAGGTGACAGTATAAACCCTAAACGATTAAATTATGGAAGAGTTAGTTGTTTCCCTTTTTTTTCTGTACAGTAATCTAACACGCTGCATAGTGTTTTAACTGTATGTGCTGTTTTTTTTTTAACCCATGCGAGGCCAGAGCTGCCGGGCATTTCTTGGTGGGAGTCCAATATTTTTTGCCCTGTTAGAAGAGAATATTTTTTGCCCTGTAAGAAGAGAGGAGGGCCCTCTGAAAGTTCTCAAAGCTCGAGGTGTTCTTTGCCGCTTCTCCAAACTTGGAACCAAGCAAAAGCTTCTGATCTTGCAGCAATTCTGGGGTATCTGATCATCTAAAGGAAGAAAGTTCATGAAGAATTTTGACTGCTTAAATCTCCAGGTACCGATCCTAATGATTACTCCGTATTACATATAGCACTAAGCAGTCATCTTCTCTGCTTTAATCTGCATAACTAGATTCGCACTGCCAAAAATGTTTGAAAAGAAATCCCAGCCAATGAACAGTGATACTCGCAAGAAACAGTGATACAAGAAACACCAGGTTCCTTTCAACTGTAGACATTTTGCTGTGATGTGACTGAACTAGTTGTTTGGGAGATAACCTATTTTAGACGAATGGAACAAACATCCTTTATCAAGGAAAAATGCTTATCTTATGGGAAAGTTGCAGTTGTGAAGACTTCTTTATCGGAATTTATGCTGTGTGTGTTGTACATGCACCTACAACCTGTTTCGCACTGAAGGCGCCAGTCCTGTTTCTGCGAAAGCATTGCATGTAGTATAATACTACATACAGATGTTTCAGCTTATGCTATTTATTACTACTTTCATCTTAATACATAGTAATCTAGAATGTGATTAGATCCATCTACACCATCTAAACCACGAATCTGGATATAATTCTAGATTACTATATTTTAGGATGAAGAGAGTATTGTTTCGCTCGTTTCTTTTGTGAAAGCCTAACACTGTTGCAGACGGGCTAGCTGTCAAGCTGGTGCAGGAGAATTTATACGTTGAACACTGACAAGAGTTCATGCAAATCCAAGAGGAAAGGCAACGTGGCTCAAGAAGGCCGAAATGGTGAAATGCGCTTGTAGATCACCCTCCGTGCAGAGTTTCAGGCTTTAAGCGCTTTAAGGCAAAGCTAAGAACGATGTGATTGCTCAAGAACAGCATGATAGGGTTGTCCGTGATGTGATGGTCAGTAACATAATACGTTAATCAAAGGACATCTTGAACCTTGGCTCCCTGCGCCAAGGAGCAGAAGAAGAAATACCATGGGCTGAATTACCTCATCAAGCAGTTGCCTGTGTGTTTTTCTTTCTGACCTCGATTTCTCGTGACACTTTCTTCAGAACTGTAAACTGCAAGAACTGTGGCCTGACCGCCTGAGAAGCGTTCGCGCTACATGCCAATTCCTATTTTGTGGAGGCCTAGACAAACTAAGATCGCGACTCGCAAGTGCTATTGGCCCAGCAAGAAGTCGCTGGTCTATCTTAACCGTAAGCCCAAACACATATTTGATCCGTAGGCCCCGAGCCTCTTCAAACCGTCCTATTTTCTGGAGGGAAAAGTACACCAAAGGTCCCTGAACTTGTCACCGAGATACGAAAACGTCCTTGAACCGCAATACCAGACACCCGAGGTCCCCTAACTATACAAAACCGGTCACCGAGGTCCCTTGATGGTTTTGACCGCGGTTTTGGCCAACGTGGCGGCTGAGTCAGTGTGGGACCCACGTGGGCCTCACATGTCAGCCAGCCACGTCACCCTCTCTCTTCCTCCCTTTCTCTTTCTCTCTTCTCTCTTCTTTCCTCTTCTGTGTTGGAGGCCGGCGGGAGGAGCAGGTGGAGGTAGCCACCAGGGTCACGCTCCACCCGTCCAAGATCCCTTGCCTGCGCTGCCTCATGCGAGTGCTCACCATCTCCGGCCTCTTCACCGTCCAGCCCGGCAGCGGAGGCAGCGCCGGTGACGGTGAGCATCCCGTCTACGCGCTGACGCCGGCGTCGCGCCTCCTCGTCGGCTCCGTGACGAATCTGTCTTCCACCATTTCCATGATGCTCCACCCGACCCTCCTCACCCCCTTGCTCCGCATCGGCGAGTGGCTCCGCTGCGAGTCGCTGGACCTGTGCATCTTCGAGCAGGCGCACGGCGAGGGCCTGTGGGAGCTGGCCGACCATGACGCAACGTTCGACGCGCTCATCAACGACGGGATGGCCTCGGACACCCGCTTCATCATGGACATCATCGTCAGGGAGCACGGCGAGGTGTTCCGGGGGATCAACTCCCTGGTCGACGTCGGCGGTGGGCTCGGCGCGGCGGCGCAGGTCGTCTCCCAGGCATTCCCGAAGGTGAGACGGTGAGGGGAGAGAGAGCGGCGTCAGGTTGCGGCCGGAGCGGCGCCGAGCTGCGGCGAAGCGGAGGCGGGCGAGCGCGGTGCCCGGCCCGCGCGGCAGCGGAGCGGCGACGGGCTCCGGTCCACACGAACCGAGCCGTCGCCACCATATCCCCGCGCGCCCCGCAGCATCGCCATGCTCGCGTCGCCGCCGCCGGG
This sequence comes from Oryza punctata, assembly GCA_000573905.2. Taxonomy (NCBI): domain Eukaryota; kingdom Viridiplantae; phylum Streptophyta; class Magnoliopsida; order Poales; family Poaceae; genus Oryza; species Oryza punctata. The sequence goes on along the minus strand of CM002488.2, from coordinate 40,198,072 downwards.
ACGCCGCCTCGCACTCCTCGTCCGTCCGCCTCCTCCGCTCGCTCGCGCGGTCTCGCCGCGCGGACCTCACGCACCGGGCGCTCCTGCTGTTCCGCTCGCTCCAGTCCACCCCGTCCCCACCGCCACCGCACGTCTCACTGCCGGCCGTGCTCTCCGCGGCGGCCTTCCTCTCGGCTCTCCCCGAGGGCCGCCAGCTGCACGGCCTCGCCGCCAAGCTTGGCCTCGCACCGGCGCACACCGTTGTCGCCAACTCGCTCCTCCACCTGCGGCCTACCGGGCGCGGCACTCGACCTCTTCCGCCGCATCCCCGAAAGGTCGCTTGTGTCGTGGAACACCGCTGTAGACGCCCTCGTTGGGAACGGAGACCACCTCGCGGCGCTCGACCTCTTCCGGGAGATGCAGCGGGACACGGAGCTCGCGCCCGACGCGTACACCGTGCAGAGCGTCCTCGGCGCGTGCGGGTGACATGGCCGGCTAACATATGGGGCCCACGCGGGTCCCACGCTGACTCAGCCGCCACGTCGGCCAAAACCGCGGTCAAAACCACCAAGGGACTCGGGTGACCGGTTTTGTATAGTTAGGGGACCTCGAGTGTCTGGTATTACGGTTCAAGGACGTTTTCGTATCTCGGTGACAAGTCCAGGGACCTCTGGTGTACTTTTTCCTTTTCTGGAGGCACAGACAAACTAAGGCCGCGACTCGCAAGTCCTATCGGCCTAGCCAGAAGTCACTGCTCTATCTTAGGGAAGTTCACTCGAGATCCCTCATTTTGTTATCGAGTTTCAAAATCATCCCTGAACTGTAATACCAGATATAACACATCCCTAATATTGCAAAACTAGGTCACATTAGGTCTTAAGGCAATAATGCTTCCGCTGACATGGTGGTTGAGCCAACATGGGACTGTTGATGGAAAACACGGCGGGCTGGGAGATTTGCTTCACTCCAGTGCAGTTCCAAGGCTTACCTCGAGTGTCAAGAGCGTGCCAGCTGGTTTGATCTACAACCAACAAAAAAGACAAACAATAGAATTAAATGAATGATAGCTTATCGGCCGATTAGCCGATGTCGTATTGCTTAAAATCTTAGCCGATGTAGTCAAACCAAATCGACAATGAATTATGATAAAAAAAAGGTAAGACAGAACCCTAAATATGTTTCATCGGCGGTAATATATCTATTCGGTTTTCATCAATCTCTTTTTAGATAATATTATAGAAATAGCAGATGATCCAATATTTAGAGCAAACTAGATAATATTCTAGCTATTACCCTAGTATGAACTTATATAAGTAAATCAATCTAAATAAATATATCAAATAATGATTAATCTTGGATACAATGATTTGATCTAGATTGATTAATACTCGATATATTTCTGTAAAGTGATCTATCTGTATAAGTGGTGAATATACATAAACCGTAGGTTAATGCATATTAGATAAGATCGGCTGAAACTCTGATACTATCCTTAATTATGATTAATTCCAGGTTAGATTTTAAAGTTCTAAACATAGCTAGGAATGATGCATCACAAAGTATACAGAGAAACCTAAAATCTAAACAATCAAGTAATTAACCACTTTTCAGGATGGTAGATACTTTAGCTAATCTAATCTAGTAAAACATATTAGATACGGATATAAACCCTAAAGCGAGTCTCAGCCGACACAACGAAATTGGAATACTAAACCTGATTTAACTAAGATATATGATAAAAGATGGTCACAAGAACGAGATTAATACATTTAGAACGATATAAAAGCTCCGATACTGCATACCATCGAGACAAGTTACCTCTTATCGAGAGACCGTAGTTGATATCTTGACTTGAAGCAAAACTCATCGAAAAAGTGAAAGGAAAAGGTGGCAATGCATCGGAAATTGTATTGATTGGATTATCGTCCCTTATTACAATGATCTTGGGTCTATATTTATACCTAGATTACAAAATTGTCTATAATGGACACAAGTCAAACTTTCCTAAAGACAAAATACAAACAGGTACATATAGCGGACTCTTACCACATCTCTAATTCAAACCGATATTAATACCCTAATGAATCGATACAATTGCCTTAAATGAGCTCTATATCTATACGACAATAACAATTATTCCAATCTAGTCCCACACCGAGCCCAAATCAACCCGTATCGGCCACTTTCTTTATCGGCTTGAACCGATTCCGACTCTATTTCCAATCGATACATTGCCCAGCCGATACGTAGTCTTTTTCCCGATCCAACTCAATCACTCATCAAATCCGCTTCGATTTGTTTCTTCTTCTACAAGCCCGATGTTAAACTTTGCTGTTAACAGAGACCCACATATCGGTGACCCAATCTTCTTCCACCTTATCTTCCCATCTCTCTCTAGCCTCTATGCTTCGTCTACGGTCGGCCGGTGTAGCTCCGTGGTCTCCTCGCCCATTGTCGGCAGCACAGAGGCTAGGAAAGAGATGGAAAGATAAGGCGAGAGAGGTGGAAGAAGATTGGGCCACTGACATGTGGGTCCCACGTTGACTCAACCGTCATATCAACCAAAACCGGAAGAAATACTGCCTTGGGACCTAATGTAACTCGGTTTTGCCAGATCAGGGATGCACTATATTTGGTATTCTAGTTTAGGGATAATTTTAAAACTCGATGTCAAGATAATGGATTTCAAGTGAATTTTTTCCTCTGTCTTACCCGTAAGCCCATGATCTGCAGGCTCCGAGCCTCTCTAACCGGCCCACCACACCGCTTTAGGTTCCTCAAGACGGTGCCGGTGACAATGCTTTCCCGGCACGTGTGAGAGAGGGAGAGGAAGAGGAAGGAGAAGAGGTTGGCCGTTGATATGTGGGATCCACGTGGGTGTTACTCTCACATCAACTGGAACCAATCACTATATTGCTTAGGGATAAAAAAACATGGTATTATGAGTTGGAGGATGAGCTATAACTATTATTGTTCAGATTTAAACTCGATGATAAATTAAGGGATGTAAATAAACTTATTTCTCGGCTGATTAATCGCCCCGGCCCACGGCGCTTTGGCGGTAGCAGCATCTCTCGCTTTTCACGCCGCCCTGCCTTCTGCCTGGACGGCTGGACCGTCGGTTGGCAGCGGGCGCGCTGCACGGGCGGGCACCGACGCGACGCAGCCCCTTGTCGGTGGTGTGGTGGCGGTGACACTGTACCTTCTCTCGCTCCCTCGCGCGCGCCACGACAAAGGGTCACGCTCCGCATCGGTTTTGCCTCCGGGCGTACGGCTCACGCATGAGATGTTTCTATCTCGGAGCCCCTGCCAAGTTAGCTAGCGCCGCGCGGCGCCGGCGACGCAGCTAGCTACTACTCCTAACACGCGGGCGGCTGCCGATTCCTCCCGCCACGACGCACACCTCACGTCAAACGCGTGATTAGTCCGGCCAAACCCACAAGAGAACGAACGAGGTGGTGTGAAATGACCATCGTCATTCAGGTCTTCAAGACATTGCATGTAAAAAGCTGGAGCAGCGGCAGGGGAGGTGTGTTCAGTCGGGAGTGTTCCAAAATCCACTCCCTCATGTTTCGCGTGGACTTATTTTAAACTGTTAAACGATGTGTATTTTTTAAAAAACTTTTATATAAAAGTTGCTTTAAAAATCATATTAATATATATTTATTAAAAAAATTAGTAAATATTTAATTAATTATGTGCTAATGAGTCGTTCCGTTTTTCGTGCGGAGAGAATTTCTTCCCAACACATACCGCCGAACTCAGGCGTGTTCAGTGTTCACCAGTCACCACCACTTACTAGTGCGGTCGCTAGTCGCTACAATTTTGCGAGGGCAAAAACACCAGGATGTCATTGTCAATACACACAAGGGAACCCTTTCGTTCCTGCGGGTCAATTTGGAGCGCGTCCATCTTACGGCCGCTGCTGTGCGAAGCACGGCGACTTTAGCCTTCTCGAACACGTCGAAGGAAATGAACTTGCTTGACCCGGCATGCCGTCGATTCCTTATCCTGTTTAAACCTTCTAGAATCTAGGCTTCTCTTCTTCATCGCAACTTTTTTTAGCTGAACCTTCATCGCAGTTGCATATGCTTGCTCGCCGGAACTTATTGGGCGGCCGAGCCCAATGAAAGCTCGGACATCGTCAAAAACACGCTGAAACTGACCCGCGACAAATCATATCCACCGTCCAATTACAATCCAACGATCCAACCGACGCGAAACCGGCGTGTTGCTTCCCTGCTAAGAGTCCCCCGGTCAAAGTCACCCCCATCTGGCACTAATCTCAATGCAAATCCAACGGACGTGACATCCACGTCTACCTCCATAAGCCTCGAGGAAAGTCACCGCCTCCAACCCGTCTGGCCAATTCGCGCACCTCCTCCACCTCCCCCGCCTCCCCCAGATCTCGCCGCGATGGCCACCGCCACCGCCGCGCGCGTCCTCCTCCTCCTCCTCGCCGTCGCCGGAGCGCTCCTCCGTCCCGCGGCGGCGGAGATCAAGCAGGAGTCCTTCAAGGACGACTCCCGCGCGTCCATCCTCTTCGAGAAGTTCGGGTTCTCCCGCCGTGGCTTCGTGTCTATCGCCATCACCGGTGCCAAGACCTCCTCGAAGCTCGCCAAGGCGGACCCGGAGCAGTTCGGGTTCTTCCTCCTCTCCGACGAGGCGCTCTTCGAGGCCATCTACGAGCAGCCGCCGCCCACGGATCTGAACCCCAACCCCGACCCCAACCCGGGATGCGTCCTCTCCAGCCCCTACGTCAAGCCGCTCTTCAGCTTCGCCGACCTCGACGGCAACGGCAACTACCACAAGACCTTCCCGGTCACCCACCCCGACGAGTACAGCCTCTTCTTCGCCAACTGCGCGCCGGAGACGGCCGTCACCATGGAGGTCCGCACCGACATGTACAACACCAACCTGGATGGCTCCAAGGACTACCTCTCCGTCGGCCAGGCCCCCGTCCCGGCGATCTACGCCTTCTTCACGGTCTGCTACCTTGTGTTCTTGGGCGTCTGGCTTTACGTCACCCTCTACCGCAACCGCCTCTCGGCGCACCGCATCCACCACCTCATGTCCGGCCTGCTCGCGGCGCGCATGCTCTACTGCATCTCGGCGGCCGAGGACCAGCACTACATCCGCATCGCCGGGACACCACACGGGTGGGATGTGATGTTCTACCTGTTCCAGCTGGTGAAGGGTGTGATATTGTTTGCTGTGATTGCTCTGATTGGGACCGGGTGGTCATTCCTGAAGCCCTTCCTTCAGGACAAGGAGAAGAAGGTGCTCATGGTGGTGATCCCATTGCAGGTTGCAGCTAACATTGCTTCAGCTGTGGTCGGTGAGACGGGTCCATTCTTGCAGGGATGGGTAACATGGAACCAGATCTTCTTGTTTGTTGATGTCGCCTGCTGCTGTGCTGTGCTCTTCCCGGTTGTGTGGTCGATGCGGTCGCTGCGGGAGTCATCCAAGACAGATGGCAAGGCAGCCCGAACCCTCGCCAAGCTCACGCTTTTCCGCCAGTTCTATGTTGTTGTGATTGGATACCTATACTTCACTAGGATCATTGTGTATGCTCTGAAGACAATCACCAACTACAAGTACAGATGGGTGAGTGTTGCAGCAGAGGAGGTGGCCACTGTGGCATTCTATCTGTTCATGTTTTACATGTTCAGGCCAGCAGAGAGGAACCAATATTTCGCTCTTGATGAGGACGAGGAGGAAGCTGCAGAACTGGCACTCCGGGAGGAGGAGTTCGAGCTCTAAGAGTGTTGTGAGCCAGTGAGGGGATACATGATGGGAAATACAGCCTGACCTGTTTAATTTCTCCTCCATTGATGTCGGCAATACTATACAGATGCAGGATTTAGCCTATATTTGTCTATCTGTTATGGAGATATTCACTCTTTTCACTCCTTTCTTCTAGCATCAAATGTTGTTGAGAAGTCCAAAGATAATTGGGCTGCCTGTGTTGCAAATTAGGGGCATTTAATCGCTGTTGCCATTTTGCCAATACTCAGGTTTGCTTCTTCGTACTTATCAGTTGTTCTGTCTCACTTACAAGCTGGGGAATTTTGTTGTCACCGGGAGAACATTGGTAGATATGACTTCATACCTAGATTCATGATTTTATATGTGCATTAGGATCATTATTGGGAATGAGTAACTAGAACTATAGAAGGGATCACCAATTATGCAAGGTAGGCTTGTTGGTGTATCACCAACTGGTTGCTCTGGTTCTTTATGCATGACTGGGTGCCAAATAAACACCCAAAGACAGCCGTTGGTTGAAATCACTTGTAAGGCGCAGAGTAGCATCTAGTCGACAAGCTTCTTTAATCTTGATGCATTAATGCATACATGTAATGCATCTTGAGCCAGCAAAACAGCGGATCATGTAGGCTTTCCTGCTATTCTGTATTGCTATAATCTTTCTGTTCATCTTGACTGTTGACATGCCAATAATATAGTCGTAGGATTGCCTTCTTTTGTTCAGTGGGCTTGTGTATAAGATAAAATGGCCATGGAAATTAGAAAGTATGTCACTGAAAAGAGAACTGCAGTGCCCTTAGATATACAGTAGAACGAGGAAGAGGATTTTATTCAAGCAAGAAACTCTATTCCATCCATTATTAATTCCTGGCATGTGACTAGGTTATCTAAAGTTGTGAAAGAACTAAATCTTTCTTGAAAAATTAAAACGCCATGTCATAAAAAAAAAGGACCATTCAATTCTCGCTCTGGACATTGCTGGTCGTTGGATCCTTTAATTGGCATAATATGTTTTTAGATCCTTTAATTGGCATAATATGTTTTTGGATCCTTTAATTGGCATAATATGTTCTAGACCCTTGAGAAAACTTCTATCTGTTTCTAGTCCTTCCACGTCCTTGGAACTCATTTGTTTTTTGGATGAATTAAATTGATCGAAAGACTTGACTGGAAAATTCAGAACATACATTTTTCTGCTAATAGCACAAGCAGTCAAGCAAGCAGACTTGGAACTCGTACTGGAGCCCGTCAAGACCTTCAACCTCTATTGTAGGAAATTGCGTTTCACGGGGTGTTTGTTTTCAGGGACTTATTTTTAGTTCATGTCATATCGGATGTTTGAGCGCTAATTAAGAGTATTAAACATATACTAATAACAAAACTAATTGCATAAATGAGAACTAATTCACGAGATAAAATTTTTAAACCTAATTAATCCATAATTAACACATGTTTACTGTAGCATCACATAATCTAATCATGAATTAATTAGGCTCAATAGATTCGTCTCGTAAATTAGTTCAGGTTATGAAATGAGTTTTATTTTTAGTCTACATTTAATACTTCTAATTAGTGTACAAACATTCGATGTGACAGGGACTAAAAATAAGTCCCTGGAAACAAACAGGGCCTTAGTCTTCGGAGGTTGTTCTGATGCTTTTGATACTTCAACCTGAAGTCCCAAGATAATACTCCGCATTGAGATGTTAAGCATTCAGGGCTTCAGGGTTCAGGCAAGCGGAGATCCTCTATTCTTGATTCAGAGTGCAAAACAGCTGTGAGAATTCACGCCGGCAGTAGAAAAAATGCGCCAAAATACAATGCCTGCCTCGTTCAATCCAACGAAACAATCCCCGCCTTGTCCCTCCCGCTGGCCGGCCGTCGGGACGCATAAATCTGCTTGGAAAAACACCAGCATCGCCGAGAGCGAGCTCGACGTCTTGCAGCCATTTTTCCTTTCTGCCGCCCATGGCCGCCGCTACGGCGCACCTCTTTCCCCTCCTCCTCGTTCTCGCCGGAGCTACACTCCATCAGGCAGTAGCAGCTCACGCAATGCACGAGTCTTTCAAGGATGACCCGCGCCCGCTCATCTTCCTAGGCAAGTTCAGATTCTCCCGAAACGGTTCGGTGTCGATTGCCGCGACGGCCGGCGGCGAGGCTGACATGACAGGCCCGTTTCTTGCCGGTTTCTTCCTCCTCCCCGACGGGATGAGGCTCGACCAGGTCATCAAGAAGACGCGTACACCGACCTATAGGCGATGCATCCTCTCCAGCCCGTACGTCGTCCGGCTCGTCACGTTCGCTGCTCTCGACGGCGGCGGCGGCGGCCGCTACAAAGTAGGCACCTTCCCCATCACCCGCACCGGAGAGTACAGCGTCTACTTCGCCAACTGCGTGCCGGGGACGCGCGTCACCATGGACGTCCGTGTCGAGCTATCCGACTCCAACCCGGACGGCGGAGAGGACCCCGTCGCGATGGTCTATGCCTTCTTCGCCGTGAGCTACGGCGTGTTCCTGATCGCGTGGCTGCACCGCACTCTCGTCCGCAGCTGCTCCATGGCGCGCCCCGTGCACGATGTCATGTCCGGCCTCCTCGCCGTGCTCATGCTGCACTGCCTCACGGCGGCCTACGACGGGCGATACGCCAGCATCGTCGGGACGTCGCACGGGTGGAACGTGCCGGTGCCGTGCGTGGCGTTGCGTCTTGTCAAGAACGCCATGCTCTTCCCCGCGGTCGCCTTGATCGGCGCAGGGTGGTCGCTCCCGGAGCCGTTCGTTCCGCAGCGTGAGCTGAACGTGTTGACGGCAATGGTTCCGCTCCAGGTCTACATGGCGATCGCCACCACCTTGTCCGGAGACGCCCCGGCGTTCACCGCCGGAGGCGTGGCCTGGACGTGGAGCCACGTCTTCGTCCTAGTCCAGCTCGCCTGCTGCGTCGCGGTGCTGATGCCGATGGGCAGGGCGATCCAGGCGCTACGGAAGGAGGCCGACACGGACGACAAGGCGGAGCGGAGGCTCACCAAGCTCGCGCTGTTCCGCCAGCTCTACCTCGCGGTGGCGGTGTACCTGTACTACACGAGGATGGCCGTGTTCATCCTGAAGTTGCTCGTGGGCGCAGGTTCCGGCTACCGTTGGGCGAGCGTGACGGTGGAGGAGGCGGCCTCCGTCGCGTTCTACCTGTTCATGTTCTGCAGATTCAGCCCGGCTGAGGACATTCAGCTCGAGGATGCTGAAGAATTGATCCCAGGAGGAGTTTGAGCACCGGGACCGGGTTAATTTCCTTCGTTTTTGAAGGATCGCGTGCTCCTTCCGTAGACCATACCATAGGAATACGAATAAGTATGTGTTGCAAAGAGTCCGACTGGCGATTTAAAACCGGGGCAGACTTGAATACAACTCAAATTGTATTCACAATGAAACTTTGCTTGGGCCTGAAATATGAAATACGAAAAGGTTCGTCTTAGGTTGGGTTTCAATCGTCTTCTCAACGGTAGAAAACCCCGGATATAACGCACCTCTCATGTTGCGATATTAGTGTAAATGAGCACTATTGACCTTGATTTTGCTTCTAGGCTCATTCCAATGAGTTCGTGAGTGAGTGCACTAGGAGCTCGTCGATAGAAAGGCGACAATGACAGTTGGCGATGGGTTGGTCATAGCGTGGAGGAGAGGAGGGGAGGAGGAGGCGGCGACGTTGCAGAAGCTCGACGTTGGGGGAGCTCTTGGTTGGGTGAAGCTCGGTGTGCTGCTGACCTTCGTCTCCACTCTCCTGAGCGGAGTGGGCAACGGCAACGTTGTTGAGATCGACCGTCGCCTCATCTCCTCTTCCCCGAGCGGTGCAATTGAATTAGGAGCTCAATGATGGGGAGGTTGTGGCATCATGAGTTGACAAGGTCGATGGTGGTAGAGCTCGAGGCTACGATGACACGGGACTTGAGCTCGACGACGTGGTGGCGGTCATGGGGAGGCTGGTGATGCTCGACATCGGCGATCTCACGTGGGTAGAAGCGGTTGGGAGCTCCTCCAATCTAGCTACGGGCTCCTCAGCATCGCCTCCTCGAGCTCGCCAACGTTTTGCTCTAGGATGTAGCCTCACACTCCACCTGCTCTACTCGACCTCCATCTCTTCCAACAAGGCGTAGCTCGGGGGAGAGGAGACAATGACACCGCTCCATGCCGTTGCTACCTTGCCCCTCTCCCGCCGTCCACCGCACCTCTCCCTACCGATCGTTGTCTTGGAGATCAGGAGGAAGAGAGGGAAGAGGTGGAGAGAGATGGGGGAAGAGAGGAGAGGGTAGGCTAGAGGAAGAAGAGGAGTTCTTGACATGTGGATCCTACTGTTTTTTCTTACTGCAAGTGTCACATCGATGTCACGTGAAACGAAGACATAGTCAATGTGCTATATGGGTGCCACGTTAGCCAAAACCAACCTCAATACTACTTTCAGACTCTATTTACACTGGTTTTAAGAGATGGGAGATGCGTTGTACCCGATTTTGTGGTTGGGGAAGTAGAGTAAGGCTTTGTTATTCCCCTTTTCCCAACTCACCTCTCTTGTTTTCCGCGCGCACACTTTTCAAACTGCTAAACGGTATGTTTTTTGCAAAAAAGTTTCTATACAAAAGTTGCTTAAAAAATCAAATTAATCCATTTTTGAAAAAAATTTAGCTAAAACTTAATTAATCATGCGCTAATGGACCGCTCCGTTTTCCGTGAGTACTGTGCGGGTTGGGAGCTCGCTCCAACTAACGCAGCCTAAAATTCAACCCTCAAAAGGAGGGACATATAGTGAACTTTTTTCTATGGAATATGGCGAGACATTGGAGGTTATCATTCTAAGCCCAACTAGGCCGAACAGGCCCAACTACCCAATGGCAACACCGCTGCCACTCAACTGCATCAGGTAAAGAAAATAGAAGTGGTAAAGAGGGACAGCACAAGCTGAAGACTTGCTTATAGAATAATCGTAGCATTGCTAGGCTTTAAACCTTCAGTCCTCAGTTCTCACCTCTTGGTGATTTCCACAAGCAACAGAGACAGTCAGTGGCTCGAAAGTACAGAATATTCTGAGCACTTGATTCTTCCCCCCTTCCCCAAGACCCCAACCTCAAATTCCAAGCACCGTTGACTCACAAAAAACGATTTAACTATCACCATGCGGCAACTGTGCCGGCGCTGCTGAGCAGCCGTCACGCTGACAGGCGACGGTTTCCGGTGCTCGTTTGGTGAGCGATCGCCGACCTACAACGAGGACCTAGGCGCCCATCGTATGCGCGAATACAATATAGTACAGCGTACCGCTGCATGCTGCGAACTCGGAGCAATTTCCAAACGCCAAGCCTGCGATTTTCCAAAATGCAGGTGTTGCCGTATCGGCATCTCTGTCTCTCTCCGAACACTGAGTTTGGTACGGTGCAGCTCATCATCATCTGACCTAAACGCCTCTCGGTTCAGATAGCCATCAGTTGCCAGTTGCAGGTGATGCCCGGAAATATGCTCTGGTGCTTGCTTAGCTTCCCTTAGAAATCTGCTTGCTTGCTTGCTTGCCCAACAACCGGCCTCTCGCATATCGTGACGAGGATGATCGATTTTTTTCAACTCAATGGTCCAGGCTCCAGGGCCACTTTGCTGATTTCTTCTGTCCTAACCTGGAAGAGAAGCAGCAAGTACATGGTGCTATTACCAGTAGGAGATGGTAAGTGATAACCACTAACCAGTAACTCAATTATGGAAAGGCTGGCTGCCATGAGGAGCAGGGTAGTTTTGGTTTGCAGACAGGAAAGGCAGTGCAACAAGGACATACTAGTAATTTATACCCTGCATCAAATGTTTAAGTTTGTATCCTAGAAAAACTTGTCAAGTTGAAAATTTCGTTAAGATTTGCTGTAATATATATGTCACCGTTAAGAACGGTGAAAAAGACCCAATGCAATGTATGGACACATTAGTGCATCCATCATCCATGATAAATTCTCGAATATAATAGTGTCGTCGAACTCCTCTAGAACTAGCAAGTTGATTACTTTACACGAGCAAAGTAATTTTTAAAGGAGTAATAGAGTCATAAGAAGCAAATCAGAACACATGTAAGCTAGTATATTTTTTTTAACTCATCATGTAAGCTAGTATATATGCACGCTATTGATCATGTAGTCATTTATTAAGACCCGCCAATACCGGTATGACCTCTTTGGCTCTGGATGTGATGTACCTAACCTAACCATAACCAACCCCTTCACTGTTCTCATCTAACTTTATCTATGTCAATGTACCATATGACAGTTGACAGAAACATAAATGTCTAAACACTCAGAAGTTTGATATGTACTGGTACGACGTACTAGTTTTTTCATACTTTCACCGAGACAATGAAAGTTGCTTGGAGCTCATGAGCTAAATTAAGAAGATCAGATCACAAAGGAACAAATGTAACAAGCTCAAGAACAGCATATTTTACTCCTTTATTTTTGGTTGATAAAGTTTTGAAGAGGAATTTCTGCTTTAATCGTTTCAACGTCAACAAAAAGGGGAAGTTTCTCCCTTTTGCACCAAGACACAAGGTACAATTAACACGTACAGAGCATTACGGATGATGTGCCATAGAAGTAGAACCAATCAACAAGACTATCTATAAAGCAAGAAATCATCGGAACACTTCATTTAATAAGTCTTTAACATGGCAACTACAAAGAGAAAAAGAAGAAAAAAAATGTAGTGGACTATAGCCACTTATTTAACTACAAATCACAGGAAACAAAAAAAGAGGTCCAAATTAAAATCACATCATATCCGCCTTAACAATGCTAAAATTAAACAGCTTCAAATTAATTAGGCCATCATTTTCTCCCTCGTTTTCTCCCCATGCGTTTAATGCCCCGGGCATTCAAATGTGTATGCAAGTGCGCGCGCGCGCGCGCAACCCGTCCGTACGGGCTTGATCACCTCCTCTTGTTCTTGCTGCCGAGCACGAGGCTGAAGTAGAAGAGCAGCCGGAAGAAGAAGCCCCACGCCGCCGTGACGAGGAGGCACTCCCACTTGCCGAGCTGTGTCACCGCCGCCTCCCGGAGCACGTTGTGCCCGGTCATCACGCAGGTGTTGGGGCCGATCTTGACGCCGAGCGCCGTGCCGATGGACGCCAGCACCCTCGTCTTCACCGCGTCCGGCAGCACGGCCAGCGGCGAGTTGTCGAACATCTGCGTGCCCCGGACGTAGCACTCGCCGCCGCGGCCGAACTCGTTCTGCAGAACACCCTCGAACGGGTACTTGACGAGCGAGAGGTAGTGGAACCATATCCAGTAGTCCGGTATCCTGTCCCGGTTGATGAAGAAGCCGCTGAAGAGGAGGAAGTAGGCGAGGATGGCGACGACGACGGTGTAGCCGATCATGACGTGCGGTATCACGCCGGAGAGGAACGTGACGAACCCGCTGCCGGCCCAGAAGGAGGCGAGGATGGCGAGGGTGTAGAAGGCGAACCCGGACACGCCGCCGGCGAGGCCGACGGCGAAGAATGTGGTGAAAGCGAAGGCGAGGGAGAGCACGACGAGCGGCGGGAATGAGACGATGGCGTTGGAGAGCACGTAGGAGGTGCGGCGGTACGCGCCGTAGGCGGTCTCCCGGAGGAAGATGTAGCGCTCCTGCAGGAACACCGGGAGCGCGTCGGCGCAGGTGTAGAACATGGTGGACATGGCGAAGGCGAAGAAGCCGAGCCGCTCCTGCGCACCCTTGGGCGACTGGTCGAGCTTGTAGAACACGGTGGCGAGGATCGCGCCGGTGATCACCACGGCGCCGAGCCTGATGAGGAACAGCTCCGGCATGCGCCGCGTGTTGATCGCCGACCGCTTCGTCAGCACCTTCATCTCCACCCAGAACGGGTTCGCGTAGGTGTGCATCGACGCCGCCTCGCCGGCCACGTCCGAGCCGGACACCAGTTTCCCGCGCGAGATGCTTGCGCTAATGGCCTCCTTCAGCGACATGGTTGGCGCCCACGGAGCATCAGTTGGGTTGTGCCTCGCCGCGTGCATGATCTGCCACGTCTTGTTGAAGCTGACGAGTTGTCCGGTTCCCGCCGGCGACGACTCGAACTCGCGGATCAGGTCGAGCGCGAACTCGGCGCGGTTCTCGTCGTCGGGCACCGGGTACCCGAACTCGGCGAAGTAGGCCGGGATGGCGGAGGGGGGTCCACTGAAGACGGTGCGTCCACCGGAGAGGAGGATGAGGCGGTCGAGAAGGCCGAGGATGCGATGGCTTGGCTGGTGGATGGAAGTGATGACAATGCTGCCGCTCTCGGCGATGCGGCGGAGCACCTGCACGACCATGAACGCCGATGTGGAGTCGAGCCCCGACGTGGGCTCGTCGAGGAACAGGAGGATGGGGTCATGGATTATGTCGGTGCCGATGGAGACCCTCCGGCGCTCGCCTCCCGAGACCCCGCGATGGCCCTCGTCGCCGATGATGGTGTTCGCCGCCGCGCTGAGGCCGAGCTGGTCTATGAGCGCCTGCACGCGCGCGCGCTTCTTGGCCGCGGGCAGAGCGCGCGGGAGACGGAACTCGGCGGCGAAGGAGAGCGTCTCGGCGACGGTGAGCATCGGGAACAGCAGGTCGTCCTGCATGACGTAGGCGGAGATGGACTTGATGATGTTGCCGGTGAGCGCCTCGCCGTTGAGCGTAACGGAGCCCTTGAGCGCGTCGCGGGAGATGCGGTTGGCGAGCGCGTCGATGAGCGTGGACTTGCCGGAGCCGCTGGCCCCCATCACCGCCAGAATCTCACCCTCCCTGGCCTCCCCGGTGATGCCGTCCAGCAGCACCCTCGTGCGGGACGCGTGCGCGTCGGGCGCCGCGGCGGTGACGCGGTCGCACCGGTTCTGCAGCGGCAGGCGAAACCCGCCACCACCGCCGCCGCCACCGGGCCGCGCCCGCCTCGCCGCGCGGATGCTGTAGGTGAGGTTGGTGAACGCCAGCCTGAACTGGATGGTCCGCCCGATCGCCCCGCGCGCGTTGTCACCGCCAGGCGGAGTGGTAGCACCACCGTGCGGCAGTGGCAACGACAGCGCGTTGACCGCGGAGCCGTCCTCATCCGCGGCGGCGGCGTCGGAGTCGACGGTGGCCGCGCCGACGAGGCGGAGCATCTCAGCGAGCGGCGGGTTCCTGCCCCTCGCCGGCGCCGGGGGGGGCGTGGCTAGGAAGGGGAGGCGGTCGTGCACTGCGCGCGCCATGGCATGCACAACCACAGCTCGCTAGCAAACCACTACCCGTCTATCTAGCACGACGACTCGGCGTGGCGTGGTTCAGATGGCGCAAAGGTAGGAGGAGGGAAAGTGGAGTTTAAGTAAGGCCACGCGACGGGAGCCGGTGTGGGTTGTGCGACCGATGGATGCCGCGCGCTTCTCTCCCAGTCCCAGGTATGGTTAGGACTTTGCGAGGCTTCGAGCTCAAGTTTTAAAGGCTACGAGCACGACGCGCGCGGGAGAAGAGTGTGGTGGTGCGCGGCGGGTGTGATGGCTGATGCGTGCATAGCTGCGTACGCCGTACGGGCGTGGCCGTCAGCCCGTGACACGGGGCGATGGATATGAAAAACGCGGGGGTAGCGGGACGAGGGTGGTGAACGAGAAGGACGAGGTGGAAGAGGCGTGGAGCCGTGGAGGTGAGTACCGTGTGACCATGCGAGGGAAGGCGCGGGTCAGCGAGAGGGGGGGAGGGTGGGTTAGCTGGCTGACACGTCGAGCGGGTGCGTTTTAGGTTTGGGTGGGTGACGAGACGAGAAAACGAGGGGAGAATAGGCAAGTTGGGGGGTTCCGTGGAAGGCAATATTGTGCACGGTTCGCATTATACAATTCGGTCATTCGGTTCCTCGTAGGAGTATTAGATGCTCTGTTAGTCTGTTTTTTTTTATAGTATATCCGTTTCGTGCATGGCAGACGTGACAAGTGACGGCATATGCAACAGCAATGTAATGGAAGAGTACTGGGAGGTTGTAAATGGAAGTTAGCAAGTTCAGTTCGATTAAGTTGATCTTTACCGTGAAGACAAGTGATCATCGTACTACTCCTATCTCTTTGGTTACCTTCTGAAAAAGGCAGAATCTCTGAAAAAGGAGTTTACCATTAACTAGGTTTTAGTTCATATGGGGCCAAAATAAAAGACTGGCAACTCCCGTGCATAATTGAAAATAAGCAAGACTTCACTTAGAGAACAAAAGCAATGAGCATGGACCATTAAACTGTGTTGTATATTGTGACTTCACTTTAGAGTTCTAAACTTAACATTGATATTTAAATTTACGACGAACTATTATTTCTGTGTTAGATGATGTACTCGTAAAAAATGAGATATTCATGGTGACTTCAATAATCACAGTATTCCTTCACTTTTTTCTCCCTTCTCACTTCTATTAACAAATAACCAACTTTTTTCTCCCTTCTCACTTCTATTAACAAATAACCACTACTATAGAAATGATTATCGCCACTTCCCTGCTCAGTAGCAGTTAATCCAATATAAGTTAATATTTAGTCGACTTATTTGTTAATTACATGGTAGACGCATACGCACACACACCACTACACACAACACAACACTTATACCCCCGCAATAACACATTCTCTAAAGCTTCTACCCGGTGACGGTAGATCCATTATGAAACAATATTTTGATCGAATTAAATACAGCTTGATTGCAGGCTTTTTAAAGCGAGCGTGTTCATTTATTTTGTTGGGCAAGTGTAGAATTAGAATGCACTAAAATAGTAAAATACAACCCTTGCTACTCCGAAAAGGGTAGTAGGCGAATGTTCACCATCAGTGGCTCGTGCGAATCAGTGGAAATTAAATCGGGGACACGCTATTTTCTTCCGTTTTCAATTTTCCTTTTCCATCTTTTACGTGATTGTTCTATATTCCGTTGCAAGTATTCTTTCTGTTTTTTTTTCACTTCCTTTTTCTTCAGATTTCGTTTTTTTCGTTATAGTTTTTTATAGCCTTTTTAACAGTTTCCGTGCAAACTTTCGACTTTCTATATAAATAATTTATATATGTAAATATTATATATATATATACACACACACTTTATGTAGAACTCGCATCTGAAGTTAGAAAGTTTAGTGTATAAATTTAACTAGAAATAATAAAATGCTGATGGAAAATTTTTTAAATGAACAATTTACTAGTAAACTTTATATATGTAAACTTTATATATATAGACTTTGTACATGTAAATTTATATAGAATTATATCTATAACTTGAAAGTTTAGTGCATAAATTTTACTAGAAATAAAAAAAATACTTATCATCACCGGATTTTTTTCCAAAAAAATATAATCCAATCCGAACAAACATCCTAACAGAAAAAACGATAAAAATGAAACGTCGATCTTTTCCGATCGCGTGGAAGGGAAAGAAACCGAAAAGCGCGTTTTTTTTCTCGGGCGCACGCTCCGTTTCTCTTTTTGTCATTTTATGTTCTTCGCTGTTCGCCACCAGCGAACGTTCTTGTATTCGATGCACCACTGCTACCACCATACTGTTTGTTTGTAGGGGCTAATTCATAAGTTCCTCATTTTAGTCCCTTTTAGCCCCTAAAGTACTAAACAGAAAGGACTTAAACAGACTAAAACAGCATAGGACAATAAATCCCTGCGAGAGGAGCTTATATGGGCTAAAAACATATAGCAGAGCGGTCCCAACCCTACCTCTCTCTTCACTCTCTCTCTCTTTTAATCCCTTTTAGTCCCTCCAAACAAACATGGTAGGACTAAAGAGAACTTATGTTTTAGTCCTACAACTAATTTTTAGTCCTAGTATTTATGAAAACAAATAGGACCAACATCCTATGCATTCCTCTTCTTTCTCTCGAGATAGAAACCCGAAAGGTGAAAGGTGAAAGCCTGAAAGCCACTCGTAACCGCAGCGATCGAAGGTGGAGTAGAGTATTTGGCGAACCAGCGGTAGCATGCTAGGCTGCTATCAGCAGTAATACTAGTACCTATGTCAAAACTCAGAATGCCAATAGATAGCCGAAACGGCAAAACCTCCGAAAACCCAGACCGAGGAGGAGAGAATGGCCATAAATGCGTCCAACGTCGCCTCGCGACGGCAACCGCAGGCCGCAGGTCGATCCGCTAGCGATCGCGGCTACAAATCTGCAAGTGGAGCCGGCGCCGGCCCGCCCGATCGCACGCAGGGTTTAATTCCGTTGCCGCGGGCGCACGGTGGCGGTGATCTCATCCAGCGGCCAGCGCGCGCCGCAGATCGGGCATCGCGCTGCGCCTTTAATTGCGCCGCCTCCTCCCGCTTGGTGCCTCCTCTGTCGCGCGCTCCACAGCCGAACAGAGGCCTCGGTCGCAAGCGACCGCGCGCGCGCGGGGCTTAACTCGTACCGACAAAACTTTGCGGGCCAGGTGAAACGCCGCGCCGCGCCGCGCCGCGCCCGCGCTCCCAGGCTGAGCCCGTTGCCTGTGCCGTGCCGGGGGAGGAAAGGGGGATGCCGGGGGGCGGTCGGTATGTCGGTGCGTGCGCTCGTCTGCGGAATCCGTCGCCCACACCCGGCTACATCATTGCCGGCTCGTTTGCTGCCCCATGTAACGCATTCGCGCGCGGCGCGGGGCTGTACATGCTTTACACTCACATCGCTTGTTCAGTTGTTCGTTGGCTTGAATTGCTGCTATGCTACTGCTCCATGCCACGATAATTAATTAACGGTGAGGTAGGGTAATAGGGTTTGTGCGTTGACGGCCATTCCTTCGACGTAGGTCGATCAAATGCGAGCCTGTTGAGATTTTCTTATGAGTGCAAGGGATGTGATTCGGATCGATTGGCACTCCGCCGTCGCGATCGTTGGCTCGAGAGGCTTGTGCACTGCCGCTGCGGTCACAGAAACAATAACTCTGGGTAACCGACTCTGTCTCAGCTGGTGATGCTACAGTTAAGATGTAGCAGCAGCTGAGATGGACTAGCCCGTCTGAAAATAAATGCCGTTGTCAGTTATGATCAATGGCGATAGAAACGCCTTCCATGTGATGTTAATAAGGGTTCTTGTTATGATTATTTACAGTCATTTCGCGGGGTCAATGAATAGCATACATATCGCGACTCAAAAAAGACTCGCGCGTAGCTTGTAGTCCTGCTGTCTGAAGACACCGTTCATCTCAGAAATAAAAAAAATAAGACACTACATATTTTATAAAGGTCTTAAATATGAGTAAACTTAATTGCGCAAAAAATATATTCCTGACAAACTATAAAATTAGTGTTTCGCTAAAGCACTGAAATATGAATACGGTGATACAACTTTTAGACATTAAATATATTTGTCACTTGACTGATTATTGATCAAAATATATAAAGCTTGACTACTGAAATCAAAATACACCTTATAAAAAATCAAGTAGAAATAATGTATACATTCAACTCCCTCCGTCCCAAAAATAGCAGTTCCCCAAAAAGACCAGTTCATTACTCAGGACGATTATGCTATAATGTACAGTTTCTAACCAGTTCATTACTCAGGACGATTATGCTATAATGTACAGTTTCTAACGCGACTAATCCATTGCTGCATCATGTTCCCAACCGCTCTTCCTCGTTTTCCACGCGCACGCTTTTCAAACTACTAAACAGTGCGTATTTTGCAAAAGTTTCTATACAAAATTTGCTTAAAAAATCAAATTAATCCATTTTTGAAAAAATAACTAATGCATAATTAATCACGCGCTAATGAACCGCTCCGTTTATTTTTTTCATCTTACCTAACAAAAAGAGAATAAAACTGCAGTAAACCAACATGAATACTTCCAAATTTGTATTATATTAACTATTTGCAGTTGATCAATGAAATGAGTAACATCAGGGTCACCGATGTAAACAAAAATTGTACAATACACTGAAGGTACGACTACATCTCAACATGTACACTTGTCGTCTGGCTGGCACGGTACAAAAGTAATGCCCGCCAATGTATACTTTGAGGAGGTTTTTTTTTTCGGTTAATGCTGCCTCCAGAATTTTGTTTGTCAAAATGGAACTGCTGCAGGGATGTAGAGCTGGCAACACGCCAACGATCCCACAGCATGTGAGATTCAGAGGCCCAGAGCACATTTTGAGTCTAATAGAAAGCGACCTGCTCATGTGCATTCTGTCCTCGTCAACAAGGGACCGTGCTTCCCTTCAGCTGATCCATTTCAAGGTCCTACCCTGCATTTAACAGAACATTCCTCTACAAGCATTGCTACATGCAATCGAGAAATACCTTCAAATTCAGTGCCACATGATAAAAATGCTCAGTATGGCATCACCTATGATGCTCGTGCCAAAAAATCATCCACGGCAAGAGATGCATCACCATGTGAAACAGCATTATCAGGTTCCGGCATGTATAGAGAAGTAGAAGAAACCTGTTGAACAACAGAGGTCGTGCAGTGTTTCAAAAGCCAATACAACACAAACACATTGCAAAATCCTGCTGTGTGGTTTACCTTTGTGTCTATCTGCAATTCTCCGTTATTGTTATCTACTGAAAGAACAGCACCGTGCGCTTTTAACCATTCTTCACATTCTTCCAATCCATCAGCTCTTTTAGCTTCACAAACTTCGTCAATTGCCATGAATCCCAAAACTTGTGCAGCATATTTTACAGGTAAAGTTGGGCGATATGATTTAGATATGCATTTTGTAGCCTCAAAGCGCATCCGTTCAACATAGAGATCTACAACACCAATCATGCAAGTTGCAAAGCAAAAACACCATCTCAATGAAATTAGATGAACACTTCAAATTGCGGAGAGAGGGAGATCATATTTACCCATAAGACAAGAATTCAGGTCAGGTGCTGTCTTGTATAATTTGAAAAACTGGACATAGTTTCCAGATGAAACAGCGGAATGAACTGCAAGAGCATGTTTGACAGTTCTGTCTTGCTTGGCATCCTTTGGCAAGCTATTAGAAATGGATGTATATCAAATAAGGTTCATGTAACAATGAAATAACCAACTCATATGTGCTCATATTATGCAACCCTCATGGACTTATTGTGAAATACCTTGCCATTGAAGAAAGCAAGTCTCTTTTGTTATTAGAGTGTAACATGACACACAACAAGTTGTAAGCAGAGAATTCGAAATGACAACCCTTGATTCCTTCTGCATATAATCTCTTCAGTTGCGATTGGCACTGCAAAGAGTTGCAGAAGAAACAATTAAAAAATTAGGCTGTAGATTTCTTTCTTCTGTGGGGGCAACTAGACAAACAAAACTAATAATTCAAGACCATGTGCTAATTTACTGCACTTCTACGGCAGTTGCAATTTTTTTTTTTTTGGGGGGGGGGGGGGGGGGTGGGGGGGGGGGAAGGGGGGTGTGGGGAGCTTGGCTCAAATTGCTGAGAGCGGTAATTTACAACAAGGTTGTTAGTGGACGTGTGTAATGAAACTACGATAGCGCATGTGACACTTGTTTATTATTCTTATGTCAGGAATAAGGACAGACATTCAGAACAAGATAAACAAACCTGATTGAATTCAGGTAAATCTCCAGCTTGAAGTGCTAAGCGTGCATGAGTTTCATAAACCTGAAAAAAGAAAGAGAGAGAGAAAATAAAACAAGTAAAATATGGAATCTATGAAAAAAACAGGTAGAATCAAACATGAAAAACCAAAGATAGATTATAGACTAAAAAAGGATGGCATACCAAATAATATTAACTAAATAATTTCATCATGTATCAAAGCATTAAAAAAATGTGACAGACAACCAAAATAATTGAGGTACGCCAAACTGTTAGAAACTACTCTGTCCTGTAATATCTGTCCTAGCCCACCATGCAAATAGGCCAATGAAGCAGCAGTTTTAAGAAAAAAGTTGATAAGAAATGACCATGTGTGTCCATACTGAATAGCACACAGCAACTATGTATTCACATGATCACATTACTAAATTTGGGAAAAGGAGTGCGAATAGTATAGCTGCACTCGTGATTTTTCTCAGATACATTGTGAAATGATATTTCCCATGAAAATGGACTAATATAGTGAAACAGGAGTATAACACAGTATATAACACACAAAATGGGCTAAGAAAGGGTACCTTGACAGTCAGCTCATTCTGAATCCTCTGAACAGTAAGATCTTGCCGAATTGACTTCAGTTGGTCACATTTATACAGATAATTCTTCTGAGATGTTTCAACCATATGAAGAGCTTTCTCTAAAACATCTTCTGGCCTTACCTGAAAAAGGTATGATGAAACAAAACTAAAGCAAGGAGCAGTGACAGGAAGAAAACAACATCTAGAGGCAATTTCCTATCAACCATATGTTTTTCCAATCTAGACTGCAGTTTACAAGGTTATTAGCAAAGCATTCTCACTGTGGCAGGATCAGGTGCTGATGTAAGACGAAGGTATCTTTTCTCAATTTCCTGACATGTTCCCTTGACAGTCAGTGCATCCCAATCCAAATCCTCCACAGCGAAGCTAACACCATCTCCATTACTTCTGTTAAGAAGCATTGACATAGATCTCCTAGCATATGTATTGGATGTTCCGTCCTTATCTGGTGCAGAGCTCCTATATTTTGAGGATGCAGCACCCTGACTACGTTCAAAACGCTTGGATCTATGCTCCCGGCGTTTCTTCTCCTCTGGTGAATTTGCTATTGTGATTGCCTTAGCATAATATTTTGTCAGATCCTGCTCCTTATCGCTGTCACTTGAAACATTTCCATTTTCAGTTAGACTTGAGTTACCACCAATCCGCTTCTTTTTACTAGGTCTCTGATTATATTGACTTAAAGGAGCCTGACGGGATTGGAGAAACTTCCCAAGATCCCAACTTCTACCCTGCAAAGTATTTAGCTAAGTATTTCTCATAAATGAGAGGCATGCATGTTATATGAACCCATACTGAGATCTTACCGCTCTTTTAGTTGTTTCTGAACTATTGTAGGTATTAGTCTTTGCTGATTCTTTGGAAATCAATTCCACCTTATTAGCAACCTTTTCTTCTACAACAGGTTCCCACCTACTTTTTGCACGTCTACTAGGGCTCCTCCTAGAAGTTGAGAAGGAGAAGGGGCTCAAATCCTTTGCAGAGCTGCCAAAGAAAAAAAAAAGATCGAGAAAATTTAGCTCTATATCATTAAGATAATCATGAACTTGCAAATATGATAAAATGTGGAAAGTACCATCATATGTGATTCTCTCCTAAATGGACATGAATAGCATGGATTTTGATGACTATGGCATTTATAACCCAAGCACCTTTGCATGGCATTTTGCAACTTCACAATGCCTCAGTGCTACAATGGCAATGGTATTTTTCCTAAATCCCAAGTTTATCTGATTATCTCAAGCACCTTTATCCCATAAAGCATGAGCCTATATCTTCTATAAGACTCTAATGGGTAGATTTTGAAGTTTGTTAGGGAGGCTTAAGCCCCTATAGAGTAGGCCAGCTGAAGTTCGTCCCCACCGGCTTATTCCAGAAAGCATCTTCAGGAAGAAGCTAGGCCCTCCAACACAATATACACTGGTGCTCTGAGGCATCCACTGAACTGACATGTCAACGTGCCTACGATCACGCATTCTTAGTAGACTACAATTTTTATCCCTGTTTCCTCAGAGTATCTCAATCATGCAGTTAACCTGCCTAAGCAGGTAAATAACCCACTTACCCTTATCATATGTTGAACAGCAAAACAATGAACAGTTGTTATTCCAATAATTTCTTGATCTTAATAATTTTATGTGTGTGCGTACGTGTTGTGGGAGGGGGGGAGGAATTATGATTTGATGATCCTGCCCATGATGCTTCTTAAGTGGCATATATTGCATCTAGCACAGTGCTGTTGTTCTCAGTTTTTACAGAACTTGTATGTTCAAGCATTAAGAGAAAAATGTGAGATTTTGTTCTAGTGAACAAAGCAAAGCATCTTTACATAGTTATAAATCAATGGCAACAAAATTTTCTTTCCAATATCCAAATAATTCAAATCAAGCTGCAGGAGATATTCCTAAAGAATATTACTAACCAAAAAGGTGCTATACAATACAAGCATATGATTTGATGGTTACTGAGGCACCATACCACATGAAAAGCTACATTATCACTAGTGGAAGGAGGAAATGGAAGGAAGAGCAGAATACCTTGTCAAACTTGTGCTTGTAACGTTTTCTGGCAAAGGAACCAGTGGCTCAATGTCCCAGTTCTTAGTATGAAGGATACCATCAGCAGTTGCCTTGGTGATTATCTGAATTATCAGAAGGGAAAAACTTGGGACTTAGGAGACTCTTTACAAAGTTTGTAAGAACAATATATATTTCATAGCAAGCTCCAATGAGCGCATAATGAAAATCAACTTAAGAGCTTAAATATGAAGTCACTTTTTGTGGAAAAATTAATGCATGCCTAAGTATAGAATATTCCCATGGGTACTTGTCCATGGAAAAACAAACACAACGCACATGCTTAAAACAAAGAATTTCAAAGTGGAGAGTGAAGCATGTATTCTTCGCAAAGCAATTATATTGAAGATTATGATCATCTGTGTGTCTCCTGTGAATTCAGTCTAGCTTGCTGGGAGTTGATAGAGATCCATAGGACCTCTCTATTTTTATGATTAAACTCCACAAGACGTGCATATACATCTTGTAAAGAAGTGTGTAAAGAAATTTTCCCTTTAGGTTGCTGGCACATATGGTTATAAAGAACAGATACATCTTTGACAAGATTCCTCCAAACAAGCATATGTGGAAGAGAATACTTACAGCAGAAATGAACCTTCTCAGGTAAAAGCTAACTAGAAGTTTCTGCCAAATCTCCAAAGGGCTTCAGGAATTCACCTAGGTGATCTACTCTGTTTTCTATTTGGTTGTCTGGCCTCTGTGCCATTGTTTCTTTGTGGGTCTTTTTCTATTTACCTTGTACCTATCTATCTATTTATTTATTGCTGTCATTGATGTTACTGTGTTAACTTCAGTACGGAACAACCCTACTTTTTACCTAAGAAAAATCACTTTGTTATTTCCTTAAAGAAAGTAAATTCCATAGTTACACTTCCAGAAAGAAAACTTATTTTACCATTGTCAAAAACATGCTCACGGCTCACCAGTAGGGGGGAAATCACCTTTTCTCATAGTTCAATACTAACTATTTTACCCATTACCATAGTTACTAAAGGTCCCACGAACTGAAGGTTGCATCTATAACTAGAATCCAGCCAAACAGAAATCAATATATTGTTTAAAAAGAATTAAAAATAACAGATTTACTGAACCTCTTTCAAGATGTTCTGCACGGCAGACCTCTGGGCATCATCCTTGCAACGGGAAACATTCCGCCCAACATAAGTACGAAGTGAAACAGGGATTGATCCCTAGACAGATCCAAAAATTGTTTAAACAGAACAGGTAGATATAAAGCTGTGCATGTTATATTTGGCATGACCACATGAGAAATCGACAGGCATTAAGTACATTAGAGATTTGACAAATTTTGAATCTAGGCACTGCCACTTATTTGAGAGCCAGGAAAGTACAAATATAATTTCAAAAATGGAAATGTTAAGGGGTAAGCACGTTTAAATTTCCATAAAGTTGGTTCCTTGTGTCTGAAGGATAATAATAGTATCGTTGGTAATCACCAAAAACAAAAACAAGTAAATAGAATCGTTACCCACCTGTGTTACAGCTTCGTGACCATCTTGAGCTGCTTTCACATCATTCTTTTGCACTGCGACACTAACATATGCAGGCTTTTGTGATGAATCAGCTTCTAAATTTCTCTTCTCTGCTTTGGGCATTGCCATAGGAAGAGTTGGAGCTATTCGAGGATTTGTTGGAATCTGGATTTTGTTTACCCTGCGAGCATCTGATGTCGCAGAACCCTGAAAAGTTGATTGAGAACTTTCAGAAACATGATTGACTGAAGAAACGTTTGAAATTGGACCTTGCCAACGTGAAGCCTTCTGTTGATCTGCTTGGTTACTTAGTTGTAACTGACTATAGTATGTAGTGCCCGGTTGATATGTTGGTGCCTGGTTAGCATACTGGTTCTGATATCCTGGGACAGCTGGTGCCTGATTAACATACTGGTTTTGGAATCCTGGGGTGCCTGGAGCCTGGTTGACATACTGGTTTTGATACCCTGGGGGACCTGCTGCCTGGTTGACATGCTGATTTTGAAACACTGGGGTTCCCGGTGCCTGTCAATTGCAAACTGTTAAATTTGGCAACACAAAACTACTTGCAGAAAAAACCTGAATAAAACACTAATGAAGTAATAATACTAATAGAACGAATAGGACACAGGATGTGCTCAGAGTCCCTGGTCAGAAGAACCAGGAAAGTACTAATGAAGTAATAATACCTGCGGGGGAGGGACAGTAGGTGCACCAGCATCACTTCTCCATGGTGTAGTGCCTGGTGGAGGTGGTTGGGTGCTCGGATAAACATAACCAGAACTGACGCTGGCAGTGTTTGCATCAGAAACACCGCTGACAGCAACTGCAGGACCACCAGAACTTGGTGCGGACTGATCATAATAGTAAGGCCATTGATTATACTGCTGATGATAATGGTAAGAATTGTTGGGTAGTGAACTAGAACTCTGTGTTGCATTAGTATCTGATGGAGTATAGCTCTGATATGATTGTGCATGATTATCTCCAGAACTTCCGCCAGTCCAGGAATTGCTTTGATAATAATTGTTGCTGTTAGCATATCCTGGTGCAGTCTGATGAGCACCAGCATTATAATATGTGTTACTTGCAGGACCGACATAAGATCCTGAATTCTGAAATGAAGTAAGAGGCTGATAAGCAGCACCTGAACTTTGATCTACTCCTTGTTGAACAGAAGATTCATTTGTAGTTTGTGGATAGTTATAGTAATAGTTTGGATACTGTGCAGCACTATAACCGGGTTGAACAGAATTTGAGTAAGGTGCATAAGAATCAGTTGCATTAATAGTGCCCATAGCTGATTGGACCACATGAGTTGCACCACTTGTCACATTATCAGTAGATCCCGAAACTGACACATCCCTTTGTGGGTCATAGTAAACTGTGTTTTGGTTAGAGTTATCCATTGAATAGTTCCAGGGAGCACCAGTCGAAGAAGACCACAAATGATGATCAGAAGCTGAAGGTTGATATGGAGATGGACTTGGCTGCTCCATGCTTGTGCCCTATTATTTGTTTAGAGCAAACAAATTTTCAGTTTGGAACAATGTATGATGTACAAAAAAAAAACTTCATGTGGCAAAAGTGTGGAAACAGGCAGAAAGACATTAGCAGTACACTATTGTGCCACATGACCCACACACACAAAAAAAAAACAGTATGAGATGCAAAAAGAATGCCAAGGCAATATTCACACAGTAATGACTTGTTTTACAAGACTCGGTGTCTTTATACAAAACAACCATTATGTAGAATTCCCCTTTCTTGTTTTGTACAAAACCACCTTTATCTATACAAGGCAGAATTCCCCTTTCATGCTTTATCTCACAATATAGCACATAATGACATGTCAGATGTCGCAGAGAAAATCTAAAAGGATGATGTGACAAACAAATGACAGCAGTGAAACTGTCTAATAAATGCAATATTAGAATATACACAAACTACAGCATCAACTGGATTTAACCTGCAGTTCAAGCAAAGATGCACAACAAAACACAAACCATCATAAGTATAGTTACATTTATGCCTATCTGTATAAATTTATGTCTTACAGAATGAGCAGATGGCATCACAAATCCTCACACTTAGGGCATTACTTCAGAAAACAGACCCCTAAAAAGCATGTCCTCACGTGCTAAATGGTTTCACAAGTAACTCTTTGATCCTAGCTTTCGTGACACCTGTTTACCACTATATCCGAGACATTAGGCATGTCGGTTTCAAAAAGGGAAACCTTGCCCATCTGGTATGTCGTAAATAGGTCGGCACGCTTTAATTAATAACATTTAAAACTTTATTCGTGGCAGCTCCATATTAGCCATATCCACTGAACACTAAAGAGTACAGAATGCAGCATACAATTTCTGTAGAGTGCAGACAGACAACGTTATCAATTTCAGAGTGAAACAAGCTTTTCAGTTACATCCAAAACGCTGGCAACGGACAACATTATAAGCGCCTCATGTATTAACTTCCGGGCGACTAAACGGCTAAACAACAGCGAACTGACCAACAACCATGACAGCTTGTCAACTAGGTATATAGATAGATAGGAAGAGAGCGCAGCCATTACACTATAAGTAAAGCAACAGTAGTAGTAATAAACAACAATATTGTAATCTATGGCATCAACCTACTTCGAATATTTCACTCCTTGGTTTTCCTAAACTCGTGAACAAGTAAATTAGCAAAAAAAATATATATACCTAAAACATCTTCCACCGGCTACAACTAGATATCCAACCGTCGCACTAAACCTAAGTTTCCCACGGCAACACGCCCAAGCTGAAAACACTGAAGTAATCAACTAGATTATGGATACCACCCACTGCATCTCAACCCAAAGCAGAGGTGAATCACACCGCGCAAGTGCAGGAAATGATCACAACTCCAAAGGATGCGGCGGCAGAGGCCTCGAATCAGGAGCAGAGGAAGCATACCAAAGTGGGCTTGGCGTCGGATCCGGCAGCCGCCTCCCCGCCATGGGCCGCCATATCCCGGCGCCCTACGGCTCCAGAGCTCGAGCTGAAACCCTAACGGCCTCACAAAAGGTGAGAGACACCCCAAGTCCGCGGGTAGCACGGGCAAGCGGAGCCGGATCGAGCAGGAGCACGCGCGCAATCCCGGGAAAAGAAAAGCTGGAGAAATCGGAGGCGCGGGTTGACACGGCGAAGATTTCGTTGGAGAAGAGGGGGGACTATGACGAGCCGGATGGGTGAGTGCGGCGGTTTGAGTTTTTTTTCTTTTTCTTTTTCTTTTTCTTTTTTCCACCTCCGTCGGGCCGGGGACGAGAGAGGAGGGGTCGGCGAGTGCGGCGGTGGGGGGGACGAATAGAGAAGAGAGATGTGCGTGTGGGCTTAACCTTGTGGCTTGGTTTGTAAACGGGCATAACTAGCCCAAAAAACGGTATGAAGGCCCAATGTTGAGGGGCCCAAAAAAAACTGGCATGATTATTTCTCTTTACTTCCTCCATTTAGCTGTTAGGATTATCATATAATAATAATAAATTACTATGGATGGAATATCACGGTGATATTGTTGAATGCCCATGCATTTTATTTACTTGTTATTTACCACCTCTGTTTTTTACTACTTGTCATTCCAATAAATATGTTTCATGGCTATTTTGTCTAACTATATATTTATAAAAATTACTCATCTCATATAGTTATAAAAATTACCATCTCATATTATAAGTTGTTTGACTTTTTTCCTAAATCAACTTTATAGAAAAAATTAGCAATATATAAATATCAAATTAGTTTTTTTAAATCTAGCATATAATATATTTTGATAATACATTTGTTTGAAAATATTATTATATTTTTATATAAAATTGGTCAAACTAAAAAGAGTTTGATAAAAAAAAAGTCAAACGATTCATTAATATGAAACGGAGGAAGTAGTAGATGTATAACTATACGAAAGTGCTTTTCTAGACAAATCTTGTTTACCAATAACATTTTCTCATGTCACATCCTAATATGGTTTGTATCAATAAACCATTTAAAGTTTCAAGGTTTAACTGCATACGTTCTATATATGGAATAGTATTGATATAGCCACAAATTTAACATAGGAGTATTTGACAGTTGTTTTTTTATATAATATCAAATCAGAACTATAAAAAATATTTTTCTAAAAGTATTTTGGGTGACAGTTCTCTTCCGAATCACGTATTCATGCAATAGAAACGACGATTTCAATCCAGAAACGCGTGCGATGCAACAGCTCGATACTGCTGGAGTACATAGCTAGCATTGCGTATCCGAAGTCCCAACTCCCAACCAAATCGGCAAATTCCTCTCGCAACAGTTCAGCAGAAGAGAACGCCGTCATGCCAATCATTGAACGAAAGCACATGAGAAAGGGAGCAGTGAGAACTGAGCACCCCTACCATATGAAAAGGGTTGAGTCCTGGAGATTGGAGAATTAAGGACTGCAAAGCTAAGCCAGGTATCAACCATATGAAAACAATCTGACCTTGAGGTTGACATACCACCTGAAACAGCAATAAACAGTTGCAGCGAAGAGATAGTACTAGTAGCCGTTTGATAGCTCATGTGGACAATAACTAGAAGCATGTGGTTTGCAGCGAATGACCCAACTTTGTTAATAGCTAAAACACCATACGGATTTACACAGCACAAGTTCAGAACACGAAAGCAAACTCCACAAGCACAAGAACGATCCCCAACACAAACTACTGCTACGACTAACTGAGGCCCAGATCAATTGGAGATATCATCCCGGATTTCTTGACGCGAGCCAAGACTTGCCCCACGGCCAGGCGGAGGCAGCGACGGACCTCAGCCGCCGAAGCCGTAGAGGGTGCGGCCCTGGCGCTTGAGCGCGTACACGACGTCCATGGCGGTGACGGTCTTGCGGCGGGCGTGCTCCGTGTAGGTGACGGCGTCGCGGATGACGTTCTCGAGGAAGATCTTAAGCACGCCGCGGGTCTCCTCGTAGATCAGCCCGGAGATGCGCTTCACGCCGCCCCTCCTCGCCAGCCTCCGGATCGCCGGCTTGGTGATGCCCTGGATGTTGTCGCGCAGCACCTTGCGATGCCTCTTCGCGCCGCCCTTGCCGAGCCCCTTGCCGCCCTTGCCGCGCCCCGACATGGCCGCCCGCTACCTCGCTCGAGGAGAAGAGGTGGGGGATTGGGGATTTGGGGGTAGGATTTGGTTGTTGTGAGCAGTGAATTCGGTAGGCCAAAGGGCAAGGGATATTTAAAGGGCAGGCGGGGCAATGCGGATTGGGTTTGCGCCGTTGGATGAGGGAGAAAATGGACGGGTGGGATCGGGGTGTGGGGGAGTTCGGATCGGTGACGTGGACCGTGGCGCGGATCGATGAGATGGCGCGCGGGATCTAAAATTTCGTATTTGCGGCGCCCAAATCGAATGGTTTTGGGAAAAGGTTAGCGGGGACCATGCCGTGGTTGCTCTCTGACTGGTGGGGACATTGAATTATCGTGATGGTTTTAGCGTGATGGACTGTGTGTTTGTCTACCATGTGTGCCTGCCTATTAGTACAAGCAAGAACGCAGATAAAATTTTCAAATGAAAGAACCTGAACATTTTATATTTTTACTTCAATGATTGTATTACTGCTTTTATGCTTTTTACTATGTTTATATGGTCTTAACTCAAATGAATCATGGTCCCATCACAGTACCAAAGATACATTACAGTTCAAAAGTTCAAAAAAAACACTAGTAAAATATAAATTTGCGCAGAGCTGAATGTGCGAATTTTGGTAGTGTCCTTTTTTGAGATTTTAGAGTTGTTCCTTTAGCACGTACAAAGTCAAAAGTTGATAGCATCGTCTCGAACAAATGAATTTAAAGCATTTTTGCAGTAACTGAATTAATTTATGTAAAAGGACTGTACAATCCTGACATTCAAAGGAGTTCACAAACGATCTTAGGCTGTGTTCGGTGCTATAGGTTCACAAACAATCTTAACTGAATTAATTTTTGCAGTAAGATTGTCCTAGTCAACGGGCATACATTGCCACAGAAGATGGCTACATCAGCACCTCCGATGTTGAAGATGATGAAGAAAAAGATAAGGAGTTGATGCTGAGGATGGCAAATTCTTTGGGCGTGAGGACACAGCGGTCTACATGAACATTATTGTACAGCAGGTGCTTAGCACGCAGGTACAACAATCTGAAAGGTTGCAACGCCATAATTTGTTCCAGATTTTCTTCATCATCAACAACCGTCGTGCACGTGTGATCATTGATGGAGGTAGCTGCAATAATTTGGTGAGTTCTGACTTGGTCAAGAAGCTTGGTTTGACCACACGCCCACACCCACATCCATACCATATTCAGTGGTTAGATGATTCTGGAAAAGCAAAGGTAACACGATCTTGTAGAGTTTCGTTTTCTATTGGTTCATATGTTGATTCTGTTGATTGTGATGTGGTTCCTATGCAAGCTTGTTCACTTTTGTTGGATCGTCTCTGGGAACATGATAATGATGCTACATACCATGATAGAAGTAATAGATACAGTTTTGTGCATAAAGAAAAGAAAATTATTTTGGTTCCATTAACCTCTGCTGAAATTGTAGAAGCTGATAAAGAACGAGCTGCTAGTTTGAAACTTGATGCCTCTGAAAATCAGCAAATTGCTAAATCTGTTTTTCCACCTAAAAAGGATAAGCCTTCATCTAGTTCTAAGGCCGAGGGAATTAAATTGAACGGTGGTGTTATGCTTGCAACAATATGTGACATTGCTCACATTTCTGCTGATGATAGTTGCTATTCCTTGATATGCAAACAAGCTTTGTTTTCTCTTGATGATATTGCTAGCTCGATACCTCCTGTTGTCACTAACCTTTTGCAGGAGTATGAGGATGTTTTTCCAGCTGAGATACAACCGGGATTGCCACCTATGAAAGGGATAGAGAACCAAATCGATTTGATTCCGGGAGCAACATTGCCAAACCGTGCAGCTTATCGAACCAATTCCGAGGAAACTAAGGAAATTCAGCAGCAAGTCCAAGATCTTATTGTTGAGAAGATTAATGATAATGCATATAAACTTGAGTTGCCTCCCAAGTTTGGGGTTAGTTTCACGTTTAACATTTCAGATTTGAAGCCATACTTGGGAGAAGAAGATGAGCTTGAGTCGAGGACGACTTCAATTCAAGAGGGGGAGGATGATGTGGACATCATTCTTTCGGATATACACAACAATCCTCCATTGGTCATTCAAGGTCCAGTCACAAGAGCTCGCGCACGACAATTGAATGTAGAGGTGAGCTTGTTCCTAAGTTCTTCTTTATATGATTTTGAGAATAGATTACTACCTAATGATTATATTATGATTAAGAATAATGGAGAGGACAAGGAAACACTTAGAGAAGGACTTAGAGTCATGTAGGATCAGCGAGTATGTTCAAGTCAAGTTGGAGGCCCAAACCAAGTCGACTTCGAGTCCGTTTCGGAGTCCAAGACCAGTCTTCACTAAAACGGGCGCCCAGGTTGCATACGTGCTCGGATTGGGGCGTTCTTTATACGGATAGAAAGCTAAGAAGATAACATTTCCAATGGTTCTGGTCCCATGTCCAAATTCGTTACGAGTCATCGGGAATTTACCAAATAAGTTGACATTCAGAATCTGTTCCGGTGCTACGACGTCGTATTTGGGTCTTTGGGCTGTGTATCGTGTTGAAGCCCATTAGGGTTGCGTCAACGGGTGCTTGCACGACCCTAAACTCTATATATCAGTAGCCGTCGCCATCTTTAGTTTTTGGGTTTTGCTTAGATTAATCTGTTAAGAATAGTTTCCCCACTAGATCGGTTTGTAAGACCCCAACTTGTGAGCTTAATCATTCATCTGTAATTTTGGTTGCAATCTATCTTTGTTCTTGTTTGTGTTCTTCGATTCGCAAGAAGGGATTAGCCTTCTTGGCGAGGTCAACCGGGTTTCGGCACGGTTGATAACCAGAGGAGACGTGGTGCTGCGATTGCGGGGTTCGGGAACGTGCTCGTTCAAGAAGCCCGATCGATTTGTGTCGCGACTCCACCAAAATCGTTGATTATCATAACAGAGAACAAATAAGATTGCAACCAAAATTGCAGATGAATGATTAAGCTCTCAAGTTGGGATCTTACAAACCGACCTAGCTGCGAAACTGTTCTTGACAGATTAATCTAAGCAAAAGCCAAAAACTAAAGATGGCGACGGGGGTACTTCCGGCGTGATTCAGTGCAAGGGAACCAGTGGCTAGGATTCGCACGGTTGCTGCGGTGCTGAGGAAGGCGATGGTGCAGGTCGAAGACAACCGTGGCGATGGAAAAATGCAACTGAAGTGGCGGCCGGTGGTGGAGAGAGAAGGCGAGCGCGGGGAGAGGCGGCTAGGGCACGGCGGTGCGACAAAAGGAGGGGAAACGGAAGAGGAGACCCCAGCATCATTTATATAGGCGGAGGTGGGAGAGATCGAGCTCGACACGGCGGGATTTCACCGGGGAAATTTAGGGTTTCACCGGAGAAAAGGAAAGATTTTGTGATAAGAAATTGGAAATGATTTCCGTCGGGATTTCTTCGACTATTTGAGGGGAAAGATAGAGGAGATTGAGACAATAATATTCATCTACCTAAAATTTATAAATATATTCATACTCATTTAAATTGGGTATGTACTTAATTTGAAGCCTTAGAGCATCGGCGCCATGGTGCACCAATTTTTTTTAGTATTCTTGTGTAGATTTAGTTGGTGCATTGGCCATTTGGCCGGAAGTTCGAAAAATGTTAATGTCGGACTATCGCCTCGTATGGTGCATGTGCTTGGAGAGCCCGTTAGCCTTGTCAATTTTTTTATTTTTAATTTTATTTAATAAAAGATTTACAAAAATAATTTTCGATTTTGAAAATTTACAAAGCTAGTCACCTACCGTTCTCTCGGAGGGTGATATTTTAAAATCGGCCTCCTACTTATTTGGATGGCGGAGATCGGTTGACCGGATTTTGACCTAGAGCGGACGGCAACGCGACGACGGACACAGGGGACACCGGGAGAGAGAGCACGATGAGAGGAGCTCACCGAGGGGCGGCGCGACGACGGACGACGACAGACGACGACAGGCGGCGAGGTAGATGCGGCGGCGACGTCGGGTTGACGGTGATGACAGCGTTCTGGCGAACTTTGGCGGCAACGGAGGGGTGGACAGTGTTCTCCTCGCAGCTGCGAATCCAACGGAGGTGGCGGCGACCGAAGGCGGCGACGGGAGAAGCAACAGGGCTTCGCCGGAGATAAAAAACGACGGCAAACTCGGCCTACACGGTGACAATGGAAACCGGCGGGTTTTGGTGGAGGAGAAGGGGTGGCCGGGGTAGAGCTCGGCCTTGCGAAGCCGGGGGAGGTGGTGGCGCTGGACGGCGGCGACCGAGATGATGGGAAAAGGCGACCGGAGGCGAGGCCGGTGACGGAGAGAGAAGGAACTCGCGGGGAGAGGCGGCTAGGGCACGGCGGAGAGAGGGAGGGGTGGCGGCCGAAAGAGGAGAGGGAGGGGTCTCTATTTATAGGCACGGGAGGAAGAATCCGGGCCCAAAACGAGAGGATTTGGTGATGGAAAATTTGGTTTATCCCGAGTTCATCGGATAAGAACGAGGCCGAAATTCGTGGGATTTAGCACGAATTTGATGCGGATTTCTTGGGGATAAGGTGGAGGAGATTGAGGGGAATCCGTTCCCGCAACTAATTTTGGAAGGGGAGCAACGGGAGGCCGGATTTGGGAAGGGAAATGGCGCCTATAATGTGCATGCACAGCTCGGCTGGCTGTTGTCTCGAGGAGGAAGAGCTACTGTAGCGAGAGGGAGGCAAGGCAGACTTAGGGGAGGGAAGAAATAGGTTGCAATAGAGAAGAACCAAAGGGAGACAAAGCAGACTTTTCCAGATTTAGCCCAAGCCTGGAAGGGAGGTTTTTAATTACTTTTTTCTAATTAAATTAATCATTGAAATGATCTTTGAATTTTCAAAAATACTTCCGATGCTCAAATAATTCCAAAAAAAATCCTACAAATACTTGAACAATCAAAGTATTTAAAAAATTATAACCAGATCACTTAATGATTAATTTATTATTTAAATAATTACTGAAATGTTCTTTGTATGTTTAAAAAATAGTAATTGAGCCTCTGAAAAATCCGAGAAAATTTCAGAGAGTAGAATTAACCATGGAGAATTTAATAAAAATTAAATCCAGCTATGTTTTATTTAGAAAATTTTATTTCACACATTTAAATTCACTTGTAAATTAATGAACATTTAATATAAATTCTAGGAATAATTTATTAAATAATTTATAAATCCTTGAAACGAAATTCAGGGTGTGACATGTACTTAGTGACTACACTGCCAAATATTATGTTGTTATCTGCCATTGAGGGACCAATTTTCTTGTATCGATCCGTGAAGTAGGCCTGTGTGCCGTGAAGAATAAATTAGACAATACCAACCAATGGGAGTCATCGCACTCCTCGCATTACCTAGTGTACACATCTGCCAAAATTGTTGTCATTATGCCATATTGCGAACCATCGGTGTCGAACAGTAAAGACCACTTCTCCTTTGGTTCATTCTCAATCAAATGAGTGAAATTTCGGATAGATGATGCCGATCTCTTTCTCATTGTGGGTTCATCGTCATGTAGTGCACCAAGAGGTACCGGAGGCTTGGCACCTTCAACTTGTGGCCGATTGTCTATTTGCTTCGTTGTCAACTCATCCAACCTTCTCCACAACTAATTAAATTTTTTCTCTTGATTCAGTGCACACAGCCTCTTGAAAAGATCCATCAGATGCTTGTTCTTAAATTGCTTGTAAAATTAGCACCCATGTGATGCATGCACCACCTACTCCGTAGATCAGGCCACCTAGCTGGAAGTCCCTTCTCATCCCAACCGTTCTGCAAGTAGTCAATAGCCCTCAACACGCCTGCATAATGATCATGTACGAGGCAAACATTGGGCCTCATACGCACAACTGCACTGTGCACTCTCTCCAGGAACCAGTACCAGCTTTCAGTGTTCTCACTCTCTACAAATGCAAAAGCCATAGGTAACACCTGATTGTTCCCATCAGCTCCAATCGTTGTCAATATCTGACCTCTGTATTTACCGGTTAGAAATGTTCCATCTATGCATAGCACAGGACGACAATGCACGAAAGCGTTGATGCAAGCACCCAATTAGAAAAGGGCTCTTTGTAGCGCACTCTTGGTAGGATCATCAGCATATGAAAATGTATGAATGTCATAGTAAATATTATTATTTCTCTGGGCAATGCAGGCTAACAAACGAGGTAAATTATCATAGACTGCTTCAAATGTGTCATACCCCATCTCTAAAATCTTTTGTTTCGCCCTCCAGGTCTTAGCATAGCTTATGGTGTACTTGAATTTGTCTTCAATATGACTAATAATTGATCGTGGTTCAAAGCCATTGTTGCAGACAACACTGATGTACATCTCATTTGCAATAAAAGCTAAAGTGATGTTGCGGTGATACTTCTCCACCCTTTGTAAATGGCACTGGTTCTCAGTCACAATGCTAACTTTCCAATAATCATTCAATTTACCCTTATATGCATGAACACGCCATGGACAATCTTCCTTCACGCATCTCACTTCGTACACATAATTGGTTGACTTGACCACCCTAAACTCTCTCTGCAATGAGACCGCCCAATGCTTAACCGCCTCCTTCATATCCTCCTTATGAGCATACCTAGCACCCTGAATTACCTTGTTCGCCTTGTATTCCCAGGGTACATGATGCCCATATGAGATAACAAGTCCCGAAAAGTCTTCATTTGTCCAATCAGTGGGCATTACATCACCTTCCTCATCGGATGATGCATCACCCTCCGTTTGCTCGTTATCCGAATCTTCCCTCTCCATTTCATCAACGATTATTCCGACTCTCTCCCCCTCATCTGCCACGCCCATGGCTTGCACCACTCTTGTTTGATTTTCCTCATTTTCCACATGACTTGGACCCTCAACATCTTTAGTTTCCATTGCAATATTTATATCATTTTCATGCACCGATACAAAAATAACAATGGGTCATGACCGTTCAAAAGCCATCTCGCCATACTGTCTCCAACCATTAGTACTATCCATCGGCATTAGTTCCCAAAAATAACCTTCCGTTGCACGACTCACTACAAGAGATACTGACAATATGTTCATTTCTGAGTCTATTCTAAATCCTCGCATCAACCAACTATAAATTGACTGAAATATTCTCTCGGCAGGCCTATCAATGCCATTCGATGTCATTTTAAAATCTGACAGATCAACACCATCTGGACCAAATCTAAGGTTTCCTTGACCGTGAACTAACTGAAATATGACCTTACTTGATATTGTGCCTGCTGAAAAAAAAGTAGGTTGACTAAGTTCATATTCATCAATATTTACTATGCCATAAGGTAAAGTTTATAGAAATATATTGTATGTCCTTGATCTCAAATTCAACAAATAGGGTGTGCGCTCCAGATCTACCATCTAACTAAAATATATTCTCAAATTTCCATTATGTCCTAAGTCTAAAATGCCCTAAGTCGTATTCCCCTGTTCTTAAATTATAAAAATATATTGTGCGTTCCAGATATATTAAAATATATGGCACCACAAAATTTGCAAACACAATATGGTATAATGTATTTACCTACGATTGAGTCAGCAAATCGGCAGGGCTTCGCTGCTCCCCTTCTGCTCCCCCTCACCCCTCCCTCCTCTTTTTTTGGATTTTGAATGAATACAATGAAAAATCAGATAGGGTATAGGGCTTTTATACCCGGAGAGGAAAATATCGCCCTTCCAGAGAGCGGCAAGGGGGCCGCCTGCAAAATGCCAGGCCGCCCTTGTCGCTCTTTTGCAGGCGGCCCCCGCATAGTAAAAAACGTCCTCCCAGAGGGCGGTAAGGGGGTTGCCCGCAAAACAACCAAGGCACCTCACCGCCCTTCTGCAGGTGGTCCCCCACACAGCAAAAAAACACCTTCCGAGAGAACGGTAAGGGGGCCACCTGCAAAAGGTGACTCCCCGTTGGCCAGCCGTTAGGCCAGGGCCAACAGCCGTATACCACGTAGGAAAACTCGCTCTCTGGGAGGGCAATTTTTAAATATCACCCTTCCAGATAGTGGTAGGCGACTAGTTTTTGTAAATTTTCAAAATAGAAAATTATTTTTTAAATCTTTTAATAAATAATAAAAAAAAATTCTACTAGTAGTTCCGGACCGAAACCAAGACTTCGAGGATGGCCCGAACTCTCAAGCCCACCAGTTTATACGAGAAAAAAAAAAGAAGTTGTGCCGTGACTGCAGTCCACCATGGTCCGTGGCCTCCTCCCCGGCGCCCCCGCCCCTCGCGGCCGGCCGCAGGCCGCAGCGCAGAGCGCTTCGGCCGCGCGCCGCGGGCAGCCACCCGCCGCAGCGCGACCGCTCGCGGACGGATCCCCTCCCCTCCCCTAATCTTGCCATGACTTTCCCCACCACCACCGCCATCCCGGGGCCTTCCCGGCCCCGCCCTCACCCTCACCCTCCACCGACCCGCCGTAGCCAGCGCCACGCCGCCAGTAGCGGTAGCATTAGACGTAGAGGAAGGCTAAGACACATAGGAAGAGCAAGAGGAGGAGGAGGAGGAGGAGGTGGGGGCTAAGAGGACGGAGGAAGAGGCAGGCTGCCCGCGATGCTGCGGCGCGCGGCGAGCAACGCCTACTCGTGGTGGTGGGCGAGCCACATCCGCACCACCCAGTCCAAATGGCTCGACAACAACGTCCAAGGTAGCAACCATTCCTCTCCCAACAACGCATGAGCACAGCAGAATTCGTAGCTACATTTTTCTGTTGCTGTCCCAATCTATCATGCATCTCTGCCTCTCTGGATACGATGGATGAGGTGATAGCGGTGTTCCTGTTAGTATTTACTACTAATTAGGATAATCTTCTTAAACATGAAATGATTCTGAAGGAATTATTGTAGATTTCTAGTAAGAGCGTTTGTTTTTGGGTTCTTATGATCTCATCAATGTTTCAAGAGGTTTGTATGGTTATCTCTGCAGAGATGGAGATAAGGGTGAAGGCCATGATCAAACTCATAGATATAGATGCTGATACATTTGCAAGGAAGGCGGAACTATACTTCAAGAGCAGGCCCGAGCTTATAAACTATGTAGAGGAGACATATAGATCGTACCAGGCGCTTGCTGATAGATATGACCGGGTATCAGGGGAGCTTCACAAGTCCAACCACACCATAGCAACTGCATTTCCGGAGCAAGTCCAACTCTCTCTGCAAGATGACAATGGTGATGGTTTCCCAAAGGGTATTACAGGGATTAATATCAGCAGAGGAACCAGCACAGCTCCAAAGAGGACGCAAACACATAAAAAGATCAGCTCTCAGATGAGTAAAGACAAGGCACAAGAAGAGATTGAGAGGCTACAGAAGAAAATCCTTGTCTTGCAGACTGAAAAGGAATTCTTCAAGAGCTCATATGAATCTTCGTTGAACAAGTATTTGGACATTGAACGACAGGCGGCAGAGATGCAAGAGGAGGTATGGAGCTTGCAGGAGACTTTTAGCACCAGCGCGGTTATTGAAGACAATGAAGCTCGAGCTTTAATGGCTGCACAAGCCCTTATTTCCTGCGAGGATAAATTGGCTAGCTTGCATTGTGAGCAAAAGAGATCATATGAAGAGACAACCATGGAGATTCAAAGAGTCATAGATGCAAAGAAGAAGATAGCGATTTTCAAGAGCGAGTGTGGGTATCCTGATGATCAGAAGGACCTACCTAATCACCAAGACATAGAGTTCAGCTCTATACCTTCATCTATAGAGGATAGTAATCTAATTATGAAAGACTGCAAGCTCGAGCTGCAGGAATTATCTCAAAAGGTCAAACAAAAGTTTGAGTCGTCCTCAGAGGCATCTGTGGTGCATCTAGCCGGACAGGTTGATGAAATTGTGGATAAGGTCATCAGCCTAGAAATTGCAGCTTCTTCACAAAATGCTCAAATCAATAGAATGAAAAATGAGGCAGACGAACTACAGAAGCGCTTGGATAGCTTGGAAGACGAGAAGGCAGCTTTGATTGAGGATTCTAGCAAGTTGTCCGAAAGATTGAAGCAAGTTGAGGAGGTTCTGCAGACAATTCAGCGGATTGGAAAGTCTGTGCACAGTGAGAATGGAAATATTCACCAGCAACTAACTGAAGTAGATGACAGTCTTAATGATTTTATAAAGAAGTTGGATGCACATTCCACTGATGAAATAGTAAATTCATCACAAGATGATTCCGGAATTGCATGCAAATCAACATATGAAGGATTATTTGATGCATTAGATGATTCTAGCAAGGCACATAAGGAAGAGTCAGATGAAACTTTAGGGTGGCAACAACTAGATTTGAATGGGCTAGAGGGTAAGGATAAAATTCTCTTAAAAGATTATGCATCCATCCTTCGTAACTACAAAGATACGCAGAAACAGCTTTTAGAAATTGAGAAGAGAAATCGAGAATATCATCTCGAGGCAATGTCAGAGATGGAGGAGTTAAAGAGTTCCAGTGCAACAAAAGATGATGAGATTCGCTCTCTCAGACGAATGTTGAGCTCTTTACAAACCAAGCTCAACAATTCTCTACCTCAGCGTTTTGTGGAGTCTGAAGAATCATCTGAAGCAAATGCCTCTCCTAGTCTTGAAAACAAAAATATTGCTGAGACAGAAGAATACATGAAGATACGTGAACATGAGGAACCACATGATCCATCATTGGAGGATAAATTCAGAGCAGAAATTAGCAGAGTACTGGAGGAAAGCCTGGACTTCTGGTTGAGATTCAGTACATCATATCATTATATGCAGAAGTTCCAAAAATCATTTGATAAAGCAAAAACTGATATGGATAAACTTACAGATGCCAAAGCGCAGGAAGGCTCAGATGCTGTGCCTTGTCAGTCAGCTAGAAAACAAGAGTCAGCTGTGCTTGAAAAGAAGTTCCGTGGCTTGAGCACTGATCTGCAGGTATGGTTGGAAAAGAATGTGCTGCTACAAGAGGAACTAGAGAGTAGATTCTCATTGCTGTGCAGCATACAAGAGGAGATATCAAAGATCACAGCATTGGGCCAACCTGATGAAGCTCATTTCACTCCTTTCCAGGCTGCAAAGTTCCAAGGAGAGGTGAGCAGTATGAAGCAAGAGAACCGCAAGGTTACCAAAGAGCTACAAGCTGGGATGGACCATGTGAGGAGCCTCCAAGTGGAGGTTGGGAGGGCTCTTTTGAAGCTGAGAGAGAATATTGAACTGTCTATAGGAAGAAGCAACCGAACACAACATAGCTTCAGATCTCT
This sequence comes from Oryza punctata, assembly GCA_000573905.2. Lineage (NCBI taxonomy): Eukaryota > Viridiplantae > Streptophyta > Magnoliopsida > Poales > Poaceae > Oryza > Oryza punctata. The sequence goes on along the minus strand of CM002488.2, from coordinate 40,156,289 downwards.
GTCAGTGAAGGCTGGAGTACCTCTTCGAACTTTCCTATTTGGTAATAAGCCAAAGAAAGCGTCGCTCTTTTCGTGCATGGGTCCTGTGATGCCAAAGCCAGTTGCTGACATGAGGTCAGGACTTTTTGGATGAGACTGGTTAGATCATTAGCTATGTCTTCTTTTCCTTTTTCTTAATGTTCTACATGAATTATCACACATGTTAATTTAAATCGTATGTTGAGGCTTTTATAGGTTTTGAGAATGTAAAAAGGATCGTGTAATCTCTTAGCATTTTTTTGGAAAGGAAATCTTGTTGTTCCCTGACTTGATTTTTTCTTTTCAATGATGTTGACTTGTGAATTGATTTGTAATATGTATATCCTCATTCCAAGATACTGAAAAAATAATAATGAATAAGTGTACGACGTTACAATCATTTGGTGCCTCAATTTGATTTATGGGGGACTTTGCGCTGAACTTCCTGGTGCGGAAGTTCCGTTTGACAAACCAAGAGTTATCTAGTATTATTGATTCGCTGTTTGCCTAACCACTAAAAAAGGTAGTGGTTCAACTGTTTTCCTAGTTGAATTATTATCTTAGGAAAGATGTAGACTCCTTAGTGCATTATACTGACTTTCTGATCAACTATTACTATCATTGAAGTCTTTTCAGTTTTTCAGGTTCCATTAGTTCATTGCCTACCATTTTGGATGAAATAGCCAAATTGGCACCTTCAGGCTTCAGTACTGTCATATATACAAACTATGTTGGCAGGTAAGAGTATGTTCAATGCGGTGTTAACAAAACTTCAAGTTACTCTTTTCAGAACAACACTGAAAGATATTAGGATGCATCTACACAAGATATTTTATATTATTTGATCATGACATTTCATTGTTATGTAATTTCCTTTTCAGGCAGTGCGATCTTGGAGAAGCTCCATGGTATCAACAAGTCTTACTTTCAAATGAAAAACAAGTGACAATGACTTTCTGCATGCAGTCATGGAGGGCATCTGTAAAGTGGCATTACTATAGATAAGTATACGAAGACTCCATCATGTTTGGTTGATGCCCCTCTAAGTCAAACTGCATCTCTATGCTCTTTTCTGTTCTGTTGACATCGGTTAAAGAAGCTCATGTCTGCTCCTCCTTAGCGCATGCCTGAGCTAGCAGATGCTATGGATAAATTTTAAATCCTGGTGGGTGAAGTCATGCACTCGACCACCCTAACAAGATATGGTTTATCGGTAAGTGTCAAGCTTTCTGAACAGATATATTTGGCAGATACTTAAACACCACCAGGATTGTCATTATACATTTCTTCTTCTGTTTGTGACATTGGGAGATCAATCTTTAGGCTGTCGATCTTTCTAATAGACCATTGGTCAAGATTCTCCAAAAAGTTAACTCTTTTGATTTTTTTCAGGAAGAGAAAAATGTCTTGTTAAATCATTAAAAAAACAAAAAAAAATCTATTTATTCATGTAGTTCATGTCATCTGATCAAAATGGCTAACATTTCTCCTCGATATTTTGTTAGATTGCGAGGTAAAGAAATATCAAATGGACTGACAGGACATGCTAAGATTCCAAATTTGAATCTCATAAAGCTCATCCAAATGTTGTAGGTCTGAATCTACTTCCGATAAAACTTCGTGGTGAAATACATGGCTTTTAATCATTTTATCATATGACTATTGATTGGTCCTTATTGAAATGCTCCGTAGTTGTTTTATCGTTCTATAATTGCATAGTAGTTTAAGTACACGACTACAACAGTACTACAAAATTGTTGCACGATGAGCTAGTTTAGAAGTTGCATATATTGTTTCTTTTAAACATAGGTCTGCAAAACCAGAGGCCTGAAATGAGTGTGCAAGATGATGGGCGTCCCAGAAATGCCAAGCCTAACAGGTCAACTTCTGAAGCTGCTTTTAAGTCCTGCCTATGTCTATCCGAGTTGCTCAGTTTAGGAACCTTTTAGAATAGGACAATCACTTCGCATTTTTGGGTTATAGTTAACGTTGGTTACAGAACCTTATGAATTATGACTATATTCTTAGATTTTTTAAAGAAAAAAAGGAAACAGAACTAAGGCATTACCTGCAACAAACTATGATTGTGTAGCTAAATGTAGTCTGCAACTATGCATGAATAAACTAAGTTGAATGTTCCAGGCCAAAATGATAGAAGTTTGTAAACTGAAGGAAATATCTAAATGATTAGCATGATCAACTGACAAATTTTTAGATTTAATTGAACACATTTTTAGACAGTTCAAGTACCAGTATACATTGAAATATGGAAGCATTTGGAGTATAGCGTGAGAATAGAGGGATCAATAGTGTACTAAGATAGGAGCAAACCAATTAAGTTAAATCAATAAAAAAAACTACTCCATGCAAGTACACTAACTAACTGACATATCCTTTTGACAACTTAAAAAGAAAGATCACCTGTTCTAGTCACATCGTGCTTGTTGCAATTCCATGCTCGCGTTTGTTTCATGAGTAAACATTCTAGCTTATTAGCCATCTTCTTAACCACCCTGTTCAGTATTTTTCTTCTGCTTCAAGAGGCGAGTGATGGGATTCCTCCTTTTTTCCTAGTCCTCTGATATAATGCAAATCGTGCAACAATGAACCCTATAAGATCTTTGAAAATGGCATATGTACAAGTATCTCTGTATCAAACTGTCTTGGAATATTGGAGGGAAAGCATCTCTAGTTTTCTTTTTAAAAAAGCATCTCTAGTTTATCTAATAGTAGCACTACGTACATCTCATTCTCATGGGCTACGTACATGGACGTTGGTACAGCATAAAAGATAAGGAACACTAGGTGGAGCACTGGAGCTCTAGCCGATTCGATGTTAAAGTTTGGCATGTTGAGACAGGGGATCAGAGTATGCTTCTGGCAAACAGCATATCTTTGTCTAACTACAGTATGCATTCTATACTTTTCATTTCCCTCTCTAGATCTCTCACTCTCAGAGTCACTCTCTCAGAGAGAGAATGGTCCAGTTTCAGTTAGTGTTGATTACTATTCTGTTTTTCTCAGTAAGTGGATTTAATTGGCAATATATGAAGTGAAGTCAAAGGTCAAAACATGGGGGTTCTAAAAGATTGGTGCTGTGTTTGACAGGTGCTGTCAAAGTTTGTCAAGAAGTGTATTTCGATAAGGCCTTCTTTCTGTTTCTGTTTGTCGATTTGCTTAGAAGTTTTCAGTTACCTAATTGGTGTACTTCTTAAAATTAGAAACACGCATACCCATTAAATCATCTTATTCATGTTTCCTGCCGTGAAAACAAAATTGTCCGGAACGTACTTGCCGACGTTCCATACACGCAAAAATATCTTGCAGTAAGCTGTAGCTCCGTACCTTATTGATATGATTTTATACAGAAAGGTCCCTGGCATCAACTTCCTTGTGTTAATCAATGTGTAATTAGTTGGAGCATATTCCCTAGCTGTGACACCTATGCTCATTCCTCTAAATTGTTAACTTCAGCATGACTTTTATGAAAGGGGGCTAATGAGAATATTTCGCGGGCTTTTGTTTTCAAGGCAAAAGCATCTAGTTTCCAATGGCACCTTCCATTCATTCATAAATAAAAGGGGTAAAACAACCTTTTTAAGGACTATTGCCTATGCCATACAATTCAGCAGTACAAATATTCCGGTAGATGCTCTTCAGTCTAGGCAATCTTCTAATGGCCAGATGGGCAATGATATGTGAATCTGTTGAGTGTAAATAACTCCTGTAAAGGGGAAATAGCATAAAATCTTGGCCGTTGGATTTTACATCAGCGGCTGATATCACCTAACCGTTGTAGCAAGTAAATTTATCAACATCATCAGGAAATCTGACTTTGTACCAGGGAGAAAAGTCAGATGCCCTGTATACGCATAGTTTCAACCTCCTACAGTCCTACTAGTTGCTCTACCTTGTATAGGAGTAGTGGAGATGTGACCAGTCTCGGTCTTGCAGTACATAATCTTTTTTTCTTTTTTGTTTTCTTTTAACAAGACACACCATCTAAATTCGATTTGACTTGTGAAATGAGTTCGGATACAGTACATCGGTATAGTTCGCGTGGGACCTGATAAGATTTTTGTACTGCATGGACGGGTGAGCGGTGACCCTACCACCTCTCACAGTGCATGACACCATGAGCCAGCGCACAGAACGCGCCATGCCCTTCCCCTTCTTATACCGTGCCCCTCCACATGAGCTTCCCCTCAAGCACACAATTCGCCCGAAGTCCCAAGGCTTTTTACGTCCAAACTAAAAAGAAGCCATGTTCCGCCATTCCTCCTCTGCCTCGTCGGCGGCCTCCTATGGCAGCGACGTCAGCTTCGTGCACCACTCGTCGGCGGCCGCCTTGCCCGCCGTCCCGACGCAGATCCCTCGCGCCGGCGGCGGCTACCTCGACGGCAATGTTAGCGGCGGGTTCCCTCACTTCGGAGGCGCAACGGCGGCGTCGTCGCCGCCGTCCTACTCCTCGTCGCTCCCTGCGTCCTACTACAACAATAACATCCAGAGGAGCATCAGCTCGCACTCTCTCCCGCATCACCTCCAGCTCACCGACCACCTCGGCGGTGCATTCTTCTCGTCGTCCTCCTCCTCGTCCCACCAGCTGCCGCTACCGCCGCCGCTCTCCTCCTCGCCGTCCTCCTCCTCCGGCGACCTCTTCGAGTTCACTTCGCCGTGCCCCGTCCGCCGCGTCTTCAGCACCGGCGATCTCCAGGTACGTACTAGCTGCACTGCATGCAACGGCGCTCACTTCCGGTCGAGCAGCGTGCAAGCTGACTCCGTGACTTGTCCTGACAAAAAAACAGGGGATGAACGGATCGTCGCCGCCGCGGCCTCTCCCGTCCGGCGAAAGCTGCGGCCAAGACGGCGGCGGGCCATTCTCGCAGAAGGTTGGGCGGTACAGTGCCGAGGAGAGGAAGGAGAGGATCGAGAGGTACCGCGTGAAGCGGCATCAGAGAAACTTCAACAAGAAGATCACTGTACCATTCCTCTCCTCCACACTCAAAATTGCACTCTCGATCTCTCTCGAGATCGATCGCCATTATTCGTTTTTGACTGTGGCGGTGTGTGTGCCAGTACGCGTGCAGGAAGACGCTGGCGGATAGCCGGCCGAGGGTGAAAGGCCGGTTCGCGAGGAACGGTGAGGCCGATGCGGATGGCGACGAGCGGGAGGCGTTCGACGCGAGCTACGACTACTCAGCCGCCGGTTACAGCGACTACCGCAGCGGCAGCAACAGCAGCAGCGTCAGCAGCTGCTACAATTACAACCGCAAGGACGGCGCCGCGACGGCAGCGTCGTCGTTCGTCGGCGGCAGCGACAATGGCGAGTGGTGGTGGCGTGCGCCGGGCGCCACCACCGCCGAGGCGGAGCGGCAGCGGCAGGCCGGCTTCGACGTCGACGAGGAGATATGGGCCACCCTCGGCGACATGCTGTCCGTGAACCTCGCCTCGTAGTACGCAGTCGCCGCCGATCAGGGAGCGAGCTGGAGATCGATCTACCGGCGGAGGCCGGCGTCGTTGGTGGTGGTCGGTGGGGTCCGGTACGTGTTCGAGCTAGCACGAGAGCGCACTAGCTAGCTCAGGGTGGCGGGCGCGCGCGGGCGGGCCGGGCGACCGGTGCGCAGCGCAGTGGTGCGCCAGCGCCAGTGCAGCGCGCGAGAGGAGGTCAGGTCAGGTCAGGTCAGAGTGGCGTCGTTGACCTTCCCTTGCGTGTATTATTGTAACTTTCGCCAGAAACATCATGAAAGCTGGGGAAAAAAAAAGGGACAAAAAGAAGCCTTCTCGCGTGACCAAACACTGAGAACAACTTGTACTGCTCCGTGATTTCCCAGTTACTTCCACAAAGCCCCCCGAGCAACCAAACGTAGCTGCACGACTGAACGAGACCGAATCCTCCTCCTTGTTAGTGCTGCTCGCACCCTGCAGCGCAAGCTAGCGTCCGTGCTCGTCTCGTCTAATAAAAAGTTTTATTACCAAACGATCAAGTGTGACGCGATGTGACATGCCATGCAGTTCCCACTCGTATTTGATTCAGGCTTCGGTGGTGGGGGTTGGGATTATTGGGTTGGTTCCCTTCATGTGGGAGATGGCGAAACGGCGAGGTCAAACGGGTGCGGATCGCTGTCGGCGAGGTCGCTGCCACAGGCGAGGCGTCCGTGACGCGCAACCATCTGCTGGACAGATCGATCGATTTCCCTCCCTCCCCATGGCGATTGTCTCTCGGCTTTGTTTGCATTGGGTGAGAGGGTTTAATGGCCGCCTTTGCCTCTCTCGTCGCGAGTTCCCATTGGCCTGCCTACCTGCACGCGTGCGGACACGTGATCCGCCCTACAGTTTTGGTTAGCTGTTCGGTAAGGGGGCCGTCTCCCTCTTTCCCCCACGAACTGCGTGGACTAGCTAGCGGTGGTGGTCGAGCAATTCCCAAGAATTCCGGCCGGCGATTGCAAATGTGCAGGGGTATTTTGTTATGAAATCTGGTGACATGGAACGAGAGTTGGAGCATGTATGCTTTTCTTTAAAAAAAAAGAATTTTGCCACTCAACAATGAAGGGTTCAAACACCATTACCAAATACGCATACATGGATGTGTTTTAACTAGGTTAGTGAGACCACAGATTTCCGGATGATTCTTGAGCGTATCTTCAAGGGGATGTACTTGGTTGTATTATTTGATATGGGTTGGGAAATGGGAGCTAATCCTCCATATACACAAAATAAAACGGTGAATTTGTACATGCACGACTAATTAACTATTAACTAAATAAAACTTAAAATAATTAATATGATTATTTAAAGCAATCTTCCTATATAAAATTTTTATAAAACACATATATGTTTAGTAGTTTGAAAAATGTGCACGTGAAAAAGAAGAGGGTAGAATTGGGAAAGGGAAGAAAAGGACACACCTTAGAAGTATGTTTATTTGATGTGTATGTATCTTCCATGTAATCGGATCGAAAAAATTAACATTTTTGGATATTTTTGGGCATATATCCTACTTGTGCAGAATCCAACTTGTTGGGTGAACCGGACGACCGGTGAAATGATGTTTCTACTTTCTCGCCTCTAGCTTACTAGTTTTTTTAGATAATGGAAGTTTTTATTGTACTCAATCAATTACATCAAGGTGATACAATTTTCCTGAGAACACTCCCGACCTCTGCATAATTAAGATGCACATAGCCGAACATACAAAAAGAAAAAAGAATGGCATGAAGTATCGAGGACCATCAATACAAAGACTAAATCGCCACCCATGAACAACTCATTGGCCATCTCCTCCAAAAGCACGGAGTATTAAGAGCTACCAATCCTAAGATTAGATCGTCACCTATATCCCTAGGTAAAAAACTCCTTGACCACCTTCTCCAAATGTAGACATGCCGCAATCACCATATCCTGCGAGCCAGGTTTATGTAGGATAGCCCATATACGAAGCCAATGGATAAGAGAATATATAACCTACAAAGGTGAAGATATGACTTTTTTTTAATAAAAAATCACATTATTCCTGCATAGCCAAAGCGACCAACAAGTAGCATACGCTCATAACAGGACATGTGCTTTCAAATTATTATGAATTCCAGCAAGCCAGCTCCCGAACATATGCGCTACACAATGCGGTGGAGGAAGATCAGATGCTACTTGGATGATGGACCAAACAGAATGGGCAAAACAACATTCGAAGAAAAGATGTCTAATTGTCTTGTAATTGCAACAAAAACAACCGTTCTTGTTGCCTTGCCATTTTCTTTTTGTCAAACTATCCTTTGTTAACACCACTCCATGACGCAAGTACCAAAGAAAAATCTTAACTTTTAGGGGTATCTTTAATTTCCAAAGACGCTTATTAATATAGGGAACATTGTTGTGAATTAGAGCTAGATAATGAGACTTCACCGAGAACTCCCCATTTGAGGTTAAGTTCCAATGAAACTCGTCTTGCTCCTGAGTTAGTTGAAAACTAGTGATACTTGGTAATAAATTATCCCATGCCGCTAGTTTTGATCCTATAAGGTCTATTCTCCATGAAAAAGATGGAGGATTGGTTTCAAAGACTTGTGCAACTGTAGCCTGCTTATGCCTAACTATGTTGTAAAGGCAAGGATATTGTTCTTTCAAGGTTGAATTGCCCAACCATTTGCCTTCCCAAAACCTGATTTGGGAGCCATCTTTAATTATAAAGGATCCAAAACGGAAAAAGTCATGTTTCACCTTCATGAGGCTAGACCAAAAGTACGAGTTCCCGGCCTTCCACTGAGCTTGAGAAAGAGGTTTATCACATAGATGCTTATTACATATCAACTGTTGCCAAATCCCTTCCATGCAGAGCAACTTGAATAACCACTTACTAAGTAGAGCCATATTCTTAATTTCCAAATCATGAATTCCTAATCCCCCTTGTTCCTTGGGGCGGCACAATATGTTCCATTTAGCTAGACGGTACTTTTTTTTTCTGATCATTACTTTGCCAGTAAAACCTGGAGTGAAAGTAGTCAAGCTTTGTAAGTATCCCCCTTGGTATTGCAAATATTGACATCATATACAACGGGAGGCTACTTAGCATTCAATGTTAGCCGTCCTCCGGTGGATAGGAGTTTTCCTTTCCAACTGCTTAGACATTTTTCAAAGCGTTCTACCACCTCTTTCCAATCGACATTTCTTAATCTCCTATAATGAATAGGGACACCCAGATACCGAAATGAAAATTGACCAGTGCAGCAACCAAAGAGTTCCATGTATTCATTTTCAAACTCTTTCGCTTCACCAAAGCAATATAATCCACTTTTATGGAAATTTATCTTAAGACCTGATAATTGCTCAAAGACAAAAAGCAACAGCTTCAAATTACGAGCTTTTTCTAGGTCATGATCCATAAGAGAACCGTATCATCGGCGTATTGCAAGATAGAGAGACCAGCATTAATTAGATGTGGTACTACTCCTGCAATTTGCCTATCTATTTTGGCTTATTAATCAATACAGCCAACATGTCAGCTAAATTATTAAATAATATGGGTGATAAGGGATCACCTTGACGTACCCCTTTCTGTGTCTGAAGAATATATCCAACTTCGTCATTAACCTTGACCGCTACGCTTTTACGTGGAATGTTGTTTCTACTTGATTTTGTCTACTGTGGAGGAGCTCAGTGACTAGGTGAGGTCGTTAGGGTTGAGAAAAGAAAAACAGAAGTGGTGCAAAGGATTGCTCCATCTGTCACTAAATATTAATATTTCTAGATTGTTTAGCTATTAAGGTTAAGAGAAAAATATTATGTTTCAGTTACCTCCTTGATCAAATTTTAAATTGCTTATATTATTCCCCAAGTATCTAATCACTCCATCCTAAAATATAACAACTTTTAGCATTCAAAATTTATCCCAAAATATAACAATTTCTCCACCAACCTTCTTTTCTCAACCAATCACAACCCTCCACCATTCAATTTTCCCACCTACCTCCATTTCTCAACCAATCAAAATCTTCTCCCATTTAATTTTACCTACTTTCTTAATACTCGTGTCCAACACTAAAATTCCTATATTCTGGAACGAAGGGAGTAATTGGCTAAAAATACTTAAATTCCTGTGTATTAGAATCAGTGTCCCAAAAATATTTATATTGCGTATAAAATTTGAATCTTGTATATTACAATCATTGTCCCACTAGAATTACTTATATTGCGTACAAAATTTAATCCTACGTATGTTTGTATTTGTGAACGGAGGGAGTGGGAATTGGGAGAACTAGGAGGTAATGGACACAGTGGCATACTGGCATCACTCATACATAGGAGGAAATAGGAATGTTGACTTCCTCCATTCTCTGATAGATATTTTTCTTGAACACTTACAATTAAACTTCAAAATATAGCTATTTTATTTATGAACATAACATAGTTATTTTAAATATAACTGTGAATATATGGTTAGAATAGGCCATAATTAAATGTGTGCACAGAAAATTGTATGTCTGACTATCTCTATTGATGTCCTTAACAACAAATAAGAATAATAACATGTAGGGTATGTTTTAGTTAATAAGTGGAGACATGTTTCAGTCATTTGGGATGTTTGTACAATTGATCCAATGTCCTAGAATTGAACTGAAACCCCTCAAAATTTTAGCTAAAACAGGATGTGGATTTTCATCCCTCGAGGGGATATCCCCTTGTTATTTACATGTTATCTAAATAGTTATCAAAAAATTTGAAAAAAATTAATAAGATAGATTAATATGAAATATATCACTCCACAAACATGCAAGGTCAACTTTGACTTCTACAAGTTGCAACAAAAAGAACAAATTAAATTGAAAATAGTTATTGTACATTCGCGTACATATTTATTATTTTTGTTACAATTTATAGAAATTGAATTTTAACTTGCATGTTTGTGAAGTAATATATTTCATATTAATCTATCTTGCTAAATTTTTTCAAAATTTTTTATGACTATTTAGGTGACATGCACGGAACCAGGGGATATCATGCTAAAACAATATATAGAAATACTGATATTTTTGTCCTTTTTTTTTTTTACAAGAAGACTGATTGCTTCCTTAGGAACGGCATTCCCGGATTCTTATCATTTTTAGCTTTGTGGATGTCATGTCTCTATAAGACAAAAGAGCATATATGGGGATAAAATTGCGGCTAAAATTTCTGGACGAAGATAAACCGAGTTATCGCAAACAGATTACACCGGGAAAAATTCGATTCGCAGGAGCTCAGATACAATTAACTCTATTAGAACACCCTTTTGACCACCCAAAAGAATCCCAAAATTTTATCACCAAAGAACATTTAAAGCGGGAACTAGTAGCGCCTCCAAATGTAGCTCGAAAATGAAATGTAGCGAAAGGACATGGCAAGACAATCACCCAACGGGCAAGAGAGAATTCAGTTCCAATCCTCGCCTCTATCTCGAGCTCGATTTTGGGAATCATGCACCCATGAGTTAGAAGAAAGAAAGCAATGCAAGAACCTCCTCCAAAAAAAATCACACCTTTAGACTGATCGCAACGGGCACGATCGTCGCCGGCACCACCGCCGGCCAGGGACCAGGACATGATACCGTAAAGATGAGTCAAACAAGAATAAGAACCCAAGTGTATATATTGCGACTCAATCAATGATTAGAAGAGCAATGGAGAAGCCTCCATGCATGTTGAGTTAATGTATTATTGCTCTTGCAGTTATTAGCAGAAGCCTGCACTAATTTCTCAGATTACACTGCATCGTTGTTAGTACTGTTTAATTCCTGACTGTTGGCCTGCCAAATTTGATGAAGAAACGGTAGAAAAATGCACAGAAGTCTCCTGACTGTAAAAGAAAGAGGTTTTGAGTTTTGACGGTCAGTTGTTGTTTACAATTACAATGAGAGAAGGCAAAACAAGTGCAAATCAAACACATCTATCTACACGCATGACATAATGGCATGTGACAGCATAGGCCATTAGCTAGCCAGGATCATCACTTCGATTCAAACTCTTCTATGTGAGTGTTTATACTTTTGCATGTGACTATGGGATTCATGTGATCAGTTGCTTGATTTAATTATGTCATGAAAGTGACCATTGCATCTTTGCACTGACAGGAAGGAGGTCGGCATCTCCCTAATCCCTATATACCGCGGGCTACCAATAAGCTAAGTACCGTGTTTTTTTATATAATTTAGTTACAACATCAGACATTCTGCAAGCTCACATGAAGGCCATTTTTAGCTCTTGCTTTTCTGTCAAGTAAGTTTCCAAAGGCATGCAAATGGCTTCTAATGCTGCATATAGGTTAGGGATGAGGAAAGGAGATTATTATGCTAGGAGAGCCCTATAATTAAGGGCGCACTAATTCTCCCACTTCCTTAGTATATATTTTAGAGCAAGCAGAAGCTGAATCTCTCTGCCCCTATCTCTCTCTGACTCTTTGGAATTCTAGCTTTGAGCAAGGCTATCTCTCTTTCCCTCTCTCCGTAGAGGCGGGGAGGGTGGCTGCCGAATCTTTGTCGGCCGGTAAGCAGAGTACTTTGTGCAGATAATCTATCTTAACTAGCTATGATTTCAAGTGTAATTAGTACTCTTTTTGGCACAAGTTCTTGTGCTAAGTTCATGTACCAATTTTGTAATTGCTGTTGCTGAACGTGCGACTATAGAATATAGTCAAAATGCCGCCTCCCTCTTTCAGCTAAGCTGAGTCATTTTTTTTTTCTTTTGTTCAGCTAACGCCGCTCGACATTTGATGTTGGCTAATGTGCTATTCTTCAGGTAGATTAGCTAGCTAGCTACTTAGCTTCATGATGATTACAATTGGAGCGATGCTCCGATATTCTCTATTTATAATATTCTATTAACAGTAATATTAAGAAAAAAATTAGTAATTTATTAATACAATGATTACTAGTAACTTTACCATTTATGTTTTTTCCCGACTACATCGATATGTGGTTATCCATTTGGCATTACTCATATTCCATCAAAAAGTCAAAAAAGAAGGGAAAAAATTTAGATACTATTAAATGATAATTATACCCCTATTTTTTGGATAATAATACCCCTCTACATTTCTACTACCGCTAACTAGGGTGGTAGTAGAAAGCAATCTGAACCATTGATCAAATGTGATCAATGGTTCAGATTGCTTTCTACTACCAGTAGAAAGCAGCGGAGTGAGACTCTTACAATTAATGAAGAGAATGTGACCAGCAATGGTGTGTAACGGCAAAGCATATTTGTAGTAGCATGCAAAATAATCACGAAACCATTTACAATTAGAAGCACCAAACCACTTTCTCAAGTGGAGGAGGAAGGAAGAACAAGGGAATCATGTGAGGTGTTGCATTCCCTCTCTATATAGTATTGTGGAGATTGCTTACACAAGTGTAAGGCCCAAAGAATCAAATGATGGCCTTGCTTTCACGGATAAATCAATCATAAGCAAAACACATGGCATGAATTAACATCTAAAAGTGCACACTTGGATGCTATTGTTGACCCTAGTAAGAAATGTAGGGTACTAGCCCACCCTAACCACTTCACCAATAAGCAAGCTCTTACTTGAGGTTAGAACAAAAAACAAAAAGATATGATCTTTGCGCACTCCAGCGAGGGATCTTGATTGGAAAAGTATCATTAATTTGTTTAAGGACGGATTCAAGATTAAGGACAAACAGGACAACGAATGTGACAATGAGGTCAAAAGATTTCTGCAGAAATTCCTTCAGGGGGCGGGGGGGGGGGGGGGGGCGGGGGGGCGGGGGAGAACAAGGTAAAAAAATGGAATCAGCAAAGGAGAAAAACTACTATTTAGAAATGCTAAGTGACAACACAAAGTTGAATTTGTTTAGTGGTAATTGGTACTGAAAGTGTTCTAAGTAATTCCCGCAAATGGAAATTGTAAACTAGCTAGCTAGTGATTCCTTGCCACTTGTTAGCTATTAAACGCAATTAGGTGTAGTAGCTTAAGCATTTTGGGGTCATGCATGACAGCAGCTGAAATGGAACACACCAAGATTTTGTTGGATGGTCAAAGAACTTCAGCAGACAGAGATTTCCCAAGTGAAAAGAACATGATCATTTTGTTGTTTTCGTGTGAAAGTCTCTATCACAGTTACCACCCGCAGTAAAAAAACATGCATGATGTAGCGTCAAAAAACATGGTATATACAAAGGTGATGTTACTGATGTGAGATGATGGTTAAGATAACGCGGTAAACCTATTGGATGGCAATGAGCGGGTAAATGTTAAGATCGTCCAAGAGAATCAATGATAACGTCATGAAGACGAAGAAATGCATTCCTCTTTAAAGAGTAGAATGTATGAAGGGTTATTTAACTTTTTTAGGTGTGCCATGTACTAGATCACTATACTTTCAAAATCCACATCTATCATTAATGTAAGTTAAGTCATTTATTTGCCCATCTAAGACCCCCATCCTTTGGTTTGTTCCATATTCATGGAATAAGCTAAACGATATATTTACAAACGGAAAATAATTTGTGAATCTTAAAAAATTAAATTCGATAAAAAACCTCAAAATCAACTCTAAATTTAAGATTAAAAATTCAAATTTTAGTTGATAAGAATAAGCATAAGCGAAAAGATGAGGTTATAAATATCCACGCGAGCATACCTTGTACATATAGTATATGTGTCAGCTATGATCGCAAAATTTACTTTGGACATGTGCAGAAAATCGCATGCGTGTTTTCCCTCTCACAGTGCTACCATTTGGAAATACACGAAGTGGGAGAACCAAATCATTTCACTTGTACCTGTTTTGATGAGTTCTTATAAATCTTAGTCCTCTCTCTCGCTTGCCATCAAACCCAACATCGATGGCGGCGACAAGCCATGAATATAAACAGCGACGGAGGTAAAATCCTAGGTGGTGGTAGCGACAACAAGCTATGAATATAGACAACAATGGATGTGAAATCCTAGGTGGTGGCAGCGACAACAAGCTATGAATATAGATAACGATGAATGTGAAATCCTATGAGGCAGTAGCTAGGGTGTGTAGCGACTGCGGATGTCTAGATACATTTTTTTTCAATCCTAGATGACATCCTATGTGTACAAGGTATCTCATGTGATGACTAAATGATCTACTTAACTCACATTAATGATCCAAATATGAATTTTAAAAGTAGAATGACCTATATAACACACCTAAACAAGTTGGATGATCCTCCATGCATTTTGCTCTCTATTTTTTTAAAGAACTGCACTCTTACGCAAAATTGTTATGGCTACTTATTTTTTAAAAAATACCCATGTATAAAGATGCTATAAGTAAGAAAAAACTAATTCAGCAAATATTATTTTTGGAATGGAAAGGATAATACAAAACTTAAGTTTAAAAAACATTTTCATTCTTCGCTTCAATTGTAAAATAGGTGAACGTTATTTTTTTAAAAAAAATGGCACAGGTACTATACACATATACCAGAGTTTTTTTATCAGGGAAATGGTAGACTTAGGATTTCTTCCGAACTTGTACAGACACCTAACCTCATCTAAATTCTCTCTTTTTTTGACATAATCCAAGTTCATATTTATGATGACACGCGAAACTTTTTAACAGTTTTTTCATAATAAAATTTTTGTACGTATACCATTGCTAAAGAAAAGAACACATTGAATTGTACACTGAAATTACTGCGTTTTGTTTCTAAAAAAAAAAAGAAATTACTACGTTTCAGAAGGCCCATTAAGATAATCACTTCCATAGACGAGACGGACCCAGCCCAAACTGCATGGGCCTCCATAGATAGATCCAAACCAAGATGGACCGAAAGGATGAAGCCCACTACCTCCTAAATCCACTCCCCATCTTCCCTGTCGGTTCTACTGTCAAGTCCCCCACCTCGCAGTCGCAGAGTGCTAGCGGCGCTCACCTCTCGCCGTCTCCGCGCCTCTCCGGCGACGGCGGCAACCGCGCGCCCGCCTCCCGTTGGCGACGCGCCTCCTCACCGGCCCCCACCTTTGCGGGCGCTCCCAGCGTACTGCGTGGCTGCTGTCAGATCCAGGCCGTCAGGCTCTACCCCGCCCTTCTCGTCGGAGGGTAGGGTTTGTGCGACCCGGCGACGGCGAGCTCGGTCTCCCATCCGTCGGACGGGAGCGCGTACCTACAGAACCCTCTGAGTGTCGCGAGCACAGTTCCTCGCAGGGAGAGCGCAAGCCCGAGGTGAGTCCGCTGAATCTGCCATCCATACATTCTGTAGCTTGTGTCCTCTGTTATCTGCGTTGGTATACAGCGACAGATTTCTGTTCGATGAAATGACGCCTCCATTTTGTCTAGTAAACGTAGCACGCTGTGCATCTGCGGTGATGTACTGCGAGGGCTTTCTGTTCGATGAGATGCCGCCTCCATTTTGTCTAGTAACCGAAGCACGTCGTGCATCCGTTTGGATCTGTTGGGGATCGGATGAACTTAGGGCCTATATGCTCAGATGGTTTTATATGGTTTTCGTTGATACTTTCAATGCAAACTTGTGCTGAATTGACTTAAACGATGTAGGGTGCACTATAGACTCTCAGGGGCGAATCTAGAACGAAAATTACCGGGTGTCCTGTACCTATGAATTATGGATCTAATACCGTGTTTACATGGTAACATGATCTAGGATTAATAGGATTTCAAAGTTTAGTCTGTGCCTGTGCATCACATGGCATGTACGTGGATTCGCCCCTGTAGCCTCGTACCCTTAACAATTTTATGATTTGGCCTTGTTTAGAGCCCTAGCATAGACGACATGTTCATATATCAGAAATGATGCATTGGATTTAAAGTGCTACCTTTCTATTATGGGATAACACAGGTTCCTCACCCTCTCTATGATGGTAGCTAATTACAACAAAAATCAGAGAAGAGATTGTTATTTTAGGATGTTCTCAAAAGCATGTGGGAAAGGAACCAATGTAGCATAACACAAATGGCCACCTCAACTTGAAAAAAAGGTTTTTACAATGCTAACACAAATGACACCTTTTTTTGGTAATATCTGAATTAACTTCTATGTCCAATGTGCTGTGTCCACAACACCCTTTTTTTTGTAACATCTGAATTAACATTTTCTTCGTTGGAAGATTTATTTCATATCTGGCAAGCCTGATTGGGGAAGGACAGAAAATCTGGTGTTTTGCTTGATTTACTTTCTTTATCTTTTTTTTTCCATCAAACTGCTTATTTATTATTTTATTGTACAATGTAGAAAGAAGTGTATCAACTTGTTTGTTCAACTCCGAGTCTATTTGTGAATCAGCCTGATTCTCTCGCCAAATTGTGTATGATGTTATATTGTGATCAAAACTTTCAGATAGCTGTTTCTGAAACAGATTTGGGAAGCTGAGTTCTAATTAATCGAATTTTTATGAGTTAGTTTTAAGGAATATATATTTAGCTACTATTTGTTTTCTAATAAATGTTAATACAATTTTTTTTAGATTTGAGTTGTACTTTCGTCTGGGAAAAAAAAACAGATACTTGTTGTTGTAGGTAGTACCTTTCTGAAACGCGTAAATTAGTTTTAGTTCAATTTAGTTGTCCATTTCTGAAATTAGAGCTAATGAAACAAGCCATGTTATATTTTTAATTGGCCTTTGTTTGTTTGAAAAATTGATCTTTAGATAAGCAGTAAATCCCCCAAATGGAACTTGACCAGTTGATGGCCGAGTTCAGTCTCTAGTGCAGTGCTGAAATTGGCAGCAGATAACCGGCAAGGGTTAGATGCAGTGCCAATTTTGCTGGCTCAGGCGTATCAGAATTTCAGAGCACACCACACTTTGTTAAATTTCCTTTTTTTTGAACGGACATGCTTACTCCAGCAATACCTACCACTGCTATACTGAGACCTGCCATGTATCATGGAACCATCATGTCACATGTGTGAACTACCGGTGCTTCTAGCTTCCTGGATGCTCACCAATGCCTTTTATGTTTCTTCATATGTTACATTAGCTTTGAAGTGATTGGTTCATGGTTACTTATTCTGTGGACTAAGCTTGCTTATGATTTGTTAGTTTGGGAATGTTCCGTTGTTTCTTATATCCTCCCTGTGCCAGGCTGTTGTAGCTACATAGAAGGACAACTGATACGGTATTTAGGTCATGGAGGAGATCCATAGCATGCAAGAATCAGAGACTGTATCTGTCGTCAAAGTTGCCAGAGAGCCTGCCATCATTATCAATGGTGTTCCAGACTTGCCTCCTGATGTAGCATCCGAATCTCAACCTGAACCAAGTAATGCTGCAGAACCTCAAGTTGATCATCGTTTTGGTGAATGGCTAGAAGGGCGGAAAGTAAGGAAACCTTTTGGGGACAAGTATTTTGTAGGGAAAGTGGACAAGTATGACAGTGAAAGCAACTGGTACAATGTTGTCTACCAAGATGGAGACCAGGAAGATCTCGAGTGGAACGAAGTGGAGGAGGTCCTGCTGCCATTGGACATAACTATTCCGCTTAAAACACTTATTTCGGATAAATTCGGACTTCAAAGTACAGTTCCTGTCGTCAAACCTAAAGTGGGTAGACCAAGAAAAGTCTATGCTATAACGGATGGCAATGCAAACAATGCTATGGAAGATCAGATGATGACTGGAGCGGCAAATGAACATCAATCAAATAACTTACTAGCGTTGGTTCCAGCATCTACATCCAATGATGCATCGGGTGGCCACTTAGTGACAGTCACAGCAGGGGTAAATGCCCAGGCATATGTGAACGCTAGTAATCAACCTAGAAAAAGGGGCAGGCCTCGAAAGGATGCAACGATGTATCCTCGAAAGGATGCAACTATTCCTGCCAATACTCAGCCTAAAAAAAGAGGCAGGCCTCCAAAAAATCGGAATTTGTCTGGAAATGCTCAGAGTGCAGAATGCACACCGAATTCTCTGGCTATTGTTCCAGTGCAAGATGCAAGGAGACAGAATAGTGTTCTTATACGCAATGCACAGACAGCCAGGGCAGAAAAACTGGCTAAGGCAGAAAGACTGAAGAGAGAAAATATGCATGTTCAAGGCGCACCACCTGGAACTCAATTTTTCTAACAACCATTCCTGCTGTTCCAATACATATATCTGTAGACATTCCAGAATCTATGCACGATGGTGACACTAGCTTTTAACATATATTTTGTACAATCCAGCGTAGAGCAAAACTTGTAAGACTATATTTGCTATCCCAATGCTATCGTATTTCTTTCCTATACAAGTATATCTGCAATCTGTTTAGACTTCTTTTGGTATGGTCTTAAAAGTTTTCCTTGTGGAAATGGAATCTAGTTGTGGTTGTCTGGCTGAATTCTTTTGAAAGATCCTTGAGTTGTTTCGTGAGTGTTGGAGATCCACAATAGAAAACACCTGCATATTTATGAATTTGTTAACTACCCTTACTGCAAAGCTGAAAATTGTTGCATCGACGATGTTCGTGAAAAAGAGGCTCACCTATACGTGAGTTTTTGTGGGCATTCGCCAAGTCAGAGAACACCTTTCTCCAGTTAGGCCTCGCAAAATGTGTGCGAATCTGCAACAGATCAATCAGAAATAAGAGGAATATACTGGAAATAAATAAGTATGTCAGATAGAAGAGGGGAAGATGTCAAATACCCTGCTGCCGGAGACGATATCCACACCATTTTTGGCATGTTGAAGTGACTGGACCATGGCAATCAAAGCTGACCTTGCGTCTCCTTCTTCATACACGCTGGTCAGGTAATTGTGCATCTCTATAACATTCTGCAATTCCCACATATTAGTTTATGTTCTATCTATGACTGAAGGAACTATGGAAATTTGAAAATGCAATGAAGAATTGAGAGTGAGACGGTACATTGTGATCACTTTCAGCGACATCGTTCATGACTCCTTTAAACCACTCGAAGGATCCTTGCTCTCTGGTCACCCAGTAGAAGTAAGCTCTTCCTGGCCCATTGTTCTTGAAGCTGCCTATCTCAGAACCATGTATGCTTTCCACCTCCTGTTGCCATCAACTCATTTTAGTTATCTATTTCGTCCAGTTATACAACATTGTATGAAATAAGGAAATAATACTTATCAGGGAAGAGTTTTACTTCGTTGGATTTAATGTTGTTCAACAGATCCTTCAGAATGCTGATGAAAGGAGTAGCACCAATTCCAAGACCAATAAGCAAAAGAATGTCATACTTCTTGTAGTTTTGCGCCGGTGCACCATAGGGCCCATCAATAAGGACCTTAGGAAACCTGAAGTAACATGGTGAAGATAACCAGGGTTAGAAAATGATTGTAGACCAAATGCATTTGGTAGGTGAAATAGAAGAGCTTCTCTAGTCACCTAGTATCCTCTGTCTGAGCGTCCGCCACAACTGTAGTTTCAAGTCTTGAAAGGGTAGCCTTCTTAGAAGTAACCTGTGCCTCGCAAGCCTACATGAATACTAGATTTAGTCCTCCATTTTTGGCAATCTGCATTATTCTTCTAGAATTGTTTAAAGAGGGAAACTAAGGTTGTGTTCGGGGTGTTAGGTTGGAAACACACCTCCCGCGTACGTAAAACGAAACGACGTATTTTCTTATGATTAATTAAGTATTTACTAATTTCTTTTTAAAAAATAGATTAATATGATTTTTTAAAACAACTTTTATATAGAAAATTTTTACCAAAAATGCATCGTTTATTGTTCTTGCAACTCTTTGCAGCTGTGCTGCCTCAACTGACCTTCCCAAACAGGTTTCTGAGTTCAGTCGTCCAGTCACCTAGTGTACGGATATGCACACTCAGGTAGTCATCTCCAGGTGCAGATGTGATGGAGAAGGGATGCCTGCAAAAGTAGAAAAACAGTTAGAAATATTCTCAGATAATCCGCATTTTGGACACGCATGCATGCGGCAAGGGTGAATTAATTGGTTACCATTCGAAAGGAGAGACATCAGGGCACTTCACAAACAGGTACATCCCGCTCTTGTACTTGAAACCCGGCGGCTTCTTCATGTGAAGAGAGAGCACATTTCCTGGGTAAATCGCTGCCTGCATGCGCCACACCACATCGCCAATTTTATGAGTAATAACAGGCTAACAGCTAAGAAAGAATGCATCCAGCATCCAGTTACACGGGGAAAGTATTTTCATCCTCGGGACGATATCATTTCGTTTCGTGCATGGTATTTAAATATTATAAAAAATTTTTAAAAAAATTGACAAGATAGATTAATATGAAATATATCACTCCATAAATATGCAAGTTAAAATTTAACTTCTACAATTTATAACAAAAATAACCAATATATCTGCGAATGTACATTAACTATTTTCGATTTAATTTGTTCTTTTTGGTGCAACTTGTAGAAGTCGAATTTGATTTTGTATGTTTGTAGAGTGATATATGTTTCATATTAATCTATATTGTTAAACTTTATTTAATTTTTTAATAATTATTTAGATGATATGTAAGTAACGAGATGATATCGGAATGGAAATCTATATCCAGTTACAGGAGTCACGAGTCAGTTGCTTACCTTGACAATGCTCACACGGTAGTTGTTCTCTCGAACTTTTCTGATCGTTCGCTCGCATGCATAGAAGAGCACAGGGACTATCAGGTACATCCATGTCTGCAGGAACAAGATTGACAATTTGAGATGATGTCAATTTCATGTTGCTGCTCACAACACTGCATTCACAGGAAGAGCGCCTGAGAATTTTACCGTTTTCTTGTACCACTCCCTTGTGAGGAATATGAAGTAGGAGTGCACGACGAGGAGGACGTAGGCGAGCACCAGGAGGTGGTGCGCGTACCAGAAGGCATTGAAGCCGGCGAGGTGGTGCAGCGGCGACGGCAGCTTGACGACGCTCCGGCGGAAGGAGTGCGTGGCCAGCGTGAAGGAGAAGGACATGATGATGATCATGAGGATGCCGGTGACCCCTGGGGCGCTCTCCAGCAGGTCGGCGTACGTCGGCTGCCTGTACCCGAAGTTGGAGCCCAGCGTGGCCATGAACTTGTCGCTGGGGCAGCTGATGAGCCTCGGGAAGTCGCAGGTGACGTGCGCCAGCGTGTGGACGGCGGTGGCGACGGCGATGGTCGCCGCGATCACCTTGTGGAAGTTGATGTTGTCGTCGAAGGGGATGACGTGGCTGAGCGCGGTGGACCTGAGCGTGGTGAGCGTGTTCCGGCACACGGGGAGGAGGATGAGCGCCATGTTGAGCTTGAGCACCTCGGCGGCGCCCTTGGCGACGCACACGCAGTAGCCCATCACCTGGAACGCGGCGCGCCGCTTGTACTGCTCGAACTTGTAGGCGAACAGGCCGACGTTGACGGCGAGCCACAGCGCGACGAGCCATATCCGCTTCCAGTTCTCGTGCACGAAGTCCACCGTCCTGGACACATGCCGCTTCAGCGGGCTCCTGTACCTCGACGGGATCATCGTCCTCGCCAGGCTCGACGTCGTCCGCTTCATCTTCTCCGGCGCCGCCTGCGCGCTCACCATCCCGCGCAGCAGCGTCTCCAGCTGCCAAATCTCGATGTACCCGCGGTCGTCCGGGTCCAGCTCCTCCATGATCAGCGACGCGTACGTCGCCGCGTGTCCCTTCAGCTTCGCCAGCTTGTTCGCCGACGCGCTCAGTATAATAACCTGCAAATCCATTCCAGCCAAACAAGAAAACGATATTTAATCTAGGCTAGTGATCCTCTCCATGTTCCAGAATGGCAGATGAGATCCAATCCAGAAGAATTCTTCTTCCTCACCTCCTTGACCTCATCTTCTGTGAGCATCCCATCGCCATTCTTGTCGCACCTGGATGCATCAGAGAGAGGGGGAAAAATGTCCAATTCGTCAGTAGGCGATCGATTTATCGTGTTCATCGGCTTGGAAATTAACTGGGACGGTGAGCCTTTACATGTCAAAGAAAATGCGAAGCCTCGAGTCGAAGTTCTGGTCGGTCATCTCCTCCCAGAACTCCTTGAGCTGCTCCTTGGTGATGCCGTCCTCCGGCTCCAGGTTCCTCCGCCGCGCCAGCGCCACGAACAGCTCGCCGGCGAACTCCTTGGAGTCCCCCATGCCTTTTGATGTCAAGCAGATCCACCATGAATTAACTTTTCTTAGTTCAATTAAAATCATGAATCATGGGCATTGTTAAAGATCCAAACTATCAATTAGAAATGATCCAAACTATCCAAAAAAAAGGGAGAAATAATTCGCTTAGCGCTACTTGTGTCATCTATCGCCTAACTGCCTCAAGCATGAGGCGTCGATCTAACTCCATTTTCTCCGTAAGCATGTGCAATAACAAAAGAGAAGTACATAGTACTTGTATTTTGTTGTACCATTTCGCAAGGCATAAGCATTAATTTGAAGGTATTGTTGGGGAGTAAACAGCCGATCTCAGTTAGGCAGAGCTGTCCCTGCCAACTCTTTGGGCAAAGATGAACAGTTCACGGCATCATCACACCACTGTTGCAGAGCATAAAAATGATTGATAAAAAACAAAAAAGATGGCGCCAACACAATATTCCTTCAACCAGAGATTTTTTTGCCCTTCTTATTAGCAGCAACTAATCGCCTTTTGGAATTGAATTTTACGGTTTCTGGATCACACCGTCGGTCGATCGGTAGCTAGGCGGAGGCAGGAAGCAGCGCTGGGACTCACCGATGCACTTGCCGAAGCTCTCCTTGGGGAGGCGGCCGTTGCGGTTCATCTCGTCGAAGCGGCGCTCGACGGACTTCCACCCCTCCTTCCCGCCGGACGTCTTGTCGAGGAAGCGGAGTCCCCGGAGCCCCACCTGCGCGCTGGACTGCATCCGCGTCATCCTCCCGCCCCCGGGCCGCATCCCCATCCCGGCCACCCCCTCCGGCACCTTCATCGACACCCTCGACGCGAACTGCCTCACCCCTGACGCCAGCCTCGACGGCTGCTTCATCAACCCCCGCGCGAACCCGCCGGCTGCCGCACCCGCCCCCGGCGGCCTCGGCAACCCCGACGGGTGCTGCTGCGCCGCCCTCCCGTCCACCGGCGACTGGTGATCGTACGGCGACGCCATCCACAACACGCAATGCCGCACGCCCCGCCGGCCGGCTCACCGGAGTACGGACGGTGGCCGGTGGGACCCGCCCGCCAAGGGAGGTGGTGGTGGTGGTAGGCTACTACTACTAGACGACTACTACTTCTCGGGCGATGAGAAGGGGAGAGACAGGTATGGCGGGTAACATGCGCGGGTGTCGTCTCCAGTTATAGCCGTTGCGACGACGCCGCGACGGCGTGCACAGCTGCTGCTGCGCGGGGGGAGATCTCCACCGTCGGATACGATATCCACGGCTCACGTAGCATCGCGCCGCCGTATGATCGTATCTCGTCGCGGCTCGCATCGCGAGCCCTGTCTTTCTTCTCGGGCAGGCAAGGTAGGGGGACACCTGGGACGGGTGAGAGAACATTGGATGGGGAACGGACGGCTCAGGGAGGCGGGCGTTAGGTGGGGCAACTTGGCTGGCCTCTTTCTGAGCCTGACCGCGTGGGCCCGCGCCGGAAAGGGGTCAGTTGGTGCGTGTCGTGTGGTGGCCTTTGCCGCAGGTAGCTGGCATGCACCGGAAGAAATCGGAGGGTGGAAATAAACCAAAAGCGGCCCGATCGCTAGCCTAATTAACGACCCTTTCTTCATTTCTGTTAATCACTTTGTACAATACGGACCATGTTGCTCATCACTTGCTGTTCCCTCTGAAAAAGATGTTCATTTTTACTAATAGCTTGGCTAAATGTCATTAAGGTGATAGCTATATACATGCCCAAATCGCCGGTCTTTTCGACCAAGATTGCAGTTATGTACCACGTTTTGTACTTGAACAAGGGTTGCTTGGCTAGATATATACACAGCCAAAAATCTAGCTCCAGGAATATATGGTCTCTTGTTGGTAGTAGAAGCTGGAGCCACACGATTGCGCGAGCTTAGCTTGTTCGAGCAGGTGACAGGTTTGTCCTGATGTTTACAGTGGCTATTGTGTGCAAGGCCCACACTATCTTCGGCAGGAGAATCTCAAGGGTAAATTCCGTTCACTTGACGGTCATTGTCCTGATTTGTTTTTCTCACATCCACTAGTTACTGTCAGCAGCCGGGATGACCGGGAAGTTCAGGCTTGATGTGATTCTAAGGCAAGCGAATTCCATCTTTATTTCGGTCCTGACGGAATGATGGAGTTACAGATTTACAGAGAGAATGATGATCTTTGTTTATGTTTCTTTTATTTTTTATAAAAAATATGTACCCAGATGATGCCTGGACTTTGCAAGGTGGAGATCACTGATGTGTGACTGAACACGTGATTTCTGATCAACAACAGCAGCAGCAAAAATGCCTCCGGGGCCAGAAAAGCATCCGGTCCTAGTCCAGACAGTTTTGCAGTGCAGTAGATCAACTAATGCAAGGTAGTAACCAGTACCTTGCTTGGGACATGTGTGTAGTTTTGTAGAACGCATTAATATATAGCAAAGGGTGGCCATCTGAAATTATCAATTTAGTGTGGAGGGATACTGCACACGGTCTGAAAAGCCACACAAATGTGAAAGCCATCGCCTGAACTTTTGAGAAAGCCACCAATGATCTGAAATCTTGTCTGAAATTTTCTAATGGAGCATTGCATCTTTATGATCTATCATTGCAACGTCTTTAAACAGTGCAGAATTAGGAGAGCTTTACCAAGCATGCCCGCTCTTAATCGATTATAAAAACTAACCCTGATTAACACATGACAAAACAAGGACAGTAATTAATAACAAAGTCATTGTACTTGCACGTAACTAGGACATTAAGACTGCTCGGACGATTCCATTAAAAAAATTAAAGATTGCTCGGACAGTAGGACAGGATGATTAGCTCACCTATTTGCTTGCACATTGCCGTATAGAGTTCTAGACATATACATTTCTTCCCTAGTGGCAGACAACACATTACAATTCTATCAAAATTTGCATATGTCATAGTCACCGGTTCAACTCAGGTAATTCAGAAGCTTTAAGCTAATGGAAACGGCATCATTCACCAACTAATACGGAGGCACAGAAATGTGGTATTCCATTGTCCAGAAAAAAAAAATTGGCACTCGTATACAGCGGATCAATGATAGGGATGGCTTTTTGCAGCAGGATGGCGCGAAAATGCGACACCTGAAAATGACCAATAGATGACAATCGCCGGTGAGATCATCATCGTTTAACAAGTGGAGCTCGCTGTCGGTGGGTCTCTGTCGGAGGCCAAGCCGGATGGGGTGTGAAGCAAGAGCCCTGCAAAGAGAAATGGTTGTTAGCCGCACGTGCCACTGCTACTGATATTCTCAACCTTCTCTTGGCTTGCAATTGCAATGGCTGCCAGCTTTGTTGACATGACAGTGAGCAGTGATCGATCGATCAAATGTTGGTTTGGTTTTCCCTTTTGCAATCGGTTGGGGAGGAAGCTTTCATGCTTTTTCATGGCGTTTCTTCTCTTTACCTCACCAAACTGCATTGATTTTTATTGACATGATCACAGCATCGTCCTCCTCCAGGTCAGCTAGCTAGCACACCCTATTTATGATTACGGACACCGATTCTTTGACAAGGGTTATCAGAGATTCTCCTGTACGTGTATTACGCGGAAAGGCTTGACGAATTCGTAGCCATGCAGCGTTGTGCTTACCACTAAAGAAAACGAGTTGGATGGCATGGGAATAGAATGTTTAAAAGCTGCAATTGTTTATACGCCAACAAGCCGGCCGGTGGGAGAAGAACGGTTGGCATGATGTAGTACTAAGCATCTATCACGAGATGGATCGGAGGTTTGCAACGCATGTCTCGCAGATTTTAGCCGAGTCGTCGCAGAATTTGGTGCCGGGAAAATGGGCCGCACGTTGGGAGGAGACCAGAGTTCATCGACTCTAGCTAGTTGTTCAACTCCTCGCTCTGATCAACTGCTCCACTGAGCCCTCTCGTTCTAATCAACTTTTTTTTCCCATTTGTTTAAGTACGGAGACTGAACTTTATTAAACTAATAGTCTACGAGATGCAGATGCATCCCTGTTGTTGTATTCTCTACGCTTTGACATCTCAGTGGAGGTTCAGTTAACAAAAAAGAGAATGATACTTTGGAATTAGAGTAGACAGACTGATACTTTAAATGTACTAGGCACATGGTCCGGTCTCTTTCGGACCGGCTCTGTTTGCCTGTTTTTGTACCTAAACCCTATAAAGCAGGCATTTATTCTGCAAATCATATTTATGGTACCACAGAGAAATCATTTTGTCTACTTTCTCTTTTTTTGTCTGTCGCTCGAAAGATCCACTGTAAATTTTCTTAATCTTAATACACAGATACGCGAAGCGTATTAAAAGAACAGAGAAATCAATAATCCCTGGAGGGAATGTCGGCTTGTTCACTCAAATACCACCTAAATGGTTATGATAAATTCAACAAAAAAAGTTTACAACACTCATCCAATCTACATATACCACTTCACAGATTCTCAAGTGTCTAAACTTAACTCGTACATCAAGAAATGAAAAGGGAAAATCCAACATATGATTAGAATTGGTACTATTCTTGCTTGAATTTGTCTCTCTCTTTTTTCTCAATGAATAGATCGATTTTGAACTTAACTAGCTAGGTGGCTCGCGCAATTACGCGGCTAATATTTATACAAAATTATCTTTTCTACATTTAATTTTATTTAAAAATTTTAAATAACCACCTCATTTTCTTAGGACATTGAAAGACTATATCTTATCATCTCAACGTTTCAAATTTTATAGTTTTTGAAAGTGACACAGGTCGTCACCTCTTTATTTGCTTGCTCAATCTACCGTAGCTTCTATACATCCTCCTTGAAACTTTTAAAATTGGACCTTATAAATTTTAGAGTTTGTTGTCTCGTTGGGTTTCGTTTTTATAATTTTTAGAAGTCCTGTCGATTGCCGCCACTCTAGTCCTCTTTGGTCCGTCCGCCACCTCCTCTTTTTATTGTTATTGTGATTTTAAAAATCGAACATAATTATCATCGGTGTTCATCTTTAACTTTCTAGAAATCCTGCTCGTTGTCTTCGCTTTAATTTATCATCGAGATTTTAAAAATCAAACGTAATTACCATTGTAGCTTTTTTTTTATTTTCTAGAAGTTCCACCAACCACCGTGATTGTGTTGCTTAACTCCATGCCTGTCGTCACTCCTCTTAATCGTTATTAAGATTCTATTTGGGATTTTGTTTATAATTTTATGGCACTTGTCTTCACTCTTTATTATTATTAAGATTTTAAAAATTGAACGTGATTATCATTGGGGTTTATTTTTCTACTTTCAAGAAGTCCCACGAATCACCATGATCGTCCTGCTTAACAACCTATCCGTCATCTCTCCTCTTAATCGTTGTTGGGATTCTATTTAGGGTTTTTTTATAGTTTTTGGATGTTCGATCAACCGCGGTCACCATACTCCTTTACGTCACGTTGCTTTTCCCATCTTTATTATCATTTTCATCATTGTATTCTAGATGGTCTATTTTTAAAAAAATAACCATATTTTTTATTTCGATAATTTGTTAAATAAATTGTATTCCTACCTAAACTCTTATTATTATTTTTCTATTTTTGAAATTTATTTTATTTTTTATTCAGAATTTTAAATAATCTCCTGATGTGTTCAAGATGGTCTCTTCTTTCAATAGTCTTTATCTTTATTCTGAAAACTTAGTTATTTATAAGTTGTATTCCTAGTTGAACTCTTATTTTTCTTTTTTATAAATTTGGAATTCATTTTATTTTTTTAGAATTTTATTTAATCTCGTATTGTGTTCTATATTGAGTATTCTTTCGATATTTCTTATTTTTTTATTCTCGATTTCAGTTGTTTGTAAATTGTATTCTTACTTGAACTATTATTATTATTATTTTTTAAATTTAATAATTTATTTTTTATTTCAAATTTTAATTAATATTTAATTTTGTTCTACCTGGACTCTTCTTTCAATATTTTTTTTCAATTTATGTGGTAATTTCTAACCCCCACAGTGAACTAAATATAGTACACACGGTGGATTTAAATATGTTCTTTTTTACCCATTCTCAAAGCGTTTTGTATTTTTCATATTGTGTCGGAGTACTTTCATCGTCAAAAATAGATGTGTTCTCATATGTGGCCAACGTAGTGAGGTCGCATATGATAATCTTTTACATAGGCAACCCGTGCCTCCCACCATAGATCAAACTTATCGCAAGCGAGCATTCTCACGGACCACTTGTGATGCTATAGGTTTGTGATCGATGTTGTATGTTCAAATTGTTCTTTTAAGTACTATTAGTCTATAACCCATGGTATAGGTACATTGTCTTTTTATATTCTTATGAAGACGTTGTGTTTTCTTTTCCTTCTTGATTGAGCCAACATGTTTATAATTATTATTGTTAAGGTGGTCTATTACGTAATGAAATATTGTCTATTATATTATTAAGACAGCTCGAAAAGAAGACACACGTTCGCTGTGGAGGCTAGAAATTCTCACATTAATCGAAGAAAAATAAAAGAAGAGTCCAAATAGAAATACAATCTAAAAAATAACTGAAATTCGGAATTAAAATAAGCAATATTAAAAGAGAAGTCCATATAAGAACCCAATACGTGATTAATTAAAATTCAAAATAAAAAATAAATAAATTTCTAAAATTAGAAAAGACAAAGTAGAGTTTAGGAATACAATTTTGAAATAACTAAAATTCAGAATAAAAAATAAATATTGAAACAACAAATAATCCATCTATAACACAACACGAGATTAATTAGAATTCGAAATAACAAATAAAATAAATTCATAAATTAGAAAATAAGAAATATTTCAACTAGAAATACAATTTATAAATAACTAAAATATTTATAAATTTAAATATTATTGAAAGAATGGACCATCTAGAATATATGACGAGATTAATTAAAATTCGGAATAACAAACAAAATAAATTTGGAAAAATAGAAAAATAATTATAAGATTTCAAGTAGGAATACAATTTACAAATAAAAAATATTAAAATAAAAAATATGGATTTTTCTAAAAGAATAGTTCATCTAGAACACAACGATATCAGATGAATAAAGAGGGGGAAAACAATAGGTCTGTAAAGAAATAAAGTGGTGGTAGTTGATGGGACATATAAAAACTATAAAAATATAAACCAAACCCTAAATAGAATCCCCACGATTAAGAGGAGGAACAACGGACAAGCGATTAAGCAGCACGGTAGCAGCAGTTGGCGGGATTTTAGAAAGTAAAAAAAATAAACCGCAATGATAATCATGTTCAATTTTTATAATCTCAATGACAATAAAGAGGGGAGATAGCGGGCGGGTCACGCGTAGAGGAGTACGGTGGCAAAGCCGCTAAAGGTTTAGCGGGACTTCTAAAAAGTAAAAAAATGAACCCAATTGATAATTATATTCAATTTTTAAAATCCCAATGATAATAAATAGAGGAGTCAGCAGAGGGGCCGTAGAGGAGTAGAGTGGCGGTGTTTGACGGAACTTTAAAAAATTTATAAAAACAAAACTCAACAAGATAATGAACTCTAAAAACTGAAAGGTCTAATTTTTAAAGGCTTCATGGAAGATCAATAGAAATAGTGATAGATCGATAAACAAATAGAGGCCTCACAAATGAGTAAAGGATAGCGACCGAATCGATTTTTAAAAACTGCAAAATTAGAAACATGTGGATGATAAAGTTCGGTCTTTTAAAATCCTAAGACAACGAGATAGATATTTAACAAAATTTAAGTAAAATCATATGTAAAAACTGAATAATTTTGTGGGTGCTAGTCGCGCAATTGCGCGGGTAACCCAGCTAGTTCTTATACAATTAACTTATATACTGTATATGTTTTGTTATAACTTATTATAAATTAAATCAACCAATATTAGTGGTATAATTTTTTTTTAAATATGATTAATGGAGTAAATGTAAACCCCTCATAATTAAACGATAAATGTAATTATGTGTATTTTTTTCTAGTTCCAATACAGTGAATAGACTCCTCAAATATGTATTTAAGTAGAAAAAAACTTTTAATAGGCTACAAAATTATTATCATTAATCTGCGTGTAGGTGTTGATATCAAGATGAATTAATGCGCGTGGTTTTAGTGTGGTGGCAAGATTATTTGGCTAAGTGAACTTAATTAAGTCTAGATGGACTCTTCCATGGACTGCATCTTTTTTTTCCTTTTCCTCGCACCCAATCGACCTAATCGGAAAACATTCTTGCCCAAATACTATTAGGAATCTAACATGCATATATGCTCGTTATGTTATACCCAATATTTGGAAATAGATCCGTAGTGCATATTTTGTACCTCAAATAGCAAAATCAATGATGTCATAAACGGAAATATATAGGTACGGATATATTACCATATACCCAGCCGCAATATATTTCCAAATACTTAGTTTTCATTTTCCAAAATGCCGCTGATCTGTACTTTCATGTTGCCAAATCATATTTCCAAATACTTAGTTTCCATGTTGCCAAATACCGAGGATCAGTTTTTCGTATTAGATATTTAGTTCAAAATAATACCTTTCGTTTTTCCATATAATTAGTTTCCATTTTCCAAAATTCGCACTTTCCATGATTTTGTAGATATATTACCATTTATTCAAACTCCAACGACATGCAAGTGAGTTTCCATATTTTTATGACATTATTTTCCAATTGCACGGCATTGAATGTTTCCATTTTGAACTTTACACGTAATTATGGAAATTCTATCATCCGATTTGCATGCATGCATAGAAAAATGTTAATTCAATGTATTTACTATCTATAACTACGTTCAGAAATATGGAATTCATTCTTATATTCTTAACGGGTGTCTACCCATTAAACTAATACACCAAGAAGATTGAACCGATCATCCACGATCCTACGGCTACCAGCATTGGAGCCCATATGCATTAGTTCTTAACGGACCTAAAATAAATTCTCACTATGATTTGGCAACATGTAAATACTGATCAGCGGTATTTTTGAAAAATGAAAACTAAGTATTTGGAAATATATTGCGGCTGGGTATATGGTAATATATACTAAGTACTCAAGTACTGTGTATGAAAGGGAAAAGAAACACAGGCAATGAACACATTGTCCGTGCACGGGGAAGAGGTATTGAATATACTTCTTTGGATGTATTGGTATATACCATTCGGCCAAACAAAAGTGGTAGATGTAAACTTCACTAATTATGTAGTATAGTTCGTTAATTAATTAGCTAATTGATCTACAAGAGGTACATGCACACTTATATGCAGGTAATCAGTTTAGGAGAACACGATGAAAGTATATAACCAAAATATACGTATATATTATAAAAAAAAGTATGCGATCCCTAATCGAGATGGATTTAATATATATGGCTAGATAAAAATTAGTAAATCGCCGATGAATAAAAAAATACCATTATCAAGAAAAAATAGTATATACTTTTAAAAGAAAAATATATTCTTCTAAATAAACATGCACGAGGTTGGAAATATTCGCGGAAATATACATTCTTTGTAGGTTGTAGTCATGCCATCTGGCCGTTGTCTCAGCTTGAGAGCGTAAAAAAATATACCATTCTCGAGAAAATAGTATATACTTCTACAAGAAAAGATTTTCTTGTAAATAAATATGCACGTGGTTGGAAATACTAGCGGAAATATACATTCCTTGTGGGTTAGAGTGGTGCCATCTGGTCATTGGCTCAGCTCGAAATTATGAAAGCGTCTTACATATATACAGCTAGGGGGCGGTGAACAACGGATAAGCATAGGAAACGTGTTCACACATATGCATTAAAAAAAAATAACCAGATAGGATAAATCCCATAACGAAATTAATACCATTAATATTACCTGTCAGATATGATCAGACAATTATAAATTTATAAATATATCAGAATTATTACTCATGCAGTCTAGCTGAAAAAGCGACATTTTCAGAATAGTTTGTGAATCAACACATAAGGACGATACAATAAATCCAAAAAAAAAATATCTTGTGCTTCATTCGAAAACAACATTGTTGTATTGCTTCATAAGTTGTTCAACGACATCTGGTAGTGGGATCACATTAGCCTTCATTGCCATTATATCCATCACGATGTCTTCTCTCATATTGTCCATGGATACCTATGATTAAAAAAATAGGAATTTTTAGTTTAATATTAACCAAGATGACGTGAGAAGGTGCAATTGCAAGTGGAAAAAAAACAGTAAAACTGCCCTACACTGTGTATCTAAACAAAAATACCTGATTAACTTCCCCCACACACTTCAACCCATCCCAGCTCTTCATGTACACCAGAGTGTTTATTCCACTGCCAACCCTGCAGTACAGTTGTTTGCATCATTAATCAGGAAAACAATCAAGATATATTGTTAGTTAATTCTTGAATGTAGTCATCTATACCCAAGATGCATCGGAGGAACATTTGGTTCAGTCTGTTTCCACTTGGTGATATCATCGGTCCAGTCTTGAAAGAAAATGGACAAGCAATCCTGCATTGCTTTAGCTAGTACGGGGCCATTCAAGTAATGGTTATTTTCAGCATGGATATCACTGCCACGTACAGACTTGTTGGGATCAAGGATCTGAACCACCCTTTCCCGCAGTTTAAATGCATAGCATTTCCAGTGGCTCATTTCACACATCGGGACAAAAATCTGTAAAATGACAGTTTATTACTTAATACAAAACATGTAAAAGAACTACACTAGTGATAGAATATTTAAAATTAAATGGAACTTACTATCGCACATTTTGAGACATTGTACTTGATAGAATCCCCAATAAATTGGCTGCGAAAGAAATTAGGACTCCACCACTCATTCCCTGCGATAGCGGCTAACTGCGTATATACAACAGCACCATGATAAGAGGTATGAATTATATACACGTAAAATAGGTCAACATATATATTATCAAAGACTGATGTAGTGTACTCACAGTGAAATCTGGCTCTACAAAGTGGCGCCATCCATATGCTGGTGTGGCACCAAACTTTTCAAATTCAATCTCTAACATTCTCCTTATGTAAATAACACACGAACAATGCTCGAGCCTTTCATTCGCCCCAAGAATGGCACGGACTTGAGCTCCTATGAGTGTTTGGTGTGGATGAGTGGTATTAGAAACCCATACACGTCTGCAACACATACATCAAATGCAGGGTAAATTTTATAAGCAATCATGACGAGATAGAAACATGTAAAAACAATAGAAAAACATACTTCAGGTGTGAAGGATCCTGGTAGCTTCTGATCCAGTTGAGTAAGACATCACGAACACCTTGTGAGCTAGTGCAAATTTGCTCAGATATGAGTTCAAAAAGTGATGTTGTTGCTGTCTTCCAACGTTGGGTGCCACTATTTCCTTCAAATTGCAATACTCTTGGCTCTGGAAACTCTCTCTTCACAGGGTACTGAAGCTTAATCTCCCCCTTACTGTTCTCAATGTAAATACCTTGTAAATGGTCTAGGCTTGCGGCTGCTACATCTTGAGAAATGGAACGTGGTGAAACTGGAGTGGCTGAGAAATCAAGAAAAGTCATCGAAAAAAATTAGCATGCTTACTACTGGAAATAGGAGAATAATGTATGCAAACATATACGTGTATAAAATATAACCTGGATTTTCTGAAGGTGAGAAATCAATTTTTAGATCAAATGATGGAGGATCGAAGTCCAAACCAGTGTAAGTCCTGTGTGGAACTGTGCGGTTCAAGTCTATTGATTCTTTTGTCGATGTTTGAGTAAGCACTACCGGTGTACATTTGGCTCCATCTTGACTTGCATCTTCTAAGTCCTTGCCTCTATATGGTGTTTGGTCGACCTCTGTTCCTTTCTCAGCTTCATCATTAACCATCGTGCAAGTATAACCTTCAGAAAATCCATCTGCATTTGTAACTGGTGTGTTCATGCTGGACAGGCTTTTCGAAGCTTCTGTCACCTTAACTAGACTCTCCGTTGCCTTATCAAGGTTGCCAATGCAAGAAATCCAAAAACTTTTCAATTCTTGGGCCTTCTGTATTATTTCAGCAGCATGCTGTGTTGCATGGTGACATTAAGAGTATATATACATGTATTAATGAAACAAACGTGAGTGCAGCAAAAAATACGACAACGTACCTGAGCCTCGACCTGAACACCAGCATTGTTTATTTCTTTTCCCTGGACATCATTCAAGTTGGTTATTTCACCGATTCTATGGTAGCAGACATCCTTTTTGGATCGTAGCTGCATCGAGAAATAATGTGTGATCATGCAAACTTAAGTACACAGTGTTAAAAAAAATTAACCTATGATGTAGGTCCTGAAAAAGTACCTTTAACTTTCCAAACTTGGTAGGCTGGTAAGGGTTCCTTACATTTATGTCCAATTGGTATCTTTCCTTTATAACATCGCGATCATACATTGCAATTCGAGGGACAACATTATGATTCAAACTGAGATGTCCAAAATCCACGTTATCCAAATAATATACCTATCAAAAAAAATATCAGTACACTCAACCCTTACATATGAGCAAAAAATGGCCAACATATGTAGTGAATTAGATGGGAAAAATAATACCTGCAACAAAATGACGCAGCCAGTAATATACCCGCATTTCGTGTCATCAACAATCTTTTTCTCAACAACCGTCGCTGCGTCTAATATCTCGTTTAGCACATAAGCAGACCAGTTGAATTTTGAAATATCACTGGGATCAAGTAGTGCAGAAAAATATCTTGGACACTTATTGTCCATATTTGACTGTGGTGCAAGAAACTTCATCATAACAAGCATTAGAAATGCTGTTTTGAAAGCATCTTTCTCATCATTGGTCATGCCTCCTACGTACGGTTTCTCTAGGATATCCTCCAATAACTCCTTGTTGATATCCTTGAACTGAACAACATTCAGTCTTTCTGCTGTTAACTTTTTCACGTGGCCAATGACATCCATGCTAGGTGCTTCCAGCTCCAACCCCACGCATGGTATGCCGAGGACCTTGTTAACAACATCGGGAGATAATGGAAGGACATCACCACTTTCTAACTCAATAGCAGAGCGTGAAGGGGATACCCGTGATAACAGCCAGTAGCTGAAATCACGATGGTTGATTATGAAGGGCATATGAAAAAGCCCCTCAAACCCCATTTCTTTTACTAATGCTTTCTTTTCACTACAAAATCTCTTTATAATTGGTGTGATGGAAGATGGAATGCACCGTGAAACCGGTGGAACAAATTTCACACGAACATTCTTCTTCCTCCGAGGACTGACAAAGTCATCATCATCGTTCTCTACCACTCTAACGGATGGGTTGTCGGAGCCCGTCAACGAACGACGCTTAGAAGTCCTTCTCACGCTTGCACATTTTGGGAGCCTCGGCATCCTATCAATACATGAAATTTATTAAATTGGACAAAAAATGATTGTTTCACGCTCACATACTTAACTATTGGATAATATTTAAATGACGTATCTAGTGTCAATGGGCCATCACTACAGTATCGCCACTACCGCTAATTTTCATCTCTTGAAATGCAACCACAAATATTCAAACTTATAGGATTGCTACAAATAATCATCCATAATAATCATGTTTTTTGGGTTCCAGCTGATTACACATTGATTCAGCTAGTAAAATGCCTTTAAAAATTAGTAAATCATCTGTACATACACACATAGAATAGAAACAAATAATCATTGGTACCTTAAAAATGTCAAACAAAAAACACGTGATACTTTTTAGGTTCCAGCTGATTTGACGTACCTTGAAAGGTTGATAACAAATTACGTCGTGGGGTGAGGAACGAGCTTGGGGATGGAGCCACGAACAACAAGCGACTACTAAGATTGTCG
The DNA here is from genome assembly GCA_000573905.2 of Oryza punctata. Taxonomy (NCBI): domain Eukaryota; kingdom Viridiplantae; phylum Streptophyta; class Magnoliopsida; order Poales; family Poaceae; genus Oryza; species Oryza punctata. The sequence continues at coordinate 40,119,918 of CM002488.2, read as the reverse complement.
CGGACGACGAGCGGCACAATGAAGAAGCTCGTGGATGTTCGGCGGCGCAACCGATTGGCGACGAAGATGGTGGACGACCTACCGCGCCGACGAATCTCACGAACGTCCAGCAGCCCGTGATGAAAAAGCTTCGGGCACGTCCTGTGGCACAATGGCTCGGTGATGAAGAAGCTCGCCGACGTCCGGCGGTGTAACAGCGCTTGGAACCAAAAGTGGAGTGTTTAAAATATGGAATGTTATCTCTACCAGTGTATATGAACACAAAGAATAGAAAGTATTTATGTATTGATGGAAATAAATCAAAGAAATTCGAAATTAATGGATATGATTCAGTGCGGTCTCAGATTTGGAAATATATTAGCATGATCACGGTAATATTTCACATATGGAAAGTCATCTTAAATTTGGATAATAAATTATCACGCAATCACGTCAATACTTCAAATGGAAAGTATGTGCATGAAAGATTATATGGAAATAGTCGGAGTGAACGTTCACGGCAGTGCATGCATGCATGCTAGTCATGCGGTTCTATTATAAATGGAATGATCTAATCGGGTTTAACCCGCTAAATCAGTCTAATACTCCAGTTTAACTAGCACGGATCGCAAAGCACGTATACGGTGGATACTATTGAAGCTCATACTCCATGTAGCACTAGATAATTTTAATATATATATATATATATATATATATATATATATATATCCACCATAATCTAACGGTGTAGCTTTTTTCTCTTTTTCTCTGATTAACGTGGGAATTTACGTGGTGCTTTTTTCGAGTTGTTTTAATAATATAATAGATTTTTGATGGAGTGATTGATGCCACTATACTCTACATTGTAGTTTTTTTAAAAAAAAATCATAACCACATTTACATTATATTTGAGAGGAAAAAAAGATACATAAGGGGACATCCCTTTGAAAGATTAGAATCCATTCCCGGCCGACACATCGCTAAAAATTTCATGAATATTAAAGTAAAGTGATTAATATAAAGAGCAAAATTGCTTTAGTTAGAAAAATGACCAAAGATTTGCATCTATCTAATACTCAAAGCTATTACAGTATCAAATATATTTTACTTTAGTCCTCTAAAAATATATTTTGCTTTAGGATCTATGAACATTTTTAAGAGAGATGACCAACGAAGGTCTTGATTCTCCGGTTCAATGTAGTGGCATATCAGACTCCTGCTTCTCAAACTACCATAGGGAGTGTTTAGATACAGGGGTAAAAAAATTTGACGGGTCACATCGGATATACGGACACACATTTGAAGTATTAAACGTAGACTAATATCAAACCAAATTACAGAATCCGCTTGTAAACTGCGAGACGAATTTATTAAGCCTAATTAATCCGTCATTAGCAAATGTTTACTGTAGCACCACATTGTCAGATCATGACGAAATTAGGCTCAAAAGATTCGTCTCGTGATTTACACGCAAACTGTGCAATTGATTTTTTTCATCCACATTTAATGCTCCATGCATGTGTTCAAACGTTCGATGTGATGGGGTAAAAAAATTTAACGATGGATCTAAACTGAGCCTTAGACTTGTCCCTGAGGTAGCCTACTGTTTTCAGAACTCAATGAGATCTAGTACTGCAGACGATCCAGGCCCAGGGGGCAAAAGACAAGTTCTGTTCCATCGAGCGGTTTGACAAGCCACTGAGATTGTACTACTACTGTGCAATATCTATATAGTAGTATATCAAACAGCTACGAGTATCTTGTCTATATATGTCTTACCGACGTTTACAAAAGAGAAAAGATGTGGTTCTGCTAATGTGACAAGGAATTAAGAAATGGTTAGCGTATCTTAGTCACACAGGAGATGTGCCCATGTGTGCAGGGAGCAGTTAATGCTTTGGTGGGGTTTTGGTAGGATTCATGAAGTGGGCACTTCCTTGCTCGCACATCAGCAAGTTGGGACAACAGCAACCTTTAGGAAAAAAAATGGGACAGTGCAATCCAATCAAAATTTAGCATTTTTCTAGTGTAACTTGTGTGTATGTTTACTATCAGGTCAAGCCAGGGTATATTAAGTTCATACTCTTCTGGCATGCATGCATTGAGCTCTCTCTGGTCATTTGGTCAAGACGACAGTTCATTTCTGTCTGCTAAACAGTGACCATGTCAAAGAATATTTTTAGTGTAGCTGGATGAAGTAAAGGGGTTCCGGGTATTATTGTCAAATCAGATTGTTTGAGTTTTTTTTCTTGTTTGAAACTCGAATCAAATTAAGAAGATATTCTTGATGGCCAATACCAACTCAATGCGACAATGCCTATCTTTCGCAGCTATCTTGGGCTCCATCTTGAAAGCAGACACAATGTTGTTTCATTTTTCCCACCGTTGTTGCATCCATACGTCCAGTCTCAATTTTTCAGCACACCTGTACTCTGTGCACATCATAATCACTCGAAGACGTGCGTCGTTTCATTATTTTCATATCTAAAAAAGATTCTTGTAGTACATATGTCCTCATAGACAATTGCAGAGATAAATGAAAATAGGGAATTCGGGAAGGATTGTTAGCTGATCATTCAACGTACCGAATCTAATTAAATATAGTACTATACTATTACGTTGGATAAATTCTATAGATTGATTAATTAACGATCAGCACTCAGCACAATTGCATTTGCAGGTTGAAACATCCTGTCCTTCGGGAAAGCGACTGGGAAACATTTTCACCCTGCAGTAAACCTGCAGAAGCGCAAGAATATCCCTTACCATTTTCAGGTAAAACGCTGACAGTAACCTGACAAGACTCCCTGTCCATAACCGTTTGGCCACTGGCAAGTGATACTCATCCCCTGCCTACTGCAAGATTGGACTACATATATAGTGCGTTAATCACAGTGGGCAGGGCCGCAGGGTTGACACATGGAAGCATCCAGATCACACTTATCAAGTGGGGCTCGCCATCGCCTGATCACCATCCGTTCCTCGACTTGTCCTAACTCCACTCAGCACGAGCTGTTCCTTTCCTTCCTTTCGATTTGCTCACGATTCCAACGCAGAGAAAGGCGACGTTTTTGTATGTTTGGAGATACCGTTCTTTTCATCAGAAAAAGAACATCTTGTGATTGGCTCAGGCAATTTATTCAGAAACGCATTGCCTTTCTTTTCGCACTTAGCAACAAGTTCTGGTAGCTAGCGGATCCTGCAGATCATGGCAGTATCATCTGATGTATCAGTTTATTAAACTTCAATAATGTTTTGGACCATGGGATTATTTTGCCGCTAAAAGCTTGCTTTTGATAGTTCCTCTTGGCATTGAAATAGCGAGAGTGCACCGGTTTGATGAGACCATTCCTCTACCAACATGATATCTGAAGATTTTGATCATTTTGTTAGCACGGAAAGAAAGAGTCGATTAGGACTCCGATCAATCCTTTCTTTTTGAAAGCAAAGCAATCTGACTTGGATATAGTCCTCGCAATGACGATCAATCATACTGGTTTGAAAGACAAGCATAATGTCCATTACTACTTTAGTTCCTTTTTTATCTTTAGTAGAGATCATAGGCATGTCAAATCGAACTGCTTTTCGGTTTTATATAAGGTAGCAGTGAAACCATGCTGAATTATTGTGGATACAGGGAACAAGGGTACTTGTCCAGAATACTTGTCATTGAGGAGAAACCAAGATAAATATATAGATGGCAGTCCACTGCAAAGCAAGATCCGTTGTAGTCTAGCTGGTTAGGATACTCGGCTCTCACCCGAGAGACCCGGGTTCGAGTCCCGGCAACGGAATTTTTAATTTTTTTATCTATCGTTACGCCGTTGACACGCGAGACGGATCGCCGGCGAGCCTACTGCCTCATCCCTCACTGAACCGTGGACATACGTGGCCGACCGCGACGCCAAGGCCACACGCCATGGGCTAGGGCCGTCCAGCACCGGCCCCGGGGCGTCAATCCATCAGCTAATTCACCGTGCGTTGTGACGTAGTACAGTCCAGTGGCCACGTGATCTAGAATCCGGCCCAGATACAGTATGCATCCGTCCTATTTCCGGCCTGCGAATTGGCCGGCCCAGTGAGACGACACAGACCTCAGGAAGGTGGCGACCCACTCCCCTCCGTCCCCGCCTCCGTATTTGCGAATTGCGAATTTGCGATGGCGTGGTAAAACTGGTAATGGTACGGTGACGGACCGACGGTAGTAGAGGTTACACAGTTAGCTCGTTAGCTCATTTGGCTCGGGGTTCGTTTGACGGAAAACTCGTTAGCTCGTTTGATTTTTTTACGAGTCAAGCTAGTAGTTTAGAGCTCATCCCCCTAATAGGTGAATTCACCGTGGAAAACAGGGAACAGGCACTATTGCTATCTCTACTCGTAAGCCCAACAAGCTATGCCAAGCGAGCGTTAGATGCATAAGGACAGTGGAAAATAACCCATCATAATGCAGTCCATCCATACGACCATATCAGGCTGGCCCAGATATTCAAGCTATAAAATTACCGAACCCTAATTTCTTTCTCCCATCCCCACATGACGAGCTCCACCGCCGCCGTGCCCATCGTTGAGCCGAGCCGAGTTGCTGTCTTGGCTCATTTGCTTAGTGAGCTGAGCCGAGCTAGCTCGTTATATCAACGAGCTGATACGAGCCGAATTGGTTCGTTATCCACTCCTATACCCAGGCCTCTGGCTAATGGAGTGGACAGGAATGCAGCATTCCGAATGCTGAATGTTTTCTTTTGACGTGAACTGTGAACGCTGTCGGCAAGGTGCAAGGCCTGTGCCTGTGCAGTAGCGGTTCGTAGGAGTTAAGTTTTTTTCTTTTGAGAACTATAGGAGTTGAGCTCTGATCACTATCAAAGTGTGAGAGTTACTATCGGTGGGTATTTTGGTCTGGTTATCAGATGTGATTAGTAAGAATCTCTAGGCTCAAGCAGCAACTTGCGTTGTAGTCTAGCTGGTTAGGATACTCGGCTCTCACCCGAAAGACCTAGGTTCGAGTCCCGACAATGGAATTTTTTTTATAGTTTCATGTTTCTGTTACAACAATCCAGCTGCCATCCTCCGCGGTAGGCTGGCGGCGCGGCACGGCGGCCTTCTAGCGTGCGCCGACCTCATCAGGTGATACGAAGACAAGCGGCACACCCCCACCCCCCTCAATATCGTATGAGGAAGACTACATAACGGTATACTGTTCCAACGGAATGGTGTGACATTAGTATGATACCTTATAGGTACTAGATATGATACCATGTAAGTACCAGATATGATATCTACATACTGTGGTAACGTTAGTATGATATCGTAGATATGATACTTTGTAAGTAGCATGCTGATATCAGCTATTTCGTTAAAACGGTACAGCTTTATGTTGTATTTCTGATATCGTGTTCGCGCTTCGTGTGCGCGCGTTGTGCCTGTACCACTAGCTGTACGCCCTGTACGGCAGCTGTGTGCCCCTTGTGGTGGGTGCGAGAGCTTGCTAGGGCTAAACCAGTGTGCCCATCGTCCAACCAATCGCGCGCGCGTGAGCCGCGCCGGTTGCGCGGACATACCACGAGGGGCCACGGCGTACTCTATCCCACCGACACTGGGCGATCCATCGATCGACGGGCCCAGCCAGCCAGCCAGCCACCTCACTATCGAGATCTGGATGGTACGTCGCCTTACTCTGTGTGCTAGTAGCTCGTCCGTACGTCGTGAGTACGTAGGCAGGCAGACCCCATAGCCTCCCCTGATCAGCAGTGCACTGCTGTAGTACGCATTACCGGTGGAAATGCCAGTGCGTACAAGCAAGCACGTACATTTCGTCATTTGAGTAGCTAGTATAGTAGAAGTAGTTAGTTGTACTACGTATACGTACTGGAAGGGCTTAATGTGCTACAGCACAGCAGAGTTACACACTTACATTACCACTCTTCTTTTATAAGCATAGCACAAGCTAGGAGATAGCACAGGTTATGACCGTATGGGCGTGGGCTGAGACTCTACAATCTGGACTTTAGTACTACTAGTAGTTCAGTAATTCAGGTTAGATTACTACGCGGCCGGGGTGCCACTCAAGTTGCAGTTTATGATGAAACCAAGGAAGGAGGAGACCGGCGTGCCTAGGTGCTCACTTTCTTGTCAGGACGGCTGCAGGTCTGCAGGTACCCTGTCTCCTGTTTGTTGGGAGGCCAGTTCAGTCCCAGTCGATCACCCTCTCATCGATTCTTTTCACTCCCTACTACTACTCCTACCTGTCTTCGTCGGTGAATCGCGAGATAGCTTGGTCCGATCCGATTAAAGTAGCTGAGCGCGAGAGGACGGGTCGACAGCTAGAGTTTGTTCCGGTTGCCAAATCGGAGTAACATCAGGACGGATACGGTTGATGCCAACCTAACGAGCGATGCCGCACTTTGGGAAATATGGCAAGGGAGAGGAGACAGATGGTTCAATTCAGAGAGGACAAGCAGCACGGCCCGGTGTATAAATGGACGATGCGTAGTTGCGTACAAACATTTATGGATCCGGTTGTTGTTACAGTAACTGGAGCGGCCGGGGAAGTTTGAGGTGATGAGGTGAGGAGTATCAAAGAGGGGAAAGCGCAAGGAACCGGCCGGGAATAGCCGGCAGGCGGGCAGGGTAATCGATCCCATTTCGCTGAAGCGTTGCAGAAGGCTGCTGCACTGGCTGTGCTGAAGCGCCTGGTCCCTACTACTATCTCGGCTGATGCATCGCACCGCTGCATGCAGGAGGCACGTATCCATCATTTCGTCCGAAATGTAATCTGTACACCATGGATCCTTTGTGGCGTGCAGCTTCTCTGCACCGTTTGGTGCCCGCCCAGCAGGATCAAATTACACCAGATTAGTTTAAGAATGAACTTAAAAACATAACTTCTAAACTTCAAATACTGGGAGGTGGGGTCCTGGGCTTAAAAAGATAACCATATATAACAGATCAACAACGAGTGATGCAACAGTGCTGAAATCGTATGAAGGAGGACGGTGGATGGACGTTGAAGATGGGAGCGAGACAAGCAAGATGAGGGAGGAGACCGGCTAGGCAGGCTTAGCCTGCACCATTCACTAGGCACCGATGAGGTGGGGGCGAGCTCTCTACTTCTCGTTCCGAAAGAGAGAAGAAGAAAATGGAAGATAATAAGGTTATTGTTCATGCAAGGATCTTGATATAATTCTAGCCATCCGAAAAGTGACTAAATTATGAAGAAGTTTTCTATCAAATGTCTAATAGACAATCTCATTTTAAAAAAACATATATGAATGGTAGGTTTGACAAATACCTTACTTTTCTTAAAACAATGATGCATTATATGAGATAGAGGAAGTATTATTTGCTTCGTGGTGCACATCTGTGACACTGATCATGTTAATTCATCACTAGCTATTTTTTCTATTTCTGTTACAAATAAATATTTATCAATAAGTACATCCTAGCACATCATTTTTATCATAACTAAGTCAAATTTTTTCATCAAATAATAAAAGTTAGTCGATACACAATAATGGAGAATCTTTAATACTGTGCCACACTAAAGACTAGCTATACTTTATTAGTGAGCATGCAAAAGATAGAAATAAGACAAGTTTAATGATGGATTTTATGTGTTCCCCGGATGTCGATGCTCCGACAACAAATCCATATAAGAATAATCAATACGCAACTTAAAAAATGAACTTTACAAAAATCAACCACAGGCCCCTCTACACTCCACAGTCCACAGCACACAAACGAACACAGCTCCACTTGGCACGGATAATCGAGATCTCGGTGTGGCCGAACCCCGCCCAGCGCCAAGTCCATGTCGACGAGGAGAAAGAAACCCACGAGGGGTGGTCATTCCCGAGTCCCCATCTCTCCAATCTCCATGACAAAAAAAAACTACCGGTCGAAAGAAAAATTCAACGAGTTAAAGACTTGTCCTCCAATTTCCCAACTCCCCAATCGGCCAATCTGTCACTTCGCAGCTTCACGCTTCCACGCACACAGATCAAATCTCAAAAATCCTACGACTCGTAGGATGGAGGAGTAGTAGTAAACGGCGATCGGATCGAATCGAATCATCTGCGCTGCTGCCTCCCCGAGCCGTGACCCCCAAACCGCCGATAAGCTAATTCACACTCCACTTCACTCGCTCACGCTTCGCCGTCCGCCTCGCGTCGGCGGCGCCGCTGCACTGCAAGCCTCGCCACCGGCGAGCGAAAGGGAGGAGGTGGAGGAGGAGGAGGAGGCGGTGGTGGCGCGGAGTCAGCGGCGCCGGCGGCGCGGGTGGAGATGAAGGCGAAGAGCCTCCCGTTCATCGCCTCGGAGCACAAGCGGTTCGTTTCGTCTCCTGCTCCTTTCCCGCCGCCGCGGGCGCGCTCATCTCGGCGTTCGTGCCGGTGTTTGCTGTTTCTGATGTTTTTCTTCGGAAGTTTTTCGCCGGAGGTTTTTTGAAGATTCTGCTGCACGAAACTTCCGCTTGCGTATAGTTTACTTGCCCTTTTTTTTTTCTCGTGGTGGTATTTTGCGCGGGGATCTCGATCTGATGCGAGATGCTGGGCAATGCAGTCCTAGATCTCCGTGTGTACGGTGCGATTAGTTTTTTTTCCCTCAGAAAGGAGTATTTGAATCGTGTTGCTTCTCTGATCCATGGAAGGATCGGAGTTTGTCCGCTATAATCGAAGCAAAATAACTCGGAATTTTTACAACGAGGCAGACGTCGTAAACATGTTTGATCAGACCGAATTTTAGTTGGAACAATTGGATTCTTTTTAATAAACTCACTAGAGTATGAATTTGGATTGGTTCCGGTCTTGTGGTACATAACTCGAGTACCAATGGTTCAGTCTTAGCGGCATTCTCCTTTCTGTTTCTGATGCATTGTGGGATGGTACAGGGATGCATATGGATTCGCTGTGCGGCCACAACACTTGCAACGGTACAGAGAGTATGCAAACATCTACAAGGTAGAAAAGCTGCACCTGGTGATGCCTCCATTTGATACCTTCTTGTTCCATCTCGTTGAGTTGCATTGCATAATCTCCAGGAGGAGGAAGAGGAGAGATCTGAGAGATGGAAGAATTTTCTGGATAGCCAAGCTGAGTACGATGAATCATCCGGAGAGGATGCCAAGGTTTCACCATCCGCTGAGGATGAAGAAGCTGGCAAGAAAGCTGAGGATGGCAGGTCCAAATTGTCAGACGAACAGAAAGTGAAACAGCAGAGACCACATAAGATTCAGATATGGTCGGCAATTAGGCCCTCCTTAGGTCACATTGGGGAGATGATGAGCTTGCGTGTCAAGAAGAAGCAATCTTCTGCAGATAAGGAGAGTGCAGCGAATGAGCTCCATTCTGCAAATAATGAAGAAATCAAACCCTCAGAGGACTCTGATGATGAGTTCTATGATGTAGAGAAAGTTGATCCCAACCAAGAAGGGCCTGTAGCTGATAGTGCCGATGCTGATTCAGGCATGAATGTTGATGCAAATCAAGAAGGACATTATCCTTGGAAGGAAGAATTGGAATGCCTAGTCCGTGATGGGTTGCCAATGGCTCTGAGAGGAGAGGTACATCCTGCTCTTTATATTAATCTTGTTTAGATTTTTTCTATTCTATTAAATCAATGGCCCCTCTTCGTTTTGGTGACAGCTATGGCAAGCTTTTGTTGGTATCGGAGCTCGTCGGGTGAAAGGCTACTATGAGTCTCTCCTTGCAGCTGATGATGAAAGAGAGAACAACAAAGGTTCTGATTCTCCAACTATGGAAGGAAAACCAAAAGGATCGCCATTTTCTTCTGAAAAGTGGAAAGGGCAAATAGAGAAGGTAGACGGATAATTTAATTGTTATTATTGGAATTTAACTCTCTCCATGCAATGTTGATTTTACTAGTATATTTGGGAGTCCGGTGCTAAGAGGTTAATATGTTGCTTTGGGTTCTTTTTAGGATCTGCCTAGAACGTTCCCAGGTCATCCTGCACTAGATGAGGATGGCAGAAATGCTTTAAGACGCTTGCTCACAGCTTATGCGAGACATAACCCATCAGTTGGTTACTGTCAGGTATGGCTTTCCCTTACTTCTGACTCATGTCACTTTTCTTGTCACTGGATTGATGTAGCTTCTTTGGGAAACCTTGCATATTATGCAAGACCAATCTGTTGCACATGTAACGGTGTTCGCACTGTTGCCCAACATGTCCACCAAGCCTGCCTAATCAGTGATTAGGTGCAGCTAGGTAACAGTCAGCCACACAACTTCACTTCTTTCTTACTTCGCCATAGAAGTGAAGTTCTGAGCACAGTATTTCTTACTCTTCTTTGTATATGATTCTTCTGAACTTCTTTTTCAAGGTGAAGTACCGGATGATACTGATAAACCCTTTGTGTAATTTGCAAGCTACATGGGTGTACTACTAAGCTCATATGACTGGATATTGGTAGATAGAAACTTCAGATAAAACTAAAATGCACATCTACAGTTGCTTCGCTTATTGATATACCTGCACTCCAGTTGTTTTTATTGATGGTAGGTGCGAACCAATGCTCATGGAGCATTATGCATAGTCATTCCAACTCTTTCCAAAGTTTAGCTTCTGCTGATCAAGAATTCATTATTCATTTAGTCAATTCTTTTTTATTCCCCATTTGAAGGTCCATTATGTTATTTGACTTGTAGCATCTTCCTTTGCGATTTGACATCAGCAGTGCCCATACTTGCACACACTGCTCAGTGCTGTTTTACTTTTATTCCCTGATGTTAGTTGAAATTGTTTTGAAATATTATAAAAATATCATGTAAATTTCTGAAAATCATCAAGTGTCATATAAAAGGGAATCTAGAGGCCAAATATTGTTTCTATGTATGTAATTTTTTTTAAAAAACTTTTTAATGGTAAAATTTACACACAGAAAGATCTTCTCTTGTTATTCAATAATCACTATTCTATTTTGCACAATTATATGGTCCCTAAACATTTTCACTTTATGTCACCAATGCTGGTCTCAGCTAAGATCAATCATCTGGATATGCAGGCGATGAATTTCTTTGCTGGTCTGTTACTTCTACTAATGCCAGAGGAGAACGCATTTTGGTAGGTTTTGCAGAAGAACACCCATGGAGTTTCTGTGTTCTCTCAAGTTACATCGTTGTTGCATTATATTAGAGCTGAAGTAAAAAAGTTTGTTAAATCTATTATCTGTTCGCAGGGCATTGACAGGCATTATGGATGATTATTTTGATGGCTACTTTTCTGAAGAAATGATAGAATGTCAGGTATTCTTAAGTATTATCTTTTGTTATGTTAGTGTTTGCATGTGCAATTATGTGCTTATAGCTCCAAACTTCACTATTCGTTATTAAATAAGCTACACATTTTTTTTTCTTTAGGTTGATCAGCTTGTTTTAGAGGAGTTAGTCCGGGAAAAATTTCCAAAACTAGGTTTGTGCTTTATTCTTGTTCGTATTAAAGTATATGTATATCATGACTTGACCTATATGTTAACTGACAATTTTGACAACTTTTCTGCATGACTTTTTGCAGTAAATCACCTGGATTACCTCGGCGTTCAAGTTGCATGGGTTACTGGACCATGGTTCCTATCTATATTCATGAACATGCTACCATGGGAAAGTGGTAAGTCTTATTTTTATTTATTTGAAAGAGTAAATTTCGGAAACCTCAGGTTTTCTGGTCGAAGTTGTAGAAAAACATGGGTATTTTGACTTGTGGTATATAGCCCTCGTCCATTCACATCTCAATTAATTTTAGCATATCTGAAACAATATTATTCAAAGTAATGAAGAATTAAACCGATCACCTTAACCAATAAATAAATAATTCAGAATTCTGTAGATACTCTGTGAAACGAAAGTTTGAGTAAATATGTGTCCAAGATGGCAATATGTTATATTGTTTGGAATTCAAATAGGGGCTAGGGTTTTGTGAAACCATAGGACCTTAGTACCTGAGGTTATCTACCACAAGTCATTATATCTATGGTTTTGCACAACTTCGACCATAAAATATGGGGTTTTCTAAAATTTACTCTATTTGAAATGTTACCACTCTGAGAGATTTCTGTCAACTGCAAGACTATATGTTGCAATCTTTTTTTTTGTATTTGATCTAATAATATATCTAGCTATTATATTATCTCAAAATATTCTTAATACTTAATTGCTATTTGAGCATTTCAGTTCTTCGAGTTTGGGATGTGCTTCTGTTTGATGGAAATCGCGTGATGCTCTTTCGAACAGCTCTTGCCCTAATGGAGTTGTACGGTACTGGGTCGATCTTTTGCATTTTTGTCGTTCAAACAATGATAACAAAAAAAAATTGTTTGATCTCAGGATATATATTGGTCACTGCATGAATACTTACCACTGGTGTTGGCTACAGGTCCTGCGCTTGTGACAACAAAGGATGCTGGGGATGCTGTGACCCTTTTACAGTCTTTGGCCGGTTCCACTTTTGACAGCAGCCAACTTGTTTTGACAGCATGCATGGGTTATCAAGCTGTAGATGAAGCAAGGCTGCAAGAACTGCGAAATAAACACCGGCCATCTGTTATATCTTCAATGGAACAGAGAGCAAAAGGTCTCCGTGTTTGGAGGGACACCAATGGACTTGCATCAAAGCTGTATAATTTCAAGCGTGACCCTGAACCGTTGGTGTCTTTATCAGCAGAACAATTAAGTGACTTGACGGAAACTAGTTCTGGAAGTACAGATGACATGTATAGTGGCCTGACTGTCAACACTGAGATTGATTCTTTGCCTGATCCAAAAGACCAGGTATCCTTCTCAAAATAACATTTCTTTCACCCCTAAAATTATCAATTATGGTTTCAAAAAATTCAGCAGACAAAATAAATAACTCAAAAAGCCATGTATAAATATTTAATGAATACTGTTCTCCATGTTATAAGTGCACAGTGCACAGTGTCACGCATGCTTAGGATTTCAGGAAACTGTCTGCCTCCATTCTTTTTTATATTTTTGGCAAATTTTATTTGGGGTAGAGTATGATTGGTGAGATAAATAAGATGCATTATTATCCTTGTGCTCTTGATAGGGCAAATCAGTTATTTCTGAAGGAGGCAGCTTGACAACTTCTGAAAGCAAACTGCTTTGGTCTAATATTTTGCATATTCACCAGAGAATAGCTTCTGTTGGGATTCTTTATGGTTTATTTCTCCATATTCACAATATGAGGATCAAGAGCTCATGGCACAATGGAGTTATAGAGAATAGATGTTATAATTTGTTTTGGTTATTATTTAAAGAAAATAGAATGATGTACTATTGATGGTTTCCTTTTATTGTTTTAGTATATTGGTTTTGGTTTCCTTTTGTTGTTCATGGCACAATACTATTTGTTTTAGTATATTGGTTTTGGTTTCCTTTTGTTGTTTTTTTGTTAAGTACTATTGATAGTTGATAGTACATACTTGGTGGTTCTGTTATTTCAGGTGGTCTGGCTGAAGGTTGAGTTATGTCAACTGCTGGAGGAGAGAAGATCAGCTGTTCTGAGGTATGTTTGTTTCAAATATCCAAAAATTTCATCCTTAGGTTGCTTGAATAGTTTCAGATCAACATGGCATAAACAAAGATGTCTACGATGCAAGTATTAGTGATGGGACTTTCTGTCAAACTGGTGACTTGTCCTATTTACAACTGGCAGTATATAACATATTAATCTATAGCTGGTTGACCATGGTTTATTTCATGGCAATTCCTAGCAGATTCTGGTTCATGTGTAAGCAGTTCATTATATCTAAAAAAAAGTGAAAACAGATATGATTTGTCCTATAGGTGGCCCAAAAGGTCACTCAATCTTTTATGTTTTCTTGAGAAGAAAATAGTTGATCTTATATATCAACTATGAGTGTACCCAAGGTGGTCGAAATTACACAAATTATCTGCTTAAAACCCCCTAATGTCGACCGGGCCATGAACCTGTGACCTTTGGTTTATAAAAATTGTGCGGAACTCCTCAACCAATAAACCATGTGACGGGTTGACCAATTGTATTTTCAGGTGTACTTAGGTATTCTCATGTTCCCATTTTTATGTTGCCAAGCAAATACCTACAATCCACAAGCTAAATACTTACTATTAGCTGCTGGAAATTGATAAACAAATGCTACCATTGAGGGTTTGCTAAATTGTTCTTGCATCTTCTCATCCAAATCCAGGGCTGATGAATTAGAGACAGCGCTGATGGAGATGGTTAAGCAGGATAATAGGCGGGAATTAAGTGCAAAGGTTGGCATTGAACTACTGTTTTCTATGGCAGTTGTATTTCTTATACTGTCACCTGTTATTATTTAGCTCTATTTTGTTGCCTCTACTGTTGAATTCATATTGCTGCGATCTTGTGTTTGAACCCAAAAATTGTGAAATAATATTTCCTTTCCTTTTGATAACCAATTTATCAACTAGGAAACTCATTATATCATTGGTCCACCTCACTGACTGTACATTTCTTGTTTTCCTGGAGGCTTGGAGCATGGTTGTTCTCATACTTGCATTTCCATTTTTCTAGGTCGAGCAATTGGAACAGGAATTATCTGATCTAAGGCAAGCTCTATTAGACAAGCAGGAACAGGAGCAAGCAATGCTTCAGGTGTAGTTGCTACTGATATGTTGCTCTAAATAAACCTTGTAACTACTACATCATGCCATTTACTACTGGTTTACCCAGTTAAACTAACTAGGTAATGCATGTAGGTCCTGATGCGTGTAGAGCAAGAACAGAAAGTCACTGAGGATGCGCGCATATTCGCTGAGCAAGATGCTGCTGCTCAGAAATATGCTGCACATGTGCTCCAGGTTAGTTTAATTTCATCGATTATCTATGTATTGTTTTGTTTTTGTGTTCTAATGCTTATGTCATGTTGAAACATGAAATGGTCATTCTTTTCTTGATTGCACCTGGAGGACAGCACCGTTTCCAATAATTTCCTCTGCAATGCTTCATTGGTCTATACAATATTTGAACTCTGTAGTGCTTTTATTCATGGAATGGGCTCCATTTTGTTGTCATTTTTTTGACATGTAATCTAGCAAATACATGCCTGTCCTTTCAATATTATGATTCTCTTGTTATAACATTTGATTCTGCATGCAGGAAAAGTATGAGGAAGCTATGGCTTCACTGGTGCAAATGGAGAACAGAGCAGTCATGGCAGAAACTATGCTGGAAGCTACACTGCAGTATCAATCAAGCCAGCAAAAGGCACAATTGCCATCCCCTTCACCTTCTCCAAGGTATTATATTATTATAGCAGTCTACACACACTGGCATGGAAAGTTGGAAACTAATCGATTAATTTATTGAATATATCCTTTCTCTTTATGGCTTGGAAGTGTTGGTATGCTATTACATAAATGCAATAATGTTCAATACTGGCAAAATGTTCTGTGAAAAATTCCAGTCATTTGCTTTATACCAATTGTCCCTGTGTGCAACCTTTTTATTTTTAGGACACCAACACGGGATGCATCACCTGGCCAAGTGAACCAAGATTCATCACAGGAGTTTCAACCTAGAAGAATAAGTTTGCTTGCTCCGTTTTCCCTTGGCTGGCGTGACAAGAACAAGGTATTTTTTATTGGAAAGTGGATTACTGGATTTCTTTCCTGTGTAGCGACAATAAATCTCTTTCTAGTCTAAAAAAACTCTATAGTCCAACATGGGGACCATTACAATTATTTATTTAGCAGACTGCAAAAATGGTGAAATATTTTGATGTCTTTTACCTGTATCATTGTGATCAAGCAGAGCGATCCATGAAATGTCCTTCTATGTTTATTGTTACTAATGGTCATTATATCCCGAACCATAATCCACATCATAGTTAAATTTAGTTTACCATATCACTGTAACTTCTTATCTATTGATTTGCATCAACTTGACCATTATCCAGATATCATAGTTAAATTTAGTTTGCTGTGTGATAAACTTAAATTATAATACCAGGCTAGAGTTTTCCTGATTTTTTTTAAACTGGCTTCACTTTCTATTGTTTCTTAACAAACCTGCTGAATGGAACCTGGTTTCTGTCTTGTATCTGTAAATAACATTACTTGTTTACAAACCCTGTCGGGCATAATATTGACTGGCGCATTTCTCTCGTCTTAGAAGTATATGGCTTTAAACAATGAGATATGAATTGCTATGCCCTTTATTATTTCGTGATATCAATCTGGCGCCGTTGATTCTTTACAGGGCAAACAGAATATCTCCGACGAGTCAACAAACGGCAATCTTATTAGCAATACTGAGCAAATGGTTGACACACCCAAGAAGGATGATGAAAAGCAAGGAGACTCTCCACAGGAGGGTGAACAAAGAGTGGATACACCCAGAAGAGATAGTGAGCACAGATTAGATACGCCCGACACCACAATAAATAGTATGAACGGGCAGGAAGAACAGTTGGAAGAAATAAAGTTGGATTGATAATTACAAGCCCACCACCCATCGGCGAATTTTTACCAATATGGTTAACTACTGCCGTGGTATTAAAGGGTAGCTCAAGCCAATATAAAAGTATGTGTTGTATTTATTCTGTTTGTTTATTTCCTCCTACTCCCTTTTCCTTCTTATTTTTGTCTTTATTTTGCAACCATTTTTTCCTAGGTTTATAGATTTAATCTTTTTAGCCACGGGTTGATGGGAGAGAATAAGTTATGTTTATTCATTCAATCAGGATGAGTTGTAAGTTATCGATAGGCACATGAAAAATGTATGAAATGGATGAATCTACCTGCAATTTATGAAAGAGCACGCTCGCTATTGGCATCAGCATCACTGAGAATTACTGTTGCTGTTGCATTTTCTGGTTGCCTTTCTTAGGGGTATTTAGATGGGGCTAAAGCCCATATCACATCGGATGTTTGGACGCTAATTCAAAGTATTAAACATAGACTAATAAAAAAACTAATTTCATAAATGAGAGCTAATCTGCGAGACGAATTTTTTAAGCCTAATTAATCTATAATTATGAAAAGTTTACTGTAACATCAAATTGTCAAATCATAGTAGCGTAATTAGACTCAAAAGATTTGTCTTGCGAATTAGTCCAAGATTATGAAATGAGTTTTGTAATTAGTGCTAAATTAGTGTCCAAACATCCGATGTGATAGGGACTTGGAATTGGAATAAGTCTACTCCTGTACTTTTTACACAGACACGTGACATGTAAAAAATGACAGCTCTACTTTACACTTTTCCCATTTAATACGTAGTATTTCAAAGGTCAGGTTGTCGACAAGCATGGACGTTATCCAGTAGAGTCGTGTGTGGTGAAGCAGATGCAAGTTTTAGTGCTACTGTGCTGTATATGGCTGTGGAAATTGGAAGCAAGGAATGACCTTTGCAATTTTCAGCAGATGGTCCAGATATTACTACGGAGCCAGCATCAAACAATCATTTGATAACAAGAAAAATAGTGGCTTTGCTATTGGTCAGTTAATTGAAATAAGGAAAACATCAGTTGATCTTTTAACGGCCCGGATCGCTTCAAGATTCCTACTGCATTATAACCCTAACCCACCTCTCGCTCTCTCCTCGCTTCTTCCCGAGTCCATTCTCGACCGCCACTGCTCTCCGCCTAGTGGTGCCACCTGTGTGCTACTGACCTCTGTATCGCGGTGCTAGCGTGGTCCACCGGCCACTCCCTTCCTATCGTATCCTTCCCTCCTCTTTCTCCCACCTCGGTTGGGTTTACTATTCTCGTGTATTTTATAGGTAACATCAAATCTGGTGGGATTACTCTGCCCCGTTTTGCGTCTCCCGTCTCCGGCTGTTCATGCCGCAAGGCTTCTCTCACCTCCGCTACTGACCCAATCACAAACCTCCTCTATTCTCACGTTTTTTCACTAATGTTGGTGCCTTGCCATCCACCCGTCTTTTGTTGATCATCCATCACCTTGACCATCCCCTCTAAAGCTGTCCTCACCTAGGACTGGTCCTGACTTTTCAAGACCCTGGTACGAAACTAAATATAGGAGCCTTATCATACTATATAACAATAATCATTATATTATATTGTATATTATATATATTTATATGAATATATGAGTTATTGCTGTATACATTTAAATTGCATTCGGAAATAATATTTATATGAGAAACATGGTACATATTACCTCAAATTTTTGTTCTGACATTTCCAAATACGAAGTCATTCATAATGGTACCAATATCAATTCCATCCAATAATTTCTTCTCAATTGTATAACACTTAATTCAGAAACTAGATAATTTAACCTGATGCATACTTTCTTAACGACATGGCCGGGCAACTGAAAAAAAAAACTATTATAGTGATTTAACTCATACAAATTACACTACAAAATTACAAATCTAAATTTAAAATCTTACCAATTAGTTTATCTCAAGCATCGAGGTGCACACGACAAGTGAGTCCGAAACACACGCTACTACAACTTCGTGCCTTCGTCGGTTCGTCCAACTATCAAAATAACTAAATTAACCTAACATAGGACTATATATCAGTACACGGCAAAAGCCAACCGATGAGATTACAGATAGAATCATAAATTTTCAATTTCCCATTTGATGATGGCAAACAAATTGGCGATGGTGTTGCACTCACCTGAACAGAATACATGATATCTCTAGTCCGGGATTCCTGAACTCATGATCATTCATCAGTGATTTGTGATCGTTCTCCTCGTCTCCTTGTCCAGTACTCGACGGGCGATGGCAGCAAGCAAGATTGCAAGAAGCAGGCAAGCAGCGGCTGCATCCAACCCCGGAATTGCGTCGCGTCGGCGCCGGCGGGGCGCGCCGCCGATGCGGGCTGCACTGGGCCATTGGACCTAGGGGATTGCGCGCGATCTGGCGACTCGCGTGAGGAGGACGTGAGTGGCCGGCGGCGACAATCTCGCTCGTGCGTCGTGATCTAATCTCGTGAGTCGCGTTGAGGACAGTTTCTACTCTGTTCGCCTTTTGGCCCATGGTAGCTAGGCGCACAGACCTGCATGGCAGGGGGTGCGGTGGGGTGGGGCCCCTAGTATTTGGGGGCCTAGAGCAGCCGCACCTCTCGCCCTACCATACCACCTCAGGGCCGGCCTTATCCGCACCACCCCTACCCCTCTCACCACCTCCAGACCTGAAACCCTAATTCAAAGGAAACCTATGGGAGTTTAGGTATTATCGGTGTCAAGGCTCATCGAGGAAGTCATTGTCGTGTCGCCAGTGAGTCCACCATCTTCTTCCCTTGGTCACCTCAAGATGATGGGCAAGTGTCACACCCTGATTTTCGTTTCAGGAATTTATAAAATATTTAATAAATTAATCCTAAAATTTATATTAAATGTTCATTAATTTGTAAGTGAATTTTAAGGTGGAAAATAAAATTTCCTAAATAAGACATAGTTGGATTTAATTTTTATTAAATTATCCATGGTTAATTATACTCTATGAAATTTCCTCGGATTTTTTAAGCTCAATTACTAATTGTAATCATACAATGAACATTTCAGTAATTATTTACATGATAAATTAATCACTAAATGATATGGTTATAATTTTGTTAAATACTTTGAGTATCCAAGTATTTTCAGGAATTTTCTTGAAATTATTTAAGCATCCTACTTCCTGAAAATTCAAAGATCATTTCATTGATTAATTTATTTGGAGAAGTAATTAAAAATCCTCTCTCTTTCTTGGGCCAAATCCACAAAGTTTACTTAGCTTCCTTCCATCTCTCCCTTCCTCAGCCCGTAGCCTGTGCCCCTCTCCCTCGGCAAGTCCTCTTTTCGTCCCTCCACCTTAAACCGATCCAAAAGAGAACAAAAAGTCTACTCTACCTCCATAATACAATGTCGCCCCTAACCTTCGGACAAAGCTCCAGTCGAGCCCGATGCCACCGCCACTCCTTCCAAATTCGGCCACCTCTGTGCTCCTTTTCCCAAATTTCTTGATGGGATTTGTTTCTCGCGATCTCCTATTCCAATACCCTCCAAAATTCCAAGAAATATCGAAGTAAATCCTTTCCAATTTCGTGGAGCAAAGCATTCCTTTTACTGGCGAAAACCCTAGTTTTTCTCAGCGTTGGCTTGTTCGTCTTGGGCCCGGACCCAAGCTCCCGTGCCTATAAATAGAGTCCCTTCCCTCTCCTCTTTCGGCCGTCACCCCACCCTCTCTCCGCCGTCGCTCGTAGCGCCGCCATCACCGAGCACCTTTGGCAGCCGCTCCAGCCGCGCCACCTGTCACTGTCCATCGCCTCCTTCGGTTGCTGCCGCCGCAGTTTAATTCGCAAGGATGAGAGGAAGCCCGTCCACCAGTTCCCCTGCGCCGAATCCTGCCAGAAGGATGCCATCACCGTGAAAGCCGAGTTCACCGTCGCGTTTTGATCTCCGGCGAAGCCCTGCTGTTCCTCCTGTCGTTGCCAAGCTTCGCCGCCGCCTCCGTTGGATTAGCATCTGCGAGGAGAACACCGTCCGCCACCTGTTCTTTGCCAAAGATCGTCGGAACACCACCGTCGTCGTGGACTTGACCTCGCCACCTTGAGAAGCTTGCCACCGACAGTTGTTCTTCACGGTCTGTCATTGCGTAAGTGTGGGTCAGGACCGTCGTCTCGTGCTCTTTCTTCCCGTGCCCTCGGTTTCCACCGACGTGCCACCGTTCACCGTTATCGCCGCTGTCCTGTGCCGTCGATGTCGATCCTGCGTCGTTGCCACGTAAGTGTTCACCTCAGTGCTATGTCGTTTTCTCGTCCCGCGTGGCCGTCTTGTCATTGCCACGTCGTTGTCATCTCTGTTGTGCCATGATGTGTCCATCTAAACTCTAGATTGGGTTCGATACAAAATATCTTTTCCCCTCTCTTTTCAATGACATATTATTCCTTTTTATATGTCATTTACCAAATTTGATTCAATCTTTTATCCGGAGGATGGTGTTTCCAATCTTTTATCTTAGTTATAAATTATTTTTAAATTGTTTAATTAATTTGGAATAGCCTTTTCTTTAATAGTTTTATTTGGAGTAAATTTTATAAAATTCATAATTAATTTATATGAAGTCGGAATGAGGCAGTTCAAGTCTCTAAATTCATCTAAACTCATGATCTACATGTCTGTTTATTTTTATGTACTGTTTATATTGAGTTCCTTAGTCTTTTTCTTCGTTTTACGGGTTAGCTTGTTGTTTCCGTCGTTTCGGAGGTTCATGAGTGTGTCGGAAGTATTCTAGAAGACTAATTGAAGACCGGCTATTGCAAGACAAGTCACACAGATCCCACACACAATTCCTTTGAGCATGTTGGATCCATATTTAAATTCTCTATTTATTTCAAATGTGTATTTATTTTCAAATGTCATTGGGTGATGTGAGCCTTTTTCCTATATTATGGCCAAAGATGACTTGATTATCCTATGGGTTATAATTTGACTAGCTTGGGACTTACATATTGGTTTAGCTAGATATTAATATAATTGCTAAGCCATTCTTAGAAACATTAGCATACTATTGGGTAACTAATGCTTCACTATTATTTATGATGGATACTTAATCGTGACTGGTTAATTAATTAATTGCCAACCGGTGGGTTGTGAGCATATGGTTGTGTTTGGACGTGCTCATGAAATTTAAGGACCGGTTCGCGAGCTACTGTTATGAAGCATTAACCGTACTAACCACAAGCCAGATGGGCAACGGCTTGATCTGTAGTGTAGCATGTCCCAGCAGGAGGTGCCATGGTATGTAGTTGATAGGTGGTAGTGTTACTAAATCCACAATGACCATGTCAATAAGTCCATATTGGGAGCCAAGGGAACTAGCTTAGAGGTTCGGCAAGCTCTACTGGCGACATGGCGGGTCACCATTCTGTTAGGCATGTTATCCGAAGGGTCTTGTCACGGTTTCCCCCTTTACACTTGTTAATGCCAAAATTTGGTAAGCCCCGAAGTCATCATCGGCTTAGACATCACTATCGGCTTTAGCGTCTTGGAATCGACCGATGAGAATTATCAAGTCGCCATAGTCAGATTCTTGGGAGATTCGGTTAAGGAAATTAATCAATTAAATGAAATTTATCCAGAAGAGACCGAGTTCAAGGAGGATGCGGCATGACAGTTTATCTATTAATTAGGAAGAGTTTGTTAGTTTCCTTTTATCTTTAGAAATGTGTGTTTAGTGTCTGATAAGCACTTTATGTTTTCCTTTTATCTTTAAGAAAGTTTGTGTCGTGTCCTATAAGGACTCATATTGGCCTATGGGTATAAATATGTACACCCGGGGTCCCTGTAATCTATCTCTAAATCAATACAATTACTCTCGATGCATCGCCACCCTCTTTTCCGAGGTTTTACTTATCAACCGACGGAACTTGGCACCTGACGCGGGGCTACATCGGCTTTCGATCTTCGGCGAAGGGGTAAGTCCTACGTTCTGTCGGCCCTGGTGAATATATCGGCTACATTGGTATTGTTCAAGGCTGCATCGTTTCGATCTCTTAGATCACTCTGATTCAGTTGATATATTTGCCTACCTGATATTTCAATTCTTTTTAGTTGCATTGTGTTTAGAGATGCATCAATTTAGTTGGGACTATCTCGGTTAGGTCTGATCTTCTATCTTAACCGATATATCTCTACAATCACAATTTTGTTTTAAATAGATTTGTTATATCCATCACATTAGACAGATCTATCGGCTCATCAAGTATTAGATTATCATATACAATCTCATGCTGCATCGGTTAGGTTCAACCTACTAGATTGTTGTTGATAATATAAATCTTGTTAAGCCGATAGGTTCATGCTAATGTTTTATCAGAGTACTAGTCAATAAGTAATCTAGACGTTGCATCGGCTTACAAGGATTACTTACAAGTTGGTTTTAGCCGATGACAACAAATGTTTCACTGTTTATCTAATCATTTGGATTTAACGACATCCGACCTCCAGCCGATGAATGCTTCAACTTTCGGATCAATGCTTATTCAATCTATCATTACTAGCCGATTGGTTTCTACTGGATTATATTATTGTTTTATTATATTATCATCAGCTGATTATCTTAATGTCATTATTTACTCAAGTATCAAGATCTATACTGATATACATAAAGTCGATAGTCTAAACCCTATCAATATCGGCTGGCATAGGCATCAGCTGGAATGACTACATCGGCTTGTCAACCGATTGAATCTTTTGATCTTCAATCTATATATCTTGTTAGTTGCATGATCAAACTGACTGGCACGCCCGTATCTCATCATTATTTTGGACCTGCACTGGAGTTAAGCAGATCTCTTGGGCCGTCGTGTTTTTACGTCAACACATTTTAGCACATTAGTGGGACACGAGTTTTATACCTATACGTCTGAGGAAGTCAACGCTAATATTATGATCACAATGGAGAATTTGACGGAGAAACAGAGGCAAGAGATGGAGAAAGTAAAAGCTGATTTTTCAAAAGCGTTATATTCAATCTTTCATCATGACACTGCAAGGACTAGTTCAAAAGACTCAACTTCTCGAGCCGATGGTTGAAATACTTCAAGATAAAGTTGTTGAAGCATTTCATCACGCATTGTTTAACCAATTTGGAGTTTCGGTAAACACATTGCAAAATTTTATCAAGACAAAAGTTGATGAGTTAATTGTTCAAAAAGACCAGCTCGGGGGGCAGATTGAAGAACAACAGCAATATCGACTTGGGGGGTAAGCACATCACCTTTGGCATGATGATTCATATCAGCAATATCAGCCAGAGGAACTTCAAGAGTATCAATGTGGAGAAGAACAATACAATCAAAGGAACAACGGTTGGGCTGATAGAATTGTGAAGTTAGTAGAGGAGCAGTATGGACTTAGACCTAAGGAGCGGACCGACATGTATCGGCAGCCATATCCTGAGTGGTTCGAAAGAGTTCCATTGCCGCATCGATACAAGGTTCCAGACTTCTCTATGTTTTTAGAACAAGATAATATATCTACAATGGAACATATCAGCCGATTGTTAGCACAATGCGGGGAGACATCGACTGAAGAAGCTCTGAAAGTTAGATTTTTTTTCTATTGTCTTTGACTGGATCAACTTTCACATGGTTTTCATCACTACCATCAAATTCTATCATAGGATGGGCCGATCTTGAGAAGCAATTTCATGATTATTTCTTTGCTTAATTGATGAATTGAAGCTTTCAGACTTAATATCAGTTGAGCAGCAAAAAGGAGAATCAGCTATGGAATATATTCAAAGATTGCGTAATGTTCGCAACCGATGCTATAGTTTGAGCCTAAGTGATGATCGATTATAAATACCTATCAAAGACAAATTCTTTTGCCACGAGTTTGATAGTTTGGCTCGTCTAATGTAGACAGTATCGACTCATGAAAGTCGATTGCAAGAAACAAAGGAAGATCAGTTTTGGAGTTATCAAGACCAGAAAGAAGATAATTTTGAAGCATGAGTTCTCATACTCCAAAATTGGGGACATGTGTTAACGCCAAAATTTGGTAAGCCCCGAAGTCATCATCGGCTTAGAAGTCACTATCGGCTTCAACGTCTTGGAATAAGACGATAGGAATTATCGTCGCCAATAGTCAGATTCTTGGTAGATTCGGTTAAGGAAATTAGTCAATTAAAGGAAATTTCTCCAGAAGAGACTGAGTTCAAGGAGGATGCGTCATGGTAGTTTATGTATTAATTAGGAAGAGTTTGTTAGTTTCCTTTTATTTTTAGGAAAGCGTGTTGAGTGTCTGAAAAGGACTTTATGTTTTTCTTTTATTTTTAGGAAAGCGTGTTGAGTGTCTGAAAAGGACTTTATGTTTTTCTTTTATCTTTAGGAAAGTTTGTGTCGTATCCTATGAGGACTCATATCGGCCTATGGGTATAAATATGTACACTCGGGGTCTCTTTAATCTATCTCTAGATTAATATAATTACTCTCGGCGCATCGCTACCCTCTTTTCCGAGGTTTTACTTATCAACCGGTGGGACTTAGCACCTGATGCGGGGCTGCAGTCGGCTTTCGATCTCCGGCGAAGGGGTAAGTCCTGTGTTTCGTCGGCCCTGTTGAATATATCAGCTACATTGGTGTTGTACAAGGGTGCATCGCTGTGATCTCTTGGATCACTCTGGTTCGGTTTATATATTTCCCTACTTGATATTTCAATTCTATTTTAATTGCATTGTGTTTAGAGATGCATCGGTTTAGTTGGGACTATCTCGATTAGGTCTGACCTTCTGTCTTAGCCGATATATCTCTAAAATCACAATGTTGTTTTAAATAGATTTGTTATATCCATCACAGTAGATAGATCTATCTTCTTATCAAGTATTAGATTATCATATACAATCATGTGTTACATCGGTTAGGTTCGACCTACTATATTGTTGTTGATAATATAAATCTTGTTAAGTGGATAGGTTCATGCTAATGTTTTATCGAAGTGCTAGCCAATAAGTTATTGGACGTTGCATTGGCTTACAGGGATTACTTACAAGTTGGTTTTAGTTGATGACAACAAAGGTTTCACTATTTATCTAACTGTTTGGATTTAACGTCATCGGACCTCCAAGCGATGAATGCTTTAACCTTCGGATCAATGCTTATTCAATCTATCATTACTAGCCGATTGGTTTCTACTGGATTATATTATTATTGTTTTATTATATTATCATCAGCCGATTATCTTTATGTTATTATTTACTCAAGTATCAAGATCTATACTGGATATACATAAAGTCGATAGTTCAAAACCCTATCAATATCGGTTGTCATTGGCATCAGCTGGAACGACTACATTGGCTTGTCAGCCGATCGACTCTTTTGATCTTCAATTTATGTATCTTGTCAGTTGCCGGATCAAACTGACTGTGACATCCTGGCCCAATTAGGATGAGACCTGTGTGACCCATGAGAGCTGTGTGCACATGTTTAGTACCACCTTGCTAGTTTAGCAAGGGTGGAACCAACTTATAAGGCCTCTTCCCTCCAACCATATCACTCCCGGGTTAACCCTTTTACACGAAGCGAGGGCGAAAGTGTAAGTGGGGTGGTATGTGTAAGTGGGCCCGCCCGTCTGATGGGCTGGGCTACGCGGTTCTGGAGGAAGGGATGTTACAAATGGTATCAGAGCCGACCCTCGCGGTTGCGCGTACGGGTCAGTGTGCGGGCATATGGTGCATGGCGCATGTGGGCTCTGTGTGAGGCACATGGCATGGCATGTGGCGCCGGCACTGCACGTACGGACGTGCGCTAAGAGGGGGCGTGTTACTGGGCATTTGCCTGTGTGGCTATGTGGGTGAGTTGGACCGACGGGGACATCGGGTCCTTTGATGGGGGTGTATGTGACATCCTGGCCCAATTAGGATGAGGCATGTGTGGCCCATGAGAGCTGTGTGCACATGTTTAGTACCACCTTGCTAGTTTAGCAAGGGTGGAACCAACTTATAAGGCCTCTTCCCTCCAACCATATCACTCCCGGGTTAACCCTTTTACACGAAGCGAGGACGAAAGTGTAAGTGAGGTGGTATGTGTAAGTGGGCCCGCCCGTCTGATGGGCTGGGCTACGCGGTTCTGGAGGGAGGGCTGTTACACTGACTGGCACGCCCGCGTCTCATCATCATTTTGGACCTCCATTGGAGTTAAGTAGATCTCCAAGGCCATCGTGTTTTTACGTCAACATCTCATCATTATTTTGGACCTGCATTGGAGTTAAGTAGATCTCCAAGGCCGTCGTGTTTTTACGTCAACAGCAATATCGTGGTGGTATTAAAACATGTATGGGATCGTGTCTTATGGGTACATTGGTACACATGTGGTCAGAGTAAAACTATTCAAATAGTCATGCCCACAGTTATGGGCGAGCCTAACAATGTTCTTCGTGATTAGTCCCACACTAGTCATTAATGATAAATAAATTGGTGATGATAATTTGTTAGCTCTTGTTATGAAGTTTAGATCTGTGCAGCTGGGATTAGTTGTTCAGAGATGGTTGGGCCTGTGTAGTATTGGTGTTTTGTTTAGTTGGTTAATTTTGCTAATTAATTACAATACTGTTTTACAATTCTTAAATGTTTTGCTAAATGTTGCCTTTGCAAATGAACCCTTTTATTATGCCATCATTTGGTTATCTTTGTGCACTTGCATTTTTGCTGTCTGGCTTGCTGAGTATTTTATGTACTCTCTTGCAATAATCAATCAACCTCAGTTAAAGAAAGTTGCGAAGGAGAAGACGTTTGGCTTATACCTATTTCATGTACTCTCTTGCAATAACCAATCAACCTCAATTGAGCTAATTGTTAACGACGAAATTTAGTAAACCTCGAAATCATCATCGGCCTAGAGTCAGTATCGGCTTCAGAGCTTTGGAATCAGCCAATGGAAGTTATCAATTACCAACAGTCGGATTTTTACCAAATTCGGTTAAGAAAATTAATCTATTAAAGGAAGCTTATCCAAAAGAGACCGAGTTCAAGGAGGATGCGGCATGTCAGTTTATCTATTAATTAGGAAGAGTCTGTTAGTATTCTTTTATCTTTAGGAAAGTGTGTTTAATGTCCGATAAGGACTTTATGTTTTTCATTTTATCTTTAGGAAAGTTTGAGTCATGTCCGATATGGATTAGTATCCACCCACGGGTATAAATATGTACACCCGGGGTCCATGTAAATTATCTCTCGATCAATACAACTACTCTCGGTGCATCGCCACCCTCTTTCTGAGGTGTTTTACTTATCTACCGGTGGAATTTGGCACCTGACGCGGGGCTGCATCAGCTTTCGATCTCCGGCGAAGGGGTAAACCCTACGTTCCGTCGGGCCCTGGTGAATCTATCGGCTACATTGGTGTTGTTCAAGGCTACATCGTCTCGATCTCTTGGATCGCTCTGGTTTGGTTGATATATTTACCTACCTAATATCTCAATTCTATTTTAATTGCATTGTGTTTAGAGACGCATCGATTTAGTTGGGACTGTCTCGGTTAGGTTTGATCTTCTATCTTAGCCGATATATCTCTACAATCACAATGTTGTTCTAAATAGATTTGTTGTATCCATCACATTAGACAAATCTATCGATTCATCAAGTATTAGATTATCATATACAATCTCATGCTGCATCGGTTAGGTTCGACCTATTAGATTGTTGTTGATAATATAAACCTTGTTAAGCCGATAGGTTAATGCTAATGTTTTATCAGAGTGCTAGCCGATGAGTTATCATATACATTATATAATCTAGATTGACAAGGTTAAGTTTGATCTACTAAGTCGTGCTTGGAACCATAATCTCGAGCCTGCTTCTTATTGGCAGTTTCATCGAGGTTTCAGCCGATGAGTTATCTGGACGTTGCATTGGCTTATAAGGATTACATATAAGTTGGATGAAGCCGATCACAATAAAGGTTTCACTGTTTATCTAATCATTTAGATTTAACAACATAGGACCTTCAGCCGATGAATGCTTTAACCTTCGGATCAACGCTTATTCTATCATATTACTATTAGCCGATTGTCTTTATATCATCATTTACTCAAGTATCAAGATTTATACTAGATATCGGCTGGTATAGGCATTGGCTGGAATCACTCCATCAGCTTGTCGGTCGATTGGCTGTTTTATTTGTTGTTTACATATCTTATCAGTTATAGGATCAAATTGACTGGCAAGCCCGCATCTCATCATTATTTTGGACCTTCACTGGAACTAAGCAGATCTCCTAGGCCGTCGTGTTTTTACGTAAACACTAATAATAAAGGTGAAAAAAACTGTGATAGCTCCTGTCCTAGCCAGATAGGTCCTAGATGAGAAAACCTAGGTTCCGTGCATGGCAGAGCACCTTTTCTTTACAGTTGCACAGATCCATCCTACTCCCTCCGTTCCATAATATAAGGGATTTTAACTATACAATTATAATTGTAATTGTATAACCAAAATCACTTATATTATGGGATGGAGGGAGTAGTATAGAAGCATATGATTATCACATAGGCTGATCCAACGTGGGTGTCGCCTAGGTAGGGGAGGGGGGACTTGAGCCCCCTGCCCTGTTGGATCCTCGTGAAGAGAAAGGAGGAAGAGGATGCGAGGAAGAGTCCCCCCTCCAAACTCATCCTGGATTTGCTCCTGATTGGCATGTATTTTTCTCATGTACCTCTCGTACATATACATATATTGAGACAAATTAGTTTATTTAGTTTATTTATTAGTCTAATTAATTAGGAGAGGTGTCACATCATACAAACCTTTCATGTCCACATTTTACACCAGGAACACGCCAAAAGCATGGGGCGGGAGAGCTAAAAGCTCCTCTCTAGTCTTCTGACTTCTTATCCGAGGTAAATGTTTTTGCGTGTATTATCTTAATGAATTTCTTTTGGTAGATTTTTTTAATTTTCCGTCCAATACTAGATAAGAAAACATTACTCATTCCATCTTAAAATATAAAAAATTTTAAGTGGATGTGACACATCTACCACGAATCTAGACAGGATGTATCATATCCACCCAAAATCTTTTATATTTCGGGACGGAGGGAGTATATTGTTGCCGCTGTAAGGTTTGGATTGCACTTTAAGTGATAACTATTATATACTAAAAGTCCATTAAATTTCTTACAAACACTCTCAAGACGTCACATGACGTTCCTATAAACGCTCCTAAACCGTCATGTAGTACTATTTAATCTCACCGTCGATTTTCATTTAGGTTGGTGGACCCATTATTTTAGACTATTATATTAGATCTATATGTGCACCTTTAATTTTCACTTAAATTGATGGACCCGTTATTTAGATCATTAGATTGGATATATATGTGTAATGCTAATACGTTCCACCTATACAGACGAGAGAGAATAGGTTCGCCAAAAAAAAGTAAGATTGAAAAAGAACAATAAAGCTTACCTAGCCACCTAGGGTTCGCCACGAAGTAAAAAAAACATGCCCACGTACGTACGGTAAAAGAATAAAGCCACGTGTCAAAAAAAATAAAACCCAAAAAATATACGTATATAGTACCATAGAAAAATCAAAAAAAAAGTCTACCATATACTCCCACAAATTAGTTATTGTTAATAAATTTAAAAAAATAAATACATTCTTCAAATTAGTAAAGGTGTCTCACGTGATTATCAACAATAAGTGTTGAAAGTAAACCAAGCACTAAACTATAGATATTTGTCAAAATATATATAATAATATGGTGCTCTGGCAATTATCATAGTGGTATGTCTGTTTAGCTATAATTTTTTTAGTACCGTCGAATTATAACTTCGCTCATTTTTATTAGTAATTGTCGATGTTGTAGATCACGATTACGGTATTTACATGGTATGGGGATCGTTGGTACTAGGGTATACGTGAGATTGAGGTAAAAGAGACAGGAGACATGGATTTTTATACAAGTTCGGACCCACTCAACTAACATGTAACAACCCTACTCCTGTTAGACGAAGCCGGTGTTGCTTTTATATATCAATATCGCACAAGTATAATATTTGGGATAACCTAGTCTAACTTTCGTCAACACGACAGCATGGATCACCACCTATAGTCGACGACGGGGTAGTCTTCATTCTCGAATACGAACTTGGCGAGATCAGAGATAGTACTAGATCCCTATAGTCGGCCCGCGGGGACACCAGATTGGGTATATTAGGCTTTTCTCTGATGTCGATATCTAGCGGCATGTACTGGTGTCTATTCTGACTGTTCCGTGCCTCTCCTCTCTCCTCCTAGGGGTCTTGTATTTATACCCACAAATATCCCCTTGTCCAAGTAGAACTAGGGTGACAAATATGGATACGATCTGAGTAGTCCTTATAATTTCTATGTAACACTCTGTTTTTCCTTTCTTATCCGGAAAACCTTCCATATATGAGGCATGATTCCGTATAAGACCTGGTATATGGTGGATCCTACCGAGTTTAACGTAAGACTATTGGGTATGCTTTATCCATAACACTGAGAGTAATGTTTAACACCATAAACAAATGGTGTCTAGTCTATACCACTGATCTACTCAAAATTTTAAAAAAAATTATTTTGATGACTTTCATCTTCTCTTTTTCCTTTCATGAAGGGCACCAAACATGAACAACATAGTTTGCTATGTTGCTATAAGTATAGCAGGGGTATACATATGGTTAAGTTAAGGCGGTCCCAGTGGAGGCCACCATCACCAATAGTGCTCAACTTACTACTTACCAATACACTACTCACTATAAGGGTGTGATAGTAAATTAGGCATTAAAATTGTGCTTCAGGTTGGTATGGAGGGGCACAACTACATCGATATGGGACCCATGTTTCAAGGCAACAGATAAAGAAAGTCTTGCCGCTACAATCGGCTTCACCCATTAGGGAAGCATTTATGTTTAACTTTAATGATATTATCCTATTAATTTGTACAAGTGGTATTTTATTTATATATAGATTTGAAAATTGGTGAGGCACGAAACACTTACGCGTAGTGGATATTTTAGTGTATTAATGATGTGCTAGGTTTATTTTATTGGTACATTACAGAGTTCATCTATAAATAGGTACTTGACTTTTAAATAGTGATAATAGGTTGAAGTGACATCAAGGAAATTTTATGTAACCAAGGGTAAAGTGATTTTATTTAATCTAAGAGAAAATCTTATTACTTAAATATATTAAAATCTACAATCTATTTCACGACTTATAAATAGTGAGATATGACTTTGTTTTATACTGTTTTCATAAAACTGCCCGCGCAGATTCCTAGTTTTCTATTAACAATCGGAACTTCATAATGGTAACTACTGTAGCACTCCGTCTGTTTTTTTTAAGTT
Source organism: Oryza punctata (assembly GCA_000573905.2). NCBI lineage: Eukaryota > Viridiplantae > Streptophyta > Magnoliopsida > Poales > Poaceae > Oryza > Oryza punctata. Next base: position 40,088,143 of record CM002488.2, on the reverse strand, counting down.
GTTTAGTTTAAATTGAACTAACCAAAATATTAATGGACAGAGGTAGCATATTGTTTGCTATAGTAAGACGATTTTTTTTATTGATCCGATTAAATGATAGCCACGCGGCCGCGGCTTTAGGTGCGGGGGTCACGCACCACACGGTGGTGGGTTGAGTGAGTGGCATAGTGCAGCCATCAGCACATCAGTGTCCCTTTCCAACAGCAGGCCACCTCAAAAGGAGCCCCCACCAATCACCACCATCCATCAATGTACCAACCGCTCCTCCTAAAACACGCCCATTTTTGCCATGTGATCCATGCTTTTCCCCAACCCCATCTGCTGCAGCAGGTGGACCAACAAAACGTCCAGTAGCCCTACCAATCTATAAAAGTACCACGTGACACGGTCTGGGTGCAATAATTTGGAGTCCTCTCTCAACAGATTCTGTCACTGACAGATGGGTCAGTGAGTGACTTCACGTTTCTCCTACCGTTCATGTAATCATGTTTAGTATTAGTACTATGATACTAAACAATTTTTTCTAGATTCTTCCGGTATCATTGTATCGCTTTTGTTTATACTTATTAGTCAAAATTTAAATTTTTAATTTAAAATTGAAGTTGATTTTAAGATTTTTTATCGAAGTTTATTTTTTAACTTAGCTTTTAAATCGCTAAGAACACGAATATAAAAATTTTATCTACAAATTATATTTCGATTGCAAATATGCCGTTTGCTTATTCCTCGAATAAGCTAAACGATGGGGCTTTCATTCCTCAGCTGTACCAAACAGTGCAATTGAATTAATTAATTCAAAATCTAATGAGCACTTTTAGTGTAGTAGCAACAATTACAAATCCTAGTCCGCAAATGAGGGCCAACGGCCCAAGCATCTAGCATAGCATCTCTGCCTACATATCAATAAACTAATCGTCAATTTGCCATGAGGTTAAAACTTCTTAGTAGTCTAATCACCATGGGGTTAACCAGTCCTAATCATGGAGGCTTTAAAGATGACCCCTTTTCCCCCAAAAGAAAGGGGCAAAATGGTGATGAGTGAGACTGTGAGAAGTGACCCAGCTCACACTCGCATCAGAAGCGCAAACAAACACATGACTAAAAACAAAGTGAAATTATTGCGGGACCCCAACGGATAGGACATGCGAGTAATTAAGAATAAATGAAAAACGCGCAAACCAACGCCACATGACTAAAAACTTCCGCTATAAATCAGTGGTGCCTTGCACTTGCACACTCCATCCCCAACTCTCCAAGCCAGCAGCAGTCACCTTCTCCAGGCTCAAGCAACACACAACCACCACCAGCAGCAGCTCAGAGGAGAGGAGAAGAGCAAATTACAACAACTTTAACAAGCAATGGAGTACAGCTACCCCTGCAACAGCTGCAGCTGCAACAAGGAGAAGAGGCCTCCGCTGAAGAGGGGGCAGCTCAAGCTGCAGATCGCCAAGGCCCTGGGCAGCCTCGTGGTGCCCGGAAAGAACAGGGATCAAAGCTTCAGGAGATGAGTCTCGTGGTGCCCGGAGGCAAGAACAGGGAGCCACAGCTCCAGGAGATGAACACTTGAGCAGCAGCGCCGGCAAACTGATCAAAGTTCTGGTGTACTACGGTGGTGGGCATAGGAATTGTGCAAAACTGCAAATTGAGGAGCTGTTTCGGTAGCTAGTTGTTGGTGTGTAGTTTTTTTTTCCCCTTTCCGCCCCGTAGCGCATGGCTTGAGACTTCGAGAGTATCTCGCTTCCTCGGCAATTGCTTTGTTCTTGAGTGAAGAAATAGTTAGGGGAGACTCGGAGGTGTGTTCTGGCAGTCCCATGTTTGGTAATGTACTGATGTGCAGCATAATTTTGATGGTAATGAGAGTGTTATTATTTATTAGTACTCCTTACCCTGTTACGTTTTGTGAGACTGATGGCCTGATGATGTGTGGACCTTATTTCAAGCTGATGTTCCCATCGAGATGCAGCTGCACGTTTACGTACGCCCGTCTCCACCCCCAGCCTCCAGGGCTCCATGCTCCGTAGCCATCAGTCTAGAGCCCATCCGCTCCGCCACCGCTTCCACCATTTGCCGACTGCCATGATAGATCGCCAGATTGTCAGGACTATGTTATCTGAATCTGAGGATGGACTCTGTTTTTGCTCAAGTCTGAAGGGTTAGACGAATAACAGGGATGAAGGATAGATGGACGGTCAGGATTGACTCGTACCGGTTCGCTGATGAGAATCCAACATCTAGCGTCGCTTTCAATAATCACTGTTTTGTGTAACCGTTGCCAAAAAGGGAACCTAAATGAACCGAAAAGCGTGTTTAACTATTTTGTATCCTAGCGGAGGCATACTCTTTATAAGTCGATGAATTCCGTGTTTCTGGGTATCGAAATATAAACCCTAATCCTATCTTCTTCTTGTCTTGCTACCGCCACCTTATTTTCCTTGCAATTTGCTATCAATTTCCGTTATTTATCTTTTCCTAGGATCCCAGTAGGTAGCCAACAGCCAAATCTGAAGCAAAGTTCAGATTTGGGCACGAATTTGAGCTCAGGTCTTGACAATTGGTATCAGAGCCATCCGACTCTTGGCCAAGCGTTTGGATCTGGTAGTTCTAGGCTGGTGGGGGTTGGGAGAACAAGTATCTCCTGTAAAATTCCATACCCAGGCCGAGAAGCTAGGTCTAAAGGCAACAAATTGAGTATGAGCAAAAAGGGTTGGGAAGACTTGTTCTTTCTGTAAAATCTCTGGATTTGTTTCTATTCACCATGACGAGGGGAAGAACCTGAATTGGTAGCCGCAGTGGATGAGCTCAGGATGAATCTGGAGGAGTTTCAGAGAAGAGCTAAAGAAGAAAGCAAATTCTTTCATGAGCAGATTCAGAATCAGGCCATACAAGCTCAAACTCATAAAGATGAAGTGATGCAAAATTTGAAGAGAATTCAAGATATGCTTGGGGCGTCACTGAGTTGTCAGGGACAAGAAATAGGGGAAACTTCAAAATCCCCTAGAATTGGTCAATCAGTAGTACAGAAGGACAAAAATGTCGAAGATAATTTTGTGTTCCCTGCAAAGGTACCTGCTTTTGATGTTAGGAACATAGCATGTGCGATGCCGATGGCTGATTTTGATGCTTCACCTAGTATTGCTAGTCAAATTCATGCTTCAGAATTGCACCAACCCCCTTTGCAGCCATATCCAAAACCACCACCACATAATGTTGAATAGAATACCTCAGTTTTCTTTGATACATCGACTGTACCACCACCACCACCACCACCACAATTTCCACCAAATTGGCTGGGTAATCAGCATTACAACAACATGGGTCACATGCCAAATCCTTATACCATACCATATTATGACATGGGTCAACATGGGTAACATGGGGACACAACCTGCGATGAGGCACCAGCTGATAGAGCAATTCAATCGAGATCACCCTCATTATGCCGATGCAGCTACCAAACAACACAAGAAAATGGATTTCCCAGTGTTTGATGGAGATCACCCTGAGTCATGGATCCGAAAAACCAACAAGTATTTTGCCCTTGATAAAACACCTAATGATGAAAAAGTATTACTTGCTAAGGTCTATATCACAGGAAAGCTGATCAGTGGATCTCGAGCTATGACATCCCTACAGAGACTCTTTCCTGGCCAGAATTCTGTCGAATGATCTGTCAGCATTTTGCTGTAAAGTCAGATGTCGACATCACTGACACATTTCACAATCATAAGCAATTTGGATCGGTGGATTCCTATATTGATAAATTTGAGGAAATCATGCCATTGATCAAAAGAAACAAGCCCTATCTCAATGAGAGCTATTTCTTGGAGTATTTCATTTCTGGATTAAATGATTACATCAAATGGCCCTTGAAGTCCCTCCAAATCAACTCATTGGTCTCAACTTATGAGCACGCTCGCAATTATGATGCTCCTTCCCTCTACACTCGACAACTAGATCCTCAGAACAAATTTTCTCTTAAAGATACTAACCCAAGTGGGCAGAGAAGAAATCTTCCTAGAGAGGATAAAACATCCAATTCCACTACTCCTAAGAGCACAGGGAAATGTTTCAGACATCAGGAACCCTGGGTTCCTGGACATGGCAGGGTTTGCAAAGCATCCAAGCAACTGTATTTGGTCAGAATGGAAGAAGAAGATACCATATCTAAAGAATTACCTGAGCAACATTTCAGCACACCTCCTGATAGCCCACATCAAGACCAATCAATGGAACCTCTTCACTCAGTTTCTATGCATGCAATGGAGGGTACCAGTTCCTCTGCAACCACATTTACCTTAATGATACAAATAGGGTCCCTTACAGCTACAGCCCTGGTAGACAGTGGCAACACAACTACTTTCATATCTCCTTCAATTATAAGAAAAGCTCAGTTGGACATCACTAATAATGATCCTGTGCTAGTGACAATTGCTAATGGTGGATTATTATATACTGGAGCCCAGTGCCCCAATTTACCTTATGCCATTCAGGGCCATTCATTCATATCTTCCTTTCGGTTGTTGGAACTAAAAGGTTATGATATCATCTTTGGGTGTGATTGGATTCAGCAACACAACCCAATGACATTGAACCTGAAATCCAAAGAAATCTCTATCTGTCAAGATGGCATTCATACTATCACTTTCACAGATGTGAGTATACCAACTCACAATTTCATGTTAAATGCTCATCAGCTCAGCAAATTGATGGATAAAGGTGTTGTTGGGGCAGTAGTCTATGTGAAACCCCTTCAGTTTATGGCAATACAGCCTACTCCTATTCCTCCTGAACTATCAGTTGTTCTCAACAATTATTCTGATGTTTTTACAAAACCCCAGGAATTACCTTCTTATAGGGAATGTGATCATTCCATTCCCCTGCTACCTGAAGCTAAACCTGTGACTGTCAGACCTTATAGGCTACCCCACCATCAGAAAAATGCCATGGAAGAACTAATTTCTCAATTGCTTCACTCAGACACTATCAGGCTGAGTTTCAGTCCATACTCTTCTCCAGCCATTTTAGTGAAAAAGAAGGATGGATCTTGGTGCATGTGTATTGATTCTCGCCAGTTAAATTCTAATACAATCAAAAACAAATACCCCATTCCTATCATTGAAGACTTGCTGGATGAGCTTCATGGTGCAAAATTCTTCTCAAAAATTGATCTTCGTTCAGGTTACCACCAAATAAGAATGCAACCGACAGATATATATAAAACAGCTTTCAGCACTCATATTGGGCATTCTGAGTTCTTAGTAATGCCATTTGGGCTTACTAATGCACCTGTTACCTTTCAAGCACTGATGAACAAAGTTTTGGCTCCTTTCATTCGCAAGTTTGTGTTGGTTTTCTTTGATGACATTCTTATATATAGTGCAACCATACATGGTCATGTTCACCATGTATCGTCAGTGCTCCAAGCTGTTTCCACCAGCTGTTTGCTAAACCTAGCAAGTGTGTTTTTGGCAGAACCAAGTGGAGTATTTAGGCTACATTATCTCTGACCAGGGTGCTACTACTGACCCTAGAAAAATTGAAGTTGTGCAAAAGTGGCCAGTTCTTATCAATATAACTTAACTTAGAGGATTCTTGGGGTTGGCAGGTTATTATAAAAGATTTATTCAACACTATGGCATTATTTGTAAACCTCTCTTTCAGGCCTTAAAGCACAACTCATTTCAATGGGACACTGCCCAGCAACAAGCTTTTGAGTTGGTTAAGACCAAATTATCACAAGTCCCAGTGTTAGCTCTTCCCAATTTCTCTCAGCCCTTTACTCTTGAAACTGACGCTAGTGGCAATGGCATTGGAGCTGTCCTCATGCAACAAGGAAAGCCCTTGGCTTATTTCAGTAAAGCTATTGGTCCTAAAGCAACAGCATATTCAACTTATTATAAAGAAGCAATGACTATTTTAGAAGCTCTCAAGAAATGGAAACATTACTTCTTGGCAACTTCCCTCAATATCAAGACTGATCAAGCTCGCTTGAAATACATTCAAGAACAAAGACTGACTGAAGGGATTCAACACAAGTTATTGATCAAATTGATGAGTTATGATTACAAGATTGAGTACAAAAAAAGGGAAAGAAAATAAGGCTGCTTATGCTTTATCTCGGCTACCTCATCCTAAAGAACTTTCTGCAGTAATTGTATTAATTCCCAACTGGATCAATGAAGTATTATCTAGTTATGCAACTGATGTCAAGTGCAAAGCATTAGAGGAAAAGCTCAGAATTGATGCAAATGCACAACCTCCTTACACTCTCACTGGGGGTTAATTTATATTGGTTCTGCTACTAACCTCAAAGATTAGCTACTAAAATCATTTCATGATTCTGCTTTGGGTGGTCACTCAGGGGAGAGAGCAACTTACAATAGAATGAAACTTTTGTTTTATTGGCCGGGTATGAAAACTGATACCACTCTCTTTGTCAAGTAGTGCCCCATTTGTCAAAAGAACAAGAATGAACATCAACATCTGCCTGGACTACTTCAACCTCTTCCAGTGCCTAACATGGGATGGACACACATCACTATGGACTTCATTAGAGGGGCTTCCATTTTCTGAAGGTAAAGAGATAATTTGGGTTATTGTGGATCGTTTCACAAAATATGCTCACTTTTTTGCTTTGAGTCACCCTTACACTACTGAAACCATCTTAGAGTTGTTCAAGACACAGTTTTACAAATTTCATGGTATGCCAACTGTTATTGTCGGTGATCGTGACATAATCTTTACTAGTAACTTGTGGAAGAAAGTTTTCAATGATGCTGGAGTTCGTTTGCATCTTAGCAATGCTTACCACCCTCAATCTGACAGCCAATCAGAACGTGTCAATCAGTATCTTGAAAGTTATCTTCGATGTCTCACATTTGCCAAACCAAAGAAGTGGTACTCCCTGTTAGCACACGCCGAATGGTGGTATAATACAAATTTTCACACTGCTCTGAACATGACTCCTTACCAGACATTATATGGACAACAACCACCCCTGATAGGTGAAGCATTATTGCCATCTAGCTTGTTTGAAGGTACAAGAAACAGAGATCAGGCTCGGGCAGCAATATTGGATGTAGTCAAATCCAGTCTGGACCAAGCTCAAGCTTGCTTCATAACGATCACTAGAATTGGGTGATATGGCCTATCTTAAGCTGCAGCCCTACCGCCATAACTCTCTAGGACTTCACAATTCAGTTAAGCTTCATTCTCGTTTTTATGTTCCATTTCGTGTCATCGATCGCATTGGGTCTGTGGCCTACAAGTTATTATTACCAGAGGGCTCTCAGATCCACCCGGTGTTTCACAGTAGTCAGTTAAAGAAGCATCTGGGACCCAAAGCAATCCCTGAACCACAGTTGCCTCTAATCGATCAAGATGGCAATGTGCTCTCAAAACCAGCCCAGTTGCTGGAACACCGTATGATTCCTAGAAACAATGAGCCCGTTGTCCAATGGAAAATTCTTTGGGAAAACCTTCCTCCAGAAGCTGCTACCTGGGAGGACTCATCTTTCATTCAGAAGGTCTTTCCGACATTTATCCCATGAGGACATGGGACTCAAGGGGGAGGTATTGTCAGGACTCTGTTATCTGAATCTGAGGATGGACTCTGTTTTTGCTCAAGTCTGAAGGGTGAGACGAATAACAGGGATGAAGGATAGATGGGCGGTCAGGATTGACTCGTATTGGTTCGCTGATGAGAATCCAACGTCTAGCGTCGCTTCTAGTAATCACTGTTTGTGTAACCGTTACCAAAAAGAGAACCTAAATGAAATGTAAAGTGTTTTTAGCTATTTTGTATCCTAGCATAGGCATACTCTTTATAAGCCAATGGATTCCGCGTTTCTAGATATCGAAATATAAACCATAATCCTATCTTCTTCTTGTCTTGCGGCCGACACCTTATTTTTCTTGCAATTTGCTATCAATTTCCGTTATTTATCTTTTACTAGGATCTCAAGTAGGTAACTAACAGCCAAATCTGAAGCAAAGTTCAGACTTGGGTGCGAATTTAAGCTCCGGTCTTGACACAGATCCTTCGAGCTACCTAGCGGGTTGCCTTCATTCTCCAATTTGCTGGTTCGTGCGTGCGTGCCGCAGCCTGCCGTAACGAGGGCGTCGTGCCGCGCGCGGAGCCGGGCGGGTCGCCTCTGTAATCAGCTCGTGACATGCGCCGTTCTCGCTGGCTCCTAGAGATGGCAACGAGGAATTCACCGTCGGGGGTCACATCCGCGTCCCCATCCCCGCGGTGTTAAAATTTCACCGTCTCTGCCCCCACCAACCACGATGGGGGATATATTTTACCTAGACCTGATCCCCGCAGTGAATTTATCCCCGCGGTTTTCCTGTCCCCGCTTAAACAATAAATCCATCTCCAAATCATATATCACACAAATCAGCAGTACATCACACAAATCGATGGCGACGGACGACAGAGGAATCGATGGCGTGCTGGCTGGCGGCGGGCGGCGCGACGATGGCCGGAGGCGGTGGGCGACGCGACAATGGCCGAAGGTGCCGCGCTCACGTCGACGGCTGGGAGCAGGACCGCGCCCACACGAGGGGAGGCAGCGACCGGCGACCGACGGCGTTGTGGATGGGTGGAGAGAAAAGATGGGGAGGGTTGACTGGTTGACTAGGGTTAGAAGATAGATATACATGATCATTGGGCTTCAATTTTATGGGCCAAAACGACTATAAAGTCTAGAATTGATCCTTAACTATAGTGCATACGGGTCACCACGGGGGACGGGGACGGGGAGTGGTGCACCGTCCCCGCCCCCGCTATCCCCGATGGTGATGAGTTTTGGACCATTTGATTTCCCCTGGAGGATAGATTTCAACCTTCCCCATCTTCTAATATGTGAATTCACTACGGGGAATAGGTGATCGGATCCCCATTGCCATCTCTACTAGCTCCCGCCTCCCGGCACGCAGATGCTCGGCCGGTCACGCGAGAGTGCGCGTGCCGCTGCCACGACCCACGAGTACGCGGACGCAAGTAGTACGTGACAGCCTCGCAACCGATTGCCATCAGGCGCTGATGCGCGCGGCACCGTGAGACGAGTCGGGAACTTGGGATCGGGAACCGACAAACCATGGAGTGGAGTGATACGACGAGGTGTCGCTACGCTAGCGGGTGATCCCAAGTCGTCCCAACGTCCCCTCGCCACGCCACGCCATTGCTAGTTTGGCCGTTTGCCTCATCGTTATCTTACCGGACACTGGATACTGCTGCATTTCTTATCTATAATCAAAAGTTACTTTGCCACAGCAAAATAATTACAACGATAACTAGAAACCGTATTTAAATGGCGCTAATCAAGCTATATACATATGGATTTAGTTTTAGTCTCTGCGGTCTAATCTCTGTGCTGGATCGGTACGAGATTTATCATATATCTCCACTGCGCGAGAAAATTCCCTCAAATCCGGTCCAGATTTGCTTAATTCAACACTCAGCAGGTCAGTTGTGCTGGGTGACTGGATCATTCCAGAAGTAAACAAAACCATAGCACACTGACCTCCCGGCTGTTCTTATCAGGAAGGATAACTAACTACTCGAGAACTGATCTTTTATCGTGATATTAAATCACAAATATCTCGAACATATTAAGAACTGATACTAAAAACAACTTTAGTACCGATTCTAAGAGTTTAACTCCCCAAAACATTTTTAGTTCCGGTTAATATTATCAACCGGTACTAAAAATACATCTTTAGTATCGGTTGGTAACACCAACCGAAACGAATGCTGGAGAATCTTTAGTTTCGGTTGGTAACACCAACCCGTACTAAAGATGCCTCCAGGTTTAGTTCATAAAAAATATCTTTATCCAAGTCAGATGTGTGGACTTGATGGGATGGTTACACACGTGAGAGCTGAGCAGAGAGATCTTGAGTTCGAATCTCGCATCTCATATATTGTTTGGATTTGGTATGTGTTGGCAGTATGCCATGAGGCCCCTTCAACCAAGCCTGCCGAAACCAACCAGGCGGCAAGGATCCAATCTCCCAGTACCCAAGGACCAGGGGGGCGAAGCCCTACGGCGAAGCCCGATAGCGAGGAGTCACAAGGGGTTCCGGTCGACCAAGGCGAAGCCTACATGGCGAAGGCATGCACCGAAGGAGGATGACTTCGCCAGAGCGGACCTGGTCCAAGAAAGGCCAGCAAGCCGGCCCAATCGCCCTGAGCCATGGGCCAATGAACCGGAAGCCACCAAGCGGCCCATCGAGGGCCCACGTGCCTGGATTACACTAAATACCCATGTAAGGGCCCCTTTATGAGGGTGACCATGTAAATTCCCCTGTAATAGCCCTAAACCCTAATAGGGGGATCTGTAATGGGGTTATAAATAGTCACCTAGGGCCATGTAAAAGGGGATCGGGATTTAATACAAAATTTATTACACTTTACCTTCCCAACAACTGTTGAGTATCCACGTCCTTCGACGTATGCGGTTATCGTTTCGACAACAATATGCATCTTTAGTAACGGTTATTTCAACCGGTACTAAGATCGAGATCTTTAGTCTTGATTTGTTGGTCACTCGATCTTTAGTAATGATTTGTTGGTCACAGTTGTTATAACCGGAATAAATTGGGGTTTTCAACCGATAGTAAAAATGAGTTCTCTGGTAGTGACTGTCGATTCAGAAAATCGGTAATAAAAAATAAAGCAATACGTGAGATATAAAAATTAACGGATGCGGAAGACAATGATTTAGACATAGACATGCTCAGACCTTCTCGATGAGAGGTAATACCCTACTCTTGTTTAGAAATTGTATCCGCCGGATGTTGTGTTGATCTGACGATCGAGTTGTGGTTACGCCTTTGAGGGTCTCCCTTCCCACTTTATATATATTGGTGGCAGAGGTACAAAGAGGAAAACCTAGCCAGATACGATATTAGTTTTCTAATATATTACATGGTAGTATTCAATCGAGATCTAAACCCTACCATAGAACACAAGGTAATACTGTGATCAAGTCCTACTCTATTACACAATACATGGATCTGGTTCGCATCCTATTTCTAATCAGATATGCAGGTTGTATGGGTATCCGGTATCAGAGCGAATCCAGTGTGAATGCTGGGGGACTGATATAAGGAGAGAGGAAAAGAAAAGAAGAGAGAAAATAAACAGTAAGGAGGACTGATGAAGAAAATGAGTTCCCCTTTTAGATGTGCCCTCTGCGGTACCAGTAATCAGCTTCTCTGTACAGGGAACGCATAAGCAGAAGGAGCTAATGATATGATGAGATGGATGACTAATACACGACAGAAAAAAAAATACCACCTAATCGTTGGCCATCATATACGTTAGCTAGCTAGTACTTCTTCATCTTAAAAAAAATTAATCTTGTATTAGAATGTGACACATGTTATTACAATAAATCTAATATTTAGATTCGTTATATTAGGATGTATTATATTTTAAGTACGAGTTTAGTTTTTTCATGTACGAAGGGAGTAGCTCATATATCACATCGCTACATACGAATACCACTAAGACTATGTAGCACGATGCTAAAAACGATAACTAATCTTGGGAAAGGGGAATGATGTGCGCAATTATTAGGATCCGCAAGTTAGGCTAAAAGATAACCAAGTGTGATCTACTAAATACGGAGTATGTGATTTCGGATTAAGATCAGCTGTAGTCCTACCTATGACTGCAACTTTAGGATTACAAAGTATCTTCAACCATTCATTTTGATGATAAACGATCCGGATTTAAAGCTATAGTGATCAAACTAGAACCATATAAACATATATCTATTTTTTTAGAAAGGTATTCCTGACAATATCCCGGGAACCCACTGTGTCCGCTAGTGACTAGGCCCGTTTGAAATGAAGTTAGATTAAGTTCGCGCATAGCGCATGAGAAAACCGATAGCGCGTAATTAATTGAGTTTTAGTTATTAAAAACTTAAAAGAATATATATTTGATATTTTAGAGCAACTTCTACCAAAAAGGTTTTTCATGAAAACAGTTTAAAAAATGTGCTAATAAAACTGATAAAAAAAATCTGCATTTTAAAAGTATTTTTGCGGACATATTTTGAATGACATCAAGTTATTCGGACTGACCCAATCTGAAATAAATCAGAAGGTCAAATCCAAAAAAGTTTCCTAAACTCACATGTGAGAATGAAGAACCAACATAAGTATTCCCTCGTTACTCAAATATAAATTTTTTTTATTGAATGGTACATATCATAATACTATGAATCTGAATAAACATTTAATCAAAACTTCTTATATTTTGGGATGAAGTATTCCATCCGTTTCAAAATATAAGAGATTTTGGGTGGATATAATCTATCCTAAGACTATGAATCTGAATATGTTCTAGGAAGATTTTAGGACGGATGAAATAATTAAGTTTGGCAGTATCAATGCATCGTGACGTCCTCCCGATGATGTCATGCATGCGTTCATCGTGGTACATTGTAACTATACTGCCCAACTCGATGAGCTCAGCTGCTCCTCCTCCTCGCTCCAGCTTTCGGTTCTTCTCTCATGATCGCCCCAAAAAGCAAGCATTATGGCCTTTCGGTTATTCCCTAATGATCGCGCTTCTATTCCATACTAGAACATAATCGATGATTATATCCTAAGCAAAATGGATTATGAGCAGAATGTGCAGCTTAGATTCGTACACATCCAGTTGGGAACTACGAACGTGTTCTGTTCACTTTGGATGCAACCTACTCGCTCAAAAAAAAAAAATCAAACCTATACAGATGTGTGTAGACCGCTCTCTCTACTTATCTCTAGATGTGCGTAAACTGTCTCATCCAATTTTGATTTTTTTTTTAAAGATGGATAGAGTAGACTGCTATCTCTATCTCTATAAGTGCGTGCATGCACGAGTCAGCAGTGCGTCAACCGCATCAACCGCGGGCCACCGGGCCCGGTCGGTCGCTGAATGCTGATGCCGTCAAGTTAGCTGCGGGACGACGATGACGAATCCGGCCGTGCGCGGTCGCCGCTACGATCCGCCCAAATCTACGGGAATCTCGGGCAAATTAAAGCGTATCGGTCCATCGAGACCAACCGCCGCGCGGGCACCCCCACCACCGGCCTTTCCACCGTTGTGCACTCCACAGTTCCACTTCCACTGGCCAATTCCGGACTCGAAGCCAATCACGACCTCGGCTTGACTACCGCTGGTTGGTTTAGCTTGATCACCTCTCCAGTCTCCACCCTCTCCGACAAGATGCGGTCCAAGTCAACCCGGTACTCCTCGTGCAGTCTTTGCATCACCATCCTCGGCTGGTTGGCACGGTGGGGGCCGCACCGAATCGATGAAATGCACCCACTCTGCTTGCACATAGTACTATGCCACCTTGGACCCTTGGTTAATTTGCCGTTCACCTTCTCCCTATTTATACCAGGTTGTTGCCGGATCAGTCTCACCAACACAAACACTACAAAAGTAAAAAGCACGAACTACATTGTCTGCTCCGCTCAGTGGTCGAGAGCGAGAGAGAGTGTGCATCGTCGATGGCAACGAACAGCCACGCTCCGGTGAAGCGCTGCCTGAGCAAGGCGCCGTCGGGGAACCCGCTGCCACGGAGAGGCCAGGTCAAGGAGAGCATGGGAAAGCATATCGTGGCGGCCGCGGCCGCCGTGGCCACCGCAGCGGTGCTTGCCTGCGACAAGACGACCGGCGCTGGCGCTGGCTCTGGCGATAAGAAAGGCAGTGGCAAGCCGGCCCCCGTGGCCGGTGCCAAAAAGAAATGACAGGCGAAAGCACTAAAGCATAGTGCACGGCAGAATGAAAGCAGAGTGCATGTTTGGTAAAAAAAAAAAAAAAAAAAAAAAAAAAAAAAAAAAAAAAAAAAAAAAAAGAAAAAGCGAAGTGCATGTTGCACGATTGCACGTACGTATTAGTGTCAGATACTTAGCATGAGCATCTTCACATGAGTACGATGTGAATTACGTGCATGGTCCTTTTCAGTGCACCAAACAGAGGGACCTGCAGCTATCATGCTCGGTGTCTCTGTGTAGCGTGTGTCGTCTACGAGGCTTTTAAGCCATGTTGCAGAACTTGTTATTAACCGGATAGTATATCTTCCCTGTTTTGTTTGGTGTCAGTAAGTAGTAGTAGTAATTGGGGTTGTACGTAGAATGTTAGATCCTTCCTTGTCATGCATGTAGGGGTGGGCAAAAAGTTCGAAGCTCGTGACTCGGATCGGCTCGTTCCAGACTCGACTTGGATCGGCTCGAGCTCGAAGTCTTAACGAGTCGAGCCGAGCCAGCTGTTTTGCTCGTTAAGCTAACGAGCCAAGCTCGAGCCAGCTCGCGAGTCACTCGGTAGGCTCATTAAACTCGCATAGGCAAAAAAATCTCACAGGCCATAGCCCACAGACAAGCGACAGGCAGGCAGGCAGCCCAACAGTAGCCCAGCCCAACTCCCCAATAGCCCAAGTAAAAACCCTAGCTGTAAAAACCTTATCCAGTCGTACTCCTGTGAGGCTGTGACCGAGAGCCTCTCTCTTGCGCCGCAGCAGGGTCGCAGCCTCGCAGGCTTGTTGCCGCCGTCACCTTTCTTGCGCCGCCGCAGCTGCAGCACTGCCTGCCTGCCTCGCCCTTCTCCTTGCGTCGCCGGCCCGCCGTAGGCCGCAGCGCTCCCCTGCCCACCGGCTGCTCCTCCCACAAGCCGCAGTCGCAAGGCCACGCCGACGACGCAGGCCGCAGCTGTAGCGCCACGCCAACCACGGTGACCACAGCGACCACGCTGACCAGGCGACCACGCCGCTCCTCCCGCTGCAGCCGCCAGGCCACGCCGACCACTCTGCTCCTCCCGCAGCCGCCAACCACTGTGACTGTGATGCTATTTTAATTACTACTCATAGAGTTTTTTAAATTCTAATGATCTATGAGACTGTGATCTTATTCAGTAGTTTTGTTTTCTTATTATCTGACTGTGATGCACATGCACTGATGCTGGAGTGTTCATTGAGTTAACGAGCTAAACAAGCTTAATGAGCCAGCTCGAGCAAGCTCGCCGAGTCGAGCTGTCAAAACTAGATTTCGGCAATAAGAAAAGGGGGTAGCAGTCATGATGGAAAAGTAGATGGGTTATAAGACAAAGGGTTTAGACAGGTTCAGGCCATCACGAAGAAGTAATACCCTACTCCTGTTTCGGGGGTTTTGCCTCCGAGTTGTATATTGATCTTACGAAAAGCTTATGTCCCCAAGGGGTCCCCTATCCTCCTTATATACCCGGAAGATGAGGATTTACAAGACAAGATCCAGTCCGACACAGTCTAGATCTTCCCTAATTGATTTACAATACTACCATACTAGGTATCCGGGCTTTACTTTAATAAAGAAAGTAACATCATACCCGAATCCTAGTACCACTCATATTCTATTTACATAACATACCCCTATATTCAGTCGGATATTCTATATCTGTGGGTATATAGGTACCATAATATCCACAGTAGCCCCTGAGACCTTTACAGTCGACGAGACAATTTTCTCTTAAATAGAAAGTCTTCAGCTCCAAGTACTTCGATTATCCCTACCATGAACTCCTGGGCGCCAAATCCAAATCGCACGACTGTAAAGGGCTGAAAATTTTCAAAAAATATCTCCTGGTGCATCGACTAGATGCACCTAATTAGGTGTAGCCCCCGACTATGTGCTTAGTTGGAAAAACTAAACATATTGTCAGAATTAATAAAAATACACCAGCCGAGTGGTTTATTAGCCACCTAAGTAGCAAGATGATAAACAATCCTAAAATTGTTCATATCAAGACATTTGACAATAAAATTAAGTCATTCAGAACTATTAATGTCATAAAAATAAGTCTTCCCAAATGGTTAATCATATTGTATCCACATTATTAAAATAAATGTGTTTTAGCCCCTAAGGACACATGACTTCACCTTATTTGGGAAAATAGGGCATATGTGGTATAAAATCCGAGTAAATAAAACTCATAAAGGATTTACCAATCGCCTGAAAAAATGATCAAAATATATAATCAGCCTAAGCCACAATATTGGTCAATAAAAGTGCACACTTACGTGGCAAAGTGCACACTCATTCGGAAAAAATAGGGCATATGTGCTAGAAATTTTTTACAAGATTCTCCAATCGCCTAAACTAATCAAGAATGATTAATAAACCGAAGTAATAATACTTGGTCAACTTGATATGCTCACTGACGTGGCAAGATTTGCACTGTATGCTCTCCAAAGAGTTTAAGTTGCAACAGTGTTGAATATTTTTGATATATCCTTTCCGTTCATCACAGAAAGGATTAAGCCCCTAGGGACATATATCAGACTTTCCAAACTCTATTGGCCATAGTTAAGCCGCAATCTACGGCCCACTCTGCGCACGAGATCACTGACCTAACCGTTAAAACTCTTGCCGCTTCATCTTCTTCGCCAAAAATCCCCAAACCGCGCACAGTGACAGCAAACTAGGGTTCCAAATCCACGCGCACACAAGCCCCAATCTTCAATCCCGGGCATCCATCCTCCCTGCGGTTCACCTCCGTCCCAATTTTTCCTCCATCCCACCCGCAAAAACCGAAACATCCTACTCAGATCCAATCCACACCCATGGCTGAGGAGAGAGAAATCCCCTTTGAACAGTGGGCGAAGTCCGATGTGAAGGAATCAAATCTGCTGGAGATGGTGAAGGACGGGGTTCTGCCTGCGAAGGAGATCATCGGGTGGCGCCCTGCTTACGGCGAGGATTTTCCAACCCCCGACACCGGCGAAATCGTGGTATTCTCTTTGTTTTTCTATTCTGGCTTTGCTCTTCCGGCCTCTTCTTTCTTCCGTGGTCTTCTTTCTTTTTACAAAATCCAATTATATCACTTGAATCCCAACTCTGTACTCCACATTGTCAATTTCATCCACCTCTGCGAAGCCTTTCTTGGTATTCAACCACATTTTGCTTTGTTCCGGTGCATCTTCTACCTCAAGCCCCAGCCTGACAAAAATAACCCGTGCGTAGTCGACGGGTCTGGATTTCAGCTGCGGGGAACTTTGACCCAAAAATACTTCTCTCTTCCCTTTAAAACTTCCAACAAAGGATGTCACTCCAACTGGTTCTATATCTCAAATCCTTCTCCAAGTCTTCCCGAGTTCGTTGGTCTTCCTCCTATCCCACACAAAAACTGGAAAAACTTCCCGGACGGCGACGAACTAGCCCAGGCCAATGAGTTGCTACTCCGACTGATGGAAATCAAGCAATGAGGCCTACAAGGGGAGCAGGTCACTCGGCACTTCATCAAATGCCGACTAGCCCAATTAAAGAGAGGAGTAAACCGGCGTACGAGTACGAGGGACAGTCGGATCCCAACCGTGAGGACCCGGATTCTATTGACTACAAAGTCATGTGTAACCGGATGTATAAAGTGTTCTCATCTGGGATCGCTGTCGACTATAGCCACAAGCTCCCGGTGACTCCATACAGCCTGGTGCGGCCCCCTCCCGAGGTAAAAATCCACTAAACTTTTTATTTGACTGTTACCAATCTGTCTATTACCTTATCTCATTGGTTTAATCCATTGAATAGGACAATAAACGCTTCTTCTCGAATCCTCCAGCTCCAGCCCAAAAAGAATCTGCCCCAAGAAAGCCTCTCTCGACTGATGGCCCAAAAGTCAACCCAGCCGGGAAAAGTAAACGAGCTGTTGAGGAAAACATCCCTAAGCAGAAACTGAAGAGGAGGAAGCTAGTCTGCAGTGACTCCGAAGATGAGCAGACTGAATCGAAAACGAGCGCCAAGCCGGTTCCAGCCAAATCTCCAGCCAGTCGGCTTGCGCCCAAAATTCGAAAATCCACAAGGTATCGCTCTTGCTATCATCCTTTTATCTTTGACTCCTTGGAAAATATATGTTGATGTCAAAATCTGTTATTCTTCAGAAAACCCCAAGATATTGATCTGGGAAGTAAAGGTGATGTGCCGCCTGTCTCAATGCTAAGCGAGCCGCGGCCCGAGCCCCGAGTTTATAGTCAGTCGGGGAAAACCATCAATACCACCGAAGTCCAGCCCCCGACTGGCAGCCAGTCGGAACCAAACACAAGTGGCCTTGAAATTGATCCTCCAACCGGGGATCAAGCAGGGGAAACTGACATCCCGACTGGTACTCCAAAAACATCTGCCGAGCCGGTCGGAGAAGATCCAAAAGAAACTATCCAAGGACCGACTTCCGCAGAACCAAACTTGATAAATGATCCAGTCAGCGAGCCAGAAAAAACCCCAAAGAAGAGCTCCAAAATAATATCTGGTATGTCGTATGACTAAGTTTTAATTTGATTTACCTGCTGCATTTCAGTTATCTCATAATCCGCAAACTAGGCCCATTGATTGATGACAACGAAGAAGAGATCCTGAGAATAAAAGCAGTCGAGGACTCCTTTCCTCCGACTAAACTCCAATGGAGGGATCGGGATGGTACCTTACAAGGTATTATCATCAATCGTCAAGGTGAAGATGAGGAGCTCGAGTCGTTAAAGAAAAATCTGACCGAGTCCACTTGTTTAATGAATGTAAGTATTCCTTCTTGTACTCAACTGTCTTATTCTAGCGCCTCTTCTAGCGCTAGCTGTGTTGCTTATTTAATGCATTATCCAGAGAATCCATATGAGGAATGAGGCCAAAACAAGCGCATTGGAAAAACTTGTGCCTCACCTCGAGAATCTTGAGCGAATCCAAGCTGAGCTGGCAAAAACCTGAGAGGATGCTCAAGTCAAAGAAAGAAAGTTAAAGGACCAGATCAACCAGCTTATGGATGCTAGCTTCAACTATAGAGGCACAATTGGAGGTAAGAGTCTCTCTGTTATAATTTTGCTGCTCATCCAGTCCGTATGCATGATTTAATCTGTCTGTTGTCCTACAGCTCAAGCTACTAAAATAGAGGCCTTTACTGCCCAAGTTAAAAAGCTTGAAGGAGTTAATGCTCAGTTCACAGCTGGCAAGCTTGAAGCTGAAGATGCCCTCAAAGGTACAATATAATCCTTGTCGAGTGAATTGAAATAATATCATATAGCTGAAATCCTTTTGTCTTGTATAAATGTAGAACACAAAGTCAAGACCAGAGCCCAATTTGAAGTCTTCGCCGAGAGGGTAAAGAAGGTAAAAAGTGTTCGGGATGACATTGCCAATGCTGCTGCTCCAGTCTTGAATGCAATATTCCAAAATGGACTCGGGAGCAGTCAAAAGGATGTGGTCCAAATATTTGAAGGGCTCCGTACTGCTCCAGCGAAGTACTTCAGTAATATCAAAGATGCTGCTACGATGGGCGCCAGTCAAGCTTTAGCAATAGTGAAGTCTTTGTATCCCCGAGTAGAAGTCGATGCGGTCGGGGATGGATTTGCTGACGGGACGTCTGACGAGCAGGCTTTGGAACTGATCAATCAAGCTCAAGATTCAGCTGAGAAGCTTGCCGCAGATGTCCTGGAGAACTTCCAATCGTAGATTTAGTTAATATCTTGTATGGAATGATGTATAGTATTCTTAGTAATGTATAATGACTCATTTATGCCATGCAGTAAACCAAAGATCCAGGTTCAAATTTCTTAAAATTTTTGTCTGACTGCTCCAAGCCTAGAACTTGTTACAATCATCGAAAAAATTTTAGTCCTTATCTGCTGGACCTAGATTTAAACAGGGTCAATGACAAGTCATGAACAGAATGAAAGAAATACTATATTATTATTAGTAGCCCCCGACTGGCCACTCGGCTGAGATAAGTGAGTGGGCTGTCTAAAGGAAAAGTGTACAAAATAGCTTTTAAGCGTAGAATCTTCAAAGATGCTCTATATTCCATGAATTGTCCACCATAGTTCCGTCTTCACGCTTAAGTCGGTAGGCTCCCGGGCGAGTAACTTCTGCTACTATGAAAGGCTCTTCCCATAAGGGAGACAATTTGTGCCTGTCTTTAGTTGTCTGAATCTTCCGTAGAACCATATCACCGACTATGAAGGCGCGTGATTTGACGTTGCGATTGTGATAACGCCGTAGACCTTGAAGATATCTGGCCGACTAAATGAGTGCTGCTTCCCTTGCTTCTTCCAGTCGGGTAAGATCATCGATTCTGTCAGAATTGTGGCGTTCTTCGTTGAAATTGCGAACTCGGAGTGATTCGAACTCCATTTCACTCGGCAACATGGCTTCTGCGCCGTATACCAAGAAAAAAGGCATCTGGCCCGTAGCCCGACTCGGTGTTGTACGTAGTGATCACGAAACTGAGGGCAATTCTTCTGTCCATCAGCCAGCATACGGACGCAGCCTGTCAAAAACTCGAGTCTTGATTCCCTAAAGTACCATGCCGTTTGCGCGCTCAACTTGGCCGTTACTCATCGGGTGAGCGACTGAAGCATAGCAGATTTTGATACCGAAGTTCTCACAAAAATCTTTGAAGACGCCACCAGTGAACTGAGTTCCATTGTCGGTAATGATTCGGTTCGGCACGCCAAAGCGGTGCACAATGTTGATGAAGAAGTCGCGCGCTTTATCCGCAGTGATGGTCGCCACTGGTTTTGCCTCAATCCACTTGGAGAATTTATCCACTGCGACAAACAGATGGGTATATCCACCTTGTGCCCTTTTGAAAGGGCCCACCATGTCCAGTCCCCAGACCGCGAAAGGCCAAGAGAGGGGAATAGTTTGTAACTCCTGGGCTGGCAAGTGTGTCTGTTTGGCGAAGAACTGACAACCTTCACATGTGCGAACAATTTTATCTGCATCGCTGACTGCTGTGGGCCAGAAAAATCCTTGTCGATATGCCTTCCCGACTAAAGTCCTTGCTGTCGCATGATTCCCGCACACTCCCGAGTGAATGTCATTAAGAAGTTGTATGCCTTCTTCGATGGTGATACATCTTTGCAATATTCCAGATGGACTTTTCTTGTATAATTCCTCCTCCACAAGGGCATAGGTCTTGGAACGGCGATGAATTCGTTCGGCTTCATTTTTATCGGGGGGCAACTCTTGATTCTTTAAATAATTGATGAAAGGTGCCCTCCATTGGGCGTCAAGCATTAGAACTTGTTCTCCAACTTCCTCCTTAGCGGTTGAGTTATTTGAAACTGTAGGTTGGTGGAGATGCTCAACAAAAACATCCGATGGGGCTGCTTCTTGTTTTGATCCGAAATTAGCCAGTCGGTCGGCTGCTTCATTGTTGTGTCTGAGAACATGAGTTAACTCCAAACCGTCGAATTTATCTTCAAGCTTGCGTACTTCCTGTCGGTAGGCCGCCATGTTGTCGTCGAGGCATGTCCAGTCTTTCATTACTTGGTTGACCACAAGTTGGGAATCTCCTCGGACTATTAGCCTGCGAATCCCTAGAGATATGGCGATCCGTAATCCATGTAGGAGTGCTTCATATTCTGCCACGTTCTGGGATGCTGGGAAGTGAATCCATAAAACATAGCTGAGGCATTCTCCAGTCGGGGAGATCAGAACAACCCCTGCTCCGCACCCTGAAATCCTCTTTGATCCATCGAAATGCATTGTCCAGTATTCGATTTTTTCTGCCGGGACGTCCTCTTGGCACTCGGTCCACTCGACGACGAAGTCGGCTAGCACTTGTGACTTGATTGAAACTCGAGGCTTGAAGGTTATATCCAAAGGCATCAACTCTAGGGCCCATTTGGCG
Organism: Oryza punctata; assembly: GCA_000573905.2. Lineage (NCBI taxonomy): Eukaryota > Viridiplantae > Streptophyta > Magnoliopsida > Poales > Poaceae > Oryza > Oryza punctata. The sequence goes on along the minus strand of CM002488.2, from coordinate 40,066,491 downwards.
ATTCAGCCGGTTACCTCTTTGTTGCGGAAGATTTCGCCGAGTAGGAACGATGTAACCACTGTAACGGGATGACTTTGGAAATAATGAGCCAACTTCCTGACAGTGATCAAGACTCCATATAACAGCTTCTGCACTTGAGGGTATCGGGTTTTGGAGTCAACAAGAACTTCGCTAACGAAGTAAACTGGTCGCTGAACTTTTTGAGTGCGATCATCCTCTTCACGCTCAATGACTAAAACTGTGCTCACCACCTTGGCGGTTGCTGATACATAAAGGAGCAATGGTTCTTGCGGCAGTGGTGAAGCTAGCGCCGGCTGAGTTGTCAAGAAGATCTTGAAATCGTCAAACGCCTTCTGTGCTTCTGGTGTCCATTGGAAATCATCAGTCTTCTTGAGCAATTTGAAAAAAGGCATTCTGTGCTCTCCAAGTCTTGAAACAAATCTGCAAAGAGCAGCCATGCACCCGGTAAGCTTTTGGACATCCTTCTGAGAACTCGGCGGCTTCATGTTCAATATGGCGTTGATCTTTTCTGGGTTGGCCTCGATTCCTCTTCGAGATACCATAAAACCAAGTAGTTTCCCTGACGGTACTCCGAAGATGCATTTCTCGGGATTTAACTTCATCCTGAAAGCGCGTATGTTAGCAAATGTCTCCTCCAGATCTTGAATTAGGTTATCTTTCTGCTTGGTCTTGATGACGACGTCGTCGACGTAAGCTTCCACGTTCCATCCGAGTTGTGTTGCAAGGCATCGTTGGATCATGCGCTGATATGTAGCCCCTGCGTTCTTCAGCCCAAAAGGCATGGTGATATAGCAGTATGCTCCGAACGGGGTGATGAACGCAGTCTTCAAGCAGTCGGACTCCTTAAGGCTGATTTGATGATAACCCGAGTAACAGTCAAGAAAACTGAGTAGTTCACATCCGACTGTTGAATCCACCATTTGATCTATCCTGGGTAAGCCGAAAGGATCTTTAGGGTAAGCCTTGTTTAAATCTGTATAGTCGACGCACATGCGCCATTGGCCAGTCTTCTTGCGAACCAGTACCGGGTTTGCGAGCCAGTCGGGATGATAAACCTCCTTGATAAATTTTGCTGCTAACAGCTTGGTCAATTCCTCCTTGATAGCTTCTCTTCTGTCCTGTGCAAATCGGCGGAGTCGTTGCTTGATAGGTTTAGTGTCTTCTCTAACATTTAAAGAGTGCTCAATCACCTCTCTAGGAATACCAGGCATATCGGATGGCTTCCAGGCAAAAATATCTTTATTAGCTTGAAGAAAGGTGATGAGCGCGCTTTCCTATTTGCTATCTAACTCAGCACCTATTACAACAGTTTTGGTAGGATCAGAAGGATCTAAGGGAATTTTCTTTGTCTTGGCATCTTCTCCGGTTTTGGCCACCTTGCTGACTGGAATTTCTCCATCTTGTGATGTTGATGCAGCTAGTCGGACTTCCTGCTGACCGACTGCTCTCTCACGAGATTGGGCCAACTCGCAGTAGTCCTTGTCGCATGTGAGGGCTTGCTTGACGTCACTCCGTAAGGATATGACTCCACGTGGCCCCGGCATCTTCATCATCATATAGGTGCAATGGGGGATCGCCATGAACTTGGCTAACACCGGGCGCCCGAGGATGGCGTGGTAGGCTGTCTCGAAGTCGGCCACCTCGAAGCTGATGTTCTCTGTCCTGAAATTCTCCTTGGTCCCGAAGGTCACCGGGAGAGTGATTTGGCCAAGTGGTGTTGAAGATAGCCCCGGGATGACTCCATGAAACGGGGCGTTACTCGGCTTCATCTCGGATCGAGGAATCTGCATCTCATCCAGGGTCTTGGCGAAGAGAATATTGAGTGCGCTGCCACCATCGATAAGGGTGCGCTTCAACTTGACGTTGCGGACGACTGGGTCTAGTACTAGGGGGTATCGACCCGGGTGGATCACTCGGTCGGGATGATCCGAGCGATCAAACTTGATGGGGACCTCCGACCATCGCAGATATTGGGGGACTGCAGGTTGCGCCGCGTTGACTTCTCTATCGGTGATTTTTTGCTTCCTCTTGGACTCGTAGGCAAGCGGACCGCCGAAAATGTGGTTGAGCTCGCTCCTGGGGTCTTGATACGCTCCTTGGCTTGGTTCCTCGTCATCTTTCTTCTTCTGAGTTGTTGTGTCTTCTCCTTCGGCTGGCTTCTTGGTTTGAGCGACATATTTCTCCGCAAACTGTTTGTAGATGAAGCAGTCCTTGGCCGCGTGTCCCTTGCCGAGGTGACGCGTGCATGGACCATTCATGATTTTGTCGTAGGAGTTGACTCGAGGGTGCTGGCTCTGGTAGTTTTGATTTGAAGCTGTAGCGACCAGATCCTCAGGCTTGCGCTTGCGTTCCCTGTGCTTCGCGTTGCTCCCACTAGGCCCTGCCGTGGTGTCGTGATCCTTCTTCTTCCAGGTGCCCGCCGACTGCTTTGATGCTTTAACTGCGTCGTCGGACTTGGCGTACTCGGTTGCCTTCTCGAACATCTGCTTGACTATCCTTGGAGGTTTGCGGCTAAATTTTCCGATCAGGAGATCATTGCGTAGCCCCCGTGTAAATGCGGCGATGATATTATCGTCAGTGATGTCGGAGATCATGTTGCGCTTCTCGGAGAAACATCGTATATACTCGTTGAGGGTTTCGTCCGGCTTCTGGACGATGTTGTATAGCTCGAAGTGGGTCCCAGGACGCTCGAAAGTGCCCTGTAAATTGGCGACGAAGTGATCGCGGAGTTCGTTCCAGGAATCAATTGTGCCTCTCGGCAATCCAGCGAGCCAATTTTTGGCGGAGTCGGTCAATGCTACCGGTAGATAATTGGCCATGACCTTGTTGTCTCCTCCTGTTGCGCGTATTGCGAGTGTATAGACGGTTAACCACGACTCCGGGTCGGTTTTCCCGTCATACTTCTCGATACCAGTCGGCTTGAAGCCGGTCGGCCAATTCACTCGACGCAGGTCTCTGGTGAAAGCTGGAACCCATCGCAATCATCGTCGTCTTGAATCGTGATGCCCCTCTCTCGTCGTCTCTGATTAAGGGTGTCCCTCAGGTCGATTGATGCCCTGGGTGGACTTTGGTAGTCGGAGGGATTTCGGCGATCTCTGGTACGGTGTGGTGGTCGGGCAAAGTTGGCTGCGGGCGAGTGGACCGACTGGTCTCGACGCGCTCCGCTGTGATGGTCGGCGCGCGAGTTGGTTTTACTCCTGCTATCCCTGACTCTTGATGGAGGTGCGCGACTGCCGCTTGGTGCCTTTGAAGTCGATTCGCTGGGTCGCCGACTAGACTCGGCACGTGGTACTGTCACTGCAACCAAGGTCTTGACTTGATTTATCATCGGGGTGATATGAGCTGGAGCTGCAGTGAGTAACGCGTCAAGGAGGGTAACTGCCCCGATTGCGTTTTGTTGTGGTGTAAGGAAAATGTTGGTGTTGTCGACCACGGTTTGCCCGATTGCGTTTCTTGCCCTGCGTCCTGCCATAGCCATATCTCGATTTCTGCGTTCTTCTTCTTCTCTGCGTCTTGCCTCCTCAGCTTCCCTGCGTTGTTGCTCTTGCTCTGCTTGAGCTTGCCACTCTTGTTCAAGTCTGGCTCTGTCTTCTTGAAGTCTGACACGTTCTTGCTCCAGTAAAATCCTTTCTTGTTCGACCCCAACTCGGGCTGCTTCTTCCGCCTGTAGTCTTGCGGCTATTTCAGCGTCGGTCTCATTGTTGGCTATGAAAACGCCATTGAAAACCGGTGTGTAGTTGTCGTCGGAGTCGGCGTCGTCAGCAGCTTCGGCATCAGGTGGGTTGCCATGTACGCTTTCCTCCGAGGAGCTGGCGTAGGCGGCGAGTTCGGTGGAGGAGCAAGATCCGAGTCTTGGAAGAACGACGTTGATGTCCCTGAGGTCAGACCCAAATATTGGATCTGTTGGTAACTCCATGATGATAGTGGGATAAATCTGATTGTCTTGAGGTGTGCTTGACGAAGGAAGTGAAGTCGATGTAGACGCCTTTCCCGAGTGGTTTGACGTCATGTAGTGGGAAGAAATCTTGGTGCTGATCTCAGCCATGTTCGGTAACCCGAGTGGCTAAGAGATGCGATCTCTCCCTAACTGCGTCTTGGCGCTGATCTCGGCCATATTTGGTAACCCGAGTGGCCAAGAGATGCGATCTATCCCCGACTGGCTTGAAACCGAGTCGAGGAGAGTAATCTTGCCGAAGTTGTTGGTGATGAAGTCGAGGCTGCCGAAGCGGTACGCCTACCCGGGAGGGAAGGCGAAGTCGTTGATGCCTGATGAAGATCCCATCTCACTTGATTGGCGATGAACTTGACGCACCCCTACCTGGCGCGCCAACTGTCGAAACTAGATTTCGGCAATAAGAAAAGGGGTAGCAGTCAAGATGAAAAAGTAAATGGGTTATAAGACAAAGGGTTTAGATAGGTTTAGGCCTTCACGAAGAAGTAATACCCTACTCCTGTTTCGGGGGTTTTGCCTCCGAGTTGTATATTGATCTTACGAAAAGCTTATGTCCTCAAGGGGTCCCCTATCCTCCTTATATACCCGGAGGATGAGGATTTACAAGACAAGATCCAGTCTGACACGGTCTAGATCTTCCCTAATTGATTTACAATACTACCATACTAGGTATCCGGGTTTTACTTTAATAAAGAAAGTAACATCATACCCGAATCCTAGTACCACTCATATTCTATTTACATAACATACCCCTATATTCAGTCGGATATTCTATATCTGTGGGTATATGGGTACCATAATATCCACACGAGCCGAGTCGGCGTTCGAGCTCGTTAGCCTTAACGAGCCGAGCCGTTAAGATAACGAGCCAAACCGAGCCAAGCCGAGTCGAGCTGAGCCGAGTCGAGTCGAGTCGAGCTGGCTCAATATCCACCCCTACATGCATGCAGACCGCACATGTTTGGTGTTTCTACTTCTGATCTTTACATAAAAAACGATGGTGTCGCCTGCCCCATTTTTGATCTTGCGGTACTACCTCAAACTTGTTTGAGTGCTTCATTGTTTGACGTAGGTTGATCATAAGTCGTAATAGTTTGCAACGACCAAAAACTAATTTAAAACTTTTATATATATACTTAACGATTTAAAAGCGAATGCTAGAAAATAAGGTAAGATGAGAAAACATCAAAATCTACTCTAAAATTAAGTTTTAAATTTTATTTTTTTGTCTACGGTTTATAAGCTGAATGATAATCGATGGGGCTGTGATTGGGTTAGTATTATGAACAAAGGTTCTTTATTGAGATATTCTATATTTTATCATCCATAACTATAAGTGATCGATTATACAATTGTTGAAGCCATCGATAAATTATGTGAGTTCTGCGAAAAGCCACTGTCGTTAGCCTTCCATTAACCTCATAAAAAAGTCCATTTCACATCTATAGAACATGCTAAGCTAGGGTAGAGTGCATTTGACGGAAAGCTATAACAACAACGGAATAAATGAAAGGAAAAATCATTTGTAAAATAACATTTGGTAGAACTTGCATTCATCAAAGCAATTTGAACAATAACATTTCTCCTTTTTCAAGGACATTTTTTTCTTTAAATAATTACTTTGAAAATATAAAAAGGAATACTTACATGTCTTGAAATTTACTTTTATAATCTCATAAACTCATTAGGTTTTTGGTAAAATTGCTTCTAGAGCATCGACACATTTCTTTTAAGTTCTATAGCACCAAAAGTTTACATTCCTTTCTTTTTTAAGCACTTCCGTCAATTTTCTGTCGTATGCCGTCAAAAGTTTCCTCCCTCTCTCGTATCGGCTGCGCTGTGGCAGCATCGTCCTGCCATCCTGCTGCTAGCGGAAGAAAGGATGGCACGGCGCGTACTCCTGCCACTCGCCTTTGCTCGACCGATTGCTTGCCGCGACGGCCAGTTCATCACTCATCAGCTCTTCGGTGGTGTGGTTCCGTCTCCAGCAGCCTCACGTCCGTTGCTCTTCGGAGTTGTGGTGCCGGCGAGAGACCTGGTGTCCGGACTGGTCGATCTGCCCGATCTCAAGATTGGCTGAGGCTGAGCCAATACCAGTCAACGTTGACAACAAACAGAGAAAATTGACAGAAGGGAGGTAACATTCTATAAAACCAAAACCATGAATTTTCGATGCTATAAAATCATTTGCCTTGACTATATAATCAAGCCGGACGATATGCACATTTAAGATAGCTCTATGTGATTTATCCAAGGAGCCAAGGATGTTCAACAGATCGGCAGCAACAAAACTCGCAAAGGGGCAAACTAACAGAAGGATGGTTCAAGATTGGCAGCAACAAACCTCGCAAAGGGGCAAAACTAAAAGAATTTCATTAAAGGATAAAGACTAACCTGAGGAACAACTAATGACAATGTTTCACATCAAAAATTGGTTATAGGGCGCACGAGGCCAAAAAGAAAGTAGTCATGTTATTCACAAAGTAGCAACATAACTCCCGCAAAGATAATATAAAGGGCAGATGCGTCAAAAATTCAATTGTCATGTCATAACAGCACTGGGCATCATTCATTAATCATGGATAGATGATCAGTCTGCTTGAAACAAATTGCACTTGCATCTATGCTCCACCTTTTTTGTTTCTAAAGCAAGTAGGCAATTTAGGGCGCAAAAATGGTGTTCTACTTCTCAATGGCCTTCCAGTTCAGAGTGTTACTGCTCAAGATGATGTTCCCTCACCAGGTTCTCGAATCTGAATGGAAGTTCTTGACAGGCTTGCTTCAAGTTCGTTTAACTCATCAATATCCAGGTCATCATCAATATCTATATCTTCATCGTCGGACTCTTCAACCTCCTTGCCATTAGAAGTTGATGAACTTGGCCCCTCATCCTGGTTTTTCTTGCTCTGCAACATGGAAATAAAAATATATGTAACACATCCGTTGAATTGCCACAGCAGCCTCCACTTATCTACTATCTGCCAAAATCCCTTTCAAGTGGAAAAAAATAAAGGAACAAAAATATTTTTGGGGGTCGAAGGAACCAAAGTTGTTAGGATTAGGATCATAGGTAGGATCGCTTTTCTCCAAGCAATATCGGATCATAGGATCGGGATCCTATGATATGTCTTTTTTTTTAATTTTAATTTAATGTTTGTATTCAATTATATGTAACTATCATGTGAAAAATAGCGTAATAATAATATCATGACAATCAGGTTGTCGGTCGCAATATATATCATAGGATCATACAATCCATATCCCAATCCCAGACTGATCCTACCTGAAAACGATCCACAGTCCGATACATATCATTCAGCCTAGGAAGTATCATAGGATTGCATGATACTACGATCCATATCGCGATACTAAGTTACTGAAAACAATGGGTGGGACTGAACATAATAACGTGACATGGATACATGATATGTGTATTTCATGTTTACCATTCTATCCAGGCATACTTATTCTACTTCAATGCATACAGGTGTTTCAGGCACAATAGATACATTCTAATAAGCTAAGAAAACAATCTCATTACAAAGTGTCACATCAACAAACAAGCCTAAGTACATTCATGGAAGAAGAAAAAATCAGTTTGGCATAAGATCCAGATTACTTCTTTGTTGGAAAATTTTCCTATCCATTTAATTTATCATGAGGCGGTCGAGCATAGATACAGTTATCGCCTTCTGTGGAAGTGCCTAAAAAGATGTTCCATTTTTCCATAGACTTGATTTCAGATTTGTGAAGGACACCAGTCCAACAGATGTTCTGATCATTTGTGGGTATCTACAACCCACTTATGTTTCAGGTATGTCAATAGTCTTGAAAATAACATAGGGAATACAAAAGGAGTGCTCCCCAAATAATTTTAAGTTCGAGGTGCATCTGCCAAAACCTGACAGTTCCATTATATAATTTTAGAATCTTTGGGGGAGGGTGTCATTTTCTGCTCCCTCAAACCATCAGTACTTTCAATCTTAATTGTAACATTAATCAAACAATTTGTTAGGAACAAATATTATAGCACATGAATGAAAATTTACCGGTTCTTCATTAGCCTCTGATTCTTCCTGTCTTTCATATACATCATATGCTTCAGCATCATCAACGAACACACTTGAATCAGCCATGAACAGCTCACGGCCACTGGACACAATAGCAAATACAATCACAGTAAGTACCTCAAGCGTCGAGGGATCAAAACAATTAACTAATAGGAGTAAATAATACCTCATGCGATCATTCTTAGCCCTCTCTGCCCTCAAGGCAGCCAGACCAGCTTCTCTTTCTTCTGCCTTCTTCCTTTTCCATTCCATGAATAATTCTGTGGTCATAGGGGTTGTTGTTTTTACCTTTTTACGCTGTTAGATGGACATGGCAACGAAACGTCATAATAGTACAAGTGGAAAGAAGAAAACAAAATTCAATATTCCAGACAGAACAGTTTGACTGTTGGTCGTAGTTCTACCTGATCTTCAATCTCATCTTCGATAGCAATCTTTTCACTCTCTTCCTCCAATAAGGCCTTCATTTGGGACTTCAGTACATAGCCAGGTGGAAGTGCATGCCTGTAGTGGCAATCTTTGCCCCCATTTGGGCAAACCCAAAACCAACCGTACTGTTTCTTCTCCACGGCATCAAGAAAGTACTTGCAAACCTACAAGACAAAAGAATTACCAAATCAACATCATGTCTGAAGACAACATCTTTCAGCTTGCAAAACAAAAATAGTTCTTATGGTTTCACTGCTACATAAATTCATCTTCCAGGAGAGAGAGAGAGAGAGAGAGAGAGAGACTAAAGAAGGCAATAGAAGTTACAAATGCAACAGATACAACATTAAGAAACAGAAAACTGATTGTGTAAATCATAACAGCAATGCAATGAAGACAATAAATATACTTGTTAGAACAGATGCAAATGCATCAGAGCATGATCATAGCTTGTTGATTTACTATATTTTCAAATTGTGCATCATCAGACTTCCCTCGCAGCCAATATATTGGCATTCAATAGGTTAGGCTAGCATTTTGTAAGGAATAAAATAATCAACAGACATTTATTAGACTAGAATCTTAATGGCTTCTAAAAGTTATCAGTGAAAGCTATTACTTAAAAATGATGTTGCATCATGCATTGTGAAACTACATACATAACAGAATTGCCACACAGAATCCTAGTAAGAGCAATGGTGGCATGAAAACCTTAACATGAGCTGCAATTAAGAAAGAGTCCCACCATGCCAATCCATCATACCATATCATGTTAACCACTGTTGCAACAAGACATATGTCAGGTTTTCCTCTAGTTGTTCCAGGTGCATTCAGAACTAAAATCAACGCGGTTGGCTTGCTAACAATATGACCCAAGACGGCACCCTAATAACTGCTGTTATGCAACATATATTCAGAGGATAAAATGATGCTAACCATAAGATGGTCTGTGTAAATTGTAAAACATAATTGTTTCATGGTCGGATTTAAGTATCCAATTATCATGCATTAGAAGACACAATACAAGCAGCAAAAGCAAATATAGAAGCCGTGAAGCATTGCCTAGCACAAATATTTACAAAAAATGAAAAAAAATACTAGAGCCTTTGACTTCATAATAAGTTGAAAAATGGCATGCCACACATTCACACAATGGAGATGACTTAAAATGATTGGATCACAGGTAATATGTTGAGTAGGGCATACAATATCAGTAGGTTTATTCTGCTGGTACTCTGCTCCTTTTGACGCAACAACCTTCTCAAGAGTCTCCTGGTCCCAGTCTTCCATGGTTTCTGCCATGAAAAAACATATGAGAATCTTCACAGATCAACTGACGAATTATGGACACATAGTACAAAAATAGCAATTAAATCCCATATCAGTGTATTTTACCTGCATCACGCTTGTCGGTGTAAATATCAATCTTTTCACCCTTTCTTTGGACATTAAGGTCATGTGAAAACTTGCACTTAAAACCCTTCTGGCACTGGCCAACCTTAAAGAATTCACACACTATGGACTTGGGATCAACACCTGCATAATAAAATGCATGCCATCATAATCGTGAGCAGCATACAAGTTGCAACATCTTATAAAAATACCAAGCTGTGCTCGTCCTAGTGAAGCTTAGCTTCCTCTAACTGCAGCCTGTTTTAGCCCCTAGGTGCTCACAATGTACAGCTTTGAACAAATTAACCAAAACTTAGCCACATTAGCATCAATCAACACCAATATAATGGAAAACACTTCCATACCACAACTGCTGTCCTAGCAAACCTATGATACTCTTTCAATAGCAATTAAAAAAGAGAGATTATATGGACATATACCTTTTTTTTCATATCGGCCTAGGTTCGCCCAACAAAGCACATCAATCGCATATAAACCCATTGACTCACATTAACTACATAAGCATAACAAGGACTACTCAGTGCGCCTAAATCTATCTGCTCCACCCTAAATCGGGGGACACATATACACACTATCAAGACTCAGATGACTAGGAAAACGAGACCATACCAACAGGGACCTTGGGCTGGCTGACGGCGACCTTGAATAGATCATTGAGTTCCTTCTCGCGCGCCTTCTCCTCCTCCTTCTTCTTCTGCGCATCCACATCCACAGCAAACAAAAAAACCACCGAGCATCAGAGGATGAAAAGCAATCGAAAAATAGGGTAAGAAGAGCTTCGATCTAAGCATCCTCCGTGCCTTGGCGGCGGTCTTGGTCGGGTCGGGCTTCGGCTGGACGGCCTGGTGCAGGGACTGGACGTACTTCTGGACGTTCTTGCTCTTGTTCTTGTTCTTGAGCCCGAACGTCTTGTCCTCCACGACCTTCTGCTTCTTGGCCAGGTCCGCCTTCGATGGCGCTGCCTTCTTCGGCGGCATCCTCCCTCCTTCTTCCGGCTGCTCTGCTTCTACCTTCGCGCTCGCGCTCGCGCTCCGGCGGGTCGGATTGGGCGGCGGGCGGCGGAGGAGGAGGGTTTCTTGGGTTTGGAGCTTAGGAGGTGGGGGAGGCGGAGACGGAGGCGAGATGGAAAGTTCTAGAGATGGTGGTGGACTGGTTTCGTGGAGATGTGGGGAAACGAGTTGGATGATGATGGTGGGGGAAGTTGGCTGGGCCTCGGCTAATGTCTTTCTTCTCTTTGGTCTGTGGGCTGTACGCCGTGGCCTTTGTAGCGTCTGGTAGTTGGGGCTTCTTTCTCTCTTTCTCTTTTTTTCACTAGACGGTTTTGTTTGGGTTATTTGGTTAAATTTGTTTATTTGTCTCCTCTCCACCAGGAGAAACAAGATGGCTTTGATTTGGTTAGACAGATGGTTTGTACTATTGTTTTCCAAGAACAATCAGCGTTTTACTGTTTTCTTTATTTTAAATGCTACGGAGCAAACTACTTTTATATTTTTATATGAATATCGCAAAAGTTAGGTACTAGTTTGTAGACGAGAGAGAATTAAGGAGAAATTTTTGCACGGCTATTATTTAAATAAAGACATACAAATAGTTTAAGTGTATAATAGCGGTAACGACATTCAAAATTATATGTACTTAGATACAATCCAAGAAAAATATATGCTATACTCGTAGTTAGAGCAAACCAACTAATAATAAGTTGGCATTTAACATGTACAACTAGTGCTACAATGAAGGATTATCCATGCTTAAACGTAGAAAGATTTTCATATAATCATCGTCTTCAACAAGTACCTAGCATACGTCAGTACCCATAATTGTAGATGGATTGTGCCCATGTGCTGTAATGATTTTTATTTTAACACATGCTTATCAATTATTGAAAAGAAACTTTTACAATATCAAATGACGGAAAAAAATCGTGCAAAGCACACTGAAAAATTGTTAAGAGAAATCGTGCTATAATGCTATACGTCCATTCATCCATTGGGCTCTCCAGTCTGCCAGTCCACATGTCCACGTGGCATACCAGGTCCACCGTCCGAATCCCTCACTTCCACGATCCACTTCTCAGCATCTGGGCCGTTGTCCATCGAAGCACGGATCTTGAAGCAGGAAGGCCCATTAGCAAACCCTAGATAGCAACGCCGCCGCTGATAAATAGCTTCTCTCCCCTTCCCCTATCCTTCTCTATTGCAGCCGCCGCCGCTCTCAGCTCGCGCTCCCCTCGCCTCCGCCGCCGCGCCGCCCCCTCGGAGATCTTCCGAACCCTTCCGCCAACATGGGGTAAGCTCGCGACCTCGCGTCACTCTCTTTCGAAGTTTCGATGGGTTTTGTCTGCCTAGGCTTAGCAATCTGGAATGGTTTTGTCGGCGGGTCCCTTGTAGTTTGTAGCTGGATGCTTGAATATAACCACTTGATTTGCGAATGCAGTGGCATATGCCTCAAACTTTGTTGCCCTCGTACTGTTACTTTGAGCAATTTGAGTCAAGCTTATTGACGGTCCAGTGCTGATCAGATTATACACCGTCAGCACTAAACATATTCATAAGCGATATCAATACGTTGCTGTTGTGTAACCAAAATATCTTAGATCAAATTACTTGGATCTAGGAGGTTATACATGGTAGCATACACACAGTTATCATTTATACTATTTCAAGTAATTACCCTTTAGTTGTCAAATATTTTTGTGATTTGTTCTAAGCCCATCACTATGCCAACAAATATTGACTTGTGATGTCAAATTTACATATTATGTTCATCTAAGAATATGTTTCTCATGCCTATGATCAATAGTCTGTATTTGGAGGGCATTACCCTACCTTTTTAATAATTCATTTCAGCACCTTTTATTCTGCACTCATTATTTTCTAGCAATGGGACATATGGTCTTTGGGTTTGGATGCAACGTCAACTGTCATGTGGTAGACAATAATCTTGTTTTAGTATTGTTGCATTAACCATGATTTCTTTCAAATGCAGGAAGACACGTGGTATGGGAGCTGGGCGCAAGCTCAAGACCCACCGCAGGAACCAAAGATGGGCAGACAAGGCCTACAAGAAGAGCCACTTGGGTAACGAGTGGAAGAAACCCTTTGCTGGGTCATCTCATGCCAAGGGCATTGTTCTGGAGAAGATGTATGTAGAAACTATAATATGATTTTGTCACCCTTTTCCTTGTGTGCTTATGCTAATGTGAGAAATTTGTTGGCTCTATTGCAGTGGTATTGAGGCCAAGCAGCCTAACTCTGCCATCCGTAAGTGTGCTCGTGTGCAGCTTGTGAAGAATGGGAAGAAGATTGCTGCCTTTGTGCCCAATGATGGTTGCCTGAACTTCATTGAGGAAAATGTACATTCTTCATCCTGCACTTTCTTGAACATTTGTTCTGTCACCTATACTTATTTCTTGTATCATTATCCAGGACGAGGTGTTGATTGCTGGATTTGGTCGTAAGGGACATGCTGTGGGAGATATTCCCGGTGTCCGATTCAAGGTCGTCAAGGTCTCTGGTGTGTCTCTCCTTGCTCTCTTCAAGGAGAAGAAGGAGAAGCCAAGGTCTTAGTTTACTGTTACATCTTGGTTGGCAAGCATGGAATAGACAGAATGAAGGCTTTAATTGCTCAAGAAGATGGTTCCTTGCTATGTTTAAAGTGCACTCTCTGTATTATTAACTTAAGATTGTGTTGGTAAAAACCATGCCTTGTCATCAGATTTTGCTTCTGTTGAGGGAAAGTACTATGCTGAGTTTTTATTTGAGTTGCCAATATTTATCTGTGTTTGAGTTTTGAGGATTCTTGACCCTTGAGGCTATCGTTCGGCTTAGTTGTTCACTGCGAATTGCTACGCTTTGTTGTGTGGCTAATACTTATTTAGGCCAACTATGTGGTACTCCAGAATACGTTTAGAAGTGTTGTGCTTGGTATCATAAAAAATGAATGCATATCATTTACTTGGATTCTTTTGCATATCATCGAATTCAGTCGACGAAAATTGATTTGTATGAATATCGTGGAATTTTGTTGCCTAAAATTAGAAACTCTCTCAAATCACCAGGTTGTATGAAATTCGTCATCTTTCGGGTGCTTACCTCAACAGCAAAACAAGATTGCAAACGCTGCTTTCAGATCAACTGAAAATATCGGAAACAAGATCGGAAACACTGCTTTCAGATCAATTGGTAAAGATATAGAGTGATCGTTCATGTTCCCTTTATGACATTAGTTAATGTAAACTGATAGTTTTCGGTAAGTCTAATTTCCCACTTTACCTTAAACCTTCAACTTCGAAACGGTATATCCGACTCCAGAACTATATGATACCGTTCATATAACACCATGAGGTGGTTTTATAAAATGAATTATATCTAATTTACATATAAGTTGAATCAGTTTGATTACGTGACATATATATAGAACTCTATGTTTGTTAAAATCTCCACCTAAATCTTTTTCTCACTTATAAAGGGTGTAGACATAATACTAGTATAGTAGTATGACATCACACTATAGAGTACATATTGATGACCAATGAATAACGATATATAAACATGCTATATTAATTATTCAAAACCGCTCATTAAAGTTCCGTAATGCGTAAATCCACAAAACCATTATAGGAGGTAACATGAACAACATTACAAAGTTTGAGGGTAATGTGAATAATATTGTAAAGTTTGAGGGTTCGATATTTCGAAGTTTAGGATCCTCAGAAAGTTTTCTAACAAAATTCAGGGGTATTTAGACTTTCTCCTTACATTTCTAAAATCGTACCATTTCTCCAGTCCAAATCAATGCGTAAGATTGGAGTTTTCATCAATTTTTAAGAGAGGTAGAATAATTAGAGTAAGTAAAGCAAGCCAAATAAAGCCCAAACATCGAGTGCTCCGGGTCCACCGGTCAGGAGTCAGGACCCCCTGCGTCTTACGAACGGCCCGGATACCCCGGCTTCCCCCATCTCACCGGCCCAGCCCCCCTCTCCCTTCTCCAGCGTCCGATCTCCTATTCCCCACCCTTCCTCACCGCACCATTCACCAACCGCCGTCTCCTCCTCCCCCCCTCCCCCTCGCCACCTCTCTCTCTCTCTCTCTCTTCCCCTCCGCGACTCTCCCCTCGCGCGCGCGCGCGTTTTTTTTTTTTTCATAAGGTACGGATCCAACGACGCTGCTCGGCTGCTCCCCTGCCTCTGATGGTTTGTGCTGTGATGATGGTGGATCTAGGGTTTTTGGAGGGCGGCGAGGGGGCGATGGCGGACGCGGGCCACGACGAGAGCGGGAGCCCGCCGAGAAGCGGAGGGGTGAGGGAGCAGGACAGGTTCCTGCCCATCGCCAACATCAGCCGCATCATGAAGAAGGCCGTCCCGGCAAACGGCAAGATCGCCAAGGACGCCAAGGAGACCCTGCAGGAGTGCGTCTCGGAGTTCATCTCCTTCGTCACCAGCGAGTGAGTCTGCGCGGGCTCGGTACCGTGATCTTGCTCCCCCCTTCTTTTTCTGCGTCGATCGGGATGCTTTTTCTTTGTGATGGTTGGTTTAGGGTGTGATTTTGCTTTGCTTTGTGGTTTGGGCGGCGGCGGTGGGGGATGGGACAGGGCGAGCGACAAGTGTCAGAAGGAGAAGCGCAAGACCATCAACGGGGAAGATCTCCTCTTTGCGATGGGTACGCTTGGCTTTGAGGAGTACGTTGATCCGTTGAAGATCTATTTACACAAGTACAGAGAGGTAATTGTGCGCTTTCGTACTCTCTGCCAGTATAAATGTGAAACCTTTCGGTGCTGTATATTCATCTGATGTCTCTTCTGTCCTCCTGGCAAATTTGCAATACGTGGGGGATGTGCACTGTTAACTGCAGATGGAGGTACGCAATCTACCATTCTACCCTCCTCAAAATCCTTTTTTTCCCCCACAATATGCTATTGTTTTATGTGAAGTTTTTTTTCTGTGAACGCAAAAATGTGCCATTCTTGTAATCCTGCTTTTACAACTCCACAAAAAATTGATATGCAAATATACCCTTTGATTAGAGATAGTTGGCACTTAACATGAAATGTACATATCCTACTCTGAACTGTAAGGTCAACACCTGAATCATTCTTTCATTCCTCTGCTTCATACACATTGAAGGAAAACTAACCGCACCCATTTAGTATGTCACTGTTCAATTTGCTTGGCAATATATATTTGTGCCTTTGTAATACTCTTAATATCTATATTTGTGCCTTAATAAAAGATCTGTATTCGTGCATCAAGATGTATTGAGTTCTAACCATACCACTCTTCCTCATTCTTGGTAGGGTGATAGTAAGCTGTCCTCAAAGGCTGGTGATGGTTCAGTAAAGAAGGATACACTTGGTCCGCACAGTGGCGCTAGTAGCTCAAGTGCGCAAGGGGTTGGTATCAGTAACTTGTATTGCTTTCTTCTTCCTGATGTTTGAAAACACTGACATACTGATAAAATTTTTAGATGGTTGGGGCTTACACCCAAGGGATGGGTTATATGCAACCTCAGGTAACCTAGCACTAGCATAGTTATCATCTTTCAGCACAATGCTATGCTTCATCCTTGAAGCTAAACAAGATAGAAAATAATAATGCACATTCAACTATTATAATTTTTTTCTAGCTGACACTGTTTATGCCATTACACGTGCAGTATCATAATGGGGACACCTAAAGATGAAGACAGTGAAAATTTTCAGCAACTGGTGTCCTCTGTGAGGTAAGATCTTTTGTACAGAAATTCTTGCCATCCTTGGGGCAGTTTTCAGTTAGATGCTTTTTTCACTAAAAATTGCCCATTCTATGCCTCATTTAAAAAGGTTCACATCTACTACATCTGTAAAAAAAAAAAATTACATGTGAACTCTGGAGATGTTGAGCTGCACATCCGAAAAATTCTCCGAGTGCTTTTATACGTTTTTCGCGCTTTTCCAGTTCTGACACGATACTCCCTTTTACTGCAGTGATTATCCATCTGTTAAGGAAGTACCCACATTAGGGCCATATTTATTAGTAGAAGACTAAAACACTTGAAGGGTGTTGGTTTAGAAAGGGTGTTAACAGTTGGCTGTGGCGATTGCTTCACAGATGTAAATTGCTTCATAAGTGATTTAATGCTTGTTTTTGCCTGTATATTCAGAGCAATTTTCACATATTGGTAGTTCTGCAATCTTTTGCATTCCCATACATGTATCAGGTGACACAAATCTATTGCATGTACCTAGCATTGAATAATGCTGGTTAACATATAATTCTGTAACGTTCGTGTTGTTTCGACTGTGATGCTTGCCGTATGGGCAATGGCCTGTGTTCTAGAGGGACCACTCGATATTTAGGTATCTCAAGATTGTACCAAATACTCCCTCCGTTCAATTCAGAAAAACCTTTTTTTAATTGAGTGAATTGCACGTAGCACTAGGTTTTATTACCTTACTTTCATATTAGACTAGGTATTAGCAAATGTTTTCAGATTGGACCAGGTTTTGGTAGCTAACTTCATTTACTGCATTGATGATTGGAGTAATTCAGTTAGATGTTCTTTTTTTCTCTTCTACTGGAGTACTGATCTGATTAGAAGTAGTTTAGAGTACTGATCAAATGTGATGTGAATTGGGTATCTATGCAATCTGAATTGGGGACTGATCAAATGTGATATGAATTGGAGTACTGTCAGTATGACAAATAAGAATTGTGTATGTGATGTCAAGCCGATAACGGCAATACAAATGTCGATTGGAGTAAATGTCTGTTTGGGTAATCATATGTTTTATTTGTTCTGAAGAAGAAAAAGAACTATGAAAATGTCATATGGTTATAAGTTTGTTTGGGGAGTAGTCTGAATGACACAGGTTAACACATACAGGGTCCTGAATGTCAATTGGAGTACAGGTTAAAAGGAATGGCGTCTTTTTTTAATGGACAGGTTAAAACATATAGGTTCTGAAGTACAGGTCTGCAAGACAACATCTTGGCAAACTAGTTGTAATGGCTGTCAATATCCTGAAACAGCGAGTTTAATGGAGATCATTTTCTGTATCTGATGGACACATTATCTTTGTCAGTTAAACATCTGGTTTTTTTCCTTATTCTGTGCGATCATGCATGATGATGATGTTAATTTGCTGAACAAAACGTTTCATTGTCTGCATGTTATGAACACCATTTGCTCTTGACATTAGCTTCATCTCAATTTCTTCAGCTGAAATAAGCGAAACCAAAAACTGAAAGAGCCTGACCCAAAAGATCTGCAAGTTTTATTTTGAATCTCCGATTCTTGGTTGTCATCTCTAACTTTACAGGCACACATTATTGTGTGGAGTACAATACTGAGAAGCATTCAGCAATGTTCTCTCAGCTACCACTCCATCCTGCTAATCTCCTGGAGTGGCTAGATTTTCTACTCAATCAACTACTCTATGCTACTAATCTCCTGGAGTATGTTTCGGGAGTAAAATACTTGGTACTGAACAGTAGGAAGGAGTAATTCCATCATCTTACAGAAAAGAAAGTACAGTTGTACATATTGTTTCCTGACACATTCCATCATATTACAGGTCATGCATAAAACTGGAGCTTTTATCTAGAGAACATATGGGTTGCCTATTAGTGTAGACAAAAGGAAAATTTTAAACAGTACTTCTGTATTACTCCAGCAAATGTCAGTGTCAAGGGAACAAATATGGGATACCTCTCAGATAATGGAACTCTCCCCGTAGATACCGTACAGCATAAACCGTATTTGGAAAGCGACGCATGGTAGCCAGGGTATTCGTATTCCAGGAAGGTTTAAACACCACTCCATGTACGACTTGGACTGCTAGATCTTATCCTCATTTAACTGCTCACATCCGAGTTGAGTAGTTGAGTATGACAGGCTTTGCCTGTATAAACAAGGGTCCTCTTTAGGGTCAAGGCAAATTAATCCAAGAACAAAAGCCTATGTCGCTAGAGCCGTTACCTAGAAGCCCTAAATACTACCCGTCGACATACCAATATCGTCAGATTAGCCTGTTAAGTTTCCACCATATATTTGTGTATTCGATGACATCAATAAATACAAAAAAATATGAGTAGGTCTATTACCCAAGATCCAAGGACCTGGACCTCTCTATATCTCTTGGCTCTTTAATTCTTCATGGCATGGCACAGTTTGGGTGGTTTTGAGTTGGGCTTAAGCCATTAGAAGGCCGAAGCATACCCCTGCCTGCCCTCCCCCTTGCAAACACCATGTAGCATGGTCATCATGGTTATTCTTTGTTCTCGTGTCTCACTTCCTATATCCTCAAACTCTTATTGTTTTCACCATGTGCTGTTTTAGAATCATGTCAATTCCTATTGTGTAATTGCAGAATGCGGACATAACAAAGATAGAATCATGTGTGGCATTTGCATTGAAGTTTAGGGTACATTATCTTTGTTGTTTCTTATCTATACACATTGTTATTTGTTAGTGTTCTTTGGTAGCTTTTGGTTTGCATCGAATGGATGAGAAATTAGAAATGTAATAAGCAAAAACCCATCCGTATAGCAAAATCTAAAACTTTGTTTGGGATCACAAGTTCAGAATCAAAATAAGCGAGTATTATTATTCTTGTATAGTATGGTATTACACTAATTGTTCCTCATTTTTGCGGCACACTGTTAACGCTAAAATTTGGTAAAATTCTTAGTGGATTCGATCAAATAAAGAGATCAATCAACCAATGAAAATTTATCTAGAAAAGACCAAATTCAATAAGGAATCATGAAGATCGTAGTATGACAGTTTAAATCTATCTATTAATTAGGTAGGGTTTAATAGTTTTCCTTTTATATTTACGAAGTACTTATCTAGTGTCCGATTATGATTTGTATCTTTCCTTTTATCTTTAAGAAACTTGTGTCGTGTCCGATATGAACTAGTATCTACCCATGGGTATAAATATGTACAGCCGAGGTCTTTGTAATATATCTCTCGATCAATACAACTACTCTCAGCACATCGCCACCTTCTTTCTCGAGGTTTTTACTTATTAACCAGCATAACTTGGCACCTGACGTGGGGTTGCATCAGCTTTCGATTTCCGGTGAAGAGGTAAGTCCTACGTTCTGCTGGCCCTAGTAATTGTATCGACTACATTGGTGTTGTTCAAGACTGCATTGCTTCAACCTCTTGGATCGCTCTGGTTCGGTTGATATGTTTACCTACCTATTTAGCATATATCTTAGTTAGTCGATTATTCAATTTACTTGTATCGGTCAGATCTTTTCTAGGGTTTTACCGGTATCGACTAAATTGTTTTGTCGATCTAGATTAGCTAAGATATCCACCACCCTAAAAATTAGTCAAAGGTGTGATTGTCTAGATATTATATTTTTTCATACTTAGTGCTACATCAATTGGGTTTGACCTACTAAGTCGTGCTTAGAACCATAGTCTCTAGCCTGCTTTTTGATTGCCAATAAGGGTTTCACTCGATGAGTTATCTAGACGTTGCATCGTCTTATAAGGATTATGTACAAGTTGGTTTTAGCCGATTGCAACAAAGCTTTCATTGATTATCTAATCGTTTGGATTTAATGATATGGGATCACTAGCCGATGTATGCTTTAACCATCAGATCATCGCTTACTCCATCATATCTTCATTAGCCAATTGTCTTTATATCAAGTATCAAAATCTACATTGGATAAATAGCCGATTGGTCAAAACTCCATCGACATCGGCTGGAATTACTATATCGGCTTATCAGTCGATTGATTATTTGATCGTCAATTTATATATCTATTAAACTGAATGGCACGCTCTCATCTCATCAATTTTAGGACCTACACTGGAGTTAAGCAAATCTCTCAGGCCTTCGTGTTGTTTTTCACGTCAACACCCACCATAGGTGAATTTCCCCTCACGACTGATGGGAGATATAGAATAAATGTTTGGGTCAGTTACCATGGAAGGAATATCTCGCGGAATCTTGGATGCTTGGCCACTTTGATCAATAAGTTGAATGTTGCTGAATGATGCGGCTTTTCTGCTATAAAAAAAGGTACCCACTTCCCATTGGAGCCAAATGGCGCTTAGCAGTGACCGCATAGCCAACAATCTTTATGCAATCAGCTTTATTACGCAGGTTGTTGAATAAGTATCCAGGAAAGCATCTAACTAAGTGTGGTTCTGAGTCAAATCCAAAATGTAGTAACCAATCTCCACCGCCATCCTGATTTTTTGTTAAAAAAATGATTGAGGATATTAGGGAATACTTGTCTCACCATTTTTAATATTTAGTGTTATAATGATTAAACAAAATATAATTTTGTATTACCTTAAGAATTTTGAAGGTGATTGTATGTTTGGTTCCATCGACGTCAAACATCCGCCGCCTATACCTACCGTTTAGGTGGCACTAGCGAGATCTAGCTAAGGTAAGGAACTTCGTGTTGTGGCTGCTCCACTCCGCTGCGGTCTTTTGAATTTGAATAGAACTTCGTTGCCTTCCCGCGCGCGAAACGAATGGGCGCTTTGCGTGCGTCAGTTTTGGGGCGGGGGTAGAGAGAGACCATAAGAATGATTCATTTGGATCGACGAGCTATTTTGCGATTCAACAGAATGTCTCTCTATCCATATCTATTCTATCTTTATATGACGGGCCATAAAAAAGAAGTATTTTTTTAACTTTAGGCACATATCCAGGACAATCTAAATTGGAGCAACCCATCTTCTGAAAACCATGAGTCTACAATATAGTTACAGAAAAACTGAAGTTCCATGAGAGGGTAATATGGTCAATAAAACATACAATATTATAGTTCAGGTGTCTTACCGTCCAATAGACATAGAAGTGATCATGTGAATCACCATACAACCAAGGATAAACCTATAAATAAGACAATGCATGTATGTTGACACAAAGAAACCACAAAAATGATGGCAATTTTGGAAAGGTCCATATACAGTTAAGCATGGGCATTTTTCCTTAGTAGGATAAACAACTAATGCATAAAGAATGTAAGAGGGGAAGAACATTACATGCCATTCGAACACAACTGAATTATAATTGAGTAACACATGATCTCTGATGTAGTTCATCGAAATCACAATTCCACTTGTTTGCTTTTTATCTAATAAGGAGATACCATACACATCGGTGGTTACTTCTTACCCGTAAAAACTAGATAAACCCATCATGTATCCTGCAGACTGAAAAGAAAATGATAAGAAATGGAAGTTCACACCAAACCATCTTTTTGTTTACTCAAATGTATAGTTCCATTTACCATTTTTGAATTATGATTTATCCTTGCAAAACTCATACAACAAAGGAAAGAACATAAGAATTTTTTGACCCCAAAACAGGAGAGGCACCTACTGTAATTTTCTATTAAAAAGTGAATATTTACTAGAAAAGAATGTACATAAATGGTTAGGTAAATGAAAGAAAATAAGTTACCAAATATATCGTACTCACAAAGATAGATGGGGTGCCATCATCAATAACTTGCGGTGAATCTTTACCATAGGATTGTGAAGCATTGACAGTCTTGTTCGTAATCATATAGTGTGTAGGATCCATGTACAGTGAAGTGAAGTCGACCCATTGGCCTTCAAGAAATTGCCATGATATTTCATCAATAGTACTTCATCTCCTAGATAAGTAATGCCAAGTTTGTCCTGAAAAAGTCAAAAGAAAAATGGAGATTATCTAAGGGGTTGCCTTTTCTTCAAGAAAGTATGTATAACTGAGACTAAATCATATACAAATTGAAGATAACATATATATACAATTTCGTAGACTCACCTAATTTTCAGCATAAGCTCGACTAGAGGCTATTATGTGAACATAAATAAGAACACACAAGAACATAGTGGAGGCACTAACTTCACCCATGTCGATGTTTGGAAGCAATAAACAATACAGTGATAGGTCAGTGCAATGGAAATACCTTATTTATAGAGTGAAAATTCATATGAGTTTCTAGTGCCTCATTAAATTCTAAATCAAAATATTTTGTTTTACAAGATCTTAATGCTCATACATCATTACAATTAATGTTTCCATATAGTAGTATTAATTATTTGCAATATTTACATTAATTCTCATAATGGTTGATATTAATGTTCAATTTTAACCCATCAAATATTGGGTTTACCTAAAATATAAGGCATCCCTCGACTCTCAAAACTATTTAATTTGGCCCATCAGTTAAAATGGGGGTGGTTTTATCTATGTGGCACTTACTTTATGGCCAGTTAGAAAAATAATTAAAAACAATGCTACCCATTTGTGCGACGTGTGGATGTCTACCCTCAACAAGTTGTTCCTTACCGCAAATGTACATAGGCTACCCTAAACTGTAAGGTGAACACCTGAATCATATGTTCATTCCACTATTCCATACACATTTCCTTATATACATTTAGTCTGTCACATTTCAATTTGCCTGGCAATATATACTTATGCATTGGTAATATTCTAAAATCTATATTTGTGCATCAAGATGTTTTGAGTGCTAATCATAGTACTATTCCTCATTCTTGGTAGGGTGGTGGTAAGGTGTCCTCAAAGGCTAGTGATGGTTCAATAAAGAAGGATACAATTGGTCCTCACAGTGATGCTAGTAGCTCAAGGTGCTCGAGAGGTTAGAATCAGTCACCTGTATTGCTTTCCTCTCACCGATGTTTGAGAAAAATGGCATACTCCCTATAACATGTTTAGATAGTTGGAGCTTACCCACAACGGATCAACGTGGGTTATGGGGTGAGGCTGTTTTTTTTGTTCGGCGGGGGGGAGGGTGGCTGGGGGAGCAGCTCACAAGTGATGGGTTGTATACAACCCAAGTAACCTAGAATAGAATCAATATCACAATGCTATGGCTCATCTTTGGAGCTAAACAAGATATAAAATTATAATGCACATTTCAGAGATTATAATCCCTGGCTAACACTTTTTCTGCCATTACACGTGCAGTACCATAATGGGACACATACAGATGAAGACAGTTAAAAAATTTAGCAACCAGTATATACTCTGTGAGGTAAATCTTTTGTACAGTGATTCATTCATTTTTGGGGCAGTTTTCAGTTAGATGCTTCGTTCATTAACAATTCCCGCTACATCTGCACTCATTTTTACACATGAACTCTAGAGATGTTGAGCTGCAGCCTGCAGAACAGAAAATTCTAGTGCCTCTATTCATGTTTTGTGCTTATTTTCTTAGCTCTGATGCAATACTCCTTTTGCTGCAGTGACTATCCATCAGTTAAGAAAGTACCGGCATTAGGGCAATATTTGTTAGTAGAAGACTAAATTTTTGTGAAAATGTAAGTTATGATTAGAGTACCTTTAATAATAAACCAAGTCACAGCAAAACAAATATAATTATGTTTTTTAAACAAAATGAATGGTTAAACACACGTTCAAAAGTTAACAGCGTCATATATTAAAACCAGGAGTAGTTGTTAGTATCCTCCTATCTTATGTGGATGCCTTCATTTGCTGCTGGTGCAATTGCTTAGATCTTAATATCTCTTTAGGACTAAAATTCCCCTAGTTCTGTAACCCTCAAATATTTCTATAAAGGTCTGACGGTGTGATGGCAATGGATGTGCAACACATCGAAGTTGGGCTGGAATAGGCTGCAGCTAACGCGAGGCCCTCTGCTAACATGATGGCCATGTTGATCAGGATTGCGCTTTTTTTTTACAGAAACTTCTCGCTTGTTCACCAACTAAAGATGAAGTTATGCACTCCCTAGTGCTTCAAATGGGATTGTGCATGGCACAACCGATGTTATATTGTCTTTGCATTGGAATATGGATGGCTTAGAAATTTAAAATTACAAATATGCAACAACACATCAAATCAAAAAACTTAAACCTTCTCTACAAATGACAAGTTCATAATTAAAATTAACAATGATTATTTCTATTATATAGAGATGATGCACCAATTGTTTCTTATTCTAACGGCCCACCATATGTGAATTTACCCTCAAAATTGATTGGAGATACAGAATAGATGGATGGGAAAGTCTCAGTTGCAGGTAGATCTTGTGGAATCTTGGATGTCTGGCCATCTTGATCAATAAGTTGCACGTTGCTGAATGATGCAGCTTTTGGATTATTTGGAAGATACCCGCTTCCCATTGGAGCCAAATGGGTCGTTCGAGCCACGGCATAGCCAGCGACCTTTATGTAATCAGCTTTGTTACGTAGGGTGGTGAATAAGGATGCAGGAAAACGCCCAATTAGGTATGGTTCTGAGTCCCATCCACAGTGTAGTAACCAATCACCGGCACCATCCTAGATTTGTTCAAAATCGGAAGAGGAGATTAGAGGAGTACATGTCTTACAATTTTGAACATACTTACTATTTTAGCTCTTAAAAAACATAATCTTGTATTACCTTGAAAATTCTGAAGATGATAATATGTTTTATTCCTCCAGGCTCTGAGACTATCTCAATGGCAACTCCTGGAACTATACTTGTACCTGCTTCAGGCACGTAACCAGGACAATCTAAATTGTAGCAGCCTGTCTTCCGATATCCATCAATCTACAATATAATCGTAGATCATTTAAAATTAACCATACTAGGGTAATATAGTCACTAAAGCATATAAAGGTGTCTTACCGTCCAGCGGACAAAGAAATGAGCGTGTGCATCACCGTATAACCTTGGATAAACCTTTAAACAAGACCATGCATAATAGTTGATACACATGCAATTTAAGCATAGTTTTTTTTCTCAGCAAAGAAGAATGTTTGTAGACTTTAGTGTTAAACAACAAATGCATGAAAAATGTAAGATGGAGACAACAATTACATGCCATCCGATAACAAGTGCATTGGTAATGGATTGATCATCTCCCTTGTTGGCAATTGAAACCAAAATTCCACTGTTTTGCTCTCCATCTAAGGAAAGACCATATACATCAGTCGTTACTTCTATTCCGTAATAGTATTCTGAGTTCATCTCGTATCCTGCATTCTGGAAAGAAAATGGAAAGAAATGTAAATCCACACTAAACCTTGTTTTGGTAATTGTAGCCTCATTTCTAAATTAGTTATGAATTTATGATGTATTCATGCAATTCTTACAGCTAATGAAAGAAATATCTAAACAAATGCATGGAACTCACAAAGATATAATAAGCTCCTTCATCGGATTGTTGAGTTTTGGTAGATTTGTTCACGATCGCAGCGGACGACGGATCCACATGAAGTAAAGGAAAACCATTGTCCTTCAAAAAATAATTGTCCTGAGAATATGTCACCAGTACTTGTAGGACTGTCTATATATATTTAAATATATGTGTTCTACCTTTAAATGTTGCAAAATTTTAACTATCAGGTTGAGATAAAAAAAATATTCACTTAATCCTCTTTATAGAGCCTTCACACACACACACACACACTTCTGGTGTTGGGTGGGGTGTCTAAAAAGCTCTCAATTTTATTTAAAAAAATATGGAGGGAAAATAACATACAATTTCATGGGCTTACCTGACTTCCGACTATGTATTGTGCAGACATTAGGGTGCACAATAGCATAATGAAGAGATTAACTTCACCCATGTCGACGATTGGAAGCAATATACAACACAATGTTGGATTGGTGCAATGGAAAAGACCCTACTTATACAGCAAAAGTTGACATATGTTTCCAGCGTCTACATTAAATTCTCAATCAAAAGATTCTGTTTTAGGAGAAATTAATGTTCATCCAGCAATATTTTCAATGTACAAATGATTTTTGATATCTGCATTAATTCCAGCAATAGTTGTTAGGAAAAAGATATTCGCATTAGTTCTCACAATGGCTAATATTAATGTCTGAATAACGTGGAACTCACAGTACCAGACAGGGTAGATGAGGACCATTTGATATGGATTGAAGGCCTAGATAATCGAGCGAACCTACTATGGGCATTTGCCCTTTGCTAGTGTCTCGTTATTCTTAGGGAAGGATGGCACGTTCCCGTGAACTTGCAAATATTGTCAATTTATTGAGAAAACAAAATTGTATTTGAATTGATAAATTGTACTTCAACATTTGTAA
Organism: Oryza punctata; assembly: GCA_000573905.2. Lineage (NCBI taxonomy): Eukaryota > Viridiplantae > Streptophyta > Magnoliopsida > Poales > Poaceae > Oryza > Oryza punctata. The sequence continues at coordinate 40,039,572 of CM002488.2, read as the reverse complement.
CTCTTGAATAATCATATATGCCTTAGTGTTTTAATTTGGCAAACATTATAGTTCAATAACTATATGGTTGTGACTATTTAAGATTAGGAGGTGAAAAATAAGGAGACAAGAATTTGTTTTTTCATCATGCTATAGAAACTGTTTTTTTTCCTCATCATTGCTATTATGCTATAGACCCATATATATGTCACATCGACAGTGGCAAAATCCCGTGAACTTAAAAATATTGTCAAGTTGATAAAGAAATTGTATATTGATAGATAAATATTGTATATCAATATTTGTGACATCTTGGGAAATCATATATGCTTTAGCTTTTCTTATTTGAATTGACAAAACATTGTAGTTCAATAATTGTCATCCTTCGTTACAACCTAATCACGTAATGGTAAAAAAACGACTGCAGCTTCCATTTTCAAGTGGTAAGGTATACTGGGACAGTCACTTGGACAAAGTGTAAAAGCTAAAAGTAGACACAGCAAATCTACATTTCTATCTTTGTTGTTAGCATCTATAATCTGCTTCTCCACTGGAGGAACTGTACGAGAAACCTGCCCTCTACAGTATTGCCGTGAACTTACAAAATCTCCTCCCACCACGCTGGCAATCTCAACCAGGACTGCACACATGCGTTCGGAAGAAACCCGGCGGTCTGACAAAATGTTGCGTATTGGGGAAACCCATCTTGCTCGAAAGAATTCCACTCCTGTGCTCCAAAAATGGCAAGAAACAAGTTTAATCTCTTTATATGCTGAATTTTGTATGCATCAGTCTTCGTCATCTGCTAGCAAAGCGAATGAAAAGGGTCTGAATTTGTAGCCATCCCCATGGTAGAACTTGTTCATAAACTCGACCCAGTGTAGACGAAGTGCATGAAGGAAGGCGCTCAATGATTCCATCCCCAGCAATATAAAGGCAGTAGCAAAAGAAAAAATTACAAGCCCCACTAACTTCACAACAAGATTGTCATACCTGTGAACAATGTGATAAATAGTTCAAGTAAGCAACTATTCCACTTTTGAGTCTATAGGTACAATGTATGCATGAGGTATCCATGATTAGACGAAAACATGCATTCCAAGGCACTGATGAGAATACAAACATTACCGTACAAATTAAAAGTGAAGTTGAATGAAATCTGAAAGACCAAACCAATACTTACCCCCAAGCAAGTACCAGCAGTTTCTCATAGAAGACTGTCGATAGCTCAGAATGCGCCAAACTGAATTTAAGACGAAAAAAACACATGAAATTTATGAGGAGCACCTACAGATATGAAAGTTTGCAATATAACATAACAAAAAGCAAACCTTAATGCCCAAAGTCGAAGATACGATGCAGTATTTGAGACAGCACCAAGTACAAATTCAATGGAATGTATCATTTGATGCACAAAAACTTCACTAAAGTTGAAGTCGTCGTGACGTGACCGGGCTGAGTCTGGTTCAGAATCCGGATCCATCTCTGAGGTCCCAAGAAAGCGATAAGTGTGGCCTTGAAACCTCTGCAGCCAGGTATATTAGATAAGTAATTCACTAGATAGCATAACCATGACCTAAAGTTTATTGCTTAATCAAGATCACCCAAAAGATTTTCAACCTCAACACCATTTTCATTAGAGAACAATACAAATCTCGAGGAACCAAGATTCTTCCCAGCTTTTTGTTTATGAATATAATCGGAACATTTATTTCTAGATTATTTGTCAATACATACAACTATGTAACAACAACTAGTTCTGTAGGCTGCTACGTAAAGCACCTCAACCAGAACCAGCCATTCAAATTCAACATCCATTCAAATGACTAGCATCACAAAACTCAAATCCTAGCGCTGCCTCAATGACAGAACCAAGGAGGAAGCATGTTCATTCCTTCAACCAGCAGCCAATCTAATTTTGTCCTGGACTGGTAGCTTTCTGGAAAGACAGGATCCAGTTTTGACCCTTGTTGCAGTTTCTAAAACCCTTGTTGTAGATCCACCCATCAATCTTTTTTCTGGGGTTCACATACTCTACTATAATATTTTGCATGGAGCGAAGGAAATAAAACACTCTAAACCATGCATCACATACTTAATTGTCAAAGGCGATATATCCCAAGAGCATGAGCACAATATAGCCCCCTTTTCAGAAACATCATAAACATCTTTAAGCCTAAGGTCTACCTTTCCAGAAAGCAGTTATATATCACATTTGCAATTTTATCAACCAGGCGATACATTTATATTATTAATCCAATAATTCTGCTAACCAAATAATATTTTAGGCAGCTCAGCTATTCACTTGAGTGGTATTGTACTTCAACAGGAGAAGATGCAACGGTATGACCCTAAGCCATAACTCTAACCATTACCCCATTGTTGCATAAGAAGACTAAGGGTGTGTTCTTCCCCCTACTTTCCCAACTCACCACTCTCTTTTTCCGCACGCACGCTTTTCAAACTGCTAAACGGCGTGTTTTTTGTAAGAAGTTTCTATATAAAAGTTGCTTCAAAAAATCATATTAATCTATTTTTCAAAAAAAAAATAGCAAATACTTAATTAATCATACGCTAATGAGTCGTTCCGTTTTGCGTGCTGGGAGGGTGAGTTCCCAGCACAGCAAAACGAACACAGCCTAACAACGTGCACAAGTACTTGCAGAGTATATAATGGCAGTGGTTGAGGTTGTCAAGTTATGCATGCAGTACTAGAACATGACAACAAATCAACGCCCATCTCAAAAGGGAAATGCTTTGTTGATCAACTATAAGATTTTTCGTGAAAAATCTACCTCCTTGTGAAGTTTCTTCAAGATAAAAGGCTTTGGGAAGAGCATCCATGGAACAGCTATGATAGCCATAAGCAACAAAAGTATCTGAATGGAAAGTAATTGTTAGCTGGCAAAAAAATGTGATAGTGAAGCTTTTTTCTAGTTATTAAAAGGTTATACAAACCTGAAGTTCCTTCTGACCCCAAAATAGTTGATTTTCTCCAAGATCTCCAGCAGGATCAAGGAACATATATATCATCACATGATAGAGATCAGCTTGAGAACCCGTGCACCACTTGATGAGAATTAGGAGTGCTAAGTAACCAAAGAGGCTATTCAGAAAGATCATCTGTGGTATGAATTGATACCTGAGGAACTCATACAGTTAAAAAGATTGCCCTTATCCTCCCTTTAATTAGCTTGCAGCAAAAGAAGGAAACTATGCAAACAAAATACAGCACCTTATGTCAAGAGCATTTCCATGAAACTTTGCATCAAAATAACTCAATACAATCCCCAAGTTCATCTGGGTTACACCCATTAGTATAGACATCTTCATCTTCAAGGAGTTTAGAAAGGGTAGCTCAGATCGACTTCCACGCCAACTTGGGTCCACTCCAAAAGGATAGGGATCACGGACTTTAATGAGTCCAGCAGTATGTGCATCACTGAATCACACAGGTCAGAATGTTAGGTCATGAGGGACAAACCTTTGGTACAACTGGTCATCTTACAATAAGCTGTGTTCAATGGTAAACTGCTTCATTGACCTACTTTACCTATCTAATGATTAACTCAAGATACTTCTTTAAATACCCGCCCTTCCAAAATGTAAATCAAATGGGTGTGTTTATCTAGACTTTGAACAAGACATAAAAAGAGGAGTTGGTGTGCACTACGTTGCATCTCAGGGTGAATCTATTTAAACACGTGCATATGTAGATGCCCAGTTGATATGATTTTATTCAGTTTTACATTTGAAGAAAATCATTTTTAGAATTTTAAAATTTGAACATATGATATATATTTATTTGAAAACTGTTGCAATTCATGGGCACCATGCAATTTAAAAAGGTTCGCTTATTACAGGAATGACACTATGACAGCACCATGATGATCATGAACTGTACCAGATAATGTGCAGAATGAAACCATCTCTTATGAGTCGTGATTAGAGCTACAGAAGCATCACTTTAAGATAGAGAGATCCAAGCATCAAAAGTGACCAGCTGCAGCCTGCACGCGTGTTTAATTGTATGATGTGTATAGCTTTTTTGGTTTGAAAGATAACCATGTATGCACTTTCAGTACTGTATTTCCTGTGTACATTACTACATTATACATACTCGGCAATAGGTATTCTCGGCAGTAAGGAAACGAAATGTTACTCCTTATCCTTACCCTAAAGGCCTAGAGATGTAGGTTGTCCAAACTGATGAGCTAGCAAAGTACTATCTGTTGCAGCAGACTAGAAGCATAATGAACTAGGTTTGTAAATTTCATAGAACTACATATTTTATGGTCCAAGTTGCAGAAAACCACACACACTTTGACACTTGGCACTTAACTACATGTATTTTGGATTGAAGTTCCACAAAACTACATATCAATGAACAGGTCCACCAGCGAGATAACGTGGCTGTTCCACCTAGGATGCGGACTTGGGAGCTTCATCCTAGGTTGAACATTCACGATGACACGCCTCATCCTAAATATATATAGATAAAGAACCATGTCATCTCGCAGGTGGACCAATTCGTTGATAGTGTGGTTTTGTGAAACTTCAATACAAAAATATATATAGTTAAGTGTCAAGTGTCAAAATGTGTGTGGTTTTCTGCAACTTGGAGCACAAAACGTGTAGTTCTGTGAAATTTACTCTTTCAAATAATATGCAGCAGACTAAAAGCAAATCCAATAATTATTAGTACCTGCAGGTTTTCTCTCGACATTCATATGCTGATTTGCCGAATATATGAAATGGAACTGAGAAAAATTCATTGTATATAAGCCCACAGTATATTGAGAACAATGCCATCAGAAGAATAACATAACGCCCACCAAAGGCCATCTCCATAAAGCTACCAAGCTTCTGAAGTAATGGAGCAGGTTGAATGTTAGTGCAGGCAATATACAAAAGAAGATAAATTGCAGAGTTACTAAAAGCAAACAACACCTTCCAAGCATGGGCAAATTTAGAGGAAAATATTCACATCAACAAAATTTGATAAAACAGATGTGGAGTCAAATCCATACAGTTTACGGCGGCAACAAAACTATAAGCACTGGTTAGAGATATTACAGTGGATTCCTTCTACATTATAAGAGGGATTTTCTGGACACTTGAGTAAATATATCATAACTAAATGGTTTATCCACAAATTTCAGGTGCATGGGTAAAGACACTCCTCTGGCAAAGCTTCAACATACGTCCGAGAAGGATTGGATGAATCCCAGCAAGAAATATAACTAATTTTTACCAATAAATTGAGGAACGGGCAAAATTGCTATGCTCAAAATTCAAGTTCACTGTGTGTATTTTATTAGTATTAGGAGATGTACTAGCTTAAGGGCTGCTTTGGACTACTTTCTTTGATTTACCATGTAGCTGAGCACTAATATAATGATAAAAACCACATAATATGATTCCAAAAATTTGCGATTGATTCGGACCCCTAGCACATGGTGCATAGATATTCATGCAGCATAAAATAGCAGAGACCAACACGGCCAACCTATACCTCTGCCAGAAATTAGACTGGTGTCCACAGAAAGGAACTGATAATAATCCTTGAGGTCATTAAAGTTTCTCCATCATATATGGGAGTTTTTATTATTTACCAATAACAGTTCAATATTGTCTTACGTATGATAACATAAAATTTTATCGATTCGGTGATGCCAGCGTGGTAATCATGAAAGAATATGGTCTACTCCCTCACTTAACAACTCAGTCAATAAAAAACTACCAAGTGGTTAGCATAGCATAGAAGGGAGCAAGAATGGGAAAAGAAAGCCAACACGGCGCACTGGGAATGGTACAGATAACTAAATTATAACTGTGCAATTCAAACTAGCAGAAATAACATCTCCCCGATCAATCAGCTACCTAAACTTCACACTTCTGGATTTGTATGTAAAATTTATACCAAAACAGGAATGAACGGCTCAAATTTAGCCCAAAAAAAATACCTGAGAGGAAAGTTTCTTCTCACGAAGTATAAGAACACATGCTCCTAACAATAGACATATACCATGACCCCAATCTCCAAACATCACAGCAAAAAGAAATGGGAATGTGATGACAGAATAGACAGCCGGATTAGCTTCCTCATATCGAGCAATACTGCAAGAAGACAAATTCATGATTAGCACACTACCAAAGTTGCATGACAAAAATATCATTAAAAAGTAGTGCCTAAGGTTAAAAATAAATAACATCAGAAAGCAAGTACATCAAAGTATTAAGATAACCTTCCAAGGTTTAATGAATCAATCTGTTTGTTATGGTCAGGTTGTCTAGTTACAAAGGCAAAAAGAGCTAGCAAATGTGAGCACTAAAGAAGTCAACATTATCAACTACTACCTCCATCCCTAAAATTACTATATTAGCTCTTGCTCACCAACCTCAAAGTCATCAAACCCATAAGTGAAGAAGTTCAAAATAGAACAGCAAAATATGTGTTGGGTAGCTGAAGCCTGGATCAAGTAGCTAGTACACATGATTTAACAACTGCTTTGTTCAAGACCTCCATCGGCATGGCATAGAAATTTAACATTTGAACAACACATATCCACAAATACTCAGTTCATGAATCATAAAAACCAAAAAGCATATAATTTCATTTATTCAAGTTGACACTTGCAACAAAGTACATACCCATATGCATCAACAATCTCCTGGAAAGCATTAGTAAACTTATCGGTTCGGAAATATGTAGGCGGTGAATCAATAGTGTCCATCTCATGAAATATTATTCCAACTTGTGAATTACTGTGAAGCGTTGCGCGCTGCAAAACATCCTTGATCTGAAGTGCAAAGTAGATGTAAGATATGTGTCCTTAAAATTATCCTAAACGAAATGAGCACAATGATAAGACTTTCAAATGAATGTAATATTTCTGACCTGTGATTTAGCAAATATAGGACACCATCCTTCCCCAACAAGGCATTTCTTTGTGACATCAAAGTTCAGCATGTTCAATGTATCATATACAGCTTTCTCTCTTTTCACCTAAAATGAACACAAAAGGGTGTTATGTTTCAGAAATCCATGAATCAGCACAAACATAAATAAGAGATATTAGGGATGACAACACACAGATAGAAAATGAAAATTTTATATTACTTGATTACCATGATTGTCCACCTCCATAATTGTGAACCTACTGACTCTAGTGCTTTGTTTCTGTGCTGGATTCCAGCATCCAAAGTGGCTTCTAGATCAGCAAGGCGTGCTGATACCTGACACATTTTCATAGACCGTTAATACTGCATAATATCTCAGCAGATAACATTAAGACACAAAATCAGGATGGGTAAATGATTGTATCATATTCTTCAGCAGGTAAAAAAATCATTTACATCCAGACTAAAATTGTTTACATCAACAAAGCAAATAGATGTATGCTAAAGAGCCCACAGATTAGGAATGTAATGGAGTAAAGTTATAAGGCAAGACGGTTGTCCTGGAACTAAAAGAAATCTGTAATCATTGGCTACAGCAACAACTGCCCATCGCAGTAGTTAGAAGTTTGCAAGAGTTATGATTCTACATGTAGCATTACTGCATAAATACAGCTTCTTACACTAAATAAATGGGAAAAGGTCCATAAGACTTCCAACGAGAACAATAAGTCAGATACGTATAACACTCAAGCTTTTTCCAATAAAATTCAAATAAGCACGGTCAATCAAACAGTGAATTTGTGGGCCAAATAGGCAAATTAAAGTACCTCGCGAAAAATCTGTCTCTGCTTAACCATCTCCTCGGGAACAGGGTAGCAACTTGCTCCAAATGAACCACAAATCTTTAATATTTTTGCTTTAGCCTGATCCCCAGAAAAGAAAACTACGAAAACAGTTTTCTCTACCTGGCAAAGTAAAATTGATGTTAAAACTATTGAGAAATTTTAATGCTTCAAGGAATTGGATGAACTTGTCATATGCTAGGTTGAATCTCAGTACTACAGTAAGCACTAATTTTGTTCATAAAGCCAGCTTTCAAGGAGAAAAAAATCACAATAAGCATATAATTGGAGACGGTCAATAGATTTCATTTAACACTAAAAATCACCAAGAGCAAACCATGACTATCAGACCTCTTCACCGGAAATGGGATCAGTAACAGGTTCCCCTGCAGGCGCCTGATTGAAAAACATATTCCCCCTTGTAGCTCGGAATAGCATCCTCTCAAAAGACATTGCCTTGGACTTTAAAATAATCCCACTAACAAACTTCACTCCAGAATTCTCCGAAGCACCTAGATGTACTCCCTGTGCGCATTTTTTTTATGTTACAGTTTTCAATCAAATAAGGCCAAGAGTTTAAGTACGAAAATTAAATATAAGACCTGTTCAAGTAAATAGGCATTTCCATCATCCATCTCCTTGTCATATATGTGTTCATCTAGCTCCCGCTCAGCTGGGGCAGCATGATTGTGAGAAGAAGCAAGGATACCACCTGCCTGCAAGAAGTTATTTGAGGAAAATATGGGAGGGAGCAAAAAAAGGAGGACGTTGAGCACAATCGATATTACTAGACTGGCACAGATAGCAATGCAAAAAAAACTTATGATTGCTGCGCAGGGTTACTGTTCATAATTTAAACCAAATAAAATGACTACTCATCAGTTACAAACAGCATATGCTCTTGTCAAATTTCTATGTATTTTTTTGAAGAAAATTCCCTATGCCTATGATCGAAAGTGTCCTGTACTGGTGTTGTCTTTTTTATATTCCATCTTAACAGTCACAAAGAATAACTGGCAGAACTAATTCCATGTTTTGAAAGAATTGAGATACAACCTTTGACAAGACCAGCTTGAATTCAAGAAGTTCATTGTATGTCTGTAGTAGTTTCTCACTATTTGTATTCATCTCAAGCAGATCATTCTCATGCTCACCCAATTTTGCCTGAAAGGGAAAAGGCAAGTTCTTAAAAAAATTATTTATTTGTCTGTCAAAATAGCTATTAGATTCAGAAATAACAGAATCGAAAGATAATAAAGACATGAGTAATGCACCTCTAGCTCCTCCAAATCGATATCTGGTTGCATTGCAGGTCGAACAGAAGACTTAACACCTGCCTTGTTGATCTGATCATTGAAAAATCTTAGTTTGCGTGACATTTCAGAGCAACGCTTTACCTGCAGGAGAATTAAACCATATTTAACAAACATAAAGAATTTATTCAGCAGAAATTTCTCTGCCTCAGGTGGGAATCGCAAGTGTCAATGTGCATTTGTGCGCATGCACAAAAGGAAGTGACAGATGACGGAAAAAATGTCATAATTACAACATCAATCTATTATATTCTGGTGGAACAAAAGTACATAAAAGCAAGGAACCAGTATATATATTATGAAATAACTTGATTGGAGATCAAAATTCAAGGTATCAACGAATCTAGTCTGACATAAGAAGTAAGTTCCTCCAAAATATTTCTCAACGTGATAATCCCTGCATGCTTAAATCTAAACAAGGTAACCACCTGACTTGTCCCTCATCAAAATATAAGGCATACTGTTTTCTCTGAGTTATTTTAACATATAGAGCTTGCATGTAGATTTATTGATGCTTTACCTTATTTTCCCCCATGTATACCTTGAATGCTCACTAACCCTTTTCTCTATAATTCATTAATTCCCTAGGCATTTAAAGTAAACAAAAAGGGCATGTTCATTTTCAGTTCTGTCCTCTTGACTTGATAATCATCGTAATATTTCTGCACACGCAAAATCCACCTTATATTTTCAGGCGAGTATATGAGTACCACATGGCCATGATATTCAAACAAATATCTTGGGCATGAGTAGGCCAAGTGAAAATGGGTGCCACAGAACAATAGTATTTAGGTAGACTTTAGCATAGTGGAATAGAACAAGGTTCATGCAAAAATGATGTGATTAACAAAAAAAGATAAATTGAAGATAAAAGATTGGAATACCTGATTGACAAATATACGCTGGAAAGGACTCTTATCCTCATTCAACTGCATATAAAAAGGAATAAAATTAAAAGGAGAGATAAGCAATTGGGCCATTTTTTTGAAATATCAATTAAGCCATAATAACAGTAAGCACAACAATATAAAGGAACAAGTTTAAAAGTAAGCATTCTCTAAGTTCTCTGCTAGGATGATGCCATGCTCACAAAGTTCTCTAGTACTACCTCCATCCCAAAGTGTTGCAACCAACGAATCTGGACAGAGGTCTGTCCAGATTTGGGTCATATCCCATCCTAGGTTGCAACATTTTGGGACGGATGAAGTACACAACTATAACGATGATGGTCAATATTAAGCCTCCCTCTGATGATTTTCTTTCATATTCTCCCAGGATTTCAACGGCATATCTATGGGATAATGTGAACAGAGTACGCAACCCAGTTCCCACTCACTCACATGTGAATGGATTTTGCAATCAAACTAAGAGTTCAAAAGCTATTTCTAAACACACAGGAACTGGTGTACTTGAAGACCCAACTCACAAAAATACGATGTCTATTCCATTAACTGATTCATCAAATAAATCTTGCTAGCATGGCATGTAACTGTCCTCCATGAATGATACCCCAAAGCAAATAATATGTTTGGCATAAAAATGGTACAAATTTACAAGGCAAAAATTCATGCATACTCCGTAAACCGCAAAACAACGAGACCTGCTAGGATCAGCTAAGCACTTACATGTATTTAAACCATCGCCACTCCCACCCATGCTTATCATAGGATAATCTCGCGCACTAGCACATTGTTTGATTCACTCCCTAACCTAATGCATTTATATGAACACCGCATTTATGCCCTCTGATCTAAACAACCCCACCACCCACTATCCAATCAACGTAGCAGCCCAAACAAGCTCAAACGACAGAAACACGCGAGCCTCGCGATCAGTGACACCAGACAAAAGAAACTAGTCCTCCGATCTGAGCACGGCAAAAAACCAGATCCAACATGAGCGGTTAGCAGGACGCGCATAAGCGGACGCGGTAGAGATCACGATTCACGAGGCTAGATCACACAGATCCGGTAGGGACAGAGGGGCCTGATGCGGGCAGTGACTGGCGCCGAGAGCGAGAGAAAGCGCGCGCGAGAGAGAGAGGGAGAGACACTCACGTCCTTGAACTGGAGGAACCCGAGCTCGCCGAGGTAGGTGACGGCGAGGCGCGCGCTCTCGGCGGGGATGATGAGCTGCACGAAGCACATCTTCTCGGACCGCAGGTGGTCCATCGGCGGCAACCGGTCGAACACCCCCATCTCCCCGGAGCAGCCGCCGCCTCCGCCTCCGCCTCCGCCTCCGGAAGCTTCCAGGAGGTTCGCGAAGGCCCCGCGCGCGCGAGGAGGGAGGGAGCCGGTGGCTTCTCTCAGATCTGAGGCCGCGGGTTCGGTCTCCGAACAATTCTATTTTTCTCCCTTCTCTGAAATTCTATAGCGCTAGCTAGTGCGCAACTGCCAATACCGCACGGACCCATGGAAGAGAGGAGGCGCGGGTGGGGGGAGGAAGCGGCTCGGAAGGCGGCCGGTGGCAGTGGCTGGCATGTGGGCCCATGCCCCCTGGGTGGTGGACACGGATCGGTCGCGGTTTCGGTCGCCTACAACTCCAATCCCTCGGGCCTCGCGTTTCGAGGTTTTCACGCGGGTGTAGTGGTGTACCGAGGCCACCGACCCTGTCGGTTCCGCGTGGCCGTGTTGGTTGGGTTGGGTCCTTCAATTTGGGGTCACTCCAGCCTGACGAGTGTGACCGGTGGTGGTGGCGGTGGCCGTGGTGGGCTGGTGGCTTGACATGGGCTTCCTGTGACCTCGTCGTGCCCAGATTATACGGGCCGTATCAGATTTCAGATCCATTGGCAACTGGGTGACAGCCTAACTTGTGCATTGTGGAATGGACGAACTGCAATGAACGAGGTATTCCTCTTTTTTTGAGTAAGTCTGTTTTCCTCCCTCATATCTTGCTTGTGATTCAATCGCATTCGTCAACTGCAAAACTAGGTATAACGCATGTACCAACTTAAGAACCGGTGCAAATCAACTTCTTCCATGATTCGAGAATAGGTTTTGCCGACGCCATGGGTCGGCCATGATTAGACTCGCTGAGTCAGAATAGACTATGTAAGGTTTTGCAGCATGATGGTGTTCATGCTCCACCTAGCGAAAACATCTTGCCAACGATAGTAAAGGGGCAGTGTCGGCGGTAACAACAACCAGAACCTTGTTCTATTGCAAACATCGTCATGCTGCATACATAGCCCATGTTTAGGGAAGACATTGCCCGGTGATGCGATTCAATCAGGGGGAAGAGATGATTAGATGAAAAAGGCAAAATAGATTTATTCCTTTTTTTTCTTCCCTGAGTGCTTCTTAGACTAGCGATTTTTACAAGGTGCTCAGTAGCAACTCTCCGATCAGTCCAAGTCTGCTCAATTTTAAAGACCTCTTTTCTCTTTGATTTACTCATATGAGATGATTAAGTTCATGGTCATAGTCTCGTTTTAAAAAAAGTTCATGGTGATGGGTTAAAGTTCAGGCTTAACAAAGCCCCGTATTTCATTTGTTTTTGCGAGGCCAAATTCGTGGTTTGACCACAATGCATGTTATTTAATTTCGCGTCCATAAACTGGAAACGTATCGTGGTCAAGTGGGAAAGCTCAGGATTATTGGATGCGATGGAACCGTCAGGAGTTGGCCTATCCAGTTCAGCGGCCGTGATCATCGGCCCACGAAAAGGACGTGCCATTTAATCTGCTGCGACCGACTGCAGTTAGAGGCAAAGTTCGTCGAGAGCCATTAGCAACGGAAAAGATGAACTTTCGATACCGCAAAAGAGACGATGAGGTTCGGATGCGACGCCTGCTACAGCACAGTCATACAGCACGCAGCTTAGCGCGACCGAGTGATAATGATGCAACAGCGAAGCCGAAGCTCCCTGACGTCGACGCGGTACGTGATAAAGCCGAATAAATACGCCATATCCCCTCTGGTAGTTACGCACGAGCGGGTGCGTGCGTGCGTGTACGTACATTGAATGCATGCGCGAGAGCCATCGCGATCGATCGGACGGCCGGTGGACGGCGACGGAGCTACTACGAGCTGGCCGTAGTTGTCAACGGAGCAGTGGATACAACGGCAAGCAAGCGAATCGTTGAGAATCATTTCTAACGAATCACGGTACCTGCCACCGCGACTGGCCGCCTGGATCTTCTCCTGCAAATTTGCTTGAGAAACCGTGAATTGTTCTGCGTGACCGCTGTAATTTGTCGCATCTGTCGAAACGTGACCGCGCGCCGTGGCACAGTGGTAGATTTCACTTGAGACGAGACGACGGGGTTTCACATGCGGCGCGCACGCCGGGCGCCCAGCACGCGGCTTCACCACGGGCGAGTTCACATGTTGCCGCGCGCCCGCCCGCCCGCGTTCCTCACGTCCGCTCGGCCCCCCACCTCGCGCGCAGCGCACGCGGCGTGGCATGTCGCGCGCGCGAGATCAGGACCAAAGCTACGGCGGCTACACGCGCGGGGGGCATCGCTTTGGACTCTAGCCTGTGGCCATGGAGCTCAAAGGTAAAATCCTCCTAGATACTTGTCGTGTTTACGGACGCGGGGCTGCGTGGTCTGGTCTCCATGTCGCCCGCGCGTGTGACCGGTTTCGTACCCAACACTGGGGACTCCTCCCATCCTCTGTATGCACGGGGCTACCTTACAAAAGCATAGACCTGCCAGTCTCGCGGTAAAATGTTACAAACAGGGTTCACCGCTTTGCTAGATTGCCTCGTGATTTTAATTTTCAGCTTGGCATATAGTACTAGCAAAGCTGTGTTAATGCAGTAGTATTTGCATTTGCATGGCATCCAAAAGCAAGCAAGCGCTAGGATAGGAGCAGAGCACGCTTTGTTCTGCAGAAGCTTTTTTTACCTTTGATCGAGCTAGACATGATGGTACTCTGCGTGCAGTGCTGCTGCCATACGTACGTTTCTACTACTTTCTTTTTTTCAGTCGTACTAATAAGTAACAGAGCAGCGTACTCAAATTGCCAACGAGGATCGATCATTATCCGAGATCAACAACCTTGAGCGCGTGGCGTCGAGCGCGACGGCAGCATCAGTATCAGAAAACTGTTTGAAAATCTCACCGAAATATCATAAACAAAAACCGAGCACTGATTATGCAGATTTTGTTCGCATTGATTTCGTCCACGGGAGGCCAAAACACCGAAATGATTGTTCTTCCTCTTGCGGTTCTGCTCGCTGCAGCCTTTTTATCTGAATTCTGAAATCCTCAAGACCTGTCACACCTTCCCGCCTTATTTAAAGAGCAGGACATCCTACTCGCCTAGTACAAAGCTCTGCTTCACCTTGGGGCAATGGCTTCTCAAGGCATGGTATATTGATAGGAAGGCCAATCCAAGCAGAGGAGAGGAGAGAAGAAAGGCATCTCCCAGCTCATTGTGGGTTCCTAGTTGAGGTGAGGCTTCTTCATTCAATTTCGTTTGCTCCTTTTTCTGAACATCCTACATCGTAGAGGTGGTTACATCAATGCATTATGCATGGCATGATCCAATCAGCCACAAATGTTTCGCCACCTCTTTACTGGGATTGGTTGCTGCCACTCCGCATGCATTTCTGATTTCCTCATTGAAGTAATCTCCAATTTTGCCTTTTTCCTCTCGTATATGTTCTGATGCCCGAGCCTAGCAGCTACCCGCCTTGTTTAGCTGACTAGCTTGCTTCTTTATCCAGATACAAGCTGTAAAGCTCTGTTTTGAGTTTTGTCTCATCGCCATCGGTCGTCTGAAGACCAGCTCACATGCATACGTGGCTATCTAAATTAGTTATTCCGGGGTTTAAACCAGTGATAAAGCAAGTGCCTTTTTGTTTTGCCAATGAAAGGGGTGTTTATTTGGGGGTTTTGCAGCTGTCATTTTGGCTAGGTCCTGCAACTACTTTTGCACCATCGCCATGCATGATTCAGCTGAGTATTAGGGTGTGGACGCCATTGCTGCTTTTTTTGTGGGGGAGTTGAGTAAGGCGAAAGAGAGAGCAAACAAAAGGGGAAGCCTTGGGGTGGTGGATTCTTGCTTGCTTCAGGCCTACCTTTCTGCAGCCTTAAGTTTGGTGGTTGTAGTGGTGTGTGTATAATGTGTTATCTTCCAAGGGACCATGTAGGCCTCTAGTAGTGATCATGAGAGCCATCACCGCCCGTGGCAAAGCTTAAAGAATCGGATTGCTCACCCCCTCCTCCTCTCTGTCTCACCATGACCATGTGTCATCTCCCAGTTTAAGGTTGGCCATAAGTATTAAAAGCCAGACTGCTTGTCCTTGTGGTTGGCTAAGTGGTTGGAGTACTAGTTAGTGCCAGATTAGTCGGGCAAGCAAGCAGGGAACGATGCTGCCTTGCATTGCCAATGATCTAGCTGCGTTGTTCATGTGAAGATATGCAGTGTTTGTTCATCTTGTAGCTAGGTCTCTTTGACCTCTCCCTCCTTCCTCTCTAAATTTGTTGAAAGAGAAGGAGCTGACCATTCATTTCTTTTCTTTATTGTCTCGTTGCAGCTTTATTGTAGTAGGAGACCTTGATGTTGTTGTGGCTCTGAACTCTGAAGTAAAGATATAGCCATGCAGGCAGGCAAGATAAGGTTTGTTTCCATTCATTTCATCCCCTTCCATGTTACATTCCATGTGTCATTTGGTGATTGCTGTATACATGAGTTTTTCCTTTAATCTCCCTATGATCGCGCTATGTGATAGATTCCCTTCTCTCATCTTCAGCCGTTGAATCAGGTTTAATTAGTCAATGTGCATGCACCGGTTTTATTAATGCAAATGTTCTCTGATCCGGTCTTCAGTTGGGCTACCAGCCCATGTTACAAGTTCTATCTTCTACGAGCAACATGAGCGCCACACAAAAGTTGAGAGGCAAGAAGCTCCTCACATGAAAATACTCCCTCCGTTTCATGTAATAAGTCATTTAATTTTTTTAAGTTAAACTTTATTAAATTTGATCAAGTTTACAGAAAATGTTAGCAATATCTAAAATATCAAATTAGTTTCATTTAATCTAACATTGAATATGTTTTAAATATGTTTTTGATAATATGTTTGTTTTGGTTAAAAATACTATATATTTTGCTATAAACTTAGTTAAATTTAAAGAAATTTGATTAGAAAAAAATTTAAATAACCTATAATATGGTATGGTGGGTAATATGAAACGGAGGGAGTAGTTTATTACTGCTCACACTCTCTTGCTCAGGGGAGTGCAAACAGAGACTCACTGGTCACTGCAGTTGCAGATATGGCACTGATCTGTGATGATATGGGTAATCTGTGAATGGGCTGCTGTAAACTACAATTTCCTCCTTATCACGTCCTACCTGGCACCCGTTTAAAATTTCAGAAATTTTTACTATTGGAGCCAAAGAAGAGAACAAGTTTTCAAATCAGGGGCGCATGTGACCGTGACTGCTCGCAGATAGCTCCATTCGCGTTGCACAATGCCTGTCTTGTTCTTGAGCTCGGCGCCAAGGGGGGCGGTGGTCCACTTGTCGCTAACCACATCTGTAAAGCTCCGCCCTTTTGATCCCGTGCTTGCACACCGGGAGATTAACTTAATGCTGCCGCTGCTCCTTTTTCTTGGTTCCTGCCTCTCTCTCCGCTCGGTTTGCTCCCCTCCTCCATTTCTTGTCGGCATCTCTGCTCCTTTCGGCCTAGGATTCTCTCTGTGTTTTTCTACCCCATTGCATCCGGTTTAAGCTGAAATCTTGAGCCATTTTGGATTTCATTCAGAAGGAATCCTCAGTTTGGATTGGTTCTCTACTCGATTTGGTTGAAGTTTCTTTCTTTTGCGGTCGTTTTAGCATGAGGAGGGGAACTGAAATCTCCTGCTTATTGTGACCATGCTATCTCTGAACAAAATGCATTTTCTCAAGTTATATTCCAGCAGTACGAGCGGGAGGTAACGCGCTTCAGTTGTGAACCCTGCATGCCTTATGATTCTTGCGGTTTTTCTGAATCTTACTTGATGTGTTCTTCTGGCATGAAGGAATGGCTCCTTGGAACACCCTACCAGAACGTCTTCCCAGGGAGCCACCAAGACGAGCCGGACGGCGAGGGCGGCCGGGCCGGACTCCGCCGCCGACAGGACGTCGACGAAGTCGCCGCCCGCAGGGAGGAGCCCCAAGGTGGAACGCCGCATGACGATGAGCGCGGAGAGAGAGGTATCTGATCTGAACGCAAAGTCTCTACTGTTCAGTACACTCTTGTTGAGCTGTTCCATTTCGAAGTAGAGCTTCAGTAGTACTAGTACTGTGGTTTGGTAGAAGTACAACTGCAAATAGCATGTGGATGGAAAATTTGTCAGATTCCAATCCGTAGTTCGTTGGAGTACAAGTGTTTCAACGATCCGCTGGCTGTTCATAAATGCCAGAGATTTTTCTTTTTCGGATTTTCCCCCTGATAGGTAGTACAGTAAGTGCTTAGTGTTCTATGTGGACACTTTGGACACCTTCTCAATTAGTAGTTGTTGGCTGGCTCTTGGTCAGTCTCTCTCTTGATGGAGCACACTGTCAATTACACCGAAGCAGACAGAAGGTGTTCGATAGCTTAATTAAGTGGTCCGGGCATATTGAATGATTAGGGAATTTAGGGTATATATTGAAGCTCCTGTCAGAATTAGGAATCAGGTGAATTGAGATCACTAACAATTATCGTAAAAATCATGTACTGTATGTGGGAGCAACCAGTGAGTGAGTGAAGGTTAGGTATAGCAAACACTCGGGAAATTGTTGATTTGGACAGGGAAACTGTAATTGGCACCACCAATTGTTTTCTGTATTGATTATGTTATTGACTGATACCAAAAGATTGACAAGCTGATTTAGCACGTTTTTATGAGTGCAGATATCAATTATGTTTGTTGCATTGTTCCTTTCTGCCAGTACTCACATAATCCTTGCAGAAGTATCCACTGGATAGCTCGATCACTGCAAAAAAAAAATTACTAGCATTTTAGCAATGGTAAACGGGAATGATGGGAAGGTGGAAATTTAAGCTTCAAAAATTCCAGTGATGCACCAGAATGTTCGCCAAAACCATCTTGTCGCGTACTAAAATTCAAGCTACTAATATCGTTAATCATGTCGTTGTGGAAAGTGATGGGTTTTTATGAGCACTAATATTGTCGGCATTTTGATGAATATATGACCAGAAAAGGAGGCCACCGACGAAGCTATCGGAGCTGGAGTCCCAGCTCTCGCAGCTGCAAGACGAGCTCAAGAAAGCCAAGGAGCAGCTGCTCTCCACCGAGCACTCCAAGCGGCGCGCCCTGCAGGAGGCCGAGGACGCCAGGGCGCAGGCGGCGGCGGCGTCCGCGCAGGTGCGTGACTCCGAGGCGCTCGAGGAGAGCCGCCTCCTCGAGCTGCGGCGGCTGTCCCAGGAGCGCGACCGCTCGTGGCAGTCGGAGCTCGAGGCTATGCAGAAGCAGCACGCCGCCGACTCGGCCGCGCTCGTCGCGGCCATGGGCGAGGTGCACCGCCTCCGCGTGCAGCTGGCCGCCGCGGTCCGCGCCGACCGCAAGCAGGACGTGGTGGAGGCAATGGCCACCATCGACGAGCTCAGGGTGAAGCTCAAGGCGAGCGAGGAGGCCGAGGCGCAGGCGCGCGCCTTGCACGAGGAGTGCAAGCAGCAGCTGGAGGCGAGCCGTGCCACCATCGACTCGCTGCTCACGGACGGTTCCAAGCTCATGGACTCCTTCAGCCTTGTGGTCAAGGAGCTCGAGGAGTCACGAGCCAAGGTGAAGGCTCTCGAGGAGGAGATCGCGGAGACGTCGGCGGCGAAGGCTGGCGAGCGTTGCAACTGCTCGGTCTCGGCGTCGGCGTCGGCCTCGGAGGTCGCTGAGCTGAGGTCAGAATTGGAGTCCACAGAGGCCAGGTTCCAAGAGGAGCGCATCCTGAGCACAGTGGAGACGCAGTGCGCCTACGAGCTCATGGACCAGATAAAAATGGAGTCCGACCTGCGACACGGTAAGATCGCGGCGGCGCTCGAGAGCGCCAAGTCCGAGGTCATCTTCCTCAAGGCGAGCCTCTTCGACAAGGACTCCGAGCTGCGGCGCGCCCTGGACGCGAACAAGAAGCTCCAATCCGAGACGAGAACGGACAACGAGCTGAAGGAGCAGCTGCAGGGCGCGCTCCAGGAGAACGGGCAGCTGAAGCGCGAGCTGCAGCAGTACACCTCCGAGAAGAAGGCCTCGGCGAAGACGACGGACGCCGCCGACGCGGCGGCGGAGGCGGCGAAGAAGGGGGAGATGGAGGCCGAGCTGAGGCGTCTGCGGGTGCAGGCCGAGCAGTGGAGGAAGGCCGCCGAGACCGCCATGGCGCTGCTCACGGTGGGCAAGGGCGGCAACGGGAAGGTGGTGGACCGGAGCGAGTCGCTTGAAGGCGGCGGCGGCGGCAAGTACGCCGGCCTGTGGGACGAGCTCGACGACGACGCGGCGGCCAGGAAGAACGGCAACGTGCTCAGGCGGATCAGCGGCATGTGGAAGAAATGAGGCTGATCAGAATCAAACTGCGCGCGCCATGCGTTAGGGGAATTGCTCATCTTTCCCGTGTTGTAGTAATTTTTTTTGCCGGTTGCTGTGGTACAAAAGAAAAAGAGAAAAACATAGGAGTGTGCTTGTACTGGTTGGGGGTAAACGTGCTCATAGCTGTATTATACGTGGTATATGAAGGGTTAATTCATCCGGGCGTGACAGGTTGGACTAGGCTTTTTGTTAGTTTCATCTCTACATAGTTCATCAATTCTGATTCTCTCAGATTCACCGATGAGAGCTGTTTGTAACCTTGGTTCTCTTCTCCAATTGGCGTGATTCAAACACATTCCAGCCCATTTCTCAGTCTTGGGCCAGCCCATTTCGCAGCAAACATCATCAGCCTTTTTCGTCAGGATCCTAGATGAAACAAACGAAAGAGCTGGACCGTGGTAAAGCACAATCCGTACCGGCCTGATACTGTCACCCAACCACCTTGCAACTTGCAAATTGCAACAGCAGCAGAAGGGAAGAAGAAGAACCCATGATGGCCATGCATTGGGGTGGCGATGCGAATATGCGATGCGCTCTGCACCGGCCCCCACGTACCACATCAGCATCCATCCTGTCAGGCGGCAGCATTATCCATGCGGATCCCGGCGCGCGGCCCATCCCCATGATCGCATCACATAGCAGAGAACAGTTTGTAGTGGCGCATTATCGGCGTCACCTGTTGTCACATGAGACCCGTGGCCCACGAGGGCCCCTTGCTGCTTCCACCATGCCTGCATCCCATCAACGAAACAGGGCCTGTTTTTGTGGGGGATGGCGGTTGGTCACCTTGCCCTCCGGGAGGACCGTACTGTTTGGATATATCTCGATGAACCGCAGTATCATGGGTTCATGGCATGCTTGGAGATTTCCTGGCTTTAATTTTGACTCTGTTTCGTTGCTCAGTGCTGTGATTGTTTTATCGGATTTGCTACTCCCTCTCCCTCTGTTTCATCATATTATACAAGACGGAGAAGCTATACTTCTGATAACACAATTTTCACCATATTACAGTCGATTTTTTAACTCTTCAATTTTCGTCTAGATTCGTGCCAGCTAAAGTTGTTTTCATGAGCGCTACGCCCAAGGCAGTCATCGTATTGTTTAGAATTCAGCATGACCATTTAACACCTATGTGTAACCTTGAACAATTACAATTTAATTACACCTTAACTTTGGTATACCTTTTATAAGTGTTGATTGTAAATAGTTATCTAAGATCACCATGAGAAACCAGTCCACACCAATGATTTTTGTGGATGTTGTATGGGCCTGGCGATTATTGTGACTAAGTTTGTATCCTATAGTCCCGAAATTTGATGGTTCCTTCGTTTTATGCCGACACATTTATACATAGACTCCTATCAAGTTATAAGGCACTTAAAAAAAAACTTCTTAATATTTGTCAAAACTGTCAGTGTTATAGATAATGCATACTCAGGAAGAAGCTAATACAAGATATCTCTAATCTCGTTGAGTTCATATCCGAGGATGAAAACTACACTAGTCATTGACTTCATGTGAGAACTTCATGCCGATAGGTCAACATAGACTACATTAGGTCATCCCAAATATTATACTCATAAGATATTGATATCTAAAAAGGTAATACCGGTTTTGGCTAATAGGAGCAGAGCTATTATCGTCAGTCAGCGGGTCCGGATATGTATAAAAATCCTTATCTCCCCTCTTTTTTACCTCAATCTCGCATATACCCTGATACCAACGATCCCCATACTCTACAAATAT
Organism: Oryza punctata; assembly: GCA_000573905.2. Lineage (NCBI taxonomy): Eukaryota > Viridiplantae > Streptophyta > Magnoliopsida > Poales > Poaceae > Oryza > Oryza punctata. Next base: position 40,018,279 of record CM002488.2, on the reverse strand, counting down.
CGTAACTACGACCCATCGACAAAAAATATCTTATAATATAGGAGAGACTACCTGTCATTTGATAGAAAAATAGGGGTATAAATCTTATAGGTTTTGGACTATCTGACTGGCTTCAAGATTCATGCACGAGATCTTTCTTCTCTAGCTCCGTCGACTCTCCCATGGTGAGAACGACGGTGACGCTCTAATAATTAGTAGTCTGGGAAGGGTTAAAAGTAGGAGGATGGATACCCTTGGTTTAAGGGAAGGTCAAGATGGTGAACCTGGAAACGGGTGGTGGATAAGGGGTCGACGAGGTAGCGGCGATGCCTCCGAAGCTGTAGGGAGTAGGGACAGAGAAAGGAGGTGGGCAGTGATGGGGAATATTGGCCGAATGGTTAGGTGGCGATGATAAATCAACAGTAGGATCGGTTGGTGTCGGGGAAGATTGGAAAAGTGGAGGAACCTCACCGAAGATCGAGAAGAAGATGTTGAGTAGTTAGGTGGAGATGGAGAAGATCAATGGCGTAGTAACCTTGCCGGAGATTGCTGGGAGTGGAGGTTGGAAATGACTTGCCTCGCTGGTGAGTTGCGGTTGAGGATTAGGCTTCTGTCTTTAGGTCCTCTTTGTTTAGGCTTATTAATTGACTTATAAGCTGAAATCTAGGTCTAAATAAACAAGTAGTTTTTTCGATTGGCTTTTTAAAAAAAAACAGTAAACCACCATTACACTGTTAAACCAAAAGTTAGGTTGGAGGATTTTTTGGGCTCATGTAAAATAGAGATAGGATTACACCATTAAATTTAAGGTTTATAAGCTGGTTTAGGGCTCATATAAGAAAAGGTCGACTTGGAAGGTAAGCCTAAATATAAGGGCTTATAAATGTGTATGAGTTAGTTTAGCCCATTGAATCTTGATACAAAGGGATAGGAAAAGACGTGTATATATATGTGTGTGAAAGGATTTTCTTGTGTAATAGTTATATAGACAGCCCCTTGTTTTATTGTATCATTCCTGGGAGGAGAAAAGGTGTTTCTGATTAATGAGTGCGGCCACGTTGCGACGTGAACCCATGTTCAGCAAAATGAAGCAATGGACAGCTGATCTTTTTTTGACTTTCATTTTGCAAAATGAAGCAATGCAAGCAAAAAGTATGCCGTTTGAGCATTTCAGCTGATACGTTGAGCATCTGCGTAACACCATTGAAAATATTCCGGTTTTGCAATGGAATCTGCCGCGGTGCAGATGTCTATCCTCTTGATCCATCTAACGTCAGGTTGTATTATTAATGCACTGGTTTGAAACTTTAAAATGAAGATATTTTTTAAAGCGTGTTCAACTATATTGTACTGTATATGGGGGAAAATATGGTGTTTTTCTCATGGCAACATATAATAGCTATTAAGTAACACTTTCCTTGTTCTGAGACAATTAACAAGCAACATATATTTGATTTTTGGCATCCATAATGAGCAATAATGGTTGGTCAAGCGAAAAAACTTACAGATTTCACACGAATTCAACTATAGTTTGCCTATTCGAGGGTTCTACGATGGCAAATCTATAAATGTTCGTAGCGTGTCATAACATACTGTTATGCACATCACTTATTATATTATATATAGTATATAGCTATAGTTATAGTATTTTAATCACTTAGGGCATGTTCAATGAACTACATAGATAGACAGCAGGGGAAGAAAACCAGTTTTTTTTTTTCTTGCCAGACCGGTGCTACGCTCACGCTCAGAGCAACTTTAATAGTAAAGCTAACTATGAGCTTGTAACTTGTTAACATGTACAGTAGACTAACTATAAGATTATCTATATTTTTCTTCTCCTCTCTCTATCGCTCGGAGCAAGTTTAATAGTAGAGTCAAGTATGACCTTATAACCTATATTAGAGTTAACATGTATAGTAGATGAACTATAGGGTTATCTGTATTTTTTTCTCCTCTCTCTATCTCCCACCTATGCATTTAATGTATTCATCTTGAAGTATGTGATAGCTAACTTTTGCATTAGAGCCTACCCTCACTACTAAAGATTTGGTCTTTGCATGGGGCCAAAAATGATTTTTGCATGCGAACGGCCAGCTCGCATGCGCCCAAACTTATGCGAAAATCGGATTTTCGCATGCGGCCGATGCAACCGCATGCGAAAAATCCAATTTTCCAATGCGGACGTTTAAACCGACCGCATGCAAAAACAAAAAACCGTGAAAAAAATAAAAAAACCCAAACCGGCTGAACCCTAACCCACCACCGACGTCGACCGGATCCGCGTGGGGCGGCGCTGCTATCGCCGCTCGAGCCCGCCGTCCCCTACGCCAGATCCGCCACCCGCCGTCATCGTCATCGTCTGTTCCGTCACCCCCACCGCCCACCGTCATCGACGCCGCCGGATCCGTGCGAGGGAGGGCCCTGGCAACGGATCCATGAGGGAACGGGCCGCACCCGCTGGATCCACGTGGGGCGGTGCCGCTTCCGGCTGCTTCCTCATCGGTGACGGCAGTGCTGCCTACTCCCGGCCCCACCACCTCGTCGGCGCTGCCCACCGTTGTTGTTGCCGCCCGTTCCCGCCACCACCCTCCCGCTACTTCGCCTGCCCACCGTCGATGCCAACCCTCGTCGTGCATGCGCTGCCACCAGCCACTCCATCCCTTCACTCGGTGAGGAGGCGAAGAGAGGAGAAAAAAAAGAGAGAGAGCAGAGGAGAGGAGAGGAAAGGAGAGAAGAGGAAGAGAGAGATGAGAGAAAGAAAAAGAGAGGACGTGGTGAGAAGGGAAAGAGAGAGGAGGATAAAAAATGAGAAAAAGAGGGGGCTATTTTCGCATGCGCATGCGGTCCTCTTGAGAGGTCCACGTGCAAGAATAGTCTCATTTTCGTATGCGGTCCCTTAAGAGATCTGCTTGCGAAAATCGATTTTTACATACGGGTCTCTTAAGTAGCCGTATGCGAAATAAAGGTTGATTTTTGTAGACGCCGTAACTTACAGTCCACCTGCAATCTAACAGGGTTCTCATATAGAAAATACATCTTTTAGGCACTTCATTTTACAAATTCTCTCCTTCACATATTATATAGTTGGTTTAGATAGCTTACTATTAAACATGCTCCCAAGCGATCATCTTCTGGAGCCTTTCGGGGAAAAAAAGGCAATGCTTACCGATTTCTCGCGTGAAAAAAGGGCCTGCATAACCTATTAGAAAGCAACCTATTGGAATTTGAGGCTCTTAAATGGATGCTAAGAGGTGATTTTTTTTCTAAGCATCTGTACTATTGTACAATTGACGTACATGCCCTTAGAGCACTAATTAGTGCCAAGGGTGATGGTAATGCCTCACTCTCATCCAGCGTAGTAAGGTGTATTTTATAAAGTAGTAACTATATCACCCTTTACTTAAATAGTCGGATGCTTGGTAAGTGATAATGCACTAAACACTAAAATGATATAGTGCATTTTAACTTTTTTTTTTGTCTAGTCTAAGTAAACACATTAATTTTTTTCGTGTTAACAAACTTGGACGTACATCTCAGCATAAATACTGCTATTGTATAACAACAAATACATCAAAATACTAAATAAGTTGATATCTTACGATTAAAATATTAAATACCAAGTAAAGGTGAACGGTTAACTACATCAAACCTACGAAACCGTCTTTTCCTACTTATATATCACTGGCTAGTCAAGTATATTTCTGTGCTGAAAAGAGCTGGCAAGTCTGCCCATACCCCATGGGGCATTGTTTAGTTAGTGTGTAGTAGTTCTCAAAACAAAAAAAGTTAAGTGTGTAATATCTCACGCTAATACTATTGAGTTGCCTTTGCATTGCAACTACTGAATCAGAAGCAAAAGCTTTAGAAGTCTCTTGGCATTGTGTGTGTAGCCGTCTACATTTTTCCAGCCATGCTACTGCATAAAGCATACTGTAGCATCCCAGTGGACGCTGTCCCAACCATTCAAAGTCTGATCCAACGGTCCAAAGAGTTCTAGGGCACAAACAAATCACTGTAGCTCCCTGTGTATAGTTGATCGTACAGAGGATCCCTGTGACCCTGCCCGTGGAGTCATGGACAACCAACCCTCGCGCCTCATCTCTTCAATACTACCATCTCTTTTCTTCTTCTGTTGTTACGAAATCGATTGCACTTACGGTCGTGCTATGTTCGGTTGCTCACCCACTTCAAGTCTGTGCAGTTCATTCTTACCACAGTACAATAATTTCTGATCGGAAAAGCGACGCGCGGCACCCGTACTAAGTCACTGACCATCAACAAGCAATCATGAGAGCAGTGGTGATTAGAGATCCGTAGTCCCACAATAATGATAGAATCACACCACCACGCAGTACCTCAGTGTCGTGATAAGTACATTGTACATATATCAATGAATACATACAAATAAGTAGTATACTACTAGTCGTAGCAGATTACTGTACTACTCACTCCGCTGCAAAGTGCAAGGTGGAAAGTATGCATGGCCAAGATTCTACGGGGAGAGGCCATAATCTACCATTCTACCACCAATGATTAGCCACCTGGGTTAGTGCATGTGACTACACGAACACAAAAACATAATACTCCTAGCAGTGTTCAAGGTGACACGTGAGCACTGAGCATATTTGACTGGACAGAAAAAGCTCTCGCCGCGCCTCTCGGTGATTAGCACGTTCTCATGAATCTTTCACCGCGGCGGCGCGGACGCGCGGTGAGAGTTACATATGGCACTATCAATCCATCGCGCCCTCAATCACTGTGGCAATCAACAAAAGCTGCAGGCAAAGGCAGAGACTTTCGCTCGCGTACGGGTGAAAAGGCGGCCGCGCGCTGGGATGAAAAGGCGGCCGGAGACGGCTGCCCAAACTGGCATTCGGCACGTGCAAGGGCACCAAGAACCGAGGCCAAATAGGCCATGGCCGCTCCCCCACCAAGATCCAAGACAACGCACAAAGGCTGGCATGCACACAGACATAGGAATAGTAGGAGTAGAGGAGTAAAAAAAACCCGAAAGAACTCGATTCAAGTAAACGGATCTCATCTTGTTGGCGGCTTTGCACTGTCACTGACACCAACGCTATTCTAATCGCATGATTGAATATTGATGTGCCATCGCCACCCATTTGCAGCTTGTTTTATACCGCTCCCCCTCGCCCGGAACATGGTCTCTCTCTCATAGTACTCCTTCGGTCTCTGTAATATGTAAGAGATTTTAAGAACCCGCGGAACACGCTGCTGTTAAAATTATCTGTTTACTTAAAATTTATTAAATAACTTTATAGAAGACAAAACCTTATCATCTTCACGTTTTTAATTTTATAGTTTTAAAATTCACACCAGTTGCTACCGCTGCCTCTTACTCCTTTGTCACCGTTTTAATTGTTTGCTCGATCTATTACGACTTTAATTCATCTTCCTTGGATCTTTTAAAATTGGACCTTATAAATTTTACAGTTCATATCCTGCCAAATCGTCAGTGGCTTCGTCATTATACTGCTCTACCGCCTGCCCGATGCCTTCCTTTTAGTTATAATTGAGATGTTAAAAATCGAACGTAATTACCACCGGGTTTTTTTACTTTCTATAAGTCCCGTCAACCACCGTGATTATCTTGCTTAACGAGCTGCTTGTCATCTCTCTCTTAATCGTTATTGGAATTATATTTAGGTTTTATTTATAGTTTTTACACCCGCTGCCTTCCCTCTTTATTATCATTGTGATTTTAAAAATCGAATGTGGTTATCATTGGGGTTTATTTTTTACTTTCTAGAAGTCCAGCCAACCACCGAGATCATGCTACTTAACGGCTATTCCGTCGTCCTTTCTCTCAATCGTTATAGGGATTCTATTTAGGGTTTTGTTTATGATTTTTAGATGTCTCATCAACCGCCGTCACCTTACTCGGGCATCCACAATGTAGTACAAAAGTAGTCCATAAGCAATAAAATATTTCATTCAGCCACCTAGCAATATTGTGGAACTAGTCCATAGTAAGAAAATAACAAAAGCTGCCCATAAGCATATGGGCTGCCCATAGAGAATAAAATATGTTTTTTGTCTCTACCTCCTCTCTTATCCTAATACTATTTGCTATCCAAATACATTGTGAAGATTACAATAGTTAAAGTCTATATATGTGGGTCCCATCTATATTGACTACTTTTACTATATACATTGGAGATGCATTGTTGTTTCTCTCATTTTTATTGTTATTTATCATCGTTGTGTTTATATTTATAGACCGATTGTTTTTTCTAAAATAAACCATTTTTATTCCGATATTATGTTATTTATAAATTGTATTCCTACTTGAACTCTTATAATTATTTTTATATTTTCGTAATTAATTTATTTTTTATTCTGAATTTTAATTAAGCTCGTGTCGTGTTCTAATGGTCTCTTCTTTTAATATTGCTTATTTTTATTTCGAATTTTAATTATTTTTAATTTGTTCCTACATGAACTCTTGTTTTTATTTTTCTTATTTTAGAATTTATTTTGTTTTTTGGAATGTTAATTAATCTCGTATTCGGTTCTATATGGACTTTTCTTCCAATATTACTTATTTTTAATTCCGAATTTCAGTTATTTCTAAATTGTATTCATTCTTAAACTCTTTTTTTTCTTTTCTAATTTTCAGAATTTATTTTATTTTTTATTTTGAATTTAAATTAATCTCGTATTCGGTTCTATATGGACTCCTAATCCAATATTGCTTATTTTTAATTCCGAATTTCTTTTATTTTTAAGTTATATTTCGAGTTGGACTATCCCTTTAATTTTCTCCGATTAATGTGGGAATTTCTAGTATCCACAGCGAACGTTCCGATATTATGTTATTTATAAATTGTATTTCTACTTGAACTCTTATAATTATTTTTATTTTTTTGGAATTAATTTTTTATTCCAAATTTTAATTAAGCTCGTGTTGTGTTCTAGATTATCTCTTTCTCAATATTGCTTATTTTTTATTCCGAATTTTAGTTATTTTTAAATTGTATTCCTACATAAACTCTCATTTTCTTTTTCTAATTTTAGAATTTATTTTGGTTTTTATTCCAAATTTTAATTAATCTCGTATTCGGTTCTATATGGAACCTTATTCCAATATTGCTTATTTTTAATTCCGAATTTCAGTTATTTCTAAATTCTATTCCTGGTTGGATTTTCGTTTTTTATTTCTCCGATTAATGTGAGAATTTATAACCTCCACACCGAACGTGGTGTATTTTTTTCGTGCTCTCTTAATAATATAATAGATAGATAGATGTGATACCTTCGATTACTACGAATCTGAATAGATTTTATATCCAGATTAGTAGTAATTAAGGATGTGTTACATTCCTTTAAAATTATTTATATTAGTAAAAAAAAGAACGGCAGGCAAACCTGCAAAAAGTTACTACTCCTACTGCAAAAGGACGAGAGCAGTTTGCGGTTACTCATCAGCTTTGTCCGTTCTCTGTAAAAACCGCCGAGCAAGGCCTTTTTCCAGCTCTGCAGTACAGACCGCAAACGTTTTTTCATCTAAGGCGTAAACGCCTCATTTAACACGGCATTAACGGCAAGTAGGGTATACTACCAGCCCCGGCCCCCTCCACGCTAACTGACCCAAAGGACTATCTATATTTACATGTGGACCACGTATACTTGGGGGAGGTCAGGTCTACAGGTGTCATGTCACGGCTTTGTGTACGAGCCGGGTGTAGTCGTACCTGCCATCGGTTAGGCAGGCACGCCGCGCTGCACGGCCCGCACGGCGCCGTCCCGGCTCGTACAGCAACGGAAAAAAAAACCCGCCGCTGACGTGTGGGCCACCACCGCGCCGGCCCGTCCCGTGCAGGCTGATTTGGCTAACGTTTTTCTTTGTGTACGTAACGTCCTTTCCGCTACGGCGAGGTGGGGCCCACCTGTCATGTACCAGCAGTAGCTGGGGGGATTTGCTCGGCTTCGTCTCCATAAGAGGCGACAGCGACAGCGCCTCTCGGCTGGCATGGTGACCGCGGCGACGGAGGGAGAAGAGAGTCGTAGAGGAGGGAAGGAACGGCTCATCGTCGTGGGGCCCGGTCGCCACCAGCGGCTGCTGCTGCTGCTCGCGGTGGTCCCTACGCGGTCAGGGGGGGCGCGGGAGGGGCCCACGTAACGGCTGGCGGTGAGGAGGAGGAGAAGGGCGGGGTCGTCGTCGTCGGGGGGTGGTGGCCGCGAGAGAATCAATTCTGCGTGCTGCCGATAAAAGCCAAAGCGGCGGCGCCTTTCGACGGGGCGAGGAAAGTAAAAAAAAAAGGAGAGGAAAAAAAACAGGTTGGGTTATCCACCATTTCCGCCTCTTTCATTTTCTTTTCCATCTCTTCCGCTTAAGATGGTTGGGGTCGTTGGTTTGATCTGACCCGTAGTAGAAGCAGGGACGGTGGGCGGTGGCTTGGGAGGGAGGCAGGGGAGTTAGGTTCTTGGCGACTTCAGTTGGGCGAGGAAGGTGAGCGGCTTTCGGTGGTTGGTTGCTTTGAGGTGAAAGCTCGCCTTTCTCACTGTAAAAAACGCATCTTTCTTTTGGGGTTTTGCGTCCCGGTTTTGGCGTTCTTCCTGGCTGCGCGCTTCCGTGGCTCCGCTCCAGGTGAATCTGGGTTAATTTCGCTGCGTATTTGTAATGGGTTTTAGCCGCAGGTACAAGGGTTTGTTCGGGGGTGGGGATTTAATTAGTCTGAGTTGGTGTTTGATCCGTTTGGTTTGATAGGTTTTGGCGCTGCCAGATTGATCGAGCGAGGAAGGAGATCACGCGGAACTATGATAATTTAGTGGTCAAAGTTTTGCTCTCTCTCTTTTTTTTTTTTTGTGAAAACAGTAGTAATTTGTGGTGGAGTTTGGCGACTGACGTTTATCGTCAGCTCCAAACCATGTTGTTCAGTTCATTCCTTTGTTTTACTCTAATCGGTTTAAGGCTTTGGCGTGCTGTTCTTTTTGTCAATTTTTGGTGGACTTGCTGATCTTCTGGTAAAATTAAATCTTCGATTTTACGAGTGGATACTTGACTGTTTGGGTTTGAGGCAGTATCATAATACTAACAGAACTTCTGATCTTAACACATATTACTAAAAACCCTCTTTTGTGTGCGGGACTGCGTCCAACTTTTTAGTTCTGCAGAAAACCATAGATTTTACTGCTGATTATATGATTTCAGCTGATCTTTTACAGCCATTCGTGTCCTTAACCTTTGGTGTCTGCTCTGATGCTTTCAGGCTTTAGCTGAAGACACAATAAAGGAACACCAAAAAAATGGGTAAGAAAGGAAATTGGTTCAGTGCTGTCAAGAAAGTCTTCAGCTCATCCGATCCAGATGGGAGGGAAGCTAAGGTATGCCAAAACTTATCTGCTTCCTCAATAAATTGCTATGCTTGTCATCAAAATTTCCCTTGCTTCAATATATATGTTTTTCGATTACCATGAAGATCGAGAAGGCGGACAAGTCGAAATCCAGGAGGAAATGGCCATTTGGAAAGTCTAAGAAGTCTGATCCTTCGACATCAACAGTGGCAGTGCCTACCTCTACAGCACAGCCTCCACAGCCGCCACCGCCACCGCCAACACACCCTACCCAGCCACAGCCTGAGGAGATCAAAGATGTCAAGGCTGTTGAAACTGACAGTGAACAGAACAAGCATGCCTACTCTGTTGCACTTGCCTCGGCTGTTGCTGCAGAAGCTGCTGCTGTCGCTGCCCAGGCCGCTGCTGAGGTGGTCCGCCTTACAACAGCCACCACAGCCATGCCGAAATCGCCTGTTAGTTCAAAGGAAGAACTTGCTGCTATCAAGATTCAGACTGCCTTCAGGGGCTATCTGGTAACCAACTGCACTTGTAGTATAATTGTGTTTGTCCTTGCCACCCATGTTTACGTCTTTTCACAAAGAATACCCCCCAAAAAATGATCATATCTTGTTATTTGTGTGGGTCACTGTCTTGGGCATTTATTTTTCATTCCTGAGCATGCATTTTAGCTAACAGCCTGTTAGTATATTAAGTGTTTGTAAGATATCTAATTTGGTTGGTAGAAAATTGCTGTCAGAGGCATCATTTTCTGCTTTGTCCGTTTTGGCAATACCATCAATATTGTGTTCTGCTGGTCAGAATGAAACATACATTAGTCTGACGTTTGATGTTTCCAGACTCCAGTGTTGTTACACTTCACAATATCTTGGTGTTGATATAATAGCTACAAAAATCAAAGTGAAGCAAGACAAGATACTTTCGTTGGGACTTGATGAGCTTCAAATCTTTCGTTTTGTTTTTTATGTGACATTAAGTGGCTACTTATTTTACAAAACTAATATTATTTTAGGCAAGAAGAGCACTGCGAGCACTTAGGGGGCTAGTTAGATTGAAGTCGCTGGTTGATGGAAATGCCGTCAAACGCCAAACTGCGCACACCTTGCATTGCACACAAACTATGACCAGAGTTCAAACTCAAATATACTCTAGAAGGGTGAAGATGGAGGAGGAAAAACAGGCTCTTCAAAGGCAGCTACAATTAAAGCATCAGAGGGAACTTGAGAAAATGAAGGTGAGCATTCCGTAATCCTTCCAAGATCCTATAGATTATTTTCTCGGTATTTTTTCTTCTTTACGTTCTACAAGCATAAATCACTTATGGAGCCTAATTAAGCCATTCCATGTTCTATACTTCTATTAATGGAATAGAAGAAAAATAAACCATAGCAAAAATTACTGTTGCATGATAGTTTTATGTAACCGTAAAAGTTCTGCTAGAATAGAATGAGCCGATTCTTATATATAACACATTTCTAACAGTACTATGCTATTTTATTTCATTGTCAGATTGATGAAGATTGGGATCATAGCCATCAGTCCAAGGAGCAGGTTGAGGCCAGCCTAGTGATGAAACAAGAAGCTGCGCTAAGGCGGGAAAGAGCTCTTGCCTATGCATTTTCTCACCAGGCAAGTTTCTTCTTTGAATTACTCACTTTTCTTGTTATTTTCCTCCTTATTCTTACCTATTGTAGCTTTAATTGATATCTCAATAGATGTAATTGTATTTCTCGTTACTAAAAAATGTCCCTTCTCTGTGTCGACTCATGCAGTGGAAGAATTCTGGCCGAACTATAACACCTACCTTCACGGACCAAGGGAATCCTAACTGGGGATGGAGCTGGATGGAACGCTGGATGACATCGAGGCCTTGGGAGAGCCGAGTGGTGTCAGATAAGGATCCTAAGGACCATTATTCAACAAAGAATCCCAGCACTAGCGCTTCTCGTACTTATGTACCCCGCGCAATCTCAATCCAGAGACCTGCAACACCAAACAAATCAAGCCGTCCACCAAGTCGGCAATCGCCATCAACTCCCCCATCGAGGGCCCCTTCAGTTACTGGAAAGATAAGACCAGCAAGTCCACGGGATAGCTGGCTATATAAGGAGGATGACTTGAGGAGCATCACAAGCATACGCTCTGAACGCCCAAGGAGGCAGAGCATAGGTGGTGCCTCTGTTCGGGATGATGCGAGCCTAACAAGCACACCAGCTCTCCCGAGCTACATGCAGTCCACAGAATCTGCAAGGGCAAAGTCCCGGTACCGCAGTCTATTGACCGACAGGTTTGAGGTTCCTGAGAGAGTACCCCTGGTCCATTCTTCAATAAAGAAGCGCTTATCCTTCCCAGTTGCAGAGAAACCAAATGTTGAGCATGCAGATAAGCTGATGGAAGGGAGGCGCCATTCAGACCCTCCTAAGGTGGATCCTGCCTCACTGAAGGATGTTCCGGTTTCATGATTCAGTCATATGAACATTAGAGCTTATTATTGTTAGGTTGCTTTTCTTCCTTTGTGTATTTTCTAATTTAGATTGCATTCTCGAGAGTTGAGGTTGAACCCTCCCGTGAAAATGTATGATTTGCCAGGGTTGATTTGAGACAATTCTAACTGTTTACAGGCAGTTTTTTTTCCTGTTGATTGTTGTATGTGATGCTGAAGAGTAAGAAAAAGAAAATGAAGCGGTGGAAAAAAATGGTGGTGTGTTCTAATATTGTGTGTGCTTCTCTTTCAATGTACAATACTTCATGAACTACGGGTTGACCTATTAATTGTAGACATGGGTTTATCTGATTATGTAATGTGTATGCTCAATATGCTGACCCAGTTGGCTATGGAAACTATGGAACTGTGATTCAAGTTGTTTTTCAGTTGACTTGGAGTTTCTACTTGATGTATGCCCATATACCAAAAAATGCGATTGTCGAATGTGATAGTGCCAAATGTATGTTGTATTGATGATGAATGCTTGCTACCACCTGTATTTGTTTCCAAAGAACATAAGATCTTAATTGCACTATGCTTGTGGACTGTGAGTTTGTGCCGACTGAAAATTTAGTTTGGGGTTTGTACATGTACTACATGGTGGACTGAGAATCTGTGAGTTGCAGCAGACAAATCAATTAAGAGGGACTCATTGTGCAGAAAAAGAAAGAACAAGACAGTATTTCTAACTTGCATTCAAAGAAGAAGAGAAATCCAGGTAATGCAGAATAATGTCAGTTATCTTATCTACTATATTGGCTGTCTCTGTGAAACGACAAAAGGCACAATGCTTTGGTAACACTGTTAACAAACGACAAGGGCAAGCGATCAGGATTCAGAATGCTGTATTCCCAACGATCAGCATGCCGCATGCGCATGCTCTTGCAATCATGCTTGCTTGGCTAGTACTCCAAATAACTCAGCCGACAGGCGCATTGCTTACACACGCCGTAACAGTTCAGCTAGATGCTTGTCCTACATAGGACACTGGTACTTGCTTATCGTTCTTGGTAGATTCTGCTTGTTTTGGTACCTGAACATCTCCCTACCAATATCAATGTATTCAGGTACGCCGATTATTTGGTTGGTAGTAGTATCGGTGGCCAACTTAAACTAGAAACTTGCACAGGCACTTACTAATCATTTGTCCAAAGAACAGTTTTTTGCTTCGCTGAAAGCACCGTTCTTCTCTGAGTAAGTTTAATAATAGAGTTAACTATGGGCTATAAACTCATATACATAGTATACTACAGCTAACATATAGGAGTACAATAGTTTGTCTAGAAAGTTGTCTCCAAATTTTATCCTCCCCTCTCTTTCTTCAACTCTATTTCATTCACCTCTTTTGGATCGCATGCAAGATTGACTCTTGCATATGCTCTCTCTTTTTCTCGTCTCTCTTCTCCACATTTGAGAAAAAAAAATTGTAAGCAAGCTTGTAGCTTGCTATTGTACTTGCTCTCAGTTTTTCTTCGTTTTGGTTGCAGGATTGGAATTTCCTTCCCCTTCTGAAACCAGCATAAACTCTGCCTATAGATATAGCTCAATGTCCAATTTTGGTCCTAACTCTCACAGAACTAGGCCTTGGGCTCAACAGCCTATACTTCGGTTGCAATATTTGCTAGGCCTTTGGGCCCAATTAGCCCGCGCTTGTCCGGTCCGACAAATTCACCACCCACCGATAAATGGCCCGACCCGCGACCGCGCGAGCGAGCGAGCTCACTGCTGCGTCGTCGTCCTCGGCTCGGCTCCTCCCTTCCCTCGCGGATCTGAGGTGCGCGCGCACCCGACCTCCTCCCTTCTCCCCGTCGCGTTCGCCAACCGCCGCCCGCCTTCTCTCCATTCCGGATTCTCCCTGAGCGACCTAGGGTTTGATTCGGGTTGGTTTTCTCCGCCCGCGCGCGGGTGCTGCCTGCGGGCCGCGAGGATCTGATCGGGACTCGTGCCTTCCGCCATCGACGCGCCGCAGACGGAGCCGGCTGGTCGGTCACGCCCCCGGAGGCCGGATCTGCTGGGTGCGTTTGCCTTTCGGAATCTCGCGGGTTGGAGTCCATGGTGGGTGATGGTGGGTGGTGGGTGGCTCCGTGGCTGGCTCGGTTGGGAACGCCGGTGGGGTTTGCACGAGCTCGTCGTAGCGGCTCTTAATAATTGCTTAGGAATTTTAGTTTGTGCGCCACCGGGGCGTTCCGTTTGTCTGGATGGATCGGTTTACGCGTGCAGTATGAGGATCTTCCGATCGTGTTCGTTTTTGCGAGGAGTGTTGCATGCCAAGCAGTTTGGTTGTGAGATTTTCTGCTTGATTCAGTGCTTTGTGAGTCTGGATCTCTGTTATGCTTAGAATTTCTGCGCTAGTCGGACGTTGCTTAATTAGGAGAACTAGGTTGAGTCTTACGTTGTTTCAATTAGTCATTCAGATCATATTTTTTCTGTTACGTGAGTTTGTATGATGTGATTTTTTACACATGGTTGTTATAGATCTATGAAGTTTGCATTTTTCATCACATCATATGTAGTAACGTCTAGTAGTATGCTGATTGATGCCTATCCATCATCAACAATTTGGGCTATATAAATTCCTAATAACCAGTATATTCCCAAATATGTCTGATTTCATCTGTGTTCACGATGGCCACTACCTTCATGCAGTTTTTCCTTGTTATTGCGTTTTAGTTACTTTTGATTGGCCTCAATTGGACTGCTGGTTTTTATTTAGTTTATGCATCACAACAGTGGCAGTATTATCTGGTCATTATTAAATTTAGTTAAATCCTGTTGGACATGTGACGCAAAAGCATAAGAAACATTGTACTTATTGATGAACTCATTATTTATGTTTTCTATGATTATGCATCTGCAGTGTTGACAAATTTATTTTGTTCAGTTGTCTTGCAGTTCTATATCTTCTCAACTTGGATTTGGTAATCCCTGGAACTAAAAAGGCCATTCAAAATGGTATGACTGGTTTATTCTAATTGCTCATTAGCAATGTTATTGTGTTGTAAATTGATTTAGCAAAGGACATTTAGTAAGGGCATCACAGCAAAGGAATGTGCATTATTCTTGATTCATTTTAGACTGTTGCATTTTTTTTCAGAAGAGTGATTGTTTCTTTTATACACATACAGGTGGTTCTTGCAGCTTCTATTATATCGAAGTCTGGAAAAGGTGAGTTTGTTGAAAATTTCCAGTTCGTAGTATCTTTTGTTATTGATTTATTTATTGGATTCACAACTTTCTCGAACAATTGACTTGTTGGATTCACAATTCTCTAATGGGGTGTTCTCTTTTATTAGCTCTTCCAGCCCCAAAAAAAGGGCAATACAATTTTGCTAACAATAGCAATTAACATCCTTTTCTTATACGCAAGTACACAAATTCTATCCAAATAACAACAGTAAAATGGCTTATATATGCACAATTTTCGGTCTTTAGAATTTTTGCATTTTGTAGTCTGTGTTTATGTCTACACTTGTAATGTTATGAACAGGAAATTTGTCATTTATTGATTTCAGCACTTTTTTCGAGACAATTTGTTGACATGTCCCGGATAAGAATCGAGGGGCTGCTTGCAGCATTTCCGAAGCTGGTTGGAAGTGGAAAGCAACATACTTATGTTGAGACTGAAAATGTTCGTTATGTCTATCAACCAATTGAAGCACTGTATTTGCTTCTCATCACAAATAAGCAGAGTAACATTCTTGAAGATCTGGATACTTTAAGGCTACTCTCCAAGCTTGTATCCTACCATCAGTTGTGCTATATTTCTATTCTCAAATGCTAAATTATTTCTTTAAAAAATGTAGCTATTTCAGAAAGATTAAAAAAAAGCTGTGGCTCGGCATTCAATAGTTTTATCACCATGAAAAATTCGAACTTAGGTTCTTTTTGGCAAAGAGAAAAGGACAATAATAAGTGTAACTGCAGAACAACTTCTCTTTGGAACAAATATCAGCAGAGTAGTCACCACTCACCTGATAAACCCTATTTCTTGTTGCTGATGACATAGTTATAGTATTTGCCTTTTGTGCATACCAATTCAATGCAGTGATTTCCTTGAACGTCTACAAAGGTACCTGAATATGCTCCCTCTTTGGATGAAGAGGGTGTCTGTAAGGCAGCATTCGAACTTCTGTTTGCCTTTATTGAAGCCATTTCTCTTGGAAACAAAGAGAACGTAACTGTTGCACAAGTTAAACAATACTGCGAAATGGAGAGCCATGAAGAAAAGCTGCACAAGCTGGTTATGCAAAGCAAAATAAATGAAACTAAGGATGTCATGAGGAGGAAAGTCACTGAAATTGAGAAAAGCAAGGTTTGTGCTACCTATACTCAAATATAGAGCATGTAGTTATTTGGTTCATGTGGGTGAGGTTCTTTTTACATCTCAGTATCAGATGGAACCATAGATCTTAAATGTTGCAAAATGTAGCTATGAACACATAGGAAGTATATGCTAAAAATTAATGTTGAAGGCGTAGTGAACCAGTAACTACATAGCTTTATTTCTCATCAATATATAAGTTGGTAAAATCTGTTGAAATAAGCAGACTGATAGAGGGAAGCCTGACAAGGGAGGATTTGGATCCTTGAGAACTCCAAACAGCTTCAGTGACATGGGCATTAGAGGTGGTGGTTCAGGAGGCGATCCTATATTTGGTGATATGGACTCGTTCACTCACAAGGCCAAAGGTTTGTACTCAAACAAATGCCTTACATGTGGAAATGGAAATATTGTTTAGCATTTCCTTTTGGAGTCCTATCAGGGAAGCTGACTAGACTTGTGAGATCCCTGTAACAGTAAATTTTCCTGAGCATGATAACGAAAACCTGTATTAAATATTTTATGGCAGTTCGTTTAGCCTGTTCATACAGACACCTAATGATTTAGGGAGAGAATCATCTACGCAGCATAAGATAGGATTTCAACCAGTTATTTTAAATTATATTTCCATGCTCCTATGATTTGACTTAGGTTATACCCGGGATCTTGATACTGAGTTAGACAACTTTCTTTCTTATGTGAGACAAACATTATTGTACTTGTACTAATGTGTTTGTTAGCACTTAAGTTTGTCAATTGTGACATGCCAGAAAGTAATAAGCATAACTATTTGCCAAATTGTAGGGCAAATGTGCATCTTACACATTGTTCATCTAACACCGTAGCTCATAAAATCACTTAGTTGTGCAATAATTTGTTCGAAAGTAGTGATGGATTCTGTCACAAAAAAAATACCAACGAAATGGCTAGTAGTTCAAGAAAGAAATACCTGCATCCACCATTCCACATGTATTTTAACTCAATTTATTGAGACCTCTTTTGACTTGAGTAAAGTCGATTCTCTAGGGTAATGGTGTGGCTAGTGGATATAGGGTGGTTAATTTTGGTAAGTGGTGGTATGACTATCTAGATGCTGTTTTATCTTGACTGCTGGCATATGTACAGGCCGTCCATCTGCTCCTGCTCCCGCTTCTGCTTCTACTAAAGTTCCTGGTGGTATGAAATTAAGCAAAGCACAGAAGACAAACCAGTTCCTAGAGTCTCTGAAAGCTGAAGGAGAAGTCATTTTGGAGGACACTCAATCAAGTGCAACTCAATCAAGGTCATCATATATTCCACCAAGCGATCCTATCACAGTGACAATTGAAGAGAAGCTCAATGTCACTGTTAAAAGGGATGGGGGAGTCAGCAATTTTGATATTCAAGGAACCCTTGCTCTCCAAATTCTGAATGACACTGATGGTTTTATTCAGTTACAGGTGATTTTCTATATATGGTGTCTGGATCTTTTAGTCTGATTAGGCCCTTGTTTGGAATCAACACAATCTATTAGTTCGTTTTTAATGTGAATTTGCATGAAGCTTCTGCTTGCATCTATTAACTAATTGTGCAGCTTTATACAAGTCAAACCCCATTTCTGAATATTTGTTGAAACTACTACTGTTTTGAATACCTTTAGATAATTCTTAGACCATGAGAACCAAGCTTCTTTGAGAATTGTTGTTCTGCACCGCTTTCCATAAATTAGACCTTTGAGAACCAAGCTCTTTTGGTCTCAACAATTGCATTCATCACAAATTAATTGTTGAATTCTCCTGTAGACTGTTGAATTCTTGTTTGTTCCTAATTAGATTATACAAGTTGCTATATAACTCAAGGATTTCCTGACATTGGCAAGTTAATATCTACTTGAATCACTTACCTGCAAAACTCTTTTGACTAATGATATTTTAATTTAGTTTTAATCAGGAGTTACTAAATCTTCAAATATTTGGTGTGCTCGACAGATTGAGAACCAAGATTTACCTGGGCTCAACTTCAAGACACACCCTAATATCAACAAAGAGTTATTCAACAGTCAACAAATTGTGGGGGCAAAAGATCCAAACAGGCCTTTTCCCAGTGGTCAAAATGAAACGCCATTGGTGAAATGGAGAATCCAGGAGTTGAGTGAGTCATCTCTTCCATTGGCAGGTAAAAATAACTGTTTGCTTTAAGTTGTTTGCTAAGTTGCACATGTATAACCTGGTTTTGCCAATTGCAGTGAACTGTTGGCCTTCGGTGTCCGGAAATGAAACCTATGTGAACATTGAATATGAAGCTTCAGAGATGTTTGATTTGCAGAATGTTGTCATCTCTATCCCTCTCCCTGCACTTAGGGAGGCTCCAAGTGTTAGGCAGATAGACGGAGAATGGAGGTAATGTTTCTTGGCCCATGTCTTGTCTTAATTGTCTGGTACCATGCATAATGCTATTAACTGTTATTTTGAAGTTTAACATTGCACCTAAATGGAAAGAATATCGTGCAGAAGTTTTCATTGAGCATTTAAAGTTTAGGTTACTAGTGAAAGGTGGAGCTCGTTAACAAATACTTTTTGCTGCCAAAGAACTATTTGGAGCACGTTGACAAAAGTCTTGGTGTTTATGTTAACAAATAGTAAATGCAAATAAATATCTAGCCTGGCTTTGCTGTCTCGTGTTATACATTGCATTATAGTATAATTATGGCTTTAGAATAATTTGTGATGTGGTTCATGTTTTTCTTTGAAAATGTTTTTTTTATGGAAGTTTCTTCTGATCACCTGCCAAGCTGATCTTTAGCTGCATAGCTTCATTATTTTCATTCATTTCTTGTCTTTACATCCAGGTATGACTCAAGAAATTCAGTGTTGGAGTGGTCCATTATTCTTGTTGATCAATCAAACCGCAGGTACAAGAAGTATATGTTTTCTCAACATTATCCTCTTTTCTAGTATCGCACAGTTTGCCCTCCACGGTGTCCATGCTAACTTGAATTTTTCATTTGAAGTGGTTCTTTGGAGTTCACTGTCCCTGCAGCTGATCCATCAACATTCTTCCCGATATCTGTTGGGTTTTCTGCATCAAATACATTTAGTGATTTGAAGGTTGGTTATTATATCCCACTGTGTCATACATGCATACTTTCCGATTCCCCTTCTTTACCATAGTTGCCTGATTATTGAGCAGACCATATTACACGCATAGCAATTTGACACAATCAGGCACTTCAAAATATCTTGGAGGATTGAATTTTTCATGGGCATTTTGCTGTATCACATCATTTTTACTAGCCTTTTGCTGAGTTGAAATTAGTTGACTTTACAGCTACCATGGTTCATGAAGCTTTCATGGCATCTTTCATGGTGATGGTTGTGTGTATTCTGTTTTGAATTAATAATGATTCTTAGTCAATGAACTTTCTGCTGAAAGCTTAGTATGTTTGTTGTTTGACCTTCCCAACCTCACCAAACTTTCTTTAGAACATTACCCCTTGTGTGGCCAGATCTGAGAATCTCGACCTATGGTCTGTGGATTAGGCTCCTTTCCATGCATCAAGTCTTTTAGTTATACTGGTCTTGACGCCTAATTTGCTCTGGGAAGGTTGCATGGCCACCCGCTTAGCATTTTACACCAAGTAGTGGGGTGTCCTTTTGCTGGTTTTTTAGGAAAATGGTATACTTGCATTTAAAGATACAAATGTGCAGACTCTTATCTCCAGTTCTCCACCATTCTATAGTAGAATGGTCTTCTAAATCTGACGTTTAAGGAACAGCAGTTCTAATCCAGAAAAATTAGCAGTTTTTTAACCTATAGAATAATCATTGAAAATGTATAGCAGTTCCAATGCTGAAATTTATTTATGGGCTTTCAAATGTTTTTTTGAACTGTTTGCATTATGACACTGTTAGCCCTGAGAAAACAGTCAGGAACATAGCATGCCGTTCCGCTTTGGCTTAGTCAGTCCAACTTTCTATATTTGGTGTTTTTCTAGTTGAATTTATGTTGTTACGTTGCAAATTCTTGTTTCAGGTGACCGCCATCCGTCCGCTGAGGGAAGGTAGCCCACCAAAGTTTTCTCAGAGGAATCGATTGGTTACTAATAACTACCAAGTGGTTTGACGCCCCAATTAAAGTTAGTTTGTTCCAGTCAAGTAATTGCGCACATTTGCAGTACATAGGAGCTTCTGATTTTCTGCCAAGTTCAGACGTGGATAAATATTTGGTATACGTAATGCATGTTTGTTTTTCCTTTACAGTGTAAAATGTTACCCCAAAGTTATGCTTTTTACTGGAGTGTTACAACATTTTTTTAAGAATGGAATATAAAAGTACGAAGCGTTCATCCGTACCATTTGCAGTTCGCTGTTGTTGTGTCTTCTCGTAATGGAGACGGACTTAACCAGGGGCAACCGCCTGTTTTGACCTCTTGTCTGTTGTCTCCATTTGCTTGAGGGAAGCTCACGGATTTTTCTGGTTTTGTTTCTGGATCTTTACCGGTGTTTTGGTGTTAACGACTATAGTTTCTGGAACATTCCACTACCACCCAAATTTCTCCCCGTCCAGAATTTGTAAGATCTGGACGTAGGCGCAGGCAGGCAATGCATGTGGCATGTGTGAAATCATAATCGTGGCAAACGGGCTGCCATGCGTGCTGTTTGTGTCCAAGTTGCACTTTTGTAAGCTTTTGCAAGTACTAATATGACTTGCTTGTCTGTTCCCGCATGTGATCTTAGCTAAGAATGTCTTGCTCCTTGATTACCTGTTCGGCTATTCCCAAGAGGAAGAACGAAGCGGAATACTAACGACGAGCGAGGCGTGAAGAGATGTGCATCCAATTTCCCCGGGTCAGCTATGCTAGCCACAGATTGTTCGCCCTACTGAGTACGCACAGATGGACCATGCTCTCAAGCACACGACAGAATGTCTTTTGGAGCTTTGTTGGCTGAACCCTGAATAAATCACAAGAACAAAGCTCACATCTTTCCACCGGTTGCGCATTGTGTGTTCCTCTCCCCCTCCATTGCCCTCACGCGAAGAGAGAACTCTTGCCGCATCAAACGCGAGTACATCGATCTCCTCTGCCTCTGATTCCGACATGACAACGTCTGCCACTGCCATGGCCATCAGTAGCAGAGCAGCTGCGTGCGGCGCGCTCATCTTCCCGACCACCGCGTCCGCCGCTCCGGTCTCCCGGAACGTCTCCGTGGACCAAAGAGTCAGCCACCGGCGGAGGAAGGCGGTGGCGGCCGTGCCGCAGGCGAGCAGCGGCGGCGCGCTGCTGGAGCGGCCGGCCTTCGATCAGTCCCAGCTCGACACGCTTCCAGTGACACAAGAAGGTGATTATTGATTACGCGACTTTGATAGGTTTGCAAATTGCGATTCTGTATCCTGTGTTGAGAGATCTGTCTGCAGTGCTGCTTACATTGCGTTTGCAAATATGTGTACTACACAGGAGGGGACACGGGAAGGATGAGGGACAGGAAGGGCTCTGGCAGCGGTGACAGCTACAAAGTTCTGCTCATAGACGACGCTCGCCATACCGAGAAGCTTGGTACGCAGCCAATTCAATTCCTCTTCTCACAAAAGAATCAGGCGAAGCTGTATTGCTGCGTGCTCTGCTGAACGATCTCTTCCTTTTGAGCTCTAATTCACAGTTCACAAATCTGTTACGCGGTGTCGCCGTTTGATTGTGTTTATTAACTTGTTATGCGTGTGTGTGCAGTGGAGAAGGCCTTGCCGCAGGTGGTGCCGTCCGTGACCGCGGAGGCGGCGCGGCAGCTCTTCCACGAGTCCCGGCAGAAAGGCGCCGCGCTCGTCATTGTCGCCGTGAAGGTATAATTCCACACGATCTTCACGCCCGCCTCCTTTAGTTCGAAACCAACTGAAAATGGCGGCAACACACGCTCCCATGTTCTAGTACTATAGTATGTTGCTATAGCTTTAGTTAACACTTTTTTGGGCTCCTTTGGTGCTTGCCTGAACAGGAGCACGCCGAGTTCTACGCGCAGATGATGGTTCGTCAGGGACTCCGCTCCGCCATCGAGCCTGAATCCGATTTGGCAAGTTAAAATGGCTGGCCTTTCGATATGTGGTCGGCTGGTTTTGTCATTGCTGAATTTTGAGAGTCAGTTCAGTTCCTGTAGTTAGTTATAAATAGCAGAAATTTCTTCTTTTACTTTTATCAGCTAGTAGGTGGCCACTGGCCAGTTCAAAGAACATGACAACTTCACTGTAAATTTTGTTACTACCAAGGTTGTTGGTTGCAGCATTGAGAATGTGTAGTTATGTACTAGGGGTATGCTTGTGGTCCTCTGGAGTTCGACCGCAAATGCTTGGAATCTGGTGAAGTCTCAGATCCGCGGTCCACCCATGAAATTGGAATTGCCACTTTGCCCGGAATTATGGGATAATCACCTAGGATTCCTGCAGCCTGCAGGAGGGATTATACTGTTCCTTTCTCGATGTTGCAACATGCTGCGACGCTATTCTACTGTTTTGCCTCGACGCTGTCCGCTCGTCGCCACTCGACACCTTAGCATGGGCCAAACCGCCAAACCTAGATACCGCCTGAATGCGCTCATGTAAAGAGACCCCTCAAAATGGCGATTTTTAAAATGAAGCATCGATAACAGAGTACTACTAGTAGTACTCTGTACTCCTATCTGATGTGGGGCTCACGGAAACAGATCTCGCTTTCTTCGTGTGACGCAATGATGCGGGTTGTCAGCTTGGTGACTGTTCTTCTGGGAGACTGCTCGTTCATACGAGTTACGACTCGTCATTACCACGGTGTCTCTCGTAAGCAAATCCCGTCTGTCATTATAAGCGCCTCAAAGTTAGCAAACGCCCTCACGATCTCAATCACGTTAGCCCGCGTGCTCCATTTTTGCCTTCCTCTTTCCATGGCGCACGCGCGGATGCTGCTGCCGCGGCAGCAGCCGCGCGCCCGCGTCGTCGTCCGCGAATTTGTTACTATTTGCTGCCGCGCCCGCGCGCGGGGTTTCCCTCCTCCCATGTGCTCGTTTCAGCTTCTTCTATCTCCGTTTCACACGCGCCCGCGCGCTCGCCGCCAGCGCCGCCACCACCGCCACTGCCACTATACTATTGCCGAGTTGCCGACACCCCCACTTGCCCCGCCGCGTCGCTGCGCTACAGCGCTAGAGCTTAGCAGTGCCCGATCGTGCCCGATCTGTAGCGCACGCAGCGCTTACCTAATCTCGCAATCCTCCGGTTCGGCGTGCCAACAGTACGCGATCTGATCCGCCCTTTTTCTCCGTCCCTGAGCTGTACTCGCGCCAATCAATCATCCCCGGCGCGGGGAAAGCAAGAGAAAATCTCCGCACATTTCCGCGTGTACTACTACCTCTCTGTCCCGCGCGCCGCTGGTCAGAGCGAATGAGCTCAGCCGCCGTCCTCCCGCCGCCTCCATTTCTTTAGCGGTTGCCAAGGGTTCTTGAGCTGTCCTTGGTCAATGAGAGAGCAGGAGGGTGGTGGCGTAAGGATCAAAACTCACGAACCCCTCACTGAAATCCATGCAAGCAACCTGGCCTCCTTTGGTGGCTTTGCTCTGAATTTCTTATAGCTCTTCTCGTTCAGTAATCAGTAGCAGCAGCAGTGTTGCGTACTGAGCAAGTGCAAGCTTCTTGCTTGGCACGCTCAGGTGTCCTGTGTCTGGCCATTGGAGATTTTGGAACTCGTCATGGCTCACAAGTTCGCCGTGGCTTTGGTGCTGCTAGTGACAGTGTCAGTGGCGGCCGCGGCGCCGGGCGACCGGGAGAGCGACCGGATCCGGGAGCTCCCCGGGCAGCCGGCGAAGGTGAGGTTCTCGCAGTACTCCGGCTACGTGACGGTCAACCAGGCGCACGGCCGCGCGCTCTTCTACTGGCTGGTGGAGGCGGTGCCGGCGGCCGGGCCCATCGCGCCGCTCGTCCTGTGGCTCAACGGCGGGCCGGGGTGCTCGTCGGTAGGGTACGGCGCGTCGGAGGAGGTCGGCCCGTTCCGGATCAGGCCCGACGGGAAGACGCTGTATCTCAACCCCAATTCTTGGAACAAGGGTGCGTAGCTTTCGCAATTGTTGTTCTTGAGCTCCATTGTTACAGCAAAGTGATGCTAATAATGGCAGTGTTGGGAGTGGCTGGCTGTTGATTAGTTTCGTTTTTTTACTTTTTGTTGGTAATTGCAGCGGCTAATTTGCTGTTCTTGGAGTCGCCGGCCGGCGTGGGGTTCTCGTACTCGAACAAGACGTTGGATCTGTACGTCGCAGGAGATGCTAAGACAGGTAAACAAATTCGAGGCCATTTGTTCTGCGAGCTTTCCTGTCCACTAAGCCCTGATTTACCATGATTCAATTACTAATTACTTGTCACTTGTTTTTTAATCTTGTAGCATTGGATGCATATGCTTTTCTGGTGAACTGGTTGGAGAGATTCCCACAATACAAGTACAGGGAGTTCTACATTGCTGGAGAGAGCTATGCAGGTAAGTTTGCATGAGATAAGTTTTGGTTTTATTTTCTATTCTTGCTATTTGGTGGATGAAAGACTTACAGTGTTTGGGATGTATTTCCTTTGTATGTTCAGGGCATTACGTTCCCCAGTTAGCCCAGCTCATCTATGAACAGAACAAGGGCATTCAGAATCCAACAATTAATCTCAAAGGATTCATGGTAGATCTCTGAAATCCATGTTCTGCCTGTTCTAGTTTGAGTATGTGTATGTTCTGAATTTTTTTGGTTTCTGAGAAAAATTAGGTGGGTAATGCGGTTTCTGATGACTACCACGACTATCTTGGTACCTTTGAGTATTGGTGGACTCATGGCCTCATCTCTGACAACACTTATCACAACCTGAAGAAGACATGCTTGCTTGAGTCCTCTGAGCACCCTTCTCCTGAATGTCTAAAGAACCTGAACCTAGCCAGTTCAGAAGAAGGCAATATCGATCCTTATAGCCTGTATACAAAGCCTTGCAATAATACAGCCTCTCTCAAACTTGGCTTGGGAGGACGCTATGTAAGTGTTCTTTTTTTTCTCATTGACTTTTAGTAACTTAGATCACCCTCTGACTTTGTTGCATAGATCTAGTTCCACTGCTTAGATCATTTAAGCCCATTTGCTAATAAGATACAATGAGCAGAAAACAGTGCAATGCCAACCACCAAGTGCTAAGCTAGTTAATTCCTTTACTTGACACATTATAACAGATCTATTTAGATGGTCATGAAACAGTAAATTTACAACTCGAAACACATTGAACTGTGCTGATTAAGAAAGAATAAGAAAAATAGCTGCATTGCAACACTTTAAAGGGGAAAATTACCTTTTGGAAATTCATTATATAATGAGGTAAAGGATGCAATAATAAACTTATTGTTAAGTAAATATACCTTTTGGCTAGAACTAATTTCTTTCTTAAGAAGTTATTACTGATTTCAGTTAGATTATTTTGTTATATATATAGATAATGGATTGTGTTTATCCTATTGTGGCATTTGGCACTTCTTGAATACAGATAAAAGTTATATCACCCAATCTAGATCAGATAGAATGCGTGGGTTGATGTTTCTGCAACATCATACTGTACTTTGCAGAACCTTAGAATTTGCTGTTCTATTTTCCTGTTCTCATTCCGATGCCTAGCATGTCTTTTTTCAGCTTGATTTGATGCCTATATGTATATCGGTAGATAATTGTTGGCCATACTATTTGTACCTAAAATCATGTTGCCATCCACAGCCTTGGTTATCCAGAGCATATGATCCCTGCACAGAAAGATACTCAAGTATTTACTACAACCGGCCAGAAGTGCAGATAGCGATGCATGCTAACACCACTGGGATTCAATACCCATGGAAAACTTGCAGGTTTTAATAAATATAGATGTTAATTGTGCCTTAAATTCCTGCTCTTCTTACACACACATACTCATTTGGTCTGTTCTACAGCGATATTGTCGGATCATACTGGGCAGATTCCCCTAAATCTATGCTTCCTATCTACCAAGAATTGATTGCAGCTGGTATCAGGATATGGGTTTTCAGGTCAGTACAGTACTTCAACTCATTGTTTGGTTCAATACTACGATCTAATGAGTTACTACTGCTACAAAGTTAATCCATTATATTGTACTGGCTAACATTTAGTGAGATGACTTAGCTGGCTATGTGTTTTTCTTTACACCTTTTTAGTGGGGATACAGATGCTGTAGTTCCTGTTACTGCAACAAGGTACTCGATAGATGCTCTTAAGCTTCCAACTCTGGTCAATTGGTACCCTTGGTATGACCATGGAAAGGTCAGTTTACTAAAACTATTTATTGTTCTAAGCAAATTCCGGATCAGAATGAATCATTTGAATAAGATGGTATATATCTCTTGCAGGTTGGAGGTTGGAGTCAAGTGTATAAAGGATTAACTCTCGTCACTATAGCAGGCGCAGGCCATGAGGTACCACTACACCGGCCTCGAGAAGCACTTATATTATTCAGACACTTCTTGCAGAATACACCCATGCCAACTCAATAGCCACTTGAAGCAGAATGATAGAGTAAACTACAACAATCATATAAAGTGCTAAAGTGTTTTTACATTACTTTTTAATTTGATTTGATTATTACAACATGATATCAACTATATGTACTAAATGTATGTATGTTTCTTACTAGCTAGTAGGGAAACCTGACAATTGTACTGCTCCAGTTAAAGAGCTCCTTTGTATATGATACTGATAGTGATTCTTTGAGCAGTAAAATTTACAAATTTACATCTTTCTCAGAAAATGACCCTTCATCTTGCTATTTGCATATCAAATTTTGTGGATTAGACAAGATATTTCTAGGTTGTTACAACGATCTTTACCGTGCTATACAACTGAGGTACTACTTTGTATGAAGTTGTTACTTCTATCTAAAAAAATTGTATGAAAATGAGCTCACCTGGAGCCCTGCTTACATGAGTTCATTCTGTGCTCCCAAGTCCCATTTCCTGACGAGCTGGCACCAGAGGAAAATTACACTGCTAACAGAAATCAGAAATGTGGTTCCACCTTATCATCTTAACAAAACTGAAGATACATGCCTATTTCTGGAAAACCAAAAGACTATAATTTAAAATTTAACAGAGAATTTATATTCAGTAACTGACACAATGCAACAACCCATGCTTTCTTAGAAGAGGAATGAAGAATCCATGTAGAGAACTACTCAAGCACATAAAGCAAGATGACTCAAAATTGCAACCCCTATGAACGTCATGAGATGGTACAAACTCAATATGGAGAACCAGCTAAGCTACATACAGCAAACTTTGTCATTTTCCAATATTAACAGATCCAAAAATTAACAACTAGTGTATACTCCCACCAATTCACAGAAGAAATGAAAAAGAAAAGGCACTACTAGTCTCTACTACAGACAGCAAAGGTGACTCAAGATCATGATGGTATCAAACCCTTCCAAAAGCTCACTGCCATGGCGATCCCTTCCTTGACTGCAATATCTCCCTTTCTGCACTCCCAATGCGAATTCCAAGACTGCAGCAGCGAATTCAACCAGGCCGGAAGAAATGACAGGCTACAGCAGAATCGTCATAGGGTGAAGGCAACAGCATCAGAATCGTCCGACGACGGCTGCAGCGCGTTGATCTTGATCACGTAGTTCTTCTGGCTCGACGCGCTGCCGCTGCTCCCGGAGCTCGTAGTGCGCAGGTCATCCGGGCCGTCGCACGCGGACAGCGCTGCGGTGGGTTCGTCCTCCTCGTAGGCGCTGCCGATGCGGCCGCCGCACTTCCGGCACAGCAGCCGCGACCTCCGCCGGAAGAGTCCCCATGAGCGCCGCGAGTGGAAGTAGGGCACGCAGGTCACCTCGTCGGCCTGCGTGAACCGGCTCTCGTCCACCGCGAAGAAGGAGACGACCCCCTTCTTGATCTGCTTCCCGTACTTGGACCCGATGTTCGCCGTGTTCCTCGTCGACGAGCTCAGGTTCAGCGCGTAGCCGCAGTATCCGCAGCTGCCGCCAAATAGACAAGAACACTCGGTAAAAAAGACCTACTCGCTAAATTTGGTAGTAAAAACGAATCGAACTTGGTAGTTAATTTGATCCAAGAACCAATTTTTCGACCGGGGAAGCAATCAGAGGAAGAATCGAACCTGTAGGTGACATCTTTGATGGAGGAGTAGCTGTCGAGAGACCTCACCATGGCGCTCGGCAAGCCGGAGCATCCACTTTTTCGGCCGATCGGATAGAGAGAGAGAAACAGGGCGGCAATGGAGGAGGGAAGTGGAGAGTGGAGACTAAAAAAGGCGATTGTTTGGTCGAGTTGAGCCAACGGACACGGAGGATTGGGGCGTCCCTCGTGCCGTGCGCTTTTGCTTCTCCAACGATTGCTTTTTAGGAGCAGCTGATTACTACTACTACTAGCAGCTAGTAGTATATCCTGTTAATTAATCGATAAACTTGCTAATCAGCTGCTAATCAGCATGGGTGCCGGTTTTCTCTCTGACCAGGCCGGATAATGGACGTGGACGTCGTGGAAACGTGGCGCGTGCGAGGGGAATTTGGAGGCCAAAGCCGAATAATTTTCCTATATTTTTAAGCTTGGGGGCGATGTCGCGCCATCGTCCTCGGCCTGGATCTTCACCGCGTTCGCCCGTATGACCGCGACTGTGCGGCGTGCGGCCGCCGTGGGTATGGGGCGAGAGGCCGCGCCGCCGGCGCCGCCGCGCGTCATGGCCGGCCCGCACCTGCGGATCGACCCAGCGGACAGGTGGCCGAATCGTTAGCCGCAATCGATCCAAATCGGGGCTTAAAAAAAGTCCAAATTCTGCCCGGATCAGCAGGGCGCATCGTTGTCGAGGTTCCGTTTCGTCACCATCGATCCCTCCTGGCCGATCTCTCCGCGTCTAAAATTGCGCGTCCAATGTCACTTCTTTGATAACGAGTAGGAGTAAGATATTTCTCGGCACCGACCACAAAATATAGGGTCTCATTGTTTATTTGGCTTATATTCATGTCTATCTTTTCTCTACTATATTTTAAGTCCGTTCGCTTCTAGGAATACATATCCATGTTTAAGTTCAATTTCAAGTTTGTTCGCTTTTATAAATACATAAGAAGTCGTGTAAGAAACTTCTATAGAAAACTCACATGCTAACTTGGAACGCTTTTAAAAATACAGAAGGAATTGTATAAAAAATCCTTTTAAAAAAACTCGTATGCAAGCTTAGGATGCTTTTGGAAATACATGAGTCGTATAATAAATCCTTTTAAAAAAACTCGCATGCTAACTTAAGATAAAAGTCGGACTTTTAATTGCAGCTCATGATTTTCTTAAAAATATACATAACAATTTTACTCATAAATATTTTTTATTTGCTAATAATCGATTCGGATAAGCATATAAATAAAAGAAACAATGGGGTTGATAGTACGACAGCCACGATACTAGAAGCGTCCATTGTCTGATGGTGTTCTATCCGTAAACACATCATTCATTGACTCAAATCATTCATATTGTTTTAAGAAAAGAGGCAACATCATTTCATACTGGACGGCTTTTGGCCTTTTGGGTGTACCCACTAGAGGCTCCCCTTGTCTCTCTTTTTTTAACAATGACTTGAACAAGCAGCTCATATGTGCATATTGTACATCACATTTACATATCGATTGTTCATTAAAAACTCAGGAAACAGACAAGAACTGCAAACAGTCTAGCATACTAATTACCGAACCTTAGGTTGCGAAATGCGTATCAGTCCTCAATCACAAAGGTTACCCTGTCGTCTTTCTTGAAATCGTGCGTAGTGTGGTCGACAATCTGAAAAATACATAGACAGAAGTATTATGACTGAAACAAACACCATATGCACAGTTTAACTTCGAGGTGAATTGCAGGAACTCCCTGCCCTTTTCAAAGGTTCTTCAGGGGAAAAAAGAAAGTTTAACTTCGAGATAGAAATGGCAGTTTGTCAAATAGAAATTGAACATAAGTCTGATGGTGGCAATGGCATGTTGTAGTAACATAACTGCACATCCCAAGAAGATGATGATAAACATATGCTACTACTTGACATGTATACAAAAGTTCCTCTAAAAAAGAAAGACACTTATCAGAAATTATGGAAAGAGGGACGACCACCAAACTTGGCAGACCAACTAGATTGTTGGACTTTCTTTAGTGCTACAACATATTTAGTTGTTTTCGAAAGAATGTCCTTGTTATTTCTGCACCCTAACAAAAGTAGGAATATGGGTCCTGTCATTGGCCTCCAACTAGCAGATAATTACTAACTCATTTCAGATTAGATGAGCATCAGAAATCTGGAGTACATCCGTTTTTCAACTACAGAAACACAAGCAAAATCTAGAACCAGCAGGTTCAGTTGGTCGATTCTTGTGACACAGAAACAAGACTCTGTGGATTGCGGTTCTGGACACACCAGCAATCAGAGACTGCCAGGTAAGTTTCCAACTCTAACTGACAGTAATTCATTTAGAGAAGATTATTACCACCCTGGTACCCCTAGCTTTATTGGCAACGAATACAATTACGAAAACATGCATACAAGTCAACAATAAGCAGAACCAAGTTTATTAACTAGGAAGACAATATAAATCACCAAATCGGTCATTGAATAAACTGCTTTAGTCTAAAAGACAAATGCAACCACAGAGCACACTGCTTCAATGAACTGTATACACAGATGCAAACAGATTGAACCTGATAAACTCTCCGAAATGCCTAAAAGATGAGTAAGGGCTTAAGGATTTGATGTAAACAGTGCACAAAGATGAAATTTTCATCCACTGCTTCATGAAATATCTATAAAGGAGGCACAACTTTAGTATTTCCCACAGTACCATAGAAAGCTATTAAAAGAATAGAGTACATTTCAGAAAACTATCAATTTTCTACAACTTTAGCTAGGGATTACAGAGAACTGTGACAATACTACATGATTTTATCATAACACTACAACTTTATTTGTGTGCCAAGTTTGGGGTGGCATGTCATACACATATGCAGTACTCATGCTTCTCAATTCCTACATACTATCATACAACATATGGGGATAAAGTTATAATTTTCTGTTGTTGCTGTTTTGTGAAATACCTTAGTAAAGTTGCTAAATTGCAGTTTTGTGAAATTTACTCAAAAGAATGTTTTCATAGTGCTGGGACAGTGGGACTGTCCAAGTATATAGTACTGAGTATTGCAAGCAAGATCACACCCCTTCTATCAGGTTTAAAGATAGGTGAAACTAAAAGCTGAATAAGTTATCTTGCTAAAATTGTATCAGGCACTAAGACATATAAACAGACCGAATTGTATGGCCATGCGTAAACTGCATCGTGCCTGCGCTGCGCATAGCAATATGAAAGAAATTAATACATTCCTACCTTTTAAAGTTAAGAAGCCATTTTTTTCCCGTATCAATGAACGCAAGAACAAATAGCTAATAAGTGGAAGTTCAATTCGATAGCTTAGCACTCACATTGGTGTTGCTGAGCTCCAGGTTGTAGAAATCCACCGCATCCGCCTTGAACTGCGGCCCGGCATGCCAGGTCCCGATGTGCAGCTTCAGAAACTTAGTGCCAGAAACCCTGAAGACGCAGACTTCAGCTGGATCGGGAGGAAGGTAGTAGTGGCCAGCACGCGACTGCACGGGCTTCCTCCCATCGCCGCCCTGCCCGTGTGTCCCATCCTCCACGATCGAGGGCTTGGCCACGCCGAGGTACCAATCTTCCCCGCCGATGGAGCCGAGGCACTGGGTCACGCTCGCGTGGTGGGTGATCGTACAGAACTCGAGCGGCCGCTTCTCCAACCTCATGATGTAGAACCTGCGAAGTAGAGGAGAGAAAAGATCAGAGGAAGTAGGAACCTTTCGCCTAAATCAAGTGCAGGAATCAGAGATGCAGAGGGGATCGATGCTAACTAGCGCGTGGGTTGAGAGACCTTGGGATGCCGCGGCTGAGGTCGAGCTGGGCGTCATTGGGACCGAAGCGCTTGCCGCCGGAGGCGGCGACGACCTGGCCGAACGGCGCGAAGGACTCGGGCGTGGCATCCACCGCCCGCAGCGTCACCACCCTTACCCCCTCCATGGCCAGCGCGCGCGGACCGGGCGGCCTCTCCTCCACTCCACGACTCCGGCGTTTGCCGCAGTTGGTGAGTTGGTACGGCGAATTGGCGATGGAGTGAAGTGGAGAAGGGAAAGGAGACCCGCCGTGGCGGCGGAAAAGGCCGAGGCTGCAGCGCACGCTTGGGCCAAGCCCAGTGCGCCTGCATCCTCCCGTATCACGGGCGGGCGAGGCTACGTGCCTACGTGTAACGTGTGCCCCCGTGACTCGTGTCATCGTGTGGATAAACGGACTAACTACTTTACTAATCAACAGTGCACACTAGAGATTAGCATTATTATCGTAGAGTACTAGAGTGATCAGAGTAGCATGATACTCCTAGTTCGTGGAACTGCAAGAAGATTTGTGGATTGTATCCTACTGACCTTGGGATGCCGCGGCTGAGGTCGAGCTGGGCGTCGTGGCGGCCGAACTCGTCGCCGTCGGAGGTGGCGGCGATGACCTGGCCGAACGGCGCGAACGACTCCGGCGTGGCCTCCACCGCCTGCAGCGCCACCACCCTCGCCTCCTCCTCCTTCACGGCCTCCATCGCCTCCACCGATCGAGCGGCTGCCTTCGCGCACCTCACTCCTCCGCCCCCTTTGCCGCTGCCGCTGCTACGCAGAGCTTGGCAGGGAGAGGAGACGGCGTCTCGGCGGCAGAAACGGCCGATGCGGCACGCGCGGCCCGGGCGAATCGCCTGCATCGTCGCGGTGTCCCACCAGCTCGCGCCCAAAGCCCGAACCGGTTTTTGTGTTGCACGGGTCGCGCGCGTGCACGTGTCCGGTACAGAACGCATCTTCTATCGCGTCCACACGTCGTTCGAGCCGCACACCCCCTATCCGCGAGCGAGCTGCGAGCCTGCGAACGAACGAACGTGGGCACGCGCGGGAGACGCCAGCGACGCGGCTGGGAACCGTGGAACGGACGGATTCGTGAACAGGATGCTCGTGCTGTTGTCCGCATCCAACTTCGTGTGCGGAAGGCCCCGTAAGGGGGTGTCTAGATCCAGGGGTAAAAAAATTTGGCGGGACACATCGGATATACGGACACATATTTGAAGTATTAAACGTAGACTAATACCAAAACAAATTACAGAATCCGCCTATAAACTGCGAGACGAATTTATTAAGTCTAATTAATCCGTCATTAGCAAATATTTACTGTAGCATCACATTGTCAGATCATGACGAAATTAGTCTCAAAAGATTCGTATCGTGATTTACACGTAAACTGTGCAATTGGTTTTTTTTCATCCATATTTAATGCTCCATGCATGTGTTCAAACGTTCAATGTGACGGGGAAAAAAAATTTTACCTTCGATTTAAACAGGCTCTAAAACGCAGATCTGAAAGCTAACATCACAGCTGCACCCCACCTATCGGCTATCGCTGCCACTTTTATATCCGCGCTCCCACAGATCTGTGTCAGAAGAAACGGGCTTTGATTTCGGACAGTGCGATTCACGTACGTTCCGACGGCGATTGGTGAATGGGGATGGCTAACAACGCACGATTCAACGTACAAAACATCGCTACAGGTATACCCATCAGGGAGCTGTTCTGGTTTAGGGGCGACGGCGCGATGCTAACTGAAGATATTCATTGGGTTGGCAAACAAGGGTACTGACGGAAAATTGAGTCCGTCACGAGACTACTGAAAAAGGCTCGGCTTGGATTAGTTTATTTTCCTTTTTTTTATTGAGAAAAGTTAGGGTTAGTTTATTTGCTGTAATACAACTTGTTAAGCAATATAGAATCATCTGATGCACAAATATTTGGACAGGTTTCCCTTTTAGGCTGAAACTCCAGTAGTTTCTCGAAAATTTGTTTTAAATATGAAGCCTCATGTGTTTAAGGAATTCTTACTATTCACAATAAAATTATCTAGTAATATACTTATATCAATTCATATGATGGCTATGTCTGTTTGAGCATTTCAGCTGAAGCCGTTAGCTGTTCAGAAAAATGGGATGAATTATTAGTGCACGATTAATTATATATTAGCTATTACAAATTTTAAAAAGGTTTATTTGATTTTGAAAGAAAAACTTCTATATAAAATCTTTGCTTACAAAACACACAATTTATAAGTTAAAAAACGTGCCAATGTAGAATGATAAAATTGCTGTTTTGTGTTGCTGAAAAGAACTCAGCCGAAGACTGCCCTACTCTCTCCGCTCACAATAGTTTGATTAATTCCATACTCGAATAAAATAATGCTACCAAAGAGCTGGTGGCAAAAACTTTAATCTACATCTGCGTTGAAAGGGTGCTCAAAACCACTACCTCTCTTGGGGATTAGGAGTAGTTGGTCCTGATCTGCCATGGCAAGCCACCTCAGTTCGTCACCCCTTTTCTTCACCTCTCTGTTGCCTACTTCCAGATCCAAGGAATCTGAAAAGACAACCAAGTTAAGCTAAACAAGTAGAGCATATTTTCATGCTTTTAGCGTGTCTCTAATTAGAGACAGTACGAACTACTAACAACGGAAATGACAAAAACAGGCAAAATTCTACTGCTAGGACCCGTGAAAATAGTAATTTGTGCAGTACTCCTGCTTGTTAGTAGTATAATTCCTGTGCATGAATATGATGCTAACTATAATTTGTCTACTCTAATAGTATAGATAAGTCTGAAAGCTAATGGTCAATTTCACTTTTATTCAAGTTTATGGTATAATTCAAGGTTGCAATCATAGGCGGAGGTAGGTCTAGAATACCTAGGGCTTGTGCTCTAAACTTATCTCGAAAGTCTAGGTTAAATATTTTAAAACATCATGTAAATCTTAAAGAAAATTAATATTCTATTAGTTAAATCCTAAGTTGCTCGCAATGCTCCGCACATTCGTGTTCCAGCACGAAACAGAGGATGGTGCAACCAATGAACAGCATAGAAGCGCATCCTGATAAAATTTTGGACTCATCCATGGTGTGACATCAGAACAATATTGATATGTTCCAATTCCAAAGCAGCCAGACAGCTAGCTACGAGTGGCCGGTAAGCGTAGCCAAGCTGAAGACGCTTTCTCAGCAATGAATTTTCTAAAACGAATGAATTAGCTTGTGCTATTAGAAAATTGGGAGAGTCTCCGCACTAAAATTAAATTTAATCCATTCAATTCGTTCGCCTGGACAGCTTCAGAGCTTCCAACCTCTCCATGATGTACAGTATTTACGGTGTCACAGAATTTCAATTTTTGTCAACTGTGATTTTTGTCGTAGGTAAACTAACATTGGGTTTATTCATTGATGGCAAATTCAGTTATTGACCACTGCAATAAAGAGGGAGAAAGATGACAAACATATGCGGACAATGAACAGGACAAAAACTAATGAGTTGAGGGACCATAGTGAAGACATTCAGAACTCATAAAACACATGCAAGCCTTAACTCATTTTTTTTTACCCTCAAGAAACTTCTGCCGTTCAAAACTTCATGGGTGAAAACTTCAGAAACTGTATCATCTGTATACTAACCTGAGTACCTGACTATACAGATTTCAGAGAATGCATGGTCTAATCAAGAGCATGTTTCATCTGAAAACAACTATTACTTCCGTCCCACAGTACTTATTAATTTGAGTTTTTTTTTAAACTTTGATCATTCGTCTTATTTAAAAAATTATAGAATTATTATTTATTTTATTTGTGACTTGCTTTATTATCAAAATTACTTTAAACCTAACTTTTTCTTTTTTATATTTACATTAATTTTTCAAATAAAACGAATAGTTAAACTTTGCAAATAAAAAATCAAAGTGACAACTAAGTTGGAACTGAGGAAGTAGTACTACTACACACCATGACCACAGTGACTTTAAGCTGAATGACAGCAAGTGACAATATTCAGTCCTCGAGGGGCTATGTCTCAGGCTTTTTTTAAAAAAAGAAAACGTTAATCAACACGTGATGGTAATTATCTTTCAACCGGACAAGATAAGTCCCCTTTTATTGTACTCTCCTGGCCTGCTTTGGTTAGGTGTCTTTTACCAAACGATATTCATGGAGCATGTCCCACTTGTTTTTCCGTTGCCCCTATAGCTCAAAAAGATCAAAGGGCCCTGCTTTGCTTAGGTATAATCAACAAGAAAGAAATAATGGCAGAGCATGCCTTTGGTGCAATGCAAGGCATGGCATCTTTAGGAGGAAATGATTTTTTTTTGTGAGGCGAGGAAATACTCCGTGTACACCAGCTAAGAAAATACTTGTTTGCATTTTCATTAGTTATAGAACTCATGATGTCTAACCAATCATTTTGCTAGTATAGTACATAAAAGGTATTGGTTTAGTTTTCTCAAAACAATATTTCTGGGCGATATTTTTGAAAGCAATATGACCGCTATTTTAGATAACATGCAATATACCTGTTCCATTTATTCTTTTTCTAATTATATGCACAACTGTAGACTATAACTGTTCCATCTATAATTTTCTATAATCATGTGTACAACGGTAGGCAATTAGTCTGTATAAGAAATCCATGCCTTACTCTAAGATTACAAGAACAAATTGTACAACAACAAAAACACATGCCTTCATGGAAAAATCAAATCACATGATTGAATTCGTTAGCATGTACTCGAGTATGATAATGAGTCAACATACTGTTCCTCGATTGGTACTTCGTCAAAATCATACCAGATAGGATAAACACATACGGAAGTAGGAAAATACAAGCACTAGTAGTAGTACATGATATAGAAAATGGAGAAAACGTGAAGTGAGTCTAGCTTGATTGATTAGATTTCTTACGTAAAATTAGTCTACTAAATTTAAATATTAGATTTGACACGGATATTTAAATTTACGATTAATTATTTTTTAAAGGTAGGTGATATATATCGGATCAGTCTTTCGGAGTGAACAGAGAGGTAGGTGCACGTGTGAGTGTGCGCGCATTGCAAGATTTGCGTGATGTTTCTAAAAAAAATTGGAGAAAACTCTGTGTGCACGTAGGTATAATCACACTCCAGTCTCGGTCCCGGCAGCTCGCCAGACGAGCTGAACCTCTCACTGACATATGGGCCCACCAAATGTACTCCCCTAACTTCGCTAAGCCCACACGGGCAAACGAAGCGCCAACGCACACACACGTAGACGAATACGGACTCGGGCGCCCGCGGCCTCCCTCAAAGACACGACCACGACCAGTCGACCACAACGTCCTCCCCCCTCCTCCTCCGGTTGCCTCTCCGGCCTCGCCATCGCCATCGCCTCTCCGCCTCCCAACCCCCCAGGTTGCGGCGAGACAGCTCGTGGCGTCGATCATGGCGGCGGCGGAGGTGTACTCGCCGACGGCGGCTGCGGCGGCGGCGCAGCAGCAGCGGGGGAAGGTGGCGGCGCAGGCGTGGCAGGCGGTGGTGGGGTGGATCGGGTTCCTCCTCCAGGTCCTGCTCCAGATCCTCCGGGGCACCCCCTCCTGCGCCCAGCTCCTCTCCTTCGTCGGATTCCGCTACCCGCTCCTCTCCGGGCCGGCAGACTCAGAGCAGTCGCCGTCGGTGGCCTTCATGCCACTCCGCTCCGAGATCCCGGCGGACACGGCCCCTGCGCCGACGCCCCCGCCGGAATCCCTGCAGCGCCTCACGGTACGAAAAGGATTCAGTTTTGAGTGGATTCGTTGACGCTATGGGGGTTCCTCGGTAGTTTGGTAGGGGGAAAATGGCTAGTTTAGGAATGATACGGGCATCATTTGGATGAAACAGTAGATGTGGGAGGAGTCCCTTGATCTGATTGTTTGATGTTTCGGTCTTTGCGGGTGATTTAGGATTTGGTAGATGCGTAGAGTGATTGATTTGAGGTTAGCTGGGTGTTATTCCGGCTTAATTCAGGCAATTCGATTTGTTTCTGCGGCTAATTATTGTGTGGGTTGTGAAGCTGACCTTTTTTTTTGGGGGGAGGGGGGGGGGGGTTTGAATTGCTATGTTTTTGTTATCTTGGCTTAAAGGCATGGACAATTTGTTGTCCTGCAATCCCCAACCAAGTGCTTGTTTAGCAGTCAACAATGGCGTTAATCCTTCTGTCTGAATTGTACTGCTTGGATAATTTAGGAAATGGTGATTTCATAATCCAAAATTGCCATGGTGGTGGTGTTGATACTTAACCGAGACAATACATAGATGCAGTGTTTAGCAGAGTTGTGGAGGGTAATTTAGAATGTCCATTGAAATCGATGTGTAGATGAGTAGATAGAGCATTGTTGTGGGATAATGCATTTGGTGA
The DNA here is from genome assembly GCA_000573905.2 of Oryza punctata. NCBI lineage: Eukaryota > Viridiplantae > Streptophyta > Magnoliopsida > Poales > Poaceae > Oryza > Oryza punctata. The sequence goes on along the minus strand of CM002488.2, from coordinate 39,979,861 downwards.
TGATACATTAGTATTTTAATTGAATCAGAATTATGAGATTATACATATGGCGATTATATTTGAATTATCGTGTGGGATTAACATTGGCTAAGTTGCTCATAACAGGGTTTCCTGTTAGCATATTTTGTTTTAGTGGGTGAAGAACTTGGATATTTTTATGTTGAGCTTCCAGTTTTACATAAAACACAAAATGAAATGATAATTATAAGTTATTCATTCACCATTTCTGAAAATATTTGGGTTATCTATTCAGGTGGTGCTTGATTTGGATGAGACTTTAGTTTCTGCATATGAATCATCCAGTCTTCCAGCTATTGTACGCACCCAAGCTGTTGAAGCTGGATTACATTGCTTTGACATGGAGTGCATATCCACTGAGAAGGTACAGAACTTGTGCTTTTGGCCGTTATTGTATGTAATGATTTTAATCACTACTGCTAAAGGATCTTTTGCTTGTGTGAACTGTAAAGGATGTTGAAGGGAGACAGAAAGTGAATCATGTCACCGTTTTTGAACGTCCTGGTTTGCACGAGTTCTTGCAGAAAACTAGTGAATTTGCAGATCTTATTCTCTTTACAGCAGGTTTGGAAGGTACGTGCTTGCTACTATTTTTCTTCATTTATTTGAACCCAATTAGCGTCACCTCACATGCCCATGTTTGTTCTCAGGTTATGCAAGACCTTTAGTTGACAGAATAGATGTCCATAATAGATTCAAACTCCGTTTATATCGTCCATCAACTGTTACTACGTAAGTTACTGTTAACTTCCCAACGGATACACATGGTGTTTTACCTTATTATCATAGTGCTGCTGCATTCATTACTATGCTTGCTGAGATGTGTGCCAAATAGTTGAGGGCTATGTGTTAAGTGGCTTTTTTTCTTGTTGGAAATGTCGCATAATACCTATTTGGTGTTTGGCCAATGTGCTTTCTGATATCCATGGGATGCACAATTTCAGGGAATACAGAGAACATGTCAAAGATCTTTCTTGTGTGTCGAAAGATTTCTGCAGAGTTGTCATTGTTGACAACAACCCATTCAGTTTCATATTGCAACCTCTGAATGGAATACCCTGTGTTCCATTTTCAGCTGGACAACATAATGATGATCAGGTAGCTGATAACTGCCACCAGTCTTTAGTCATGTTTGAGTTTCCACTATTTACTAATTCTGTCTTGTTTAAACGTTTTCAGCTCATGGAAGTTATATTTCCACTTCTGAAGCATCTCTCTATCCAGAGAGATGTTAGACCAGCACTATACGAAAGGTTTCATATGCCTGAATGGTTCCAAAAACATGGCATCCCCCAAACTGATCAGGCAGTATAATTTTTGCAGCCGCTATATGAAATTGTTTTGATGAAGGCTCAAACGCCTGCCACACCATAAGTCCGTTCTCAGGGGATAACACCTGTACATTATTATTTATATATTCGTTTAGGTTTCCTGAATCCTGATAAAAATCAAGTCAATGTTCGTACAGAATTGCCATGTCTGAAGATAAAGGAATTGTAATCTAGCAGAATGTTAGATTGGTATGTGTGTAGTGGGGCATTTAAACACTATAGTTGTTGTATATCACCTTCTGTTGTAAAATTTCATTGTTGATAGTTCAGATAGTCTAATTGTTATGCTGCCAGCATTCTGCTTGTTCCGTTCAGCAAAGGTTTCAGCATCAGAAATGTTATTGGAATTGCACCATCACTTCACTCCACCAAAAAACGTGTCTTTATATAAATGTAGTTATCTGATGTTTATATTTACAAAGGCCTAAGCCCAACAAACAGTACCGATCAGTGAGAACTGATAACACATTGGTGTCTAAAATTTAATTGGAAAAAAAACTTCCACAGTGGCCACGCGCACTTACAAGTTACAACCTTGAATTGTCAGTGACAGTACTAATGTCTATTGCTGTCTTGCACCTGAATTTGTCGTCAGAGAAACTGGAGGTTCTCATCTGAACTTCTGGACACCAATGGCGTTGGGGCTTCTTATCTGGCTGATAATCTGGGACGACTCATCAAACTTGCATGCTCTCTCGTACACGCCGGCAGCCACAAGGTAAAGCTCCCTCTTGTCAATGCTCGGGTCATCGCTAAGCTCACCGAGCAGTGCCTCCAACGCGTCGAAGTCTTTCTGGGCACCAAGCAGGCTGACCATCTGGAAGTGCACTCTGTCTGAGAAGACGCATCCTTCCTCTCTCATCGCCCGGTACAGCGTCGACGCCTTGTCGAACTCCTTCAGCTTACCATGAGCATTCATCGTGATGGCAATCGTCTCCGAGTCCGGCAAAGACCCCGCCTTCCTCATTTCGTCGAACACCTCGATCACACTCCGGTGCCTCCGGCTCTTTGCGAACAAGTCGATCATCATTCGGTACACCGATGTGTCCCTGACCTCGCCGGCGTCGGCTGCACGGCGGAACAGCCATGCGGCCTCCTCCACTCGACCGGCACTCGCCAAGATTTTGATGGCTGTCTCCTTGGGGACGTCCTCTGAGTCTTTGAGGTCATGCAACAGGCGCTTGGATTGTGAAACAAGCCCGGCGCGCTCGTAGGCCACGACCATCGTCTGGAAAAGCACCGGGTCGATCTCCGTGCCGGCTTCCCGGAGCTTCTCGAACAGCTTCCCGGCACGGTCGAGCTTCCCGGCCTTCACCCATATGGACAAGATGGTGGAGTAGGTGATGGCATTGGGCTGGATGCCATTGGCCTGCATGTCCTGCACCAGGCTCCCGGCTTTCTCGTCCTCCAGCGACTTGCCGTAGATGGCGATCATGGTGTTGTACGTCACCACGTTCGGCTTGATGATGCTGCCACCGCGGTCACTGCCATCGGAGGCGGCGGCGCTACGCATAAGGCCGAACAGGTGAACCGCCTCCCCGAACAGCCCGGCGTCGCCGTACACGCGGAGCATGGTGTTGTAGGTGACCACGCTCGGGGCAACACCAGCACGGCGCATGGACCAGAACAGCCGGTCCGCCTCCCGCGCGAGGTCGAGCTGCCCGTACGCGTTGAGCATGATGTTGAACACCGACAGGTCGGGCTTAACGCGCGCCACGGTGCGCATGTGCGTGAAGAGCGACACGGCCGCGAGGTGCCGGCCGCGGCGCGCCAGCGCGGCGAGGATGGGGGAGTATGACTCCGCGTCGGGCGCGACGCCGTCGGAGGGCATGTCGTGGAGGAGGAGCCGATTGGCGTCCCGGAGCAGGTCGGACTTGCAGTACGCGGCGATGGCGGCGTTGTAAGCCTTGAGGTCGGGCTTGATCCCAGCGGCGCCCCGAAGGCGGGAGAAGAGCGCGAGCGCCTTGGGCGCGTCGCCCCCGCGGAGCGCGAGGTGGATGAGGTTGGAGAAGAGCACGAGGTCAGGGGCCACGGCGTCGTCCTCCATGAGCGGCAGGAAGGTGAGCGCGTGGTCGAGGTGGCCCGAGCGGGTGAGCGCGGCGAGGAGCGTGGAGTACGAGAACGCGTCGGGGGCGACCCCTCTGTCCCGCATCTCCAGGAGGAGGCCGGAGGCGAGGCGGAGCATCCCGGCGCGGCACGCGGAGCGGAGCAGGAGATTGTACGGGATGAGGAGCGCGGAGGTGGGGAGGTCTGGCGCGAGGAGGTCGAGCAGCGCGACGCCGCGGCGGGCGTCGGGAAGGCGGGAGAGGAGCGTGCCGAGGAGGCGCGGGGAGACGGGGCGGTGCGGGGAGAGCGCGGTGGCCAGGTCGGAGGCCGTGCGCGCGGCGGAGAGGGCCGCGAGGAGCGCGGGGAGGTCGGGCACGTGGTCCTGGCGCTGGTGCTGGGGCTCGGCGGGTTTCCGTCGGTGGAGGGGGTGGGAGCTCGGGAGGCTGGGGTTTACCCAGACGGATTTTGCGGTGGCGGGGTGTCGGCGGTGGAAGGAGGAGGAGGGCGAAGGGAGCGCGGTGGCTGCGGCCACGGCCACGGCCACGGCGACGGCGGCGGTCGGTGGCATTGGTCGTGGCGCGTGGGTGAGCGGTGCCAGTGTTGGGGCACGGGGAGAATGGATAGAAGGGAGGGAGATTTTTGCGTGCCGGTGACAGAGCGTCGCCATCGGATCTGATCCGAGACGTTGGTTCAAGATCGGATGGCTAGGAGTTGTTGGGCTGGACGTACACTGCCCTTGCTAGACGTGCAACTTCATGGGCCTGCAAATCTGCAATAGTGGATAAGTCCCATCTCATTTTCCCTCGTGTTCCGCGCGCACGTTTTTCCCTCGTGTTCCGTGCGCACGTTTTTCGAACTGCTAAATAATGGTGTGTGTTTTCAAAAAATTTTTATATAAAAGTTGCTTTAAAAATCATATTAATTTATTTTTTAAAATAAATTAGTTTGTACTTAATTAATCACGTATTAATTAACCACTTCGTTTTACGTGTTTAGAGGGAGAGTTCAACCCTTCCTACCGAACATGTGCATTAGGATTGTTCAGATTGATGTTATTTCAAACCGTATCATTTCTTAGGTAAAGTTGTCGAATATGTGCATCCATTTAATTTCTTACCAAACTTTGGTAAATACATACGAAATCTTGCTAATACTTAACAATATTTATAAATTGCTAAAATTTTAGTATTATCAAAATTTGGTAAGGTTTATTTTATCTACAATCTAAACAACCCCTGAAATTCTAAACAACCCCTGAAATTCTCTCATGAGACTAAAAATTCCTCATAGACACTAAAATTCCTCGTGTACTTTCCTGTGCATTTCACAAAACACATGTCCACGGGATTAGAAGGGACATTTTCATAAAAGTACGGGCGACAACTGAAGAAATGCAGGATGATTATTTCATATTTTTCACTATGTTATGAAAGATGAATCAGATGGCTTACAAGAGCCTGTTTCAACTGTACATGTACACAGGAAAATTTCCTCATATTTACATACACTCACGAATCTTGACACTGAAAAGCGGGGTTTCCACTCCAAGAATTGCCCTGAAGAAACGAAACAAAAGAACTGTGCCGCAGGCTAGTTCAGCAAGCACAAAGGTAAATCCTTCTAAAACTCAAGGAAAGTGTAATGTTTCATGTCATGGGAAAATATCAGAAAATCAATCCATCTTTAGAAGATTGCAGGGATCCAACTTAGGAGCAGTTGAACAAAGCATTTAAGACAAACGAAATGACCGATTGGTTTCTTATTAGTCATTAGTATGCAAATGAAAGCCATTGATGTTGTAGCGCTTCACTTGCTGTTGGTCTTCTCCTGGGGTTTATTTGCAGCAAATAGGACAGAAAATCAACAAACCCTGAATCAGGGCATTGTAAGTGATGCTGCAGAGAAGACTTTTCTGGGATCAAATACTCAAATTGATCTGTTTCCTGAATAGAAAGGACGTAAGCAACAAAATGAGTTCAGTGTTTAATGTGTTGTAACTCACAGTCCACAGATAGAGATAGACATGATGAAATTCGAGTGGTCACAGGAAAGGCTAATTCCACTAGCACTAAGAATAGTGTACCTCATTCTTGGTGAAAAGATCGTAATCATCAGTGAAATATTTTTGCGTCTCCTCTCCCAGTGCAAGCATTTCCATGTCAATTGGGCCAATTATCCCGATCATTTGAGCAAGCATTATGGGCACTGGCTCGTTAGGAAATAGTACCTGTTATGTGTACCAGTTATGAATTATAATTAGACGATTAGCGTCTTTAAATTTTTAAAACAACTTTGTTTCCATATGGATAAACAATAAAACAACTTGAAGCACATTATTCATTTCCATGTAAAACATCCTTATTTGTCTTGATTTATTAAAGACTGTCCTTGTGCCCCAAAATTTACTGCGGCACAGAAGTTTGATCTCTATTTTCTGTTTGGAGCTATATGTTGCATAGCATTTAGACAAGTAAGAAGGTCTCAAACATGCCAACACAGTACTTCACCATTAGTGCAGTGTGTTGAAATCTCCTTAAAATGCTATGTGCTGTATGGCAACAGGCCACTATGGGTTTAACACAGCTAAAAGGTCAACATGTGTCCAAGAAGAAAGATTAGCAAGGTACAGAAACTTCTTACCTCACCAGTGTAGAGTTCCGCAAGGATGCAACCAAGAGACCAAATATCAATCCTCTGATCATAAGGAAGCCCCAGAATGACCTCAGGAGCTCGATAGGACCGTGATTGTACATAGAGGCATAAGTTGTCTGTCAAGAAGCAACTACTTCCAAGATCAATAACCTTAATTTCACACCTGCTGTAGCTCTTGATAAGGATGTTTTCAGGCTTCAGGTCACAGTGAATGATCCTCAAATGATGCAAATATACCAAGGCTTCTAAACATTGCCGAGCTATTGCCTGAAAGAAAAAGGGGAACTTCTGTCATCAGAACTTTTTAAATTTCTTAAGTTAAATTTAATTGCACTTAAAACAGTTAATCATTTTATTTGTAACAGTATCATTCCAAGAAAATGATCAATTACGGTTCAGAATCTTTCTGTTTAAATGAAGCATATTAAATTGGTTTGGAACATTGCATATCGTGCATACTACAAATTGAACTGTAAGGATCCATGCATATGCAACAATTATAGATAACATCTTAGTATAGAACGGTCAAACATACCTGTATTCTAGGCAATGTGAAGTATGCTTCACCACCAGATTCCTGATTATATTTCTGGAACTCATATAGATTTGCACGCAGTAATTCAGTGACAATAAAAAGGTGTTCCTGTTAAATGCATGCGGTGTCAATGTCATTATAGAAATTCTATGATTTTGTAATCGCAAAAAATAATAGTGTAATAAATTCTATGATTTTTCTACAATTAAACAAGCACGCAAGCAATTTAAGAAAACAAATGAAAATAAGAAGCTATGTTGCTTTTAGCCATCATAGATTCTTTTCAAAGTTGCCAAAGACCAACAATATATCCCTTTCGAAACTTCCTTAGCTTCCAAATAGCCAAAAAGTACGCAGCACAATATCAATTCAAAGGGAGTATCTTAGTCAACTTTATTTCTTAAGTGATATACCTGATGATAAAAATAGTCATAGAGACGCAACACATGATGCTCATCTAATGGATCGTATTTGTTCACAAACTTCAGAAGCTTGATCTCGTCCAGACTCTGATCAAAGAAATCCTTATCATTTTTAATTATTTTAAGGCAAACATCAGTTCCTGTCCGAAGATCATGTGCTTGCACAACTTTACTGAATGCAGCTGAGCCAAGGTATTCGGTGACATAATATCTTCCTGCTATAACTGAATTTATGACAATTGGGAAATCTTTGCTTACTTCAAAGCCGGTCCTGCAGTGAAGACATACTATGTGAGCATAAGAATTAACTTGAAAGTATCATTTAGCAACCAAAAATGGAAGAAAAGAAAGGAGAAACAAGAAGTGATTGTGAACCTGTTCTTGCGGTGGATAATTCTCAGTTCAAATACCTCATATTCTCGATGGAAATTAGCAAGAGCGAGATCAACATTTGTCTCTGGATCTTCTTCCTCAGCTTTAGCAGAAGTTGAGTTTTGCGCATCAGTATTCAATGGTCCAATATCTCCAAACTCAAAGGCATCATCAACAGAACTCTCAGGGAAAGGCTCTATGCTATAACCTTCTTTCAGATGTTTGTCGCTACTGTTTTTCATATTCTTTTGAATGCTATCATCCAGCTTGGACTTGTCTGTGATATCATGTACAAGTCCAGGACCTAAAGACAACAAACGTTAGAGTAAACCTAACGAAGCAACAAGCAAATGATCATTATATAGGATAAGAAGATGACTGGAATTAGATTGCAAATTCAGACAACCGTTGGAAAACAAACAATAGTTCAGCAAGATTGATAATAAAATAGGTTTGACCGTTCTTTGTTAAAAAAATGTCTCCTCAAATGTGCATTTTAAAATCCAGATTTATTTTATTTCTGTTGTGTTACTGAAACTAAGTTACATATTGAAGAGCACAAGAGAAATTTCAATTCTTCTAAATATACAGAGAAAACCCATGTGAAGCATAATCGTATAACAGAAGTAATGTTGCTGGAAGAGATTGCCACTAAAATGCACCATTTTTTTTAGCTCTGTGCATATTTAACAGCAAATTTCAGTTTACAACAGTAACAAAACATCTCTCATTCAGCACTGTCTGCACCACTCATACACAATTCAAGTTGAATTGGATCCCAACACCAATTATAGTTGAAATTGAATTGGACCACCATTTCGACAAACTCAATTCAATTCTGGCATCCAAACGGAGCCTACAGTATCCAAACTCTTCAATGCTGTAATTCAACCCTGTTCTCCCACTTCAATAAATAAATTCATAATATCTTCATAGGAGCAAAGAGGGTTAAGGTTGAAAATTACAGTGTACAAATACTGTATTTCGTGGAGTACTAATATTGAAAAGTGAAATCAAGCAGAAAGTTTCAGATTTCAGAAGTACTTACTTGTAAAAGAATCTGCATCAACACTAGTACCAAATGAACTGAGCATTTGAAGCTCCTCCACTACATTCAGCTCCGATCGCTCATCTCCTTCCCCAGAATCTCTCGGCAAATGACACTCAAGGACAAGATCCGCAGGGTGCTTCAACTGAAACCCATCCATGCCACACTCATCAAGTATCTCCGTCTGGTCATCAGTGATCTGGTACCTCCCATAGACAGTGGAGCTAGAATCCTTGACCACCTCTAGCCCCTCCTCATTCTTCAGTCCCTCACCACAGCATCCGCAGAGCGGTGATGAACATGTGTACACCTCAGCACATCCCTCACAGCCGTCATTGCCAACATGTTCATGACGGTGGTCATCACCGGCAATAAGAACTCCCATCTCTATCCTCCCTGAGCGATCGTGGACACCAAGAACAAACTTGTCCTCCTCTTTGTCTTCTGCATTGTCGTCCTCCAGGTCCGACTTGCTATGGAAGAGATGGTCGTCGTAAAGCCAACCTTCTTGGAAAAAGAAGTCGGTGGCGTCGTACTGACGCGCTGTGCCAAACTCCATCTCCGATGACGACGTGTCCGAGTGCGGCGGCGACCAGATTCCATATGGATTCAGCATCCCTAATCTCACAAACAAAATTATCAAATTTAGGACCAAAATCGTGAGTTGAACACCCACAAATCTGCAAATTAGAACATTCAACTATACTGAGAAATCGGAATTTAACGACAAGCAGTATCATTGGTGTACAAAACCCAGGGGAAGGGGTTTTAACCAGTCCCCAACTAGATCAAAAGATCACAATTTTCCTCCATGAACATATGAACAGAAATATGCTGGCTTTGATCCAGCAGGTTCGAATTGGACCCAAAGCCAACCATAGCCGCCAAAAACATCGGCGCACAGATCGAGATTTCGCGCGACATAACTGACGACCTCGGAAAACGAGAAGAGATGGGTTTAACGCTGAGGATGATGAAAGAAAAAGGCTTGTGCTCTGATCCCCTGACTACCTGAGGGCGAGGAGCGCATGCTGACGAAGGCTGAGGACGACGCCGAGTCAGAGCTGGAGCCGGGGCTTGCAGGCGGCGCCGCCGCCGCCCCACCGCCTCCGGACGTGGACACCGGCAACCGGAGGGGCGGGAGCTGGGGATCTAATGCATCGGAATCGGAGCCGGCGTCCCCGGCGGCGGAGGTGGTGCGGGCGAGGACGTCGTCGCGGAGTGCGGAGGCGGCGCCCGCGAACCCGTGGTCGGTGAGGAACGCCATGACCTCGTCCAGGCCCGGCGCCGCCATGCGTTGGTCCTCTCAAGCGCGTGGCGCGCGGCGTGAGGTAAGCTGTTGCGTCGGCATTGGGACTTGGAAGCGAAGCGAAGCGAGGTGAAGCCTGGTCTGCGAGTGACGGAGGGAGGACGAGACGAGGAGAGCGAGGACTGGAAGGAAGCCTGGAAGAAGCACAAGGAAGTCAGAAGAAAGAGAGAGAAGAGAAAAAGCATATGCGTACAAAAACTTTCCGTTGATTGCGCTCAGCCCCTCCAGTAACTCCGATATTACAGCTTCGAGATTTTCCAAATGCAACAGTTCAGTTCAGTCGATGTCTCGTTGACACGTATAGGTCATAATGGAATCCTGAATTATAAACTGCGCCTATATCAAGTGGTAGATCTTAGGTCCAACCATGGAAGAGCTCAGAGCCTATAACATAACGTTGCTTGTGTTTAAAAGGACACAAGTTGCACAAATCGAATTGTTGACTAATGTATTTGGATTTTGGAGGCTTGATGCACAATTGCACATGCTATAATGAACTTAACCATTGTACTACTTCTTTATGTACAACATGGTGCTTAGGAATTCTTACTTATTAGGGTGCAATTTAGGTCTGTTTAAAACGGGAAAAAGATATTTCTCCTCTAAAAACTGAACTGGCTGTGACATAATTTATGTGAATCCTTGAATTTTATTGTTTTTATTCTTTTTTAGTTTTGAAATTAACCCTAAAAGCTTATGAAATTTGAAGCCGTTTCTCATGCAAACGAGTGTGCAAGAACATATTGCCACACCAGTAAAAAATCATGGCATGATAAAGATTTCGACGTGTCAGTTAGCCAGTCTAACTAGCGTGACAGATAATGTTGCCCACACCAATGGCTCATAGTGTAATAATATTGCCATGCCACATTAGTTTAACTTGTCGTTTCAGTAGGTCTTGGATGAGTCTTCCTTTTTCTATGAGCAGAATAGGCAAACCGAGGGACTGATATGCACCTTTTGACGGTTGATGGCATGATAACATTGTCCTGCCACATCATTAGAATTTTGTTGTTTCGTAAGTTTTGGATGAACCCTCCCTTTCCTCAACAATTACAATAGGCAAACTGAGGGATTGATATGCATATTTGTCTCGCCACGCCGATCTAACTTGTTTCGGTAAGTTTTGGATGAATCTTTTTTTCTCAACGAGCAGAAATAGACGACAAACCGAGGAGCTAATATGTATCTTTGCCTCGTAAACACTATCGCATATGTGGTTCATGGTGTGATAATATTGTCTACCACACCAATCTAATTTGTCATCACCGTTCTTTTTTTTTCTTTTGTTCTTTGTGAGCAGAATAGGAAAAGCGAAGGGCTAATATACATGACTCTTCTTTTTTTTTCTACAGGCGGGATAGGAAAATCGAGGGCTGATAAGCATATTTGCCCCCTAACATAACATTACGCCGTGCTATGTGGCCCTTGGGGAGTTGGGGATGTGCCCCCCTTTTGGGGTTTTGGCTCCAGAAGGAGGGAAAAAGCGCGAGAGACCCTGGGTCCCTTCCCGCTCTCGCTGTAACCTGCAGACAGGCAGGGCAGAGAGCAGAGCCAACTGATGTGGAGACCCCTCGAGGACGCCACATGGCGGGGCCGCCCCCCTCCTCGCAGGCGCCTCCTGTGTTGCACCGCGCCTCGCTGCCGTCGCGTCCCGCGCGGTGGGTGGCTGGGTGCTCGATCTCATCCACCACCACAACGGCATCACCCCTCCTGGCTCGCGTCCACCGCGGGCGGGGGCGCGCGCGCAGGGGGCGCGAAAATTATTAACCGGCTCGGTGTCCACCTCATTCACCGCTCGCCAGTGAAAGGCTGGACCCGGGCGCCCGTCCCCACCTCGGCCGCCCGCTGCACCGCACCGACCCACCCCACCCCACCCAACCCAACCGGGGCGCGTCGCCTCGCCACCTTTTCCGCGATTTGCTCGCGGTGGCCATCGAGAAATCGCGCGCCACCGCACCGCGCGCGAGCCGCGGGGTGATGCATGATGCAGGCATGGCGTGAGCGCCCCGCGCGACGGGTTTGGAGTTTGGACTGTGACGCGGCCGATGGCGAGTGGGACGGGGAATCGCCAGGTCGGTAGGGTAGGTAGGTGAGCCGGTGCAGCATTGGTTCCTGCTGCCACCGCGCCACCTAGCCCGGCCGTGGGGATGTCCCCGTCCCCTTTGTCTTCAAGGCCGTGACTGCCGGCTCCGGTTGCCTGGTTGGTAGGAGTAACGAGCAGCACACCGTACGTACAAACTGCGCTGCATGCTTCCTGCTGGTTTTGTATACGAGTTGCTCCTAAATATGCGGTACTGGCACGATGATGATGATAGTACTGGTACTTGTTTTCTTCCCAAGAGATGCCGATGCAATTTTTGGTTTGTAGCAGCATGACAACTGTTGCGTTCTTGTCTGCGTGTTGGTACGATATCACTCAGTGACTAGGATTATTACATGGAGCGTGACCACATATACAGTGCGTGCGAGCAGGCGCGGCTGAGCTCTACTTTGCAGATGAGATCACTCGCTTCAACCAAGGATGAGCGATCATAATTCTAAGAGAGCTCGTTTAATGATGGCATTAGCCATTGCTGGATGGTAAAGCAAGCATAATCATGATGACTGTGTAGGATCGTTAAGCGTTTTTTCTACCCTAAAAACTAATCAATTATGTGAGTGATTACTCTACTTATATATTAAATTCTTTTTCTTTCACAATCAATGTAAAACTATTTAACAGAGTTATCGATCAACCAACTTTCAGTTACTTAGATGAGTAAAATTAGAAGTGCGTGAATACTGAATAACAACCGCAGTAACCAAGGCCTATTAATAAAACACCGAGGCAACAGAACAGGTCACCGAACGAAGTTTAATTCAAGAAATATAATCAACACGATCGTCGTCTCGAGGGTGTTAGGCGCACCTTCTTCAGACAGGACACCCGAAAGATAATCAGAGCCCGTGGTCGGCGGTAGTTGCGGAAAAGGTCATTTTCTTCTGATCAGTGATTCAGGAAAAGTTAGCACTCCCTGATGTGGATCTCAATCAAGCAGCAGACCGTGTGTCACAAGATTGATAATTGTACTAGCACGGCACTGAACGACTGAAGAAAACCCAGACAAAGATAACCAACTCTAACTTAACTTGGTCCAAAAAAAGGTTGGTAATATGCCTAATGATAATTGAGCAATAACCGTGTGCGTACCGTTGATTAATCCAACTAATTAAATAGCTAATTAAGCGATTCACATTTCGCGCTCGCTGTCACTTGGAGTGTCACCTGACTAAGGGGGAGTGAGCAGTGAAGACTGAAGAGAGAGGACTGGTGCATGAATAACTTCATCTTAAAAAGTTCGTAGGGAACAATCAATAATGTAATGTGATATGGAACTTTTGCTTAATCAGTGTGCCTACCTTTATGTGATCTAAGTACCTTTTGGTGGCAAAAGAGAATCTATTCCCGAGTGCATGAAAATGTGAACCGATATTAACTTGGTCCCGAATCATATCATCTCTTTGCGGTACGTCGGTTCACGATCCTAGGTTCTCGAGCCATCAGACAGCACGGGACTCTTGCTGAGAGAGGAAGTTCACCTTTTGGTGGCTCAAATCTATTTATTATATCACTAGAAAAAGGTACCCGTGTATTACAACGGAAAACAAATACTCATTTAAAACCGTGATATCAGTGTTGTGAATATATCTTGTTGCCGTATCGTATCATGCTCATCCCTGATTATATAAAGTTACGGAAACAAAAGCATATGATATCTCCTAATGAAAAATATATATGACGCGACTTGTTATGCTAGAAGAAAAACAGAACAGGATTCTCAAAATTCGTAAACGGTAGTACGTACTAATTAAGCATGAGATAGTGGCCACCAGGATGAAGTGCAATGCGGATTACAGATGACGACGGACGAAAAATAGTCCTGAAAGTTTTATGTTTTTTTAAGTAGATATATTTAGTGGCTAAAATAATTTTCACCAACTTTATTTAGCTAATAAGGCATTTAAACGAATTTCTGGAAAGAATAAACATTTAATTTGGCGGGAATTCCATAAAGAAAAATTTCATCCCAGGGTTCCCGAACCTAGCCCAAAATCGATCGGCTTATCTTATTCATGAAGCGGTGGTGAGTGCCGAGTGTGGCCCAGGGGAGCTTCCGCAGCTTGCAAGCCGTGTGGTCCACCAACTGCGACGGGCCGACGCAGAGGCTTGCTGAACCGTCCGATCTGATGGACGGCTTAGATTGCACCCGCACTGTTTTAGTATCGAGGGGAAAGGCAAAACCCTAACCCTACCTCAATCTCTCTTGATCCCATTCGTTACCCGATTCCCTCTCCCGTTGAGCGAGTGAACGGTGACAATGGCGGCGATGGTAGTCCGGCGAAGTGGCGCGCATGGGCGAAGGTGATTCTGTCGTGCGGCTTCAACATTGTCAGCTGGGGGCGGTGCCAAGCTGAGCCTTCCTGTCTTGGCACCGTGGTGATGGCGAGGGGTCTAAGATGGCGCGCGCAAGGTGAAGCCAGCGGGTCTGCGAGGAGGAGGCAAGTGGAGTGCCGAGGCACGTGCAGGCGAAGATGAGGCCCGCACGGCGATGGCGGTGATGCTGCTTCCCGGTGAAAAGCAACACCACGGTGGGGACTCCCAGTGACTTAGGGTTCCAACAAAACGGTGAGTAACCTAAATTGAAAGAGGTTAAAATGATTTGAGATTTAATTTGATTTGTAAATTTTGGGAATTTAGGGTTTTATTTGGGATTTCCATCTTTCTTCCCTTGTACTGTTGTGCATCTGATTCGGTCGGTTTCTCACGGAGAGACGGATGTAGGGCGCGTAGGGGGCGGAGGGGATTGTGAGCAAAGCGGACAGTCACAAAAAAATTTGAGTATATGGATGAAAAATTAGCGTATATACAGAAGAAAAATTAGCACATATACGGACGAAAAATTATGTGACGAATGAAAAATTATTAATTTTTTAAGTAGTTAAGATAAGATAAAAGATATATATTAGATAAGATCAACCGACTATAATGATCTGTGGCTCATCTACCATGCACGAGTGAAAAAAAAAAGAAGGCATATGATTGTCTTTTATCTAAGCGTGACAATGATTTAATTCAGCACTTACCAAAATAAAAAGAAAATATATCCAAACATGTGGGATCCGCTGTAATTTTCCTTTCCCCGGTCAGAACTGATCTGCGTGCCTCGCGTTTGTCTGGTGAGGGAACCGATCTGGATTTCTGGGGTCTCTTGTGCGTGCGGACGCGTCTCTCTCCAGCTCCCGCATGACATGGATGCACGCGCCATCGATCGAGCTCTCTCGATCATAATCCCACAGATGAGTCGGATGACGGACGAAGCCCAGGGCATGGACGGAATCATTTTCAATTTTTATAATAAAAATAATAAATAACTAAAGCTAAAAACTTGAAAGAAAGAAAGAATAAACCACGTTTATTGTGAAGAGAAAATTCCCATATTAACCATTATATCGTAGTATATCTGGATTTTAACGTCTGAGACCTAATAGATAAAGATACCAGAGTTGTACAGTTAATACAAATCTTTCCACGGAAGCTTAAAGAAATACTAGGAATCGGAGTAAAAAATATGAGAAACCTACTTAGTAATCAGAGTAAAAAAAGAGTTTGAGATGAATACGACTAAATAAACAGCCTGTACGTATATGTGAGAAGCCAGCCAATCTGAAAATGAAAAGTTTATTTCTAAACAGAATCTTTAAATTCTTATTGTCTTTCTGAAGTATTTGAACTTTTTCACATATTAAAATTAATGAATTAATCCACAGCTTGCCTTCCTTAAAGATGAACTTATGTCTATGTAGAAATTAGAACAAAGAGATAATCCAAAAAATACTATTAGCAAACACCCAAATCCAAGAAATGTTATCGGTGAGTGTGAGTTCTATGAAATGTTATCGTACAAGCGATTTTATCCCAGAAATACCATCACTGTTAGGGCTCCATCCATCCCGCACCGTTAAATATATTGTTCATCTTATAGCACTTAACGTAGGGATGCTAACGGAACCCTAACGATAATGGTATTTTTAGGACAAAGTCACTTGTACGATGACATTTCATGGAACTCATACTCATCAATGGTATTTCTTGGATTTAGCCACTTGTTAATGATATTTCTTGAATTATCTCTTAGAATATATTGCCTCCCCGTTTTTCACCTCATGTGAGAATTGCAAGTAAGTCCGAGGTAATTCCCAATTGGATATCATAACTATATGATTTTCAAAAATAAAACAAATTCGATACACCATTCAGACAAAATAAATAAAAAACATCTCTGATAAAAAATGTTGATGCATCTTTTAGATAAAAAAATATTTATTACAGTGAAACAAAAAGTCAAAAACTACATCTAACACATCGTATATGCAAACGTGCCAAAGTACAGAGCTACATTCACTAGAACGGTAACCACCATCTCAATCGGGCGACAACCCCCATCTCAATCGGGCATGGCGTTCGTCATAGCCTAAAAGTCACAGATGTGAAAAGTTATCTCAATCGGGCAAATGGCCATCACGGATGAAGCTATCTCAATCGGGTCTTAATTAAAGCCCGTCACTGATAGCTTTGACCTAGACGACCAGTCAAACTATAGCCCGTCACGAATGACCTATCTCAATCGGGCCACAACTAGAGCACGTCACGGATGACACTCATATCAATCGGGCCTAAACTCTAGCCCGTCACAGATAATCACAGATGACCCTTATCTGTGACGGGCATTTTATTTTTTAGCTAGCCTCAGGCCTTTGTTAGCCATGCCATGCAGCTCCGCCTCTCCCAGGTGGGTCTTGTTTTGTCCTCACTCGTGTACACCCGGGAAGAACTTCCCGGTCGGTCACCCATCCCGAAATTGCTCCAGGCCAAGCATGCTTAAAATCAAAGTTCTTTGGAGATCGGCTTCCGGAAAAGTAGTTGTAACTTTTTGGTATGAGTATTATATTAATCCTATTAAGCCTTGGGCGATGATGTCACACCCCAACATCCCCCGTTCATATACATTCATTTACATACACAACCATCAATATATTTAACACAACCACATTCACATAACATCCATTTTGATCACATATTTCACATCCATTCACATATTTCACTAGCAAAACCGAGTTAATTGGATCAAATATATATTTAGCAAGTATTATCACGAAGAGGAGGCAAATCAGACTTCTAGGAAGAATTAATTTCGAATTGAATTTTATAATACTAAATAAACTCATATGAAAAAACTGTCAAAAACAAAGTTGTAGAACTCATTGAGATCCGTAAAAAATAAAGCCCGTCACAGATGAGTCATCGGTGATGGGCCCTATACTAATGCCCGATTGAGATGACCTATCTCTATCGAGCATTAAATAATACCCGTCACCGATGAATATTTTTTCATTTTCCATATGAAATGTTTATATTCAATTTATGTGGTATTTTTTATTTTCAATTTATGAGAACTTTAAATTTAATTTTAGACCGATTTTTGTGTATCAAATATAAAAATCACAAACAACAAAGTTGTATAACTCATCAAGATCTATAACTTTTATTTTGGTTATTTTTCTATATAATATTTTTTTGAACAGTTTTAATTTGAATTTAAAAATATGACAACTTCAAACAACATTTTCAAATACTAAATGATTTCAACTGAAAAAGTTATCAACAACAAAGTTGAATAACTCATCAAGATCTAAAACTTTTATTTTGATCATTTCTTCATCCGACAAAGTGATAGTAACATTGTTCACAAAATTGACGTATTTCTTATGTGGTTTTATAAACTATAACACATATATGTAAAATTTGTGAACAATGTTACTAACACTTTGTTAGATAAAGAAATGACAAAAATAAAAGTTTTAGATCTTGATGAGTTATAAAATTTTGTTGTTGATGACTTCTTTAGTTGAAATCATTTAGTATTTGAAAATGTTGTTTGAAGTTATCATATTTTTAAATTCAAATTCAAACTGTTCAAAAAATGTTATATAGAAAAATGACCAAACTAAAAGTTATAGATCTTGATAAGTTATACAACTTTGTTGTTGATAATTTTTCCATTTGAAATCAGTTACTACCCGTAAAATTATTTTGACTCATAAAATGAATTATTATACTGTAGTTAATTATTTTGCTATAGTTCAACTTACAAATATAAACATTTCATATGAAAAATGGAAAAAATACTCATCGGTGATGGGTTTTAGTTAATACCCAATAGAGATTAAGTCATCTCAATCGGGCAATAGTATATAGCCCGTCACTGATGAGTCATCTGTGACGGGCCTAGTTGTTATCTCAAACGGGCCTCAAGTTGGTGCACGTCACGGATGATGGTCATCTGTGATGGCCCCAACTTGAGCCCCGTTTGAGATATGGAATGTTATCTCAATCGGGTCTAAACTACGGTCCGTCACTGATATGTGTCATCCGTGACGGGCCTAAGTTTTATACCCATCTAACATGTCTGTGCGACCATATCTCAATCGGGCACTTTTTTTATCCGATTGAGATGACTTCCTTGTGACGGTCCGTTATTTCCAGGCATGTTAGATGCCGTCACAGATGGAAGGGTCTGTACTAGTGATTAGAAATCAAGTTCTATTAGAGAATTAATTAGGCCCTTATCGTATGAGATAAACCATGAAAGATAAGATTATTAAGATAACATTTAATTTTAAAGGAGATACCACATTCCCTGAGGAGATCTATAAATTTCAGAAAAATAAAAATTAAAGTAACCGTTGGATCGTTGTACGTATTGATTTTGACAGTAAGATTTAATACGAGTTTGTATAACTTGCACTCGGTTTCACATAGAATATATAAGCTGCAATAGAAACCGAATAAATTAGACTAGGACTCAGTTTAAGTTCAAATGTATGAAACAGTGTATTGCACGGATTAGCAACTTATTGGAGATTTCATATAGCTTTTCTAGAGTAGAAGCTTTTGCATACTCCTATCCACTTAGGCTTTGACCTATCCACTTAGGCTTTGACCGATTCCGATGCTGGTCACGATTCACATCCAAATAAATACCAAACAAACCAATAGCACGTACGGACAATCAAACAATAAATTAAGTCAGTTGCAATCAACATACTACTGCACACAAGGGCTGGCAATCACAAAATAACAGATCCAAGCTGCCGGATTTTGTTCAAAATTTGGGTAAAAAATAAAATAAAAATTTAAATTGAGTTTTAATACGAATTCCATTAAAAAATCATTAGAATTAAAAAAATAGTGATAATTGAATAACCATAGACTACATGCCAAGAAGTCTATAGCAAAATACAATCTATAAATATCCAAAAGTAAGAGTAATTGAAACTCAGAAAAAAAATTCTGAAATTGGTTTTCAACACTAATTCCAAATAAACTTTAAAAGATAATGAAAATTCAGAATAAAGTAGGAAAACAAATTAGAAATTACTAAAATTCGGGATAAAAATAAGAAATATTGAAAAACAGTCCATATAGAAACAACACATGATTAACTAAATTTTGAAATAAAAATAAAATAAGTTCAGAAACTGGATTTCAATATGAATTCCAGATAAACATGAAATCATTGAAATTAGAATTACAAATATAATAAAAACTTCTAACATAATTGCGGCAAATAAGTTTCGATTTTGCTAGGCATTGATGACAAGACAGAAGCGAGACTACATGGGCTAATGAGTGGATAGGCGACAAATGAGCTAGGAGATGGCGATTGCTATGGAGAGCAAGCCAAGGGGCAATAAATTAGTAGTGGAAGCGATGGCTTCTAAAAATAAACCCTAATGATAATGAGGTTTGATTTTACAAGGTATTAACGATAACAAAAAATGAAAGACGGCAGGACAGACATACAAGTGAGCGTCCGGCAAAAGAAGCAACGAGATGACAGTTGCCATGGAGAGCGTGCCGAGAGGGTGGCAAATGAAGAGGATGGCAACAGCAGTGACTTCTACAAACTTTAAAAACAGAACCCCCGCAATGACCTCTAATGTAGAGAGGAGGCATCACTTGCTATGGATAGCGAGTTGAGGAACCCCGGCAATGACCTCTATTGTAGAGAGGAGGCATCACTTGCTATGGATAGCGAGTTGAGGGGCTGCAGAGGAGTAAGTTGGCAGTGACAGCTTCTAAAAACTATAAAAAATGGTAAGGTTCACTTTTGTACTGTGCCTGATTAAGAAAAGTAGTCGCAAACAGTCGATTGGAGGAGCAACAAAGGAGTAGCGAAGTGGTAGCAAGTGCTAAAAGACAATATGAAGTGCAGTAATGGAAATGAAGAGAGGGGACATAATGTAGACGAGCAGAGAGATGGTGGTGACTGGCGGGACTTTTAAAAACTATAAAAAAATAGAGAAATGTTTGTTTATAAATCATAAATTTAATGGGTGTAATATAGGGAGTTTGTCGGAGATACTTGATCATATTTCAAAGTTGAAGAGGGAAAATTGGTACGGTCTAAATACTATAAAAATAAAGGAACATTTTTTTATAAAATCATAATTTAATGGCACAGGATAGGGAGTCTGTCGGAGATGCTCAATCATATTTTCAACTCGAAGCAGGAAAATTGTTATGGTCACTTTATTAATTATTTCCCTTAT
Organism: Oryza punctata; assembly: GCA_000573905.2. Classification (NCBI taxonomy): domain Eukaryota; kingdom Viridiplantae; phylum Streptophyta; class Magnoliopsida; order Poales; family Poaceae; genus Oryza; species Oryza punctata. The sequence goes on along the minus strand of CM002488.2, from coordinate 39,959,472 downwards.
TGAGTATAATTGTTATGGTTAAATCAATATAATCTCTCTGTCATATAGATATGCCTATATATGTGCAGTTCTTTTAAATAAATAAACTTTTTATTAGTCTTGGATGATTAATCAAATTAATAAAGGGAAGGCAGCGAGCGTAAAAACTATAAACAAAACACCAAATAAAATCACAATGAAGATTAAGAGGAGAGATGACGGGTAACCCGTTAAGCAGCATAATCATGGTAGTTGGCGAGATTTCCAGAAAGTAAAAAATAAACAACAATTATAATCACGTTTGATTTTTAAAATCTCAATGATAATTAAAAGGAAAGGTATCGGGCGGATCGTAGAGTAGTATAATGGGGCGATGTTGTTGACGGTTTGGCGGGACTTCTAGACAGTTAAAAATGAACACCGACAATAATTATGTTTGATTTTTAAAATCCTAATGACAGTAAAGAGAGGAGGCAGTGGATGGGCCGTAGAGGAGTAGAGTGGCAGCGCTTGATGGAACTTCTAAAAATTATAAAAATGAAAGCCAACGAGATAATTAACTCTAAAAATTTTAGAAGGTCCAATTTTAAAGTTTCAATGAGGATTAATAGATGCCGTAGTATATCGAGCAAACAAATAAATGGGTAACAAAGGAGTAAGAGGTAGCGATTTTTGTGACTTTTAAAAACTAATTAGAAACATGGAGATAACAAGATTCGGTCTTTTAAAATCCTAAGAGAACGAGATAGCTATTTAACAAATTTTAAGTAAACTCATATATAAAAAAATAATTTTGTATGGATACTAACCACATAATTACGTGGGGGCTACCCAACTAGTTAAAAATTACTTTACCAGCCGATGCCTATTCCTCTCAAATATTTATGCCGGTTTATCAAGTTAATTTGGTTAGGTTTTGGTTGGTTTCGAAGGGAAATCCGGGGTGGCGTGATGTGTAATCTACTCCTTTTGCTTATTGCACGGCTCGGTCGCTTTAGGCCTGGTTTATTTGGAGAGGACAAAAGACGGAGATAGAGAGAGATTATTTTTTTTTGAGAAAAAGATAGAGAGAGAATTGAAAGAGCTGAAAAGTACGTAAAAGAAATGTATGTAAGTTACACCGAAACTAGTATCTTTTTTATATTTTCCTTCTGATGTTGATGTCTTCCACTTTTACTTTATGATGTCGTTTTTATTCTTTTTTTATGTTTTAAATTAGACAACTAAAGCCAAAAAAGAGGTTCCAATGTATGTCCTCCTCTTCTCTCTATTATTGGGCTTGTAGTTGTAGGGACAAACGTGGGCCAATACAGCCCTGGTCGGTACACCCTTTCTCTTTTGATAAAAAATAAATTAGTATCATTTTACATTATAGCCCCTTGTTAATATTAGTAGTAGTTCATAATGCAAGTAGATAAGCATTTGAGAGGACTTTTTTAGGACAGCATTTGAAGACACCTGCAGAGTGAAGAGTACCACCCCCTTTTGGCACAGGAAGCACGCGGTGAGACGAGAACTCGCTGTGTCGGCCCGGTATACATGTTAGGCCTTCCTTGTTCGGCCCTCAATTAAGGTAGGTCCGTAAGTGTAAGAAATCTTTGTAGCACTGCAAGCCCACTAAAAAAGATAGAGCCCCACTACCAAATTTTCGTTTTAAACATTTTTTCGTCAAAATAAAAATGTTTATATATCAGAAGCTAAATCTCTCTGTGAAAAAACATTTCCTTCGATGAGTTGGACATATCATGCAACTCAATTATACTCGACTGTACGTGTGTACATGTTCGAGAAACTTGATTTAATTAGGTATCCCAATATAAACCAACAGTCAATATAGTAATATACAACAGTTAACTAAGATAGGGGAGAACCCTCTAGTGTTAAACTCAGCAACTTCCGTTGGTATCCACCCCACAAGAATCACATAGTACTCACATACTAGCTAATTAATCTTTTATTGATCCGAGCATCTATCAGGGTTCGTAGTATTAAATTGCTAGCTTCAATATATGTAGAGAAGTGGATTCAGAGTTTACTTAGTACTACTAATTAAACTAGTACACAGCATATTCGAGTTGACCATGAGCAAAATAAATCTTTTTATCTTACCGTATAATATGCTGCAGTGTAGCTAACAAACAGGCGCCATGGACGTTGTGCCATTCGCTCTGATCAGCTTGCGCATGTTTGCGTCGGCGATGACGAGAGGACGACTCGATGCAGCAGCAAATGATTCTGGGTTTAGTCAAATAATTAAATTTTGTTTCTGACGTTGCTGTATGGCCATGTGGATGAGTACATGGTCGGCACTACTATGATGTTATACAGATATAATTTTGACTAGTTTATTCCAGCTTCAACTCTTCATTGTAAACTAATTCACTTATAGATAACTCATCCTTTTCGTTTTAACAAATTTTTTTGAACGAACCGGTAAGATTGCCAATATCATTGAATAAAACAGAAACAAAAGTTTTCTGTACAAGTATAAAAGGAGAAAAAAAATGTACAAGAGTGGTAACGATACGACAACATCATCGATAGGTGCTTTGCTCCTCCAATCGATCAAGTTTTGGCCTCTTCTTCGACCTTTGCTTGGTGGAAAGTTCCTTGTGTTAGAAAACTCTTTGGTTTCTCTCTTTCCAAACTTCCCACGTTGTTAAAATGATCAGTCATGGTCTCTAGTTGCTCCTAGGAAGTCCAGGTTACTATATTGTCCTAGGTCTTCCTCGTGTATCTGCATTCTACCAAGAGGTTGAAGGATATTCCTCTCACGTGGTGGCATAGTGAGCAGTAAGTGTTGTTTGGCCAGCCATAGGTTGTCAATCGATTCAAGGTCCAAACTCTATTCTGCATGACCAGTCAGAAGAACATCTTGTATATTTTTAGGTCCCAGATTTTCAGATGAGTAAGTTATAATTTGTATAAGTTAACCGCACGAATTATGCCTTGTAAGCTGATCCGGCCATATATTCCACGTGGTATGTGAGCTTCCATTTGACATCATCCGTCTCGTCGGGGTTGAGCGGGATCTCTTGCACTGTTGTTCAGAGAGTGACCAGATGGTCCATTGCAAGACTGTCATATTGCAGAAATGACTTTATCACTATATCATTCAATTTAGTTCAAACAAGAAAAAAATGTTCATACCTAAAATTTTATAAAAAAAATCATACTCGTAGTATATGCACTTAATTTAAACATTAGAGCCGAGCACCATCGTGTACCGTTACTTTGTCGTGAAATATATTTGTTTAGATACATAATTAAGAACCACATGCACCGTTATCTGTTTAACCTTTTGGCGAACCCAAAAGGCGTAGTTTCCACTTGCTGATCTGACGATCATCTGGATATATATCATATATGCAGGCAAGCGCACATCAGTCAGCAGATAGCATATATACGTGATAGGAGTGGTGCATGAGTAGTGTCCAGTGGAATGGTAGTGATCTACTTCTAGTCAAAATTAAGAACATAATGCTGATCGATGACTCCTCGAACTATCAACTAGCTTAGGGACAAAACAAGTAAAGTGGATGCTCTTTTGGGTTTTTTCTCGTCTTCCGGAAATTGTTGGATTTGCTGCGTGCCTAACTTTAGTCATTTTCCCGTTTCCACTCTCTCATGCTTTGTGTCTGTGTGTCTGCTCCAACTAGTGGGAGTTGTTCTTTTCCATCTTTTCATTGCTACTATTTCTTAGAGCTTTTGTCGTTCTAAAGGATTTGTTTCATGCATATCTTTGGATGGAAGGATATGCTCGAAGGGATTTTATATTGAAAGTTTTCCAACAATATTGAAAGGATAGGTGGATGTGGATCAGGAATATTCACTTGCACAGATAACCACAGCGGACCGTCTAAACCAATTCGTCCGGCTCTGGCACATAATTCGGTAAACCCAGCCATGTTATGAAAATATATACACACGTGAGCTTTTACCTGAAAAACCTTTACGGAAAAAAAATCACGAGTACCAATCGATAATGATCACTATTGAGAAATTGATTATAAATATAGGGAATAACACTAGAAACGTCAATCCTTCCCGTACGGTTTACAAGAGTATATATAGCATATAAAAGGAAAGACACCTAATAAGAAATGACTTGAAATCCAACTACGAAACGAATCCGAATATATTGTAGGCCTAAATTCGGATCACATATTTAACAATCTCCACCTTGAGACGAATTTCCTCTTGTAGCGTAAAAATCATCAACCACCATGAAATACCTCATGTAGATAAAATCATTGTGCGCCAAATAGTTTTTAGGACTATACTGTAGCATCAACCAAGCTCAGCAAAGCTCAAACTTAGTAACAGAAACTGACTTTGTCATCATATCAGCTGGATTATCATGAGTACTTATCTTGCATACTTTGACACCAGCTTCAGCAATCATACCTCGAATAAAGTGATATCTCACATCAATGTGCTTTGTTCTCTCATGAAACATCTGATCCTTTGTAATGCATATTGCTCTTTGACTATAGTAAAATATATCAATGTAAAATGTAACTCCACAAAGCTCAATATACAAATATGTTTAGACAATCCTGCATTAGACAACATACAACGGGCCTTTGATATAATTATCCTATTCATACGCTCAACTACGCCGTTTTGTTGAGGTGTATGAGGAACGGTGTAGTGACGCACAATACCTTCAAACTTGCAATATGATTTAAATATCTTAGAACAGAACTCCATCCCATTGTCAGTACGAAGTATTTTCACCTTCCTTTTAGTTTGTCTTTCAACCATAGTCTTCCACTGTTTAAACGCATCAATATCTTGATATTTGTGCTTCAAGAAATAAGGTCAAACTTTTCGCGAATAATCATCAACGATAGTCATCATATAACGAACACCTCCAAAAGATGTCTTACGAGCAGACTCCCATAAAATAGAATGCACATAATCAAGAATACCTTCTGTGGTATTGTAGATGTGTTGAACTTCACTCTCTTATGCTTGCCAAAAATACAATGCTCACAAAATTTAAACTTCCCAATGCCTTATCCATCTAGCAATCCTCGCTTGCTCAATTATGCCAAACCAATTTCACTCATATGTCCAAGATGCATATGCCAAAGATTAGTAGCATCGGAATTAGATAATGAATCTGAAACTGCAGCAACATTACCTAATATAGTTGTACCTCGCAGATGGTATAGGTCGGCAGTTTTAATATCAACTTTCATCACAAGAGATCCTTTGGTTACCTTCAAAATTCCGTCTCCACCGGAATATTTGTACCCTTTGCGATCAAGAGTACATAAAGAGATGAGAATCATTTTCAAATTTAGAATATGCCGCACATCTGACAATGTTCTGATACAACCATCAAATATCTTGATCTGTATTATTCCAATACCTGCAACCTTGCATGGCGTATTATCACCCATCAAAATAGTATCACCTTGCACAATCTCATAGGTGGCAAACCAATCCCTGTTCAGGCACATGTGATAGGTGCAAGCAGTATCAAGAATCCATTAGTCATTAGTTTGTGCATAACCAGCATAAGCAACAAGCAATTCTGCACCAGGTTTATCATCAGTAACAATTATGGATTTACCTTCCTCTTCTTTATTTTCTTTCGGTCTATGCTTTTCGGTTCTCTTGTCTTTATTCTGTAGCTTCCAACACTCAGAGATATCATGTCCATCTCTCTTGTAGTATTTGCATGACTTATACCTGCCTCTGGACTTTGATCTTCCACGATAGCTACTTGAACTTTTATCTCTTGACTGGTTCTTTGTGCTCTTTTCCTATTGCCTGCCCCGAACAACCAGGCCTTCTGCTTGTGAACTTGAACCTTCAGATGGTACCATCTTCTTCATCTTTTCTTTATTATGCAAATAATCATAAACTTCTTTAAAAGTTAGAGTATCACAGCTATAAAGGATAGTATCCCTGAAGTTTGCATATGAGCTAGGCAATGAACACAATAGAATAAGACCTAAATCCTCTTCATCATACTTACCTCCATAGACTCAAGGTCAGCAACAATTTCCTTAAAAGTGGAGAGATGATCCATCACAGACTCATCATCTTGCAACTTGTGCAAAAATTGTGCAAAAATAACTTTAGCTTCAGGTGCATCTTACTGGTCAGATCCTTTGTCATGCATTTCTGTTCTAGCTTCAAGCACAGCCCAGTGGTTGTCTTCTCCTTAAGCACCTTCCTGCAAAATATTATTAGATAAATGAAGGTGAATATATGACATAGCCTTACGATCCCTTTTCTTCTCATCATCGGACCAATCCGTAGTCCTCTTGTCAAATCCAGATAGCGCATTATCGTGGTCTTGCTATGCAAGAACGGCTCGCATCTTCACTTACCATAGTGAGAATCTTGTGTCTCGATCCAGGAGTGGTAAATCATACTTCAAACTCTCAATGGGAATTAATCATGAATCTGCTGGTAATAAATTAGGGTAAACCTAGCAGAAACGCGAACCTCTGGGTGCACTTTCTCGTGTGCACGTACAGTAGATCTGGAAACCTCCTGGTACACAAGCTTGTGTGCGCGTGATAATTCAATGTGAGATTAAACTCACGTGAACAGTACAACAATTATGGTGTGGCTTCTGAGACCTGATTGCTTCCTGCTACTGATCGACTTGCTTTTTTCTTCCTCGGTAGATACGCACGCCTTGCAGGCAATGCTGCTCGTAATCAACGAAACGACTCCTCTTCGGACTGCCAATCCAATCTCGCTGAACAACTCGACGACCACTACGAACACGATGGCGGCCGTGTAAACGAGGCAACAAACACAATGATGACCGGACTGCAGAACGACGAAGGGTGACGTGGTGTAGATCGAATCTCCAATGCTCTGATACCACTTGTTAAGAAAATAGATGCATAACGAAGACACGATTTTTTACATGGAAAACCCTTGTTGGAAAAAAAACCATAGGCACCACCCGACAATGATCACTATTGAGGAGTTGATTACAAACGTAGGGAATAACACTGGGAACATCACCCCTTCCCTTACGGCTTACAAGAGTATATATAAGAGATAAAATAAAAAACACCTAATAGAAAACGACTTGGAATCCAACTAGGAAACTAATCCGAATATATTGTAGGTCTAAATTCGGATCACATATTTAACAAGCCATTAGGTTAACAAAGAGATACTATCGTCTAGAAGCTCACATTAAGAAGCTCACATTAAGTAGACGATACACAGTCAAGTCAACATACGGTCTCCAATTCTTGGGTGCAGCCTAAACTACCTTCAACCAAATGATCTGCAAGTGTTGCACTATCCTAACTGTAAGTTCTTCGTTTGGCTTGTAACGATCAAGTTTGGACGATAAATAGGTTTCAGAGAAGAGGATACCAAATCAGCCATATACCCTCTCCGGCGGATAGCACCGGAGACAGCGATGCACCTACTAACGAAATGTAGATATTCGCAGAGGATATGGATGGTGATATGGCAACGGGCACAATTTGACCTACAAGGACAACAATAGGAAACATGCGACACCATGGAGGAGTGGTGGCAACATATGCTCTCTATGCCATGGACGCCGAAGATGTCACTCAAATCTCTTGTCATCCTCGTATGGGAACTTTGGTGTGAGCAACATGTAGATTTTTCGACACATGGCGTCAACCCCCTGCCACCATATAATATCTAAAATTAAAGAAGAGGCAGCAATGAAAGTGGGAGCAACAAAGTTTCGAGAGATACCCACACCGGGAGATATCACAAAGATCTTCCTTTTTGAGGGCGCGGGACCTTCCCCCCATGCCATGTAAATACTTTTAACGCTGAAATAATAATGCAGAACAACAAAGTGTTTGCCAATGTTAAAAAATAATATTGACATGACATCAACCTTGGAGAAGAGATGCCATGTGAGATTTGGAGTGCTGCTTAGAGAGAGGAGATAGGAGTAGGCCATGTACTTATATTGATCATCGATAGCATTATCCCCATTATATTACGGTATGAGTTCTCTATAAAATCAGATAATTTAATTAATTATATGATTGACAAATCAATGAAACATTATACAAGTTTGTCTATAAACTATCTAAATAATGTGACATGGAAAACTTATACAGTCAACTGTTATTTAGATAATTGTTCTTACATATATGCATATATTCGCACTACTACGAAAATTGTTTTCACGAGCAGGTGTACAACTCACCTCTAACAAAATATATTTCAAAATCAATTTTCACAAGCAGGTGCCCAAAACACACGCAAGTAAAAAAGATGTTTTGGTAACAAAAAAACCCGATGATTGTAGATGTCACAACCAAAAGTCAGCAACCATCATGGTCGTTGCAGCTGGATGCTCGCATCTCTCTATTGTTGGTTGTTGCCGTAACCCTCATCGCAATTATCATCATGAGCCGTGTGGTCATCCTCACCGTTAGAGTCATCATTAAAGCAACGGCTTCCCCTCCTCTACTGCTGTAGCACCCTAATTTCTTTTTTTATTTAAAATTTCTCTCATTTAAAAATTGGAGTTTAAATTCGGTTTTTGTTTTGTGCTAATTGGATCTCAAATTCCCTCCTTGATCATCCTCTCAATTTTTGGTCAAACCCAAATTCAATTTTCCCCAAATTTCTCCTTCAAATTCAATCTACAAAATCTCTGGAAAATGAAAAGGGGTCACTATTTATTTTGGGCCTCCCCTCCCTTTTCTTTTTCCTCCCCTCGGCCTAGCACCCTCTTTTTCACTCTCCTCTCCTCTCCCCCCGAGTGGGCCGGCCCATCTCTCCCTCCCTCTCTCTCCCCTTTTCGGCCCAGCTTCCCCTCCTTCTCCCTTCTCTCCCGGCCCACGGGCCTTCCCCGCGCTCGGCCTAGCCCGGCCCGGCGCTGTTCACCATCTTCCACCTCCATCCGCTGCCACCGCGCCGCACGCCGCACGCCGCCGCCCCCGCGCCGCGCTGTCTCACGCCCCGCGCCACGCCGCGTGTCACGTCGCCACTCGCCGTTCCGCCCGCGCCGCGTGCGCGTCCCTTCGCCGCACCGCCATCCCATCGCCGTTCTCGCTCCCCACGCCCCGCCGCCTAGAGCCGCGCGCCACGCCGTCTCGAGCCCCGAGCCGCGCCGCGCCACTATCGCATCGCCGCGCCGCACCGCGCATTCACCGCCTATAAAAGGGGGCCGGAACCACTCCTTCTCCTCGCCGCGCTCACCGCCATTCTCCCCCCCTCTCGCCGGCGCTCTCTCCCTCTCCCTCTCTCGGCCGCGCTGTCTCTCTCCCCTCTCGGCCCCGCCGCCGCCGCAGCCCGCCCTCCCCGGCCGCCGCCACCTCCCTCGGCTGCCACCCTCCCCACCGGCCGTCTCGCCACCGCGGCGCCCGAGCCGGGCAAGCCAGAGCTAGGGGAGGAAGAAGCCCTCCCCCGGCTGACAGGTGGGCCCCATCTTTCTCTCCCCTCTCTCTTTGACCGACCGGTGGGCCCCCTCCCCGCCGTCATCCATAACGGAATATTCCGTAGAATATTCCGTTAACGGAATATTCCGTTACTGTTTAAAATAATAGTTCCCTGGAAATTCCAGAAAAATCCTTTTATCTCCGTTTGACCTCGTTCAACTTTCTAAATTTTTATAAAATTGATATCTACACAGTGGCACACTTGTTTATTTGTTTTGAGCTTGTTTTATTGCCTTTTATTTATTTGTTCCCCGTTTCGCGTATAGAGCACGTGTACGAGGAAGCTCCGGACGCCGTTTTCGATGGAGAAGACCCTCATTTTGTGCAAGGCAAGCCTATTTGATCACTTTGCCCCTATAACTACAAGTTATTTTGTTTGAACAATGCATTGATAGTGCACACAAAAATCTTGTTTAGGCCTCAGATTGTTTATGCAACCGATGGACCGACCTAGTAGTTGCACTCACTGTACTTAAAGATGTTGTTAATTCCTTTATCATTGTTAGCTCCACACATGTTTGCGCCGGTATCACTATCCATTGGGTACGATTACCGAGGTAGTTGCTTAGCCATGCTTATGTTGTACTATCGTATGGGAAACTTGGGTATTTTCCAAACTTTATGCTTAAAAATCCGGTACGTTGTACCGATGTGTTGCGAAATAAAATGAGTTGTGAAACTGGGGATGATGCGAGACTATGTCTTTGTGGTTTGGACGCGTATTATCGTTAAGGACCGATTCCTTTGGGAAATCCATCCAAACATGTTACAGTGCGACCTCACGGGTATTCATGGGATGCCCCTGGCTAAGTAAATGGTTATCACATGGGAGTTTGGTATGCCGATAGTTGAGGGATGCCGAGGATGAGGAGACGAAGTTTGGGTCATTATAGCCCTTTTGGGTGTTTTATTTGCCTCTATGTGGCACTCGGTACCGAGTAGGAGTAGGAGGCATCCTCGGTATTCCTGAGTGGATGACGGCAGCGATTGCCTGATACTCGGTTAAGAGACTTGGCCCAACTAGGTGGTGTGCGATTTTCATGGGTTAGCTTTGGAAAGGCCTTGTCACGAACTTCCGTTGCCGACGGGTAAACGGTGTCAGTTTCGTGTCGTATGGGTAAAGCGTACAACCTCTGCAGAGTTTAATGAACTATTCGAACAACCGTGCCCACGGTCAAGGGCGAGTGTAAGGTGTTTCTCATAGCATAGATTTGTTTGACAAATCTTTGATGAAAATGGTTGGTGCGAAGGGATTCGTTTCCAGAGTTCACCTGTGTGGTAGACGGCTAACCTCTATGGTTGGGAACGGGTCTGTGTGACCTGGGGTGTCATCTGACACCAAGGTGTTGTTAGGGCCGAGAAGGCGTTTGTTGTGCTGAGAAAACTAGGTTACCTATGTGAAATAGTGTTGTGATGATTTTATGGTTTGAACTAAGTTGCTGTGAAAGCAAAAAGAAACTAATAGAGGAAACCAGTTGTTATTTAATTGATACTCTTGTGACAAGTTGTTGCAAAGAAACTTGTGGAATGGGAAGAGGCGTGAGCCTCCTTCGGACAACTAAAATTTTGACTCACTAGAGTTTTTAGGAAATAAATCGCTTTCGCCAAAAAGGCTGCATTCGCAAATAAAACCCTAGCCCTTCTTGTCTTAACCAAACATGTCATTATTTCCCCGGCTTGCTGAGTATGTGAAGTACTCACCCTTGCTATATATATACTTATCTATAGAGTTTGGAGATGAAGACGTCGACCCAACCACTGAGGAGTGCCTCCAGGAGCAAGCGAGTACGAGGACTTCTAGAAGATTCGTGCCTAGCCCCAAGCCTCGCCTGTGGAATAAGATGGTTGCCTAGGCGCTCACCTAGTGCTTAGTCGCCCAGTCGCTTAGTTTCTCGCTGCGTTTAGCTTCCGCTTGTCGAATTTATGGTTTTATGTATTGTTGCGTTGCTCATCTATGGGCCTGTCCATGATGGCAACTTTTGTAAGGACTAAAACCCAGTGATGTAATAATTAGTTTACTTTGATTCCATGTTTATTCTGTGTGTACCAGCTAGTGTATCCTGGGACTGGTACTATCTCACAGGTAATGCGTAGCACCTCAGCATGAGTTGGCTGGTGTATTCGGTTAACGAGTGCCGGGGCATTACAACTGTGCTGCCACCAGATTCAGAACCAGTCTTGAACCGTGAAACACCCAAAAATGGGGGCATAGCATCACCAAGAAGGAGGAAGAAAAGAAAGTGATGAGGGAAGTGAGGGAGGAGATTATGGATCTGGGCATACTCCTCCTCGATGTCGTCGTTGGCCTAAAAGATATGTTCAATGTTGCTGGACTTGCTAAGCTAGGTAGGTATGATAGAGGCGTGGTGCCAATCCTTGTGGTCGCAGCAGTTGCGGTGGAGGGGGCATGGTGCTGGTGCTTGAGCGCAGTGAGCACGAGGGGGCTTCCACCTAGACAATGATATTGTCGGCCATCTCAGTGAGGCGAGGCGGTCAGATCTCTTAAGAGGGTGATATGTGAAAAACATAATTTTACATATGGTTCTCTTAACACAATCTTCAATGAAAATCGATGGTTCACAAGCGGTCCATGACTAGGGATTTGTAGTGTTTTTTCATAGATGGGTTTCTTTTAGGTCGCCTCTAGAAATAAATGATGGGTGTTGGTGAAAATGGTGTTTGTAGTGGTACTGGTCATTCTAGGAACACATGATTTAACTTTTGCTTCATGAATCTATTTAATTCTTGCGGTATTGAAAAATTTGTGCAAACCAAAGAGACCCTTAGAGCATCCACAATGTGATATTTGGAGGGGGTTTTATAGGAGAGAAGAGAATATGACCGGTACTATACACTATGGGATTTGTTCCAAACATTTTTAACATAGAACTGGATAACAACCATAGTACCCACTACCCACCTTTAAAGGAGATAGAATGTATAGGTATGCATGTTAGAGGCGGTCTTTGCATCCACCATGAACCTATTGTCATCCATGACGCACGGACCCTAACTATGGGACCTTTGCTTGTCTTATGCTCCCTCCATATCAAAGTAAACAAACATATAGCATGAGATATGATATATTCTAGTACTGTAAATCTGGTTGGCTTTGTCTATATTCGTAATAATAGGATGTGTTACATCCCTTATTAGGTTTATTTATTTTAGGATGGGGGAGTACATTGCAAGAATTTTCAAAGGACCAGTGCTATCCTTACTATGGGACTGACCTGTGTAGGATCTTCTTATGGATTAAATGGTGACAATGTCATATCTATCATAATTCACTGTTTATAGGTGCTATATATATACTTCATGTGTGGATATGTACTCCTATTCGGCTCATTGCATATGGTTGGCTACCTACCGATCGACAACCGAAAGACTTGCTACAGTCTAGCTAGCAAAAGCTATATAGGAGGTTAGGAACATGCATCTAGCTAGCTAGCTAGCTATAGCCCTCGCAGCAGTTGAATTGTATGCAGATGCAATGGCCAATGTTCCGAATGCATTCAGATGCTTCATCCGTTTTTAGACAAGATTTGACGGACACATGATACGTGCGTTTCCAATTTAAAGAAGTGCGCATGGCATATATTCTGAGATATCCCAATGGAGTGCTCTAGATATGTAAAGGTCAACACATTTTGAACACCATGCATGCATATGCATGGTGACATATTACTAGTAGTTTAGTACTCCATCCATCCATTGGTAAATATGCGTAAACATCAAACTAAATTCTTGCTCGAATATATATGGTACAAGATTACATGCACTTAATTAGCATCGCGTCCCTGAATTACATATAACGCATATGTACTTCAGATAGTGAGAACGCATGCATGCAATATATATGTGCTTATAATTAAGGCCTATAACTACATATGTTGTGTGTAAATTAAGTAGGCCATGTACACACTCATGCATGTGTTATTCCGATTCAGATCATACATGGAATAATGCTGACTGCTATAGCTAGCTATAGTTCTTCGATCCATGGATCGTCGTTGTTGGATCGATCGGTGTAGCTTAATTAGTTAATTACTATCTATTTATTATTCGTTGTTTTCGGTGATTGACTGGCCCTTGAGAGCCTCGAGCTGTGCCTTGCCCTTGGGGCCATTCTTCCTGACGTACACCCTGTACTCGTCAAAGGTCATCGGAGGGTAGAGCGACGGCCGCTCCGGCGTCACCAGCTCCGGCGCCGGCGCCACCGGGACGTCGCCTCTCGGGTTGTAGAAGAGTGCGAGCGATATGCGCTCCTCCTCGGCGTTCACGATCACGCGGTGCTCCACGCTCTTGTACATCGAGTTGCTCAAGATCTGTACGTCGTCCGTCCATGCATACACAGTACAATGCAAGAAGATATTAGTTCATGAGAAATTAAAACTGAACAACAGCTTGAAACCGTACTATTGATGCAACTAGCTAGAGTACTACAGCAATGCAAGCTGTATATGTGTATTTTGTACGGCAGATGGATTTTTATCCCTCGAGGGGATATCCCCTTATTTTGTATATGTCACTTAAAATGTCATCAAAATTTTTTCTAAAAAAATATTAAGGTATATCAATATATAATATATATTTTCACAAATATATAAGTTAAAATTTAACTTATACAATTCGAAACAAAATTAATAAATTTAATCACAAATTACGCGTTTTATTCATTGTCAAATTTGTTGTTTTTATTTCTAATTGTAAAAATTAAATTTAAACATACATATTTATGTAGTGATATATCACATATTGATCTATTTTACTATGTTTTAAAAAAATTGTGACTTTTTAAACGATACGCAAAAATAAAGGATATCCTTAAAGCATTATTAGAGTTTCCTTTTGTCCGTACCTAGCTAGCTAACTACATACATACGACCATCCGCGCGCGCGTATATATATATATGCACAATACGTATATACATATACATAAACATATATACATATACGTATACATAAATATATATACATATACATACACACACATATATATATATATATATATATATATATATATATATATATATATATAATCAATGCATATGCATCATGGAATATATTTATTCGTTGGCCATGCATCGAGTGCAGTTGGGTACTTGGGCGGTTCGTGGTATGATTCGCCGTAATTAACATGCATGTTTGTCCGAGGTTGAGAGTGGTACAGCTTCAAACCGACGCACAAAAAACTCGTTGTTGGCCATGCATTTATGGAGCTAGCGATCGATCACAATCCACGCATTTTCTGCATGGTTGGGCTCATCACCGTCCATGCATGTGTGCTTTCATGCCGCGTAACCTGCGCGAAAGATCGCCGCATGCAGATCGAACGAACCGGCCACTACTAGTCAACTCCGGACTGGCCTGGCTAATATGTTAATTTATTCATGATCATTTCACTCTAAATTAACTAGTCATGAGTAATTTCTTAATCTCATCAGGCAAGGAATTGAAGGCATGCACAGTAGTGATATATTACTGATTGATCTTATATAAAGTCAGTACTATACATAACCTGAATCTGGTCGCCGACGTTGACAATGAAGGCGTCGGGGAGGGGCTGGACGGTGACCCAGTGGCCGTCACGGCGGCGGACCTGGAGGCCGTGGACGTGGTCGTCGGCGAGGAGGACGGTGAGGACGCCGGGGTCGGAGTGGGCGGAGAGGCCCAGCGTGAGGTCCGGCTGCGGGCACCGCGGGTAGTAGTTGGCGCGCAGGCACGCGCCGCACTCCGCCCCACCGAACGCCTCCTGGAACCGCGTCTCATCCAGACCCAGGCTCGCTGACAGCAACCTCATCAGCCGCTCGCACAGCCCGATCACCTCTCCCCCGTACTCCTCGGACACCTCCCTGCACGCAGTAATTAATTGATTAATAAGCTGCTTAGATTAATTTCAGTTGGCACGCGCCAAACCTAATATGGCACGTAGTACCACGCACTTAGTAAACATGACTACTAATATAAAGGATTATACACTTTTATTTTATCCATAAATATAAAAGTATTGTGATCCTAAGATATAGTTACTTAGTTTATTCATTAATATATCACATTTCATACTTGTTCTTTCACTACTCGCTTATTTTTTTATAAATTCTTTTATATAATCCATTATATTTGTGGACGGAGGTAGTAAGTTAAGAAGAGAATAGAGAAGATGAGGCAACATCTATATAGGGGTTGTTCGATGATTGTATAGTGTAGTTGTACTAGATCTTCTTTGTATTCTATTGTGGTAGTTATAGTGTGGTTGTACTAGATATTCTTTGTATTCTATTATGGTAGTTGGCTATCACTTAGTGATACCAAACAGACCCATAAACTACAAAGAAGAAAGAAAATGTGGTAGTGGATATGTTGAGAAGAAATTACAAATAATGATTGTGTATGTTAACTCTTAGTTGATAATATATGATGCGGAGAAAATAGAAGATAGTCGTCACCCTCTTAAACTAGCTCTAAACCACACAAAATGGAAAGTGATTATAGTACTAGAAATTTTATTACAGTGCCCTAGTAAGCTGGGAAATTTTGTTTTAGTGGTGAAGTGAGACTGGGCCCCTCAAGAGTGAGGACTAGGACATTTTACATGTACAGTGGATGCTTTCTTGTGTCTTGCTTTGGACTAGTATGCATCACACTCTTGCTATCTGGATGGAACTTTTGCATGAAAGCACCCTTCACCTACTTTTCGTTGCATGCACGTGTTGGATTTCATGAACTGAGAAATTAATAAGGTGATTCAGATGAACGTACCCCTCTCCCTTTTCTACAACTATTTTCATGCTGCTAATAAGTTTTAGATCGGCCTACTCTACCTATATGTATATATTACGTCTACCCATGCCAAACACAGTCAAGACACATCTATGTAAATAGCAAGTACTGCATCTTCTACTACAGTGCAAGTTGAGAAAAAGGTACAACAATCATAGAACGAAAGGAAAATCAATGGATATGATGCTCCAGGCAGTTAAGTTACTCTGTTCATGACAATCAGTACACTGTTCTCTGGTAAAAGCTGACCGAATGGATGTTGATTTATATATGCAGTACAATAGTAAATTAAATATGTACTGTACTGTTAGTTTTGTAGCGTGTGAACTGTTCGATTTTGTCATATTTTTTAATTAATGAATGCCATGCTTCTAATAACTTTTGGCGTGTGGAGTAGTACTTATTAGTACCTCACAAATTAAAGATGACATTAATGTTCTAATAGATAAATAAATGAATAATGTTAAAACCCTAATGAAACTAATGGTATGTTTGGTTTGTCGAAAAAAAAGTGACGGAATTTTGGTGAGGCGACAAGCCAAACAAGCTCCTATATATCATCACGACCACACCAGTACAAAAAGTTGGAAACCAATAAATGTGCCCTAAATATTGTTAGAATCAGTGTAGTACTGTATACACAGAACATATATATGGAGCAAAATGAACTTTCTCGCCTTACCAAACAATTTAAATTACGGCAGGCCGTACACGAATTTAAATAATTCTGAGATGCACATTATGGAAATTTATAAATTCAGTGTAACAGTGAAAAATGCACGATTTGATCAGTACTCATCCCACCCTTTTGAAAAAGAAATTCGACGTAGTACTAACATACATCTGTTAACCAAGAACGCAAGAAACTATGCGGCTCTGCGCAGGTACATGCATGCACATGGGCAAAGCTAAATGAAATATCTCGCGAAGGAAAAAGGAATATGCAGGTACAGTACTTGCAAAGAGAGGTGATTCATCTAGCTAGTGCTTACTTGCAGATGACGGGATTAGCCGGCCAGTATTTGGCCGGGCTCTTGGCGGCCTCCGGCGAGAGGTGGAGGAAGTAGTAGTCTCCCCAGTCGAGGATGGCGCCCTTCTCGACGCCGAGCCGGCTGCCGTAACCCTCGTACGTCCGCGGCGAGTTGGCGTACTTCTGCTTCTCCGGGAGCGGCAGGCGGAAGAAGCCGCGCCACGCCTCCCGCGCCGCGCGCATCAGCTCAGGACGCACCCCGTGGTTCACCACCTGGAAGAAGCCCCAGCCCCGGCACGCCGCCGCCACGGCCTCCGCGAGCTGGTCGCCAAGCTCGTCGCCGCCGCCGCCGCGGAGGTCGACCACCGGAATGCTGAGGCCGGAGGACGCGTCGTCGTCCGCCGCGGGGGCGGGGCGGTCGCACAGCGGCTTGACGTAGCAGCGCGGGATGGCGGCCAGGCCGCTCTCGGCGAGCGCCTGCACGCGGACCACGGGCTCCGGCCAATCCTGCATGCAGTCCGCCATTGCAAGCAAAGCTAGCCTATGCAACAGTAAAGAGAACACAAGATTATAAGCAAACGTGTGCTTACTACGAAGTACGAAGAAACCGCGCGGCCGGCGTACACATGCACATGCATGCACGACGCGGCGGCGCGCGCTCCGCGCCTAAAAAACAAGGGAACGTGAAATCGATCGGGAACGCGGAGATCTAGCACGAGATGGCCGGGCGGGATTAATGGCAGAGGACGACGACTCGATCGTCCAAGCATGGCCACGCTAGTGTACGTACTATACCAGTGTTCACCCATCAATTAGGCGCTATTAATTAACCACGGGGGCGCACGTACGAGAACACGAGCAGCACGCACGCACAAGGCGAGAGCTATAGCTAGAACACGTACTACGTTACAGCACGCACAGAGAATAAATGGAGGAATTGAATTAAACATACGTGCTGGGAGAGATATAACCCGCAGTGTACTGTGTACTGCTTAGTGAGTTAGCTAGCTCTCTGGCTGGGTTCGGAGTATGCCTCAGCTCTTCCTTCTTGGCTTGTTGGAGTTGGAGATTTTGTTGCAGAGATGGGGGTATATATAGCCAGAGAGGAAGGTCGGGGAGACCAGGAGGGAGAGGAAATAATTAAAGGGAGCAAGTGAATTAATTCTATTTGGAAGGTCGTTTATGTTGTTGCTTTGCTTAATTTTGTCTCTTCCAGAGGACAATTCATCACTCAGATATTGTTTGGCCGTGGGCAGGATACCATATGCTGGGCCATACAGAGCTAGTAGTACAGTACGTAGCTGCTGAATTAAAACAAAACGTGTTTTTGGTGAGATAAATCGGGATCTTTGTGTGTGTGCTTTGATGCTGACCAGTGGAGAGACAGCGAGCTGGACTCGGCTGTGAGACGTACTGGCACCACCACGACGATAGCAAAAGCAGCAAGCCGTCTCTCTCCGGCGCTCGAGAATTCCACGGACGGATGGATCGGATGTGGCGAGCGCATATACAGATACAACATGAGTGAATTGGGTTAGTGGGAAGGTCCACCGTCCACGCGAGCTGTGTAAGTGCATGGTCAAATGTTGTTGTACAGGTCGGGGCATCATGATGAGATGAGGCGATCGATTGATTTGATATACGTGCTCCTATCATTTTTCAGCTACTCAAATCATAGTGTCGTGCGAGGCAAACATTTCTGCCTCCATCTTTTTAATTAGTTTAAGAAGGGAAGTCAAAACGGTTTAGCAATTAATTAGTTTCCCTGATGAATATGTGCACGATGCACAGGACTATGCGTTGAATATATGTACGCGTTTTGATTTTAAAGAGTCGTGTCGCACAATTATTCCGCACAAACAAACATTTTCAAAGTCCATATATGGATAAAACCATGTAGTAATCTATGCCGGTGGCCGGTGGCCGGCAGGAATTGGAAAATGTTTTTTCTTTCTAAAGAAAGAGAGAATGGTAGAAAAAATGCAGTGAATAAAATTAACAATTTTGATAAACTACACAATTATAAGTCACAATATCATAAAACTACCACTTCTATTGATAGGACATGTCGTTTTGGACAAATCTATTTTCAAACTTTAAAAACTTTGACTATAAATAACATCTAGAATATTTATTTTAGAAATATGGTTACCATATGTATAAATTGGTCTTAAAAAATACTTTAATAAAATAATTTATTTATTGATATATTTATATATATTGTAATAAGAAATAGTTGTAAAAGTTATTTTTTAATACCGTGTCCTTGTTCAAAACGATAATTATTAATAGCCCGAAGGGAGTAATATATCACAAAATACGTATTTACATGTAAATATTCCCTTGAAAAATAAACCCTAAATAGTGTACTTCCTCCATCCAAAAAAGTACATGTTTCTAGAGTTCAAATTTGTCCTAAAATGCCCTAAAAAAATTGTCCTAAAATATACCTATTTCTCCACCTCCTTCCATCTCAACCAATTAAACCATCTTCTATTTAATTTCTCAACCTTCTACCATTCAATTTAATATCTTCATTATGCCCATAAATACCTCTAAAAATACTTACGGACTGAGGGAGTAAACAACAATTTTACTATGGAGTCTACCGCAGAAGCCATTTTAAGTATTTAAGAGTAGTTTCGTAGTGCTTATTTTCTAATAGAACATCAAGAGAAATTCTATTTTTGATGTTGATAAGTGATCAGATCAGTTCTTAAAACTGCCATAGATGAACACAAGTTCTATATATAAAATATCATCCTATAAGCGTTCTTTCCTTTTTGCCACTACCATTCATAGATCTTTCTTAGGTCATCTAAGAGGATCATTTTGCCCCTAGAATTTGGTAAATTCCATCATACTAAGGGCTTGTTCAAATTGTAGTCACTTTCAACCCTTTCAAAATTTGGCATTGCCAAACTTTGGCACATTTTGACACTACTAAATTTTGTTAGCATTGGTTGCGTTTAGTATAACGCTTAACCAAAATTTGGTAAAACTTTGAAGAGTGAGAACTTCTAGAATTTTATTGGCAAGTATGTGTCTGGTTTGATGCCTTACCAAAATTTGGTATGGTTGAAAAGTGGCAACAAAGTGAACAATCCCTAAATTACCAAACTACCCTTAAGAATCTAATAAATAATTGAATAGCAAAACTATGTGCATATTTTCATATGCAAATTATATAATGATCTTAATGGAGGGCTTTCAAAGGGCAAAAAGGTCTTTTGGGAAGACTTAACGTATGTCTATGGATGAAAACCTAAAGGTTGTGTCAAAAGGGGATAGCAACGCTTGTACGATGATATTTTGTAGAACTTGCATTCATCTATGACAATTTGCAGAATCGTCCATATGTTGATAGTAAAATGTAGAATTTCTTAACATTTAATCATGTAGTTCCATAACATTGGTATTGTATTTGTAGTGATACACTGATTTCAAGTATATATATAGTTTTCTCATAGATTTGATGCAAGATGTGCGTATTATGATAATATAACTTAAATTTGCTGTTTTCATGATAGTTTTATAAAAAAATATCTTAAGTTTTGTAACATTTAATTAAAAAAGGGGTAGAAATTTTAGAAAAGCTGCATTATATATGCTCACTCTCGATGTATACTCAATTGGGAGGCTCATGTGTAGCATGCATCTGGCAGTAGTGGGACCCAATTTGAAGAAAAAAATTCACTAATTTACTATAGTTATGAGTAAATTTCGGAAAAGTTTGTACTGTTACCCTTCGTTAGATGTTATCCATGTGATTTGAGAAGATAAGGACTAGGATATGAAAGATCAGTAGTAATGCAAGTGTTGGCTGGCTTGTGGCAAGATCTGACCCTAAATAGTTAGGACTAAGGAGGTGTATGAAATGATGGATGATAAGGGATTGAGGGGTAAGTGCACCACTGTGTATCAACAGAATGAGGGAGCTCGACATGTTATCTCAGTCGTGGAGTTCGGAACTGAGTGTGGTATGAATGCCCATGGCTATGAATGCAGAGTACTCCTTAAACTATCTCATTAATCTAGGGCCATTTCTTCATTTCTTTTGAACTAACGGATGATGGATTATGGTGGGAATATTTTTCCTATTCCTAAATGCTACTCCCTCCATTTCATATCATAAGATATTTTAGTTTTATCATAATTCAATTTTCTTAAGATAATTAATGTAAAATATCAAATAAATACACTAGAAGACATCTTTAATAGTGGATTTAAAACTAAACAGATATTGTAGATGTTGTTTTTTTAAAAAATATGGTAAAGTTAAAGAAGTTTAAATTAGAAAAAAAAACTAAAACACTTTACACTATAAAATGGTGGGAGTACAATGTCTGCGAAGACTTTCTTCACTAGTATTTCTTAGATTTTATTTTTAAAAAATTAACTTATAGAATATTTATCATAACATTAACTTGTTGATTTCTTAGATTGTATTAGTGTTTTAATATTTAATCCATTTGTTCGTGCCATCGATATATATCATAAATTCACAGTTTCATCTATCATATACTACAACACTTTAGAATTGGGCTAGTCGCACATGCCCTATTGCGACATCGTGCCTATATTAAATTTACTCCGTACATGATTTTCTAAGGGTTATTTTATGAAGTAAGTTTTTTCTAGTTTTAATTAGGATTTTAAAACTCACTAGAGATAATATACCTCCTCAATAGAGATATTACTCTCTTCGGTGATAAATATATGTTTTGACTTTTTCCATTCAAACTTTTAAAACTTTGATCATTAAAAATTTAAATTAAAACACTTAATTTGAAAACATATATAAACACGGCATGCATAGATATGTCTTGAAAAAGAATATCAGATTTGGTAAACTTGTTTTAATAAAAGAAATTGTGATCAGTCACACTCTGAAGACGAAAGTCAAATACGTACATTTAATTTATGACTAGATAAGAGCAACAAATAAACGTTTCTGTGCAAAAAAAATAGCCTCTCAACGAACACACAGGTGTCTGATTCACTTGTGTGTCAATGCATGTAATTGATTGCCTGTTGATGCATGGTCTTTGTCAGTAACATTGTCATTGTTACACAGCAGTACGTTTTAGTCCTACTCCCTCCCATCACAAATAGTTGGCTCTTAAGATAATATTCAGTCAAACTTTTAATATTTTTGACAATTAATTTATATTTGAATGAGTTTAATAAATCTAATACCTATACATAATAAATCTATGTATATAATTTTCTTTGTTTTAAAACTAGGGTATTTGAGAAAAATTTTTAATTTTTAACTAAATCTTCTTCTAAACATAATTTTTTACTGAAGGAGCATTTGATGGTGGTTTACCCTGTGGCAGATGTCAGTGCCGTTCAGTGAGGATATGCATGCGGCCGGCGCCCTTAATCTAGGCCCTACCTCCAATCTGTTAAAATGATGATTAGCTAGTCCGGCTCGTGTCGTGTTATTTGTCGGTCGTCGTCTATATCACATCCCCGCATGGGACAAGTGAAAGTTACATTAATTAATTGATGTGTGCGGAATATGGAGAGTAGCTTTCAGTCGCTGATGGTGATGTGTACATGTGTGGTAGGGAGCTTAATTTGGACAGCCAACTGCAAGTGCCAAGTGCCGACTTATATGGTGTCACAGCATGGTTGCAACTTCATATGCATGCATGGCCACAATGCGGTGTGGGCTCTGATGAGCGATGATGAGAAGGACAAAAGGTTTGGGGGGATAAAGCGTGAAACAGAAAAGCAGCGGCAGGCAGTGGGTGAGGCAGGCAGCAGCTGGAGAAGAATGCTTGTCGTACTTTTGGTTCGTACGATTTTACTGCCTTGTGTTCCTGCGAAGAGAGGCGGTGACATAGGTGGCGTATGAAACTCATAAAAATAAAAGATTAAGTTAATATACTTAAAACGAGAAAATTATTAGCACGTGATTAATTAAGTTTTACTTATTATAAACTTGATAAATAGATATATTTGATATTTGAAGAAACTTCTATATAAAAAATTTTCACGCAAAACATACCGTTTAGTAATTTAAAAAATATGCTAATAAAAATATGAACCTTAATTAGAAACGAACAGGGCCATAGTGGCATACCATTGAATAGATCTTGATAATCCAATGATCGGAAATAAATCGTTCTGTGGATATATCTCGGGGTTGATATCCATTGGACACTGGGATCAAAAGGCAGCTATAACTTAAGTATTGTGCTACTTTATTTTTGCGGTAAGCATGTTTCCGAACTACTAAACGATGTGTTTTATATAAAATCTTTTCACACAAAAGTTTCTTTTATAAAAAATAAATCTATCTTTTAAGTTAATATTAATTAATCTCTCGCTAATGATCACCTCGTTTTGCGTGTTCCGGATCAGCCAAACCTAGCAAGCAAGTCGAACGCTACCTAAGTTGGTCTCTCTTATTTTGCAACAACGTTTTTATTTTTGTAAAATTTGTTATATGATATTAAAAGTATGTGTGATTGGTTGGAGAACACCGCAAGAACATATCACTGTCGAAGAAAACTTAAAAAATATGTGATGGTTGGAGGACAATGAAGACATTATTTTATCACTTTTGAGTAAAAAGGGAGCGAAAGAATTAAAAAAGAGAGAGAGAGAGTAAATTGCACTTTAGATCACCTTTTATTGTCAAAGTTCCACTTTGGATCACCCCTTAAAACATTTTCACTTTAGACTAGATAACTTTATCATTTTTTCGGTTTGGATCATCTAACTCTATTTACTATTCATACCTAACCTCCATGTTGGTAAAGATATAGCCTGCATATTGATAGGAAATTTCATCGGTGTGTCAATACCGATTTGATTGAGATTGTTGATGGGTGGTGAAAAAGTTGTTTGGGGTAGTACAAACCAAAAAAAATTACAAAGTTATCCAAACCAAAGTGAAAAGTTTGATTTAAAGATGAAACAAAGTGAAACTTGGGCAATAAAATATGATCCCAATTGCAATTCACTCTAAAAAAAAGCCAAGATTTGCCTCTGGTGCCAACTACATCTAACCCGATTGAGTATGGTTTGAACTGAACCCATCCACACTATCACCCTGGATCCGCGTCCAAAATCCTAACCCGTTAGGAGGTGACAATGACGGCATGCACGACCAACATTGCAATGAGGTGGATTTAAGCAGGCCAACTCGGAAAAAAGCATCGGTCGAGCGATGGTGGAGTGAAGATGGATGGATTGGCTTCCTAATAGATTGTGCATCGCCTCGCTGGTGAGTTGCGCTTGGTACATGCATAACAATCTTATATATTTAATTTTCTCTCTCCCTTTTTCTTAGAAATAATAAAATAATGCCTCAATTACACGTTTCATTTTATTAAGTAGTGAACGGTTTTACAGTATCATCTAACTAGTTATACAAGTTTTGGATGTTTTTTTAGTAAATTTTGCCACAAATTTGTAGCAAAGTTTACCAACTTTTTTTTTTTTTGGTGCGCGCGGCTTGTTTCCAGCGACCGTCGTTACGGTCGGCCTGGCCTACCACGTTTCGACTGCGTGCTCGGCCTACCACGTTTCGACTGGGTGCCCCTCATCAATCAATACGTAAAGGTAGTATTCGGATAGACACCAGCACGGGCACAAACACCGCCCGGCCGCCTGCACACCGCACGGGAGACGATCAGGCCAACCCGGCCGGGCCGCCACATGGTGTCCAATCGAAACCGCTCGTTGTCGGCATGCATGCCCACGGGTGCACCGCGGGGTTTGGCCCCGGTTAACCTCCACCACGGCTTTCGTATCGCCGCCTGCGCCTTCGTTTAATCACGTCACATCCCGCAACCGGAGGCCGTCCATCAGACGTCCGCCTCGGCCGCAGCTCGGCCAGAGCGAAACGCGCCGAAACGTGTATTAGATATTCCCCGGTGCTAGTAGTACCGATCGAGCGAAACGCCGAAACGTGTATTAGATATTCGCTGCGCCGCGCGGCTTTGGCTTTGGCTTTGGCTTGGCCTTTTGGCTTCACGGGTGGTGCAGAGCACACCGCGGGCAGCAGGGTGTGCGGCGCGATTGCGGCGCAGCCAGCCGCGGGTGGGAACGGAAATGCGCACGAGCGCGATATCTGCCGACAGCTACTAGCTGCGTGCAACGGACAGATTTGACGGCCCGCCGCATGGACGGCTGTCGATCTCTAGGCCTCCTCGCGTGTCGGTCTCGGCGCCACCCGCTTCCGCGCTTGGTTGGGCCACGGCCCCGGCCGTGCTACGTGCATGTCGCGGGCTCCCGCTTTCCCGCTGATGATTCGACCGTGAGATCGGCCCCCGCTGCTCTGCTCTGCTCGGCGGAGCGGAGTGGAGTGGAGTGACTGTGACAGTGGCGCGCGAGTGGGTTCGTCGTGATCGGGGCTGACCGTGCCACTGCTACAGCCTACAGCGACCGAATTGACGACTTCGCGGCCGCTTTTCTGACGACGGCGTTGCTGCGCGGGCATTCCACGATACTTGGCATGGGGTGCGGTGCGACTGTGCAAGTAGGCGGGCGGAACCAGCACCACAATCACAAGGCAATGCAGGCAGTTGATTTGATTTCGCTTTGTTTGGGAGAAGCGAAAACGAAGATACGTTATGGCGTGGCGGAAAGCAGGGCAGCCCGCGCACGAGGATTTTGCGTTGTTATTCCGGTGGATGGAGCAGCAAGAGATCGAATTGGGAATTTGGGATCGATGCGTCATCGCCTGTTGCTAGGTTTGACCGTGGGGTTTGTAGGGTGCTTATTAAAATAGAGCCGTGTTCGTCCTGGCTTAATCTTGTTCCCTGAATTTGGCAGCATTAACCTTATCTTAATTATGCTCCACGGCTGATGCGGCTGGTGGTGCTCTCCAGCAGTGATGCGTTTCTGATGATGCAGCATTACCACGGGAAAAATTCCGGCGCGTGGTTGAAATCGAGCGGCATCGGTCTCAGACTTCTTGATTACGAAAGCATCGCGGGTCAGAACAACTTGGGTGCAGATAGAACAGAATTCGATATTATTAGTACCTGGTGTACTAGGTGAACCCTGTCTCGTAACTTTCGTTCTGATAGCACGCTGTTAGATCACCCGATGCCTCCACAAGAGCACATTGAATTTTACGACAGGCTAGCTAGCACCCCAAATGAACAAATTGCATTTGAACACGGCAAAACATTGTACAACACTTGGCATCAGGTACCCCATAGGATCAAACAAGGCCACGAGGGCGAAGCAGGCGCACAGCATTTGGTATATCATTCGGCGTGTGCTTGTCAGATGAGCTAATTACACAGGTAAGCCAATCGGGAGGTTCCACCTATCTAAATTTCCACGCAAAATAATCATGAGAAGAAAAGGAGAAAGGGTTTCTGCTTAGCGGGCCCAAAGGCCTAAACTGCACGCATAAAATTAACACCCTTTGCCCCTTTGGCATAGCTTCACTCATTGCCCAGTTTTACGGATCCATCCTTTATAAGCTTCATGCTAAGGCTATTGAATCTTCCTCTAGAGTAATGCCGGGACGCCTTTCTCCAATCTGTGCCCGTCTTCATCATTGCTACAAATTCGTCATAGCTAATCTTGCCATCCTGGAGTGAAAAGAAAGCATATGCTATTTAGATAAAAAAAACTGAACGAAATTACCAAACGAATGGTTGTATTAAGAAATAAATATATTACATCACCTTATCAGTGTCAACTTCTTGCAATATGTCGTTCACCACTTCCATGCTGTCACCTGCTCCATCGTCCACTAGAGCCTCCCGAAGCTCTTCAGGCTCAATGTAACCATTGCCATCCTTGTCAAAAAATAGGAAGGCTCGCCGGAGGTGCTCGTCATTTGCCATCCTTTGCAAATGAAGAGAGACAGCCAAAAATTCGCCATAATCTAGAGCACCCTTACCATTTGTATCCACCTATTTGCAAAACACATGATCAATTAAAGACTTGCAAAGTAGTCTAGTACTATACAAACTATATGATTAACGACAACCATAGTACATCTACAAAAATGAGTGTTAGTCGTGAATTCAGTAATCTATCCCACTTCTATGAATATGCTTCTCCCTGCACACTAATTTTTTCCTTGCGTTATATTGTATTCCCTCCGTCCGAGATTAAGTTCATTTTTGGCCTCTCCAATTTGTCCCAAGATAAGTTCATTTTTAAGCAATCATTGCATCAGAGTTTGTGGAAAAAAAGTATAAATGTATTGGGAGTAGATAAAGAGAGTAATAAATGCATTGTGATTTGATAAAGTGGGGGTATTCTAGTCTTTTTGGTTTTGTATTAGCATGTGTGGGATGGGTGAAAAATAAACTTATTTTGAAACAGAGGGAGTAGTAATATATTAACCATTTACTCGATCAAGACAGCTCCACAGGTGATGCCGTGGACCATGTGGATCCATCATCAAACACGATCCACCAAAGGAAACACACAACTCAAGTGATGGTATGGTTCCAAAGGGTCTTAAGCCCCGAAATGAAACTGCCAGAATGGTGGTTCTATATGAAGGTAAGGTAACTTTCAACGTGGACATCAAAGCAAGATGAAATATTCTATTTGCCCTACAGTTTAGTTACTTCACAAGGCTACTACACATAAGTTTCTTGACACACATATGGTGAAAAGTAAAACCATTCCTATTGCTTAAAATAATGAGAAGAAAAATATATTTATCCCAGCAAATAATTGTACTACAATCAAATCGTACCAGCTAGTTTCCTAGTCCTGCAATCTACAAGTGCAGGTTCAGCTCCTACACCTAAGTAACACTAACAAGCCATTAATAACACTAGTGATGATAGGACAGATAAAAACTCGAATATGATGTAGAAATCATGCACCCAAATGCTTTTATCCTAGCTTTTGTCAGCTAGACGGATACCAGTTACATGAACCTATATCAAGTGGTGAACTAGAATAAATATCCATTGCATATTTTCAGTCTTATTCTGGAAGGAAAGCCAAACACATTGATGCAATACTCCATTGGCCATTGGCATGTACTTTTAACTCTAAAAATACATCATGAATAACAGAACCAAATCTATACATATTTTACACGTAAGCAATAATTTAGCAATTAGCATGAAAACCGGGCAATGGACAGAGAGAAAACGTGGTCATGCAAAGATTGTCGATCTCATTGAAAAGATCATGTGTACCATGTATCTAAAGCAAATAGATGCAGTGGTTGAGGTTTCTAAGTTAAAACTGCTATAAAGCCCCCTAACATCTAGTTCCTCCTATATACCCTGTGCGTCCTTAAAAGTTAAAACTGCTATATGTGAAGGAACTGGACCATATAGAGACATATAGTCATATAGACCTCACAGAGCATGTTTGACTCAGATGGGTACTTGTGCTATTATGGGATATCAGAGGGGCCTATATCATGGCCTACTGAATGAAGGATGCACAGATCAGTGTCTTTGAAAATCCACAAATTGGTGGCTGAATATCTGAAAATACTTACAGCTTCGATAAGCATCTGCACTTCGGATTCTGCCAGATGAGAACCAAATTTTGCTATCCCGCTCTTTAATTCTTCATAAGATACAATGCCATCATTATCAGTGTCCATAGCCTTGAACATCTCCTTTATGTCCTCAACTTCCTCAGCAGATAAATGATCAGCAATGACCTAGTCATATACCCAACATCAGTTTGTGTCACTCAAACAGTAGATTGAAATGGAAAATACTTGGTGGAAAGCATCAGAACAAGATGGAAAGGTTAAGAGAGCAAGATACAGACCCTTAGAGCTCTTCTTTTGAATCTATTCATTCTAGAAAATTGTTTGAGCCTTGACTTCACAATATCTCCAAGAGGAACATTTGGAGCTTTCTTAGCATTTTGAAGCCATGGATGTTCTGTGGTAAAAAAGAAAGGATGTCAAGATTCCCCAGGAAAACAGGAAAACAACAAAAGTTAACATGTTATTTATACTAATTAATGTAAGTAGTGACCTTTTAAATACTCTAGATCCTGATTCACAAACGAAAATACCATGTCGTTAAAAGACAATATATGGTATATGTTGCCTATATTAGACAATGGTTAGATTTATGTATGGCTAGTGATCCAAAAAAATGGCGAACTAGTAATATCGAATCAGATTGCATCACAATGCTATAATGTTGGAAAGAAAAGAAAATTAATCAAGTTCTAATTACTATTGAATTTGATATTTCATGGTGGGACGCAGGCATTTAGAATATCAGGTGTCTATTTTTTGTAGTATTATGTAAAACGTACCAAGAACTTGCTTTGCAGTTAACCTGAGTTTTGGATCAGCCTCCAACATGCGTCGAACCAAATCTTTAGCATTTTCTGAAACATTTGGCCAGGGTTCCCGCTTGAAATCGATATTTCCACGAAGAATGGCTTGTGCCACCCCTTGCTCAGTCTCTGAAAAAAAAGTTCCAGGTGAGATTGTTTGAGGGAGATGACAGCAAATGATAGCGAAGGTTTTAACAGAAAAGCAACATACCAGCCCAAAATGGAGGAACTCCACATAATAAAATATACAAGATAACTCCTGCACTCCAAATATCTATTTCCGGACCATAGTTTCTCTTCAATACTTCTGGAGCCATGTAATATGGGCTTCCCACAATTTCAGAAAACTTCTCACCTAAAAGAACACAATAATCACATAAGGACTGGATGGCCTAGGATTTTTGTCTGTATACAAAGAACAGCGATCAACTGTTGTACAAGCACTGTGAGTCCACAACATTATAAAGCAGGAAAATGCCATTATTTACAAGGATTAACTTTATTCAATTCACTCTCGTTTCCTCATGATGCTTACGTATTAGCATTAAGGAATTCTGAGGTACCATAACTTTCATGAAAAGAAACATTTCTAGTTTCTGAGCCTTCTCACCTTCTGCGTCGAAATGCTCTACCTAGTTACAACGTAACATAACAAAATTCAGTTGTCTGCAGAAAATCGTAAAATATGACACAATCAAGGTAGCAATGTCACCATAAGAATTCAATGCATCCAGGCGATTAGCGCATAGCAGTGCATGTGTAGCAGCTAAGAAGAATCCAATAATGCTGAAAATAAAAATACATAAAATGAGGTATATAGGCAATGAGCTTGCCCTGTGCAGCAGTGACCACTGCCTTGACTGCTAGGTGCTTTAGGTGTCAGCCTCGGTGAGCTTGCTGCATTTTGTTCTAAAAGACATTTTTATCTTTTGCCACTCTCCACAACTCTATTCTTTCTTTTCCATCAAAAAATCACGCTTCTATCTTTTACCACTATGCCATTAGTATGCATTTCTCTATTGCTATGCCCATCTGGTCAACAAAGGTTGACTATCAAGTTTTACCCCCGAAAGACAATTATGCCATTGCATATATTCGAAAGTAAACGAAAAAGGTTAAATGAACAATGTAGAAAAATAGTTACAGTTCTAATTTGGATGGAACAATTCTTAATAGCAATCCAAACATATGTGTGAAACAGGCGGTAAAACTTAGACTAAGGATTAGGTACTTGAATAATTTACATCACAGCATTTAAGAGTTATGAATACAACTACCTGTGTAAATTTGCCATGTTTCACGCTATGGCATGCAAGAAATTACGCTTCAATGCCAAAGTCATAATGAAAAAGCTTAATGAATCATAACATACTGAACGTGAAAAGGGCAAGATGAACTAATATAAAGGGAATACTTAAAGATGAGAAGCACCTACAAGGGAATTCAATCTAATCAAGTTAAAATCTTAAAATAGAGTACTGTGATAAAGGCAGGGATGTGTCTTACTTATCTACATCCCATGTCCCAACTGGTAAAGACATGTGATAAGTTTATATGTAAATTAAGTACCATAATCACCACTCTGTAGTAAGGTTAGTGTATTTACTGCTAAGACATAGAAGTTTCAGTTCTATAGCGTTCTCCCAAAGTGCAGCCCGCTGAACTCAACATAATGTATTGACGCAATGAATCTACAAATATAAATTTAGCCATGACTAATGCATCACCATTTGTTTCTTCTGAATTCTATAAATAGTAAGTCCTTACTACAAACATCTTAGATCCTAAACCTAGTGTACCAAATACTGAACCCACAATACAGTCTTCAAGAAACCAAACCACTGAGACTGATGCAATCATAGAAATGACCAATATTTAACTGCCGTTCTGCAAATTATCAACATTGAACTACTAAGGAGTGCACTAATTCCAGCAAAATAGCATCCCATAGCAAGGGGAACAACCAACATTGAACTAAAGTTCAGTGAAAAAGACACTGATTCCATCCAAATACCATAGTAAAGGCGCTGGCATATACAGTATTCGCTTGACCACCCAAAAATCCTGCCTTCAACTAGAAGTACCAAAACTGGTGATAGCTATAGCTCAATTCTACCCGGGCCAGTTTTTTCCTTTATGGAAGAAATGCGAAATCTATGCAGATTACACAGCAGAGCAACTGCATTTAGCTACGGCGGTATCCACTACCAAGTATTCCACCCAAAACAGACCATTAAGCAGAGATCTCACAAGGCTATACGGAAATTCAGAAGTGCAGTGGGTAATTGTTCCAAATTGGGAACGGATCTCGATTCTGTGGGGCTTACCGGGTTTGAAGAAGATGGAGAGGCCGAAATCGATGGCCTTGAGCGGTGAGTTCTCCTTCTTGTTGGCGAAGAGGAAGTTCTCGGGCTTGAGGTCCCGGTGGATAACGCCGTGGCGGTGGCAGAGCTGGACGACCTCGACGATGGTGCGGGTAACATTGGCGGCGGCGCGCTCCGTGTAGTGGCCCCGCGCGACGATGCGGTCGAAGAGCTCCCCGCCTTCGCAGAGCTCCATGACGAGGTGCACGGCGCCCTCGTCC
The DNA here is from genome assembly GCA_000573905.2 of Oryza punctata. Classification (NCBI taxonomy): domain Eukaryota; kingdom Viridiplantae; phylum Streptophyta; class Magnoliopsida; order Poales; family Poaceae; genus Oryza; species Oryza punctata. The sequence continues at coordinate 39,927,461 of CM002488.2, read as the reverse complement.
TCGCACGCCTCCCGCAGCGACACGATGCTGGCGCTCTTGGGGAGGTGGCGCATGATGGCGACCTCCCGGCGCACGTCCTCCACGTCGACCGCCGTCCTCAGCTTCCGCTTGGAGATGGATTTGCAGGCGAGCAGCTCCTTGGTGTCCCGATCCATGCACAGGTACGTCACCCCGAACTCCCCCCGCCCGAGCTCCCGGTCCAGCGCGTACTTGTCGTCGATCCCTCCGATCAGCTCGCACCCTTCCTCCCCGAGCACGGGGAGCCGCTTCTGCCCCGCTCCTCCTGCTCCTCCTCCTCCTCCGCCGCCGCCGCCGCCTCCCCCCGCGCCACCGTTCCGCGCCTGGTGGGGCTTCTTCTTCCCGGCCGATGCGGGGAAGTGAGACGACTTGACGTCCTCCCGCGCCGCGGCGGCCGGCGAGCGGCAGCAGTTCCCCATGCTCGCGCGAGATCAGGGGGCGGGAGTGCTAGGGTTTGTGCTGCATTGGGCGCCGGGGTGGTGGGGGTGGTGGGGGATTGGGAAGGGAGAAGGAATAGGTGAAGTGAGGTAGAAGAGAGGAGATGAGTAGCGGAGCGGTAAAACTGTGACGAGTTGGTAATGGTAACGGTAAGGGAGGGGAGGCGCTGGGGACGCGTAGCCGGCGGTAGCTTTTAGGCTTAGGCCGACGAGGACGAGGCGGATGGGGGAACATTCCCACGTGGCGCCGTCGCGTGTGCGAGTTTTGTCGCTGACCGGTGGGGCCATTGCGGCTTTTTCGGTGGGTTCTCCGGTGCGTTTTTGGGCTTTCGCGGCGGTGCGGTGAGCCGGTGTGACAGAGTGGTGGCGTGGAGAGTTTTGACTGCGCTGGTCGCCGCTCCGGTCGTCGAACGGCGTGTGGGCGAGAGAAAAAAGAGGGAAAGGGCGTCCGCCGTGGCCCGTGGCGCCGTCTTATCTCTAATCTCTCACAGTCTGCCCGGGGTCTTTTTTACTGGATTATTTGCTTAAAAGTCTGTCTAATAAACCAAAGTAAAAAGCTAAAATTTAAATTTTCAAACTTGATTTTGAAGTTGATTCTAAGACATTTTCAACGTAATTTTTTTTAAGCATTGGTTTTTAAATCGTTACGAACAAATATATAAAAGTTTTACCTATAAATTATTTTTTATTCCCTAATAAACCGTTTTGGCTTATTAGGAAAATAAGCTAACCGATGAGACCATAAGTCTCTAAAAATAAGTTTTATCAGAAAACATTAATTTTTTCTACTGTATTTTAAGACTACTATACCAAGCTGTTTGTTAATTTTTTATTATATAGTCGTGCTAATAATTGGGTTAATAATATATGTCATTATCGGTTACTTAGGACTGATTATAAGATATAACGGCTCTTTATAATTAAGAAATAATTTGTAAGTAAAACTCTTGTAAATATATTTTTAACGATTTAAAAGTCAATATAAAAGAAACTACATTAAAAAAATATTAGAATCAACTTAAAAATTTAAGTTTTAAAATTCAAATCTTAGTAGTAGCATATAAATCATAAGATAAACAATGAGGCTCTAATCTTAAACGGTGAAGAATGTCAAGCCATATTAGCAGTGTGATTTAACAAGAAAATCACTGCGGCACATTCGCTTTCCCTCATTGCATCTTCTGTTTTGTTATTGTTTCTTTTTGCTAGAGACTTGCCTGAGCTCCGAGAACCGATGTGTTTAGGATTCATCCTTCTGAACTGTCCCTGTCACTGTTTCAGAGACCGTCAAAGATCGTGTTAACGAAGTTGTGTAGTATTGTTGCTGTCTTTGCAGCGCCTAGCTGCGGAACAATATGCCGTGATTTGCGTGCGTGATGTTTGTGTGACACTGAACGATGTCTATACCACTCAACAAGTGTAGTTTACGCTATCGTTCCTGTAGCTCGAGACGTTGAAATGCGAAAATGTCAACAATACGTGGGCCGTTGCAACTACCGTTAGAAGCTTCTCGTTAAATTTCAACGTTCTCTTGCCAACCTTCAACGCCATCAAAGGATCAAAAGCCAAAGCCTAACCTACACTAACAGCTGTGAGATGGACTCGTTACACGTTTCTTCTATCCGGCAATAGCTGTTACAAAACTAGCCCGAAATCGATATTGGTAGCTAAACACGGAAGAAACGTCATAGGAGATCCAAACACGATAACGACACCAAGACACGATATTTGGTAACGGAGTTCAGCCGTAACCTACATCTTCGGGGCACTGATTACGGTGCTCCTCCCCGATCCAGCATATTACAGCGTATCAGAGTTACAACGACTCATGGTCGGTCGCCGCCGGTAGCCGTTCCCTCTCGCTATGCTATGTCGTCATATGGTTACAGCAGGCACGCCTCTCTATTTATGAGAGAACCTAGGATAGAGTCCGACTCTTACTCTAGTCCTAATACCTAGTACAGCTCCAAGTCCTAAAGTGTAACCGACTACGTACACATATTCGACACAAACTCTAACAAACTCTACCTTGGCGAATATGCCACGCCAACTTGAATTTGTCCCTTTCACGAACCTCCGTGTACCTGGACTTGAGTTGGTTCTTTCCGCCGCTCACGCCAAGCCACCCAACGAGCCTACACCATACTCGTTGCCTTCAGGACTGTGCACAGCAACACCAGCATGCCCATCTTCCATGACTCCACCTGCAACAGCACTCCCTTGTAACTTGTACAAACATTAGCTTATCCTCTCACCAGTCGTAACAATCTTTCCGTCCTTCATGATGTTCATGGTCTTCCTATTAGGATCCGCCTGATACAACTACCCTGCCTCATGTAGACTCCCAAGCGAAATCAGGCTTCTGCTTAGTCCTAGCACATGTCTCACATCAGAAAGTAGCACCTCGTTTCCATCATACATCTTGAACTTGACGTCGCCCACTCCAACAACACAATAACTCGTGTCATCGCCCAAGTAAACAACACCAAAATCACCAAATTTGTATGAAGAGAACCACTCCCGCTTTGATGTCACATGATAAGAACTAGCTGAGTCCAATATCCACGCTTCACTAGACTTCTCGTTAGACACTGTGAGAAGCTCAAGACTGCTGCTGCTTGAATCATCACCATGAGCTGCTAAACTTGCGACTGCACCTTTCCTCTTCTTCAGCAATGGACAATTCCTCCTTATATGTCCAAACTCATGACACTTATAGCAACGTACACCCTTCTCCTTGCTCTTCGACGTCCCCGCTTTATGATTATGCCTTGCCTTAACCAGCAAACCGTCAGCTTGAGAAGCCTATGTTGTCTCATTTTTCTTTGATCTTCTCAAATCTCGTGCAAACAATGCTGAAATTATCTCCTCAGTGTTGATAGTATCCTTGCCGTACGTCAGGGTAGTCACCACATGCTCATAAGACGGTGGAAGTGAGCTCAGAAGAATTATGGCTTTGTCTTCATCATCCAGTTTCACATCTAACTTACTTAGATCCATGACCAACTGATTGAAGACATCCACGTGCTTCCTAAGATCTGACTCCTCTTGCATCTGCAAATCATACAGCTGTTGTTTGAGATACAACTTACTAGTCAGCGACTTGGACATATACAAGCTTGTCAACTTGTCCCAAATTTCCTTTGGTGATTTTTCATCCATGACCTGATACATGACAGAATCCGAGAGACTCAACCGTATTGTCGCAGCTGCCTGCGCCTTCATTATCTCCCACTTGTCAGCATCCATCTTGTCCGGCATCGCCTCATCAAGAGCCTTGGATACCCCCTGCTGAGCCAACATATCCTTTAGTCTTGTCTGCCAGAGGACGAAATTTCCGGTGCCATCAAACTTCACCAAATCAAACTTGGAAAACATCGCCGCCGCCATCGATGATAATTAATTCAATCAACTGTCGCCTTGATCAAATTAATCTGCCCTGGTAAAATTGACCCACCGACTAGACTTGAACAGTCACTAGCCGGACCGGACCTTTTTTCTCCAAAAAAAAACCGGACCGGTTTCTTTTACTTGGTCAAAAACCAGTCAACTGCAGTCAAAGGAAAATCAGATTGATCCCCTTTTTTTTCTTCCTTCGGCTTTCTCGCTCCTCCCTCCTGCGCACGCGTCCTCCCGAGTCCTGATGCGTCGCCGCCACGCGCCCTATTCCAAACGCCGTAGAGCCGCCGCGCTGCTGACCCAGGAAGCCGCCACACTACCGCCTCCCGCCATCGTCCTGCACCTACGCCGACCCCGCGAGGAGCCGCGGCGCCGCCGACCTAGGGAAGACGCCGCCCCGACGAGGAGCCGCTGCTCCTGGGAGCGCCGCCGCCGAAGTCCTCAGCGCCGGCTCCTCCACCGGGAGTCGCCGTCGCCGCCACCGCAAGCTCCTGCCCGAGCTTCGACGAAACACCGCGTCGAGCACCACGCCACTGCACGTCACCTGCAAGGACGCGCCTCCAGCTGCTCGTGTGCTCGCCGGCCCAAACCACCTCCGCCTCCGCGAAAAACAGGTTTGAACCTCGCCCTTTGCTTTGGTGATTTGTTCTGATTGCTTTGAGTTGCAATCCCGTGGTCCTGTGCTGCCTTTATTTAGGGAAAAACTGAGTCCGATTTGTTTACGAATCAGAGTCCTCTTCCTTTTCCCTACCGTGCTCGAATAGGTCCCCCCTTGATCTGATCCTCAGCTGTGCTATGTATCCGAGTTGGAAACATGTCCGACTCCTACCATGTCACAACGCCTCTAGATCGAGTCCTGCGCAATCCCGTGGAAAAACGAACCTCCACGTGCCCGTACGACCTCTAGCGCAGCCACCCGGCATCTTCGCACAACTTGTTGAAGCTAATGCCTATTGCTGTTCTAACACGATTGAATCAAGACATTGACGGTCTGAATTGACTGCCCTCCGCTTGACTCCGTCGCTTGTCGTATGTACGCTTACTCTGTAGCAGTCCATCACGCAAATACCTCATCGACACCTCCAAAAGCAGCCTCTAGGAAACACCTGCTCCGACTTCCGATTGAACGCCATCAATCTAGTCGCAAGCCGAAGCCGACAAGTTGCATCTCGTCTTCCCAGCCATCGAACGACCCGAGCGCTACGTCTAGCTATCTCCCTGTCGTACGTAGCTCATCGAAAGGCCCGGGCCACTCCGCCCAGAGTGATCGATCCACCGACCGAGAACGTCGATCGCCTCCAGCTTCAATCAACCCGAGCGTGTGGCCACACGTCTCCCTGTCGAAAGTAGCTCACCGGAAAGTCCAGGCCATCCGCCCAAAGTGTCCGACCCACCGATTGGATCGCCAATCGCTTCCGCCGCCATCAACCCAAGCACCACGTCTGGTCATCTCCCTGTTGAAAGCAACCATCGAACGGTTCAGGCCACCGCCTGACGTGTTCGATCCACCGATCAAATTCCGTTGATCGCCGCCGTGCTCCACCTTACGCCAATGTCCCTCCCTGGACATTACAAGCAGGCTACACGGTGTGGGGCACCTCCATCGCGCCTCTATCCATGGACCTCCCACAGGCTCTGATACCACTTGTTACAAAACTAGCTCGAAATCGATATCGGTAGCTAAACACGGAAGAAACGCCATAGGAGATCCAAACACGATAACGACACCAAGACACAATATTTGGTAACGGAGTTCAGCCGTAGCCTACATCTCCGGGGCACTGATTACGGGCGCTCCTCCCCGATCCAGCATATTACAGCGTATCAGAGTTACAACGACTCATGGCCGGTCGCCGTCGGCAGCCGTTCCCTCTCGCTATGCTATGTCGTCATATGGTTACAGCAGACACGCCTCTCTATTTATGAGAGAACCTAGGATAGAGTCCGACTCTTACTCTAGTTCTAATATTTAGTACAACTCCAAATTCTAAATTGTAACCGACTACGTACATATATTCGACACAAACTCTAACAATAGCCAGTAGACGCGGAATTTGGATCGGTGACAACGAAGTTCTTCCCTTCCATTTTTGAAACCCCTGCAAAATTTACCAGCGTTCCAGCTTTTAACCAATATGAGCAAATTCAAGTGTGTATCTGTGGCCGGACAGCGAACGCTTCCGAAACACGCAGGGACAAAGCGGAGCTAGCTCCGGCTGTCAGCTTGGCTTAATTAGCCATGCTTCCGACGGCAAGGGGCGACAACGACTGCTCGACAAAAAAGCAACCTCCCCGTTTGCTTCGACATTAACCATGCAACAGTGAGCGGAATACGACCTGTGAGGCAGCCGAGGCATGAAAAAGAAAAACTCACCGGTGAACGAAGTAATAACGAGACTGTTTCTGTGTGTGGCCATGTTTGCCCGCATGCATCACAGGGTTATCCTCGCATTTTTTTTTTCTCGTGGGATGAGCCGCGGGAGATGAGAGATCGCCGTCGTGCACAGCGACGGCGGGTAAATTCAAAAGCAGAACCGGCAGCTAGCAAGCTGGTAGTAGTAGCGCGCGGCTACTGTATCCCATCGTGAGCAGTAGTATGAAACGGAGGGGCTCAGCGCCAGCGCCCAGCGGTCACATCTGCAGTGGGGGCGATGGATTGAGAAGCCTGCTGCGTGCAGCGTGCGCAGGAAGCAGCGGTCCCAGTCGTCCGTCCCAAGCAGGTGACACCCAAAAGCCAACGACTGCTGACCTCGCTACCGGAAAACGGATCTCGGCGACAGCAAAGTCCCCCCGCCGTACCGAACCTTTGCCTGAAAAAGCACCGAGCTGATGCTGTGCTGCCGCTGGCCAGGGCTCCACCTCGCGTCGCTCCCAGCCCCTTTTTTCTTCGGATGCCATATTGCCATCATCCACCCTGCGCCCGTACAACACAACACCTTCTTCTTCTCCGTCTCGCTCTAACGCCCAACGGTGCAGACAAGTACAGCGTACGCCGTACGCTGCATGACCGATCGGCGAACCTGCAGCCACAGTAGCATTACGTAGCTGCCAATATATCTTGCTCCGTATCTCGAGTTGCTCATCGGGGAGACTGGACGAATATCGCGGGTAGGTGAAGTATATCTAGTCTCGCGTTAAGAAGAACGAGCTGAATTCTGTGGCACTCGGCTGTCCGTCTACCAGGACGACGATCGAGCCGATCACATGATGAGGCCTAATAAAAGCGGTGCGAGGCACTGTTACTGCCGGGCGGCGCGCGTAAACGCCCGGCGATCTCGCATTCACACACCAACGAGAGCCGTCGACGTCGTGCGGGTTGCAGCGGAATTAAATTCGGCCGCCCGAATGATTGGTTGATCGGAGAGCCGCTGCCACTGCAGGCTAACGCGCACAATTCTGATGGGACGTACTTGCGCGGGTGCTGGAACAATAGATCGCGCGGTGGTACATGGTACTGTATATAAAGAGAACAGCTGTAGTTGTTGTACTAGCATGGTCGTGTAGAGGAACAGTGCAACTGGGCCACTGGCGCCTTCGACAATGATACGGTGAGAGTGCAGATGAGGATGGCAATCATGACCGATTCATCGTTTAAGGCTCTATTCTTTTTAAATTATTAAATGGTGTACCTCGTATAATGAACTAAGTGATTTTAAAAATATCATAAAAATTCACTTTTATGATTTGAAATAATTAATAACTCAATTAATCAATGTACTATTGGTTTTTTAATTTTACGTATCTGTACTTAATCTTAAGTAAACTCAAACAGGACCTTAAATCGTGAGTAAAAACATGTTAAGATTAGGCATGTCAAAACCTATGCTGAATAGGTAAATAAATGGACATGCTCGCTTTGCCTCTTTATTCGGCAAAACTAACTGGTATGTGAGGTATACTAGGGACTACTGTTTTAGTTGTACTAAAATCAATGTCTAATTAGTACTATATTACATAACGAAAATATCGTTTTTATACTAAAACCATGTTTGTTTTACCTAAAGAGTCATTGTATTTGTTGGTTAATTCGTAGGTAATTTTATTAAGAGTATAAACCATACTATGAACAAGGTTTCTTTACCTAAGTTGCATAATGGATCGGATCTTATCGTGTGCTTTCACTTTAAGTCGGGTTTCCTTTTTTTTCTCATTGGACCAGGTTCGTCTTTTTGTTGCCACCATCTCTCACCGGCCACCAAGCTGGAGGACTACAATTGCATCTCTTTCCGACAACCCAAGTCATATGTATTTTTCTATCATTTTGCCCACGAACATATCCGTGAAACATGTAGCACCCGCGGATAATGGGTATGAGCAAGTGTTTATATGTATTTTTCTATCGTTTTGCCCATGGGCATATCCGTAGAATGTAGCAACCGTGGATAATGGGTATGAGCAAATGTTTATTCCCGTTCTACATACTAGGTATATCCGTGGGCACAGAATTATCGCGTTGGTATGTACTGCAATTGGTACAGTGCAGATTTCTTTCAAAAAAATATATATATTTCTTTATTTCAAATAAGACAGTACAGAGGGAGAAATTCGAGACGGTCTGGGTGTTTGACTATTTGGGCTGGTCCATCGTTCCGTCCAGCAAGGTGGCCCTGAACGGTGGGCCTATTATGTGTCGGCCCACGGCCATCGATGGCCTGCCGGGCTGTTCGCTCCCGGCGCGTCGAAATTCCTTGCGTGACGTGTCCCCCTTCCGGTTTTCTTCAATCTGTGGTCACACGCCCTCTGGATTCTGGAAGCCGAGAGCCCGAGAAGGCGGAGACTCCCGGAGCAGGCGGGGGGAGAGAGCAGCGCAGCGCAGCCGCCATGGACCGCGTGCAGCTCGTGCTCCTCGGCCTCCCCATCCTCCTCTTCTGCTCCGACCTCGTCACCCTCTTCGGGCCGGAGCAGCTGCCGACCCAGAAGCCCGACCTGCCACCCCACCCCAACCCCGACGCGTCCTCCGACGCCGTCCAGCCCGACGAAATCTCCTCCGATGCCGGCGCTTCCGCGCAGGCTGTAAGTCCAACCTCTCTCTGTTCGCTCCAGTGCCAAGTTTGATCTCCGATCTAATTTGAACTAGATCAGTTATGTGCTTTTCCCTCCCTGTTGACTCTGTGTTGTAGGAACCGCAGGTGGATGGGCCTGCCTCCGGCACCACCGTCGAGTTGAAGTTCTGCGCCTCCTGCTCCTATAGGTAAAACCATGTATTCATGGCTTCTATGGAGTTGTTAGCTGGTTTGGTAGAATCGATAGTGTCGAACAATGGCCAGTGTAATCACAGATCAAACCCGACAGATTTTGTCAGATTTCCTTGTACCCGTAGATCGTAGGGGTTCAGAACTGTGTATCAATAGTTAAGACCGCGTTGACCATACTGATATCTTCATCAAGGTTCTAGTTCTACTACATATAGCTTTTCTATTACTGTAAGGCCCCAAAATGAGATCCCTTCTGAATTTTGATTTGAGTCCAGTGTGCAATGCATGAGTACCTAACTTATCTGAGCTGATACCATGAGCTCAAACTTAAAGTGTGTCATCATGATGGGAATGACTGGTCGGCTGTAATTGCAACACCTAAGTAACCTGTGCAGAAGAAATAGGTGATCAAAGAGAGTTTGAATCATCTCACTTGTTCTAGTAATTTCCTAATATTGGTCATCTCTTACTTCTTTTAAGACAATAATAAGGACTGATGGTGGTTGTCTTCTAACAATTTCATATATGATCTGCTTCCTATGAAGCATTGGTGAAACTTCTTACTGTTTGCCAATGGTATTGCACAATAGGAAAAAAGCACACACGTCTTTTTTTTTCAAAATAATATCTTTTTCTTCTGTTTTCATCTTCTTAATTTAAAGATACACAAGCATTTTGTGTATTCACGGAGTAACAAACAATCCTTTAATTTATCTTTTGAGACAAGGCTTACGCCATGAGTTGAGTTGAGTGCCCTCATATGTTTTTGGTTGTTTTTTTTTAAGTGGATAGCTTATGATGAGAAGAATACCACCTACTTAGTTCAACTAACTAGTTCTCTCTTTTATGCATTTTTAGTGTCTGTTGAGTAAGAATACAGATTCTCAGTCCGTTCATTCATATTCTTTTAGTTTGTGAATGAGCATGTTTTGCTCCAAACATCTAGGTTCATCCCTCAGGAATGCTCTAACTCTTCTTTCTGACCTAGTTCGCACCCACTTATTGTGGGTTATTATACAGTCTGGAACACTATATTTCTTCATGGACTTACCTGTGTTTTTTGCACCTTTTCTATGCCCATGGCATGGTAGGAGATATGAACTGAGAGAAAGAAGAGGTCATGCTGAACATATCATTGTTTGACTCTAAATGAATAAACTTGTGTTGGTGTGACCATTTATTTCAACATATAATAGAGCAAAAACAACCTTCTTTCACATGCTCTAATGAAAAAATATATATATATATATTTGCTCTTCTATGAATTGATTTGTAAGTTAGACAGATAACTTGAAGTCAAATTCTGCAGGGGAAATGCAGTGACCATGAAGAAGATGCTGGAAACCTCATTTCCTGGTATTCATGTTGTTTTAGAAAATTACCCTCCACCGTTCCCAAAACGCACACTCAGCAAAGCTGTACCTTTTCTTCAAGTTGGAGCAATGGCAACATTAATGGCCGGTGATCAGATTTTCCCTAGGTTTGGAATGGTTCCACCTCCATGGTACTACTCGCTCCGTGCTAATAGATTTGGAACAATGGCAACAATCTGGCTGTTTGGCAATTTTGCCCAGACATTTCTACAAAGTTCTGGTGCCTTCGAAGTTTACTGCAATGGGCAATTGGTATGTGTGTTATGCATACATCCTTTTTTGCTGCAGTAATTCAGTAGTACTTTTGCTTGCGTTATGTAATGTTAGAATTTCCCCCAAAAAAGCCATAAGATTTTTTTTATGCAAACTAATACAGCAACTGTTGTTTCCTATGGTTATACCTCATGGTTGTTTAGTGCCAAAGTTTCTAATTATGGTTTGCTTCAATGGGCTTTCTTTATTTATATATTTTCTCTCTCGAAAAAACTGACATTTTGGAGCCCTCAGTCATAGCTGAACTGTACTAATGCTAGACTCTGTAGCTGAACCTTTGACTCAAAATGATCTGTTGTGTGCCACAATATCAGTTAGTGGCGAAACCTTGAAGCCAGAGTAAAGTTGCTGTAATAGAGGGCTATATTTGTTGCATTTATATGTTCAAGTTGACTGTTTATTGATCTGTAATATTGGAGTTCTAATCTCTAGTCGCCATCAACTTTGTTCAGATCCTTACATTGCTGTGTGTAGTGATACACTTGAGTGATTAGATTGGGCTCATACTGAATCAGTAATGATCAGTAGACTAGCTGTTTCAAAATAAAGAGTAGCTTGCATGTTTCCTAAAACTGGTTTGCAATTGTAGTTGTTCCCCTTAAATAAATGTGCAGTCTTTCTCCTGATCACTTAATAGTGTTCACCAGGCGCTAGGTGCTAGTTGGGTGGTAGATTGGCAATTTGGTGGGCTAGGTGGCTGGCTTTTAGAACACAAATGCTTACTACTACCTTTGTTTACTGTGTTTGAGGTGTTCTGGATTTTTCTTTGCGAAGATTAATTTCTTATGCAATCCATCTGTTATTTACTACTCGTGCTTTGTGTGTATGAAGTGTTCCGGGTTTTTCTTTTGCGAAGCTTAATTTCCTATGTACTCACTGTGACACTGTCTCCATCTGTACCCGATACACTAACAAAATTGAATTTCTTTCTTCAGGTTTTCTCAAAATTATCCGAGCAGAGATTTCCCAGCGAGTTTGAGCTACGGGAGCTCATTGGCAACAGGTTACCAGATTCTCAATTTGGGAAAAATCTGGAAAAGGTTTGGTCATAGATGTTGATGTCAAGAGAGCCCACTTCATTTACCTGTTATTTAATTGATAGAAACGCTTGAAAAGTTACGCCTTATTGTTAATCACATACTATTTGTCTTCTTTTTTTGTGAAGGCAGGGTACTTTTCATTTTGTTGTAAATAACCCTCGCAAAGAAAGTGAAGGAGTTCTGTGGCTATGTTAGTTTGTTCCAACTGTCATATTTACTCAAAGAGGATGTGAACTATAACACCACCACTTAATTATTCCTAATTGATTATCAGAAATAATAACTCCGACTTTGGATTGGAAGTGCATTTTTTTCCAGATATGTACAAAATGGTAATAAAAAAACTTGCAACCTATACTCTGTTTTGTTGCCCTGCTTAAAGCTAAGTCATTTGCTTTCGCAAATTATTCATTTGAAACTGTGTGATTAAATTGCAATGATTCAGCTATAGCTTAGCTCTTTTTTTTTTTGTTGTTGAAAGTACAAACAAATAAAGATTCAGACTTGTTGTGGTGTTATTAATCTCAATCCTACTGGAAATGATATTGATCCTGATATTTGCGACAAAAGAAACCCCCTGATTCTAAGATAGTCCTCGTGGCCTCTCCTCCAATCCATCGGATCCCTGGTTCTAAGATGAGCCCCTTGATTGCCAGAGAGCGACCTCGGCAGCGTCGGTCAGATCCCCTCCGCCGCCTGCGGGCGTAGAAAGGTATGGGTCCGTCGCCGGCGTCCGGGAGGAATACTGTTACGCCTCTATCAGGATCTGTATCTCTTGTTCTAACAGTCTCGGTCCCAGCGATCTCCTAGGCCGCTACGCGCCGTCCCCGTCTTCCGCCGGAGGTGGTGCTCCCCGGTCGCATCCTCCCCTCCTCTGCCGGCAACATGAGACCGGGATGCAAACCGGTGGTCGATCGTTCATATTGCAGAATGAGCAGAATGAGCTTCACTGTTTGATGAGCTTCTACGCGACTACGCCCCAATTTTATTTGAGGAGTCCAAGCATTGAGTACAATGAGGAATAGCAGAATCCGGCAGAAGCTAGCTGCCAGCATTTGTGGGATACTGAGGAACTTAAGTATCAATGGTAGAACTAAATCCTGCTCAGAATTTAATTTTGGGAGATGGTCAGTACCAGGGATCAGACTCTGGCCAGTGGCCTCCTGGCACTCCCTGCAGCACACTGTTCTCAGCTGCAAGCATTTCGTAATTCTCAGCAGCCGAGATGAGATGAGGTCATCTCAAAAGTCTAGTGGCATTTGCAGATGTTTACTGAAGTACAACAGGTACAGAGAGTTCAGGACATCATATGCAGATAAACTATTCTCTCCGTTTCTCCGTTTCAAATTACATGATGTTTTGACTTTTTTTTAAATTAAACTTTTTAAGTTTGATCATGTTTAAAGGAAAACGTATTAATGTTTTCAATACAAAGTAAACATGCTATCAAAATATATCTAACATTTGATGTTGTAAAATTTTTCATGTAAACTTAAATATATTTTACTTAGAAAAAAGTCAAAATATATTATAGTATAAAACGGAGGAAGTTAAAGGCAAGCAGGCTGGCTGTCATTCCCCGTTGATGATGCAGGACAGTCATCTTGGGGCTTGTTTAGTTCTTTGCTATGTATAACCTTGCCAAAAAATTTTTTGGCAAGACCTGGCTAGGTTTTTGTTTAGGTTGCTTACCAAAGTTGTATTTAGATATTCAACTAAGTCAAATAATTTGACAATTTCTTAGACAGTTAGACCGTAAACCAAACAAACCAAAGAAGCCTGATAAAAAAGCCAGTGCACTGCACAACTAACAACAGCAATTCAGGTCGGTAAATGGTTGCAAGTAAAGCGTTGCATTGAAGACGAGGTTGTAATGGTTGCTCTTGAAAGATGGACTAAAAATATTGTCACAGTGCGTACAAATCTCTCAGAGCTATGACTGGTAAGTTGTAGCATTAATTAAGCCACATTTAATCATCGAACTGCAACATGTTAGTTCGCAGGAAGTGGTCAGCGACAGCTTTGTATGTGGCTTGCGTCGGATGGACAGAGTCCCAGAACATGAACTGGGCCGGCGTCGTGCAGGTCGGCATCAGATCGGTGCACAGGGGCCCCATCTCCAGCAGCCCAGTGCCGCAGCACCCCTTGCCGGTTTCGGCGAAACCTGGTTAACAGAAGTTCCGAAAGCAAACATCAAATGCTGTCAATTCTGTAAAAACAACGCCGAAATTTTTCGGTCGGTTGACTCCAGATTTTTCAGAAGTTAGCTCTTTACTCACCGTACTTCTTGGGATGATCGACCATGTCCGTGAGAGGGGTGTAGATGTCAGCGTACACGGCTTTCGCTCCGGGCGAAGTTGACTGGAACTTGGTGAGCATTTTCCGGAGCTTGACGTTGTACTTCTCCGCCTCCGCGTTCTGCTCCGCGATGCAGCCCTGTGGCCTCGGCGGCTGCCTCAGCGCCGCCAGCGTCATCTGCACCGGGAGGCATCCGACCGGCGGCAAGCCGGCGACCAGGATTCTCCGGGCGCCCAGGTTGTACAGGCTCTGCACATTGTTTGATCATATGGTTAAATCTTGAAAAGGTCGAATGGGCGAGAGTAAATTCAGGTTTTACAGCGAAGTTGGGGAACTCGACACGTTCCACTGTGAAGATGGATAGGATTCGATCTTGCTTGTTGAAACCTGAAACAGAGTGCCTAACTACCCGAACTGCAATTTCTTCTTGCCATTGTTTGCAGAGCAAGAGAGATCAAGGACTACATTTGCGCCTGATCCGTGCCAAAAATGTTAGTGCAAACGTGTGCAATCACTATCCATACATTCCAGGAACAAAGCACACTACGCACAAGTACAGTCACAGTTAGTTTTAAACTGCACGAGAACTTCTCACGAAAATGGCATTACGGTAACGTCGATACAGATACAAACTAATCTCCAAATCTCAAAGGTTTCGCATGCAGCATTGTAGTTGACTAGTTGTCACTTTTTTTTAGATAATGAGTTGACTCGAAATGGACCGAGTGTTAACTGAAGAAACGAATGGATTTAGAGAAGAAATTAACCAGAATGTACGATCGGAGCTTGCCGATGAGGAGGGCGTGATACTGGTCCAGCGTGTACTTGCTCGGCAGCAGGTAGTAGTTCATGATCATGTCGTTCGTCCCGGCCGACACGAGGAACAAAGACTTGTTCACCACCTCGCCGGCCTTGTCGCCACCCATCCTCCCGACGAACTCGCTGAAGTCCGCGATCTGCGAGGCCAGCGTCGCGACACCGGCGTTCGTCGCCGTCCTGTCGTCGAGTCCTGAGCCGCCGGACGCGAAGCTGACCCCCGTGGCGGCGTCGGCGTCGCTGAGGACTTCGTCGGCGCCGGAGCCGGAGTGGTACGCCGGCAGGAGGCCCTTGATGCCGAGCGCCTCCACGAGGAAGTCGCTCATGATCTTGCCGTCGGAGAATCTCCCCGTCGGCGCGCCGCCGGGGAAGTCCTGGCCGTAGGGCGGGTGGTCGGCGCGCACCGCGGTGACGAGGCGGTTGTTGTTGCCCGCGTCGAGCGTGGAGTCCCCGAAGGCGAACACGGCCGGTATGTCGCGCGCGCTGCCACCCCTTTGCACGGCGGCAGCGGGGCGCGCATCGACGGCGACGACGATGCCGTGGATGGCGGACAGGGAGAAGAGGAGGGCGGCGAGCGTTGGCTTAAGCGCCATGTTGGCAACGTACGCATGCACGTTCCAGCTAAGATGGTGTACACGCACAGTGCAGTTGGTCGCTCGTGTTTATATGTGCTACTAACATCAACTGCTATCAACATTAGCCGCTTGTATTTACGAGCAGCCTGACAACTAACTCTTTGTAATTCTTGCATTGTTCATCAGCCCCAGTCAGATAATGCCACAAGAGGTGTGATGTGATTGGTTTTAAATGACCATGCATCCATTTAAGCATGCATGGATTTCAGGAAAAATTTGTTTAATCGGTATATACAGGGGTTTGAAAAAAATTTGAAGAGCATGCCTATGTGTATAACTGATTGTATATATGTGTTTTTTTTCTTATAAAAAAGATAAACTTTATCGGATAGTAATAATCAACTTAGCATACCTGTTATTAAGACAAGAAAATTGGTCAGATAAGCCGAGTCCAATGGGACTCAAACTTAGGCTAGTGTGAGAAAATGATGATCTATATACACCCTTCTCTAGATATATAACTAGAAGTTGTTTTTTTAAATGGAGGGATTACTTCTTTAAAATGATAGTGGCGAGTGGTTGGTGATAAATCTACCGTCACACCCACCATCAACTCCCTACCCTTTTAAAATGGAAAATGGTCCACTTGTTAATCATCCCACCACAAACTCTCTGTTTTTTTGTAAGAATGGAAATAAAAAGTGTGAAAGCAAATATGCCACATGTCAGTAACAAAATAGGTAGAAATGAAGAAATGGTGTGTACATAATAATGTAACAATGAGTTGATAATAATTTTTATAATTAAAATCCTATTACAACCCAGGGGAAGAGTGGTAATGTAGTTAAAACAAGTGCAGCAATAAATCTAGGATAATACTACCATTAGAAAGACAAGGTAAAAAACATGTCAAAGTCTGTAGTTCAAACAAGTGCAGCAATAAATATAAGATGATACTACCATTAGAAAGACTAGGTAAAAAAACATGTCAAAGCCCCCATCGTTTGCCATATATAAAATAAGTCTGCTACCAAAACTTGAATTTTAAAACTTCAAGTTGATTTTAAAGTTTTTCAATAAAATATATTTTTCAGCATTAACTTTTATAAAAGTTTTATCGTACATCGTATTATCAGCGTATGGCAAAAAAAAAAAAAAGAGAGGGCATCGTTTATTAAACCGGTGATCAGCTGTAAGTGGGTCAAGCGCGATCTTCAAATATTAATAGACTTAGCAAACACCCAACAAATATACTGTATAAAAACAGTGTTTATTAAACCAGTGATCAGCTATAAATGGGCACATGGTCTTCTTTACCATGCTTCCATTATTTCCGTTAGCAAAAAATAAGAAAAGGCTTGTTACTACTGTGAGCTATACCTCGCAGCAGATTGCTCGTAGTGTCACGGTTACGGAAAAGATATACCTCCTATGCTACGACTTATGGAATATACGAATATGGTATACATTTGTGTGTACAGGTTATTTTCTCGTACGATAAGTAAATTATGTAAGATTATGGAATTTACTCTCACGGGCAAATCATTAGCGGAGTCCTACTCGGAGAGGATCAAGATTGTACCATATCATACGGGGTCTGTAATCTTCGAGTTCTACTTGGAGATTAAGGTGATTCACGGCATAAAACGTACACCCCCTGCGGGGTTTAGGGCATGAAAATATACCGCCAACACATCCACCATAGTCTACAAGCCGGAGAACACGAAGCCTACTCGCTGAAAAATCTCGTCGAATCATCTCGACAAGGATCTTACCGGTAACATCGGAATCTTCGGTTCTCCTTGTACTATGTGGTTTTCCATATTAATATCATATAAACTGGATTAGAGCTATTACCTTACGAGGGGTCTGAACCAGTATAATCTTTGTCTCCTTGTTTGCTTGATATCGTTTTGTGTAGATCCTAGTATCAACGTACCCCAATACCCTATACATCCGATCTACAGGTATCACCTGTCGACACATAGTTCTCCTAAATTCAAGCGTACATAGCTATTAACTCTAAGTAATATTTGGTAGAGTAAATTTCACAACATTACAAATTCATTGATCAAACTATCGCAAAACTATAAATTTAAACCAGTGTATCACAAAACTATATATTTAACAACAAATTTATCCCAAAACTACCGATTTAAGATAAAGTATCATAAAACTACAGATTTAAAAATAAAATTATCACAAAACACAAAACTTAGCACTAGTTTAATCAAAAAACTACAACATTTATAGTTTGAAGATAACATTAGTGCTAAGGGTTCAAACTCTAAAGTCTGTAGTTTTGTGATAACATCAATAGTAAGTATGTAGTTTTATGATACTTAATATTAAATATGTAGTTTTGTAAAAAATTTGGTACTAAATCTGTAGATTTACAATATAATGTGTTAAATCTATAGTTTTGTGATAGTTTGATTAAAGTATATGTAGTTTTCTGAAATTTACTCTATTTGGTAACTAGTCATGCATAGTAAAATTTTATCTCATTATTACAAAAAAAACAAAAGGGACCTGATTTTTTTTTCATGTTATTACGTCCGTTTCGAATGTAAAAGTTTTTCCCATTTTTATATGAACTGAATTTATTCACATGAAATTCCTCCTATGTTTCAAATAGACACTAGATTCTTTCTTAAAAACATTTTTTTTTGAAAATATCCTGCAATACATTCGGAAATTGAAAATTCGAGGATTTGCCACCGGAGATAACCAATCATGCGCGAGTCTTGGACTCTTAAGTCTTCCCTGTCAAACACATGTGATTGACAAATCCTAAATTACGAATGGCAAATCCTCGTTTTATCCTTCCGTTTGTCCATTACTGAGGTGGTCGAAGTCGTCAGCTGGAGGTTGGAACTTGTGGGAGTTTGGGAGCTTCAGAGTTCAGAAATCGGTATGGTCAATCTCATCAGTGCTCATCTCCTCTCGCTACCCTCATCCGCGCCGCGCTCTCGGCCGCAATCGAGGCCGCTCCTCTCGCCGCCCACCGCCGCCTCCTCCTGCTCCTTCGACCTGCCCCGGCCCCGCCGCCTCGTCACCGACGGGAACCGGAGGAAGGGGAGGATGGCCGCGGCGATCCCGCCTGAGGCAGGCGGGCTGGCCCACGACCTCGGGTCCGCGGCCGTCACCGCCGGCGTCGCCCTCGCCCTCCTCCGCTTCTTCGAGGAGCTCGCCAAGCGCGGGGTCTTCGAGCAGGTCAGCCACCGCCGCCCTTCGCTTCGCCCTTCCCCCCCGTTGGCGCGTCAGTGGCGGCTTCTAGTAGTAGCTAATATCTCCAACTAAAATGCATGCTCCCTCTTAGCACGCAGGACGCAGCACTTAGCCACTTACTATTTGCAATTCGATGCAACAGTAAGGAGGCTGCTACTGAATCACACACTCACTGACTCACACTGAGATTCCCATGGGTGGGTGACGAGACAGACACGCAGATTTGGATTCGTTTCTCATATTTTTGCCAAGGTTGCATGTACGAACAATTATATTTGTGTGGTCATGTTCACGGCGCTCTCCGCTTCTTCTCTCCTAAGCAATACAACTTGTTTCTTAAAATATTCAGCACAATTAGTCCCAGCCTCCAAGCTGTACATGAGTCCTATACTGCCAACTATTAATTGTGCCGGTCTGAGGTGTCTGTTTAGTAGTTTTACTTTGAGATAGCATTTTTAGGTGGGAATTAATGATAAATGGGTAAGCAATTCCATATTCTTCCGAAATAGACCCTTTCTGAAATTGCCTGTTAGATTCAAGAAAGAAATAATGGAAAAGGTCCATGGAGATGCATTCGGAATCTGTCGATTTGATGGTCTACCATTATGTTTTAAGAATTCCAAGTTATTTCAGAACGAGGAGCGAGGGTTGCGAAGCAAATCCTGATATTTTTGTTCAAGATATTAAAGCATATCATTCAGTCTGACTGGTGATAGGAATATAGGATCAAAACTGCTGTATGCATGTCCAGTATATTTATTCAATGACATATAAGTCATTTTTGATAGTTTTTCTTCAAAAGTATAATGTTACCTTTCTAGTTTCTGTTAACAAGATTGATCTTTCTATCCCATTTCCAACACTCGTTTAGAAAAAAAAATCAAGCATGATATTTAAGCCATAAAACCCCTCAATGTCTCACTCTGCACATTGCAACTCTTAAAGTTTTACTTTGCGGATCATTCATGTGAGATAATCCACCAACTGTTGTTAAATATATTTCAGAAATAGTGAAAAATGAAGTATAAGTTCCCACCAACAAAACTCAGTTCACAAAATCTTGGGGTAACTGCACAGCACAGCCTTCTTACCAGTTATTTCAGATGGATGTCTGATGGTCGGTATTAGCTCATTGACACCAGATGAAATTCAGCTAGGTTCTCAACATAACATAAACATATAAACTGAACCATGTAATTATCTGACAAATTAACAGTAGTTTTCTTATTGAGCTTTGCTTCAATATGAGGTTATATTGATAAATTCCGTTTGTTTGCCTGCAGAAACTCAATAGAAAACTTGTTCATATAACTATTGGTATGGTATTCTTGCTCTTTTGGCCTCTTTTCAGGTAAGAAATTCTAATTTTCTCAGGTCAGCATAAATCACCATATTGGTACTCAGATACTGATGCTTTATACAGCTCAGGAAGCTATGCTCCTTTCCTGGCTGCAGTAGCACCAGGGATTAATATTATAAGGATGCTTCTGCTGGGGTTAGGAGTAATGAAAAATGAAGCTATGGTAAAATCAATGAGCCGATCTGGAGACCCGAGGTTGTACACTCGCATACACCAACCTTTGGCCATTACATAAATAAGCATGTTTTAGCTCATATTTGCCTTTTATTCTTCTATGCATTTTTCACTCTGATTTTACTTTTTCCTATTCTATGTTTTCTATTTTTGGCACAGATTTGCTTATTCTTTGTTTCTGTTGCATATCTGTCGTTGCTGCTGCTGCTGCTTCAGGTCATGATCCTTTAGACTTCATTTTCTCATGAACACAGGGAACTTCTCAAGGGTCCACTGTATTATGCTACTACTATAACTTTTGCCACTTCTATATTCTGGAGAACCTCTCCAATCGCTATAGCCCTTATTTGCAACTTATGTGCTGGAGACGGTATGTGCATATACCTCCAGTCCTTAGCTTAGTGTAAACAAGCTATGCATACTTGCTGATGTTCCCCCCTATACATTCAGGAATAGCAGACATAGTGGGGAGACGTCTTGGCCAAGAAAAGCTTCCATACAACCCCAACAAGTCATATGCAGGCAGCATAGCAATGGCACTAGCTGGTTTCTTGGCTTCAATTGGGTAATTACTTGGAGAGACTTTTACTGAAGTTTTCTGTTGCATATGCGTTGTTAAGTCATTCATTCGCATATTGTTCAGGTATATGCATTACTTCCAGTCATTCGGTTTCATTGAAGAAAGCTGGTCCTTGGCTTTTGGCTTCCTTGTTGTTTCTGTAACTGCAGCACTTGTAGAGTCCCACCCCATCAGCACACATTTGGATGACAACTTGACTGTTCCTTTAACATCATTCCTAATTGGTAGCCTCGTTTTCTAATGTTTATCTTTGAAGGAAAATTACTGTGAGATCTTCTGACATGTAAGGAATATTTCAATAAGGAACTTTGGTTCCAATGGTATGAACAAAATTGCCCACTGGCACTTTTACCAACTAGCATTATGTACTCAATTGTTGAAAAGAAAACATTATATACTTTGTACAGATTTAGCTAGATCTTTGAAGTATGTCAAAAAGCAACCTGCTTTTTATTTCTTCTATTTGCTCCCTAGGTTGATGTGTCAATTAAGCATTCTAAAATGATCCCCATTCAATTAGTGGCTTATCCCAAATGCTTAAGTGATGCACTGGATCTGTTCAAGTAACATCGATTTTCAGTATCCAGGACGGTAGGTTCATGTCCCTCTTTGTAAGGCTCTTTCTATTGCAGGTTATGAAACAGTGTAACGGTTCCCTTATTCCAATAACTTATAGAATTTTCTCTCAAGTTGGTAAGTTGATAATTCCGCTATGCTACAGCGGAGGTAGACAAGCCTCCCAGCATTTCAGTAATCCTGGCAAGCATTGAGCATACCTAATCGATTACTCTGAACTCCTTGTTGGGATTCACCTTCATATTTGTGTTGGATCCTGCAAGCAAATCATTAACCCTAAACTATCTAGCCTATATTTATGCTTCGGCCTTCGCCACAGCATGCATTTGTGTGCACTATACAACTCGCATGATCCAAGTTGTGGTTACAAATATGACAGGATGACATGACTGTGACTTAGAATGTCCCGTTGCGATCCAATCCCCAGCTGTTACCCCTATCACAGTCAACCTTACACGGTCACTTTACGAGAAAAGAGATGGTTCTCCATTTCGAGGACCTTTGGAGGGGGAATATATACTGAGGAGCGATCCCATGGGACCAATCTCCAGGATCTAGATGCAAACTGTACCCCTACGTTGTACTAGATCATTTGACAGATAATAAAAGCAGAATGCCATGGACATTAATATCTGAATAACATGGTTTTCTAAGCTACAGGACATGATTCAGCTACGGCCTACAGGACCGTTTACACAATTGCCTGCTTTTATTTTTGCTCGGAAAAAAGAATGCCTACAATGACCTACGTATACAAGAGAGTTCTGATAAATGGTGGTGGTCTCTTTTTTTAGCTTAATTTCATAGTGGATTGGATTCACAAAACTATGTCGCAAAATATACAGTTTCGTATACTTTTCCTTAGATGTGATACTGAAAAGACACTTTTTTAACAACGGAGAAAGTAGTTTCGTTATAAATTTAATGTTAAATATGTATTTTTTATACACTACCTTATTAGGTTAACGATAGTTTAATCAAATTATATGTACTTTTATGAAAATTACTCAATTCTGAAGATCAATTTTAATGCATCAAACCAACTTAGAATCGGAAACAATATAAATAGATGAATTTCCAAATTAAAAGCTACCGATTTTACTGTTATGTGTCTCAAATGGAAGCCCACACATTCCAAAATTAGAAATCCTCTTCTGCAAGGCCATCTAGTGGGCATCCAAACATACATGCTGGAGTGGACCACTCACATGTACTGTTAGCAACCTGCCTCGGACCTCGGTTGACAACAGCAGTTCATTTGCATAATGAATTGCAAATAAGCTTAACAAATCAATGAGAGACTAAACAATAGGTTAATGAAGAACAAATTGTACCCCATAGTCTAACCATGGGCTAGAGTTGCCCTGGTTGACCCGGAAACCGGCTATGGCTCCCCACATTTCGTCCCCACCTCGCATCGGTTCACGACTCGCGAGCTCGTCTCGAAGAAATACTTAAACTCATAAATCACCATCTCAGCTCGGCTATTAAACACCCACCACAACGTAGCTACCCGGCCACTTCGCGCTCAATCGCACACTCCGTCGCTCGCTTTGCTTCGAGCTGAGAATGCACCTAAGGTCAGCCGGGATGGCGTCGCCACCGCAGCCAGGGCCGTACATGCCGGACCTGCCGGCGGTGCCGGCGTGGCTGAACAAGGGCGACACCGCGTGGCAGCTGGTGGCGGCGACGTTCGTCGGCATCCAGTCGATGCCTGGGCTGGTGGTGATCTACGGCAGCATCGTGAAGAAGAAGTGGGCTGTCAACTCCGCCTTCATGGCACTGTACGCCTACGCCTCCACGCTCATCGTGTGGGTGCTCGTCGGCTTCCGCATGGCGTTCGGCGACCGGCTGCTCCCGTTCTGGGCCAAGGCGGGGCCGGCGCTGACGCAGGACTTCCTGGTGCGCCGCGCGGTGTTCCCGGCCACGGCGCACTACGGCAGCGACGGCACGCTCGAGACGCCGCGCACCGAGCCGTTCTACGCGGAGGCGGCGCTGGTGCTGTTCGAGTTCGAGTTCGCGGCCATCACGCTGGTGCTGCTCGCCGGGTCGCTCCTGGGGCGGATGAACATCAAGGCGTGGATGGCGTTCACCCCGCTCTGGCTCCTCTTCTCCTACACCGTCGGCGCGTTCAGCCTCTGGGGTGGCGGTTTCCTCTACCAGTGGGGCGTCATCGACTACTCCGGCGGATACGTCATCCACCTCTCCTCCGGCGTCGCCGGCTTCACCGCCGCCTACTGGGTAAACACACATGCAACCGTGCATTGCATGCATCGTGTTAATTTGTTGCATTATTCACACGTGTCCATGTCAACGTGACTCTGCAGGTGGGCCCGAGGCTGAAGAGCGACAGGGAGAGGTTCTCGCCGAACAACATCCTGCTCATGATCGCCGGCGGAGGGCTGCTGTGGTTGGGCTGGGCCGGGTTCAACGGTGGCGCGCCGTACGCCCCCAACGTCACCGCGACGGTCGCCGTGCTCAACACAAACGTCAGCGCCGCGACGAGCCTCCTCACCTGGACCTGCCTCGACGTCATCTTCTTCGGCAAGCCCTCCGTCATCGGCGCCGTGCAGGGCATGATGACGGGGCTAGTTTGCATCACTCCCGGCGCCGGTAACAAATCTTCCATCCGATCAAAATCACAGGACGCGCACACACAGTTCATGGGTCCAAATCCTCATGAACGTACGTTTTGCATGGACGCAGGGCTAGTGCACACGTGGTCAGCGATGCTGATGGGCATGTTCGCCGGCAGCATCCCGTGGTTCACGATGATGATCCTGCACAAGAAATCCACCTTCCTCATGAAGGTCGACGACACCCTCGCCGTCTTCCACACCCACGCCGTCGCCGGCATCCTGGGCGGCGTCCTCACGGGCCTCCTCGCCACGCCGGAGCTCTGCGCTCTCGACTGCCCGATCCCGAACATGCGCGGCGTCTTCTACGGCAGCGGCATCGGGCAGCTCGGGAAGCAGCTCGGCGGCGCGCTCTTCGTCACCGTCTGGAACCTCATCGTCACCAGCGCCATACTCCTCTGCATCGGCCTCTTCATCCCGCTCCGCATGTCCGACGACCAGCTCATGATCGGCGACGACGCGGCGCACGGGGAGGAGGCCTACGCGCTGTGGGGGGACGGCGAGAAGTTCGACGTGACGCGGCCGGAGACCACGAGGACGGGCGGTGCAGGCGGCGGGGGCAGGGAGGACACCATGGAGCAGAGGCTGACCAACATGGGAGCCAGGGGTGTCACCATTCAGTTGTAGAAGACGGGAAGGGTGTGCTTGCTCGTTCCAGTGATTTCTCATGTATGACACTGGTGTATGTTACTTTCAACGTTTAGTGTTAAACTGTTAATTCGGTGATGTAATGCTGGTGTAGTTTCTGTTATTGTTAACTGGGATTAGTTCATCGAAAACATTGGAATTATCTGGTTAACAAAAAATTTATGAGGTGAAACTCTTATGTATTCCCTCCGTTTCAGATATTACTTGTAATTTTAGCATTTCGATTTTTAGCAAAATAGATGGCAGTCTTTAAACTTAGATCGGGTGTCATTTAGATCCATAAAAAAATAAAGAATATTGCCGAACGGTATACTATACCAACGGAATAAGTACCAGATCCGGTACCTCTAGTACCAAACATGATACTCTATACGTATCATATATGGTATCTAGGTATCATACTGACGTTAGCATGATACCATAGGTATCGGATCTAATACCTATGGAGTATCATGTTTGGTACCGAAGCTACCAAATCAAGTACCTTCCGCTGGAACGATATACCATTATGTAGTCTCCCTCATAAAAAATATGCATATGAATCCCTAATCTTGGTTTAATATATCATCCAAGGTCTAAAGTGCAAATGACACAACTCGGGCAGTGACACCATGATAAGAATTTTCCATTTAGGCCTTTATCTGCATCCTTCCATGTCAACCTCCAATTACTCCCATCTTTTTCTGCATAACTTGAACTATTAATTTTCTTGAAGCCGGAAATGCATATTATTGATTTGGGGTGGTAGGATTCGATTGGAGGCATATATAGCGAATGGCTATAAGTGAAATTCTTGCCGCTGTGGATATTCATGTGTTGATGGAAAAACACACACTGGTCTGAGAGATCTGCTTAACTCTAGTGTAAATCTAAATCTTGACTTCCGGATTCAATAGCGTACCAGTTGGTTTGATTCTGCAACCAACAAGAATAAAAATACATAGTTAAATCAGTAAACGATAGTCGATCGGCTGGAAAGCCGATACCATATCGTCTTTAACCTAGCCGATGCTGTTGGTTAGGATCGGCTATCAGGTGTGATATTAAAATAATATAAAAGACCTAAAGTATGTTGTGTCGGATGAAGATGCAATCAATCATGTGATTTCTAGATCAATCTTGTTTGAACTATAAGCAGGTAACATAGATTGGATCAAATCAAGACAATATGGATTGCTTACAGTCCAAACTAAGCAACTAAGAGATTACATGTGTTTATATCATAGCCGATGAGACAATACTTAGGTAAAGAAAAAGATAATGTGCCAGTTAATACTTTGGTATAACCTTATATACATATATCAATCTAAGTAAATATATTTGATACATATCAAATATATTTATGTAGGGAGATATACCTATATAAGGGGGTAGATATAGCATGTAAAGCATAATTAGATTAATTAAGCATATTAAAACACCTATATCAGGTAAGATCGGCTGAAACCTCGATTAATCAAAGATAGGTTACTTTTTATGATTCTAAGCACGGCGAGGGATGATGCATCACAAAGTATGCAGAGAAACATAAAGTTTAAACAATCAAGTTATTGATTAATTTTCAGGGTGGTGGATACCTTAACTAATCTATACCAACAAAACGATTTAGCCGATACCGATAAAACCGTAAGAAAGATCTCACCGATATAGATAAATTGAGTCATTAATATAGATTAACTAAGATATATGATAACCACTGATCAAATTAACAAGATTAACACATCTAAAACGACATAATCCTCTCTTACTACAAAGTTATAACCCACTAATTCCTAAAGTTTAACATGCAAAGATGACACATCATTATCCACTGACAACCACTAATTCCTAAAGTTTAACTTGCAAATATGCTACATTATCACCCACTAACAATTATTACATTTAAGCATCATGCAAATATGCTATATTATCTATAATTTTATAATTTATTAAATTTTAGATATTTAAAATGCAAGCATGTTAAATCATCCCACATAATTCACATAATATTTCAATATATATCTCCATCATTTTTATTACTATTCTATATACTTATATAGTTCATCCTCACTTAATTAGTTAATTTTATTTCTCTTTTCTCTTAATAAACCATATCACATCAATTGTTTTTAGTTCTTAGATGGTTAATCTATGGTTCAAATTCTTTTTTTTCTCTCATTAAGCCATATCGTCTCAGATTTTTTTAGCCGTTAGATATATGGTGTAAATTATCTTCCTTCTTTTGTTCTCTTATAAAGTCACATCATCTTAGTTTTACATTTGAATCATCATTATGTATAGTATTTAAATTTAAACCACATTAATTGATGTAAATTTATGTTTGTGCAAGCTTATGTTGTTTAAGCTATCTTACACATTATTTTTACTTATTGTTATCATAGTAAATACCCGCAACAACGCGCGGGGTTTCACCTAGTAACCGCCGGTCAGACCGGCCTCAACACTTCAGTTAGACCGGTGTGGAGCGCGCGGTCAGACCGCCCATGTTCACAAGAAAAACAGTGAATTGAGCATAGGAACAAGTGAATATATATGACCTAATGTGATATTTTGATCAACTCTTTTGGCACAAAGAATTTGATCACCCAACACCTCGATCAATTAAAATAAAGATTAGGTTTTACCGTCTTTTTTCCTTTCTTTGTGCCATCAATTTTGATCCTTGATAATCATCCATGGCGTATTCATCATGCGGTTCTAACTTAAATACATAATCTCAAATGAAATAGTTAGTCCACAATTAATACTTGTCATTAACTATCAAAATTAACAATGGGGGCCTAGATGCTTCACTGTAGTACAAACTTGTCCACAATAGACACGATTTAATCTTTCCTAAGTTACAAAACTATACAAACAAGTCCTTATAGCAGACTAAATCTCCAAGAAACATATATTAATATTCCTAATTAGTAGATATAATTGTCTATAATGGACTCAATCGTTGTACGGCAACACTTTCTAATCCAATATGGGCCCATCGGAGTTCAAATACACCTCTATCGGTTTCCCCGTCTATATCGGCTTCAGCCAAATCCGACTCAGTTTTAGCCAATGCGCAACTGAAATTTGGAAACAACTCCTCCCTCCAAATCTATCTCGATTTGTTCTTCGGTTCCGAGTATCTCTCCAAATTTCACTGTCAACACCATGTTAGCGCCCGAGCTACATCATGTATATTTTGGACCATGATGTTGGCACATCAAATCATGGCACAAACGTGGATGAGCTTGGATTTGTCCTATTCCAAATTTATGGGGGTTTTAAAATTCTATTATACGTCAATGGGCCGTGGCCACCATCTGAAATAAACCGTGGATAGCCTAGAATTCTACACTAGGCCTGAAAAACTAGCCTACTAATAGTCTTTAATGTCCTAGCGCCAACTTCATTAAATTTGAGAAAATTCAAGTTAAAAAAGTGCAACTACGAAAGCCATGATCCCTTGAGTCATTTGAGCTACCAATTAAGTAGACCCAAGCAACACTTTTAGGAAAGAAAATGTTACGTAGAGGTGCAAAAAAAACTAGATAATACTACTTCTACTTCTACAATGAACGGTAGTTTCAATTGAGATCTACAAAACAAAATATTTACATTTCAGTCCATCATTTTGTTATTCAAGCTTATCGATGTTGTTCTCATTTCATGCTTTGCATTACAAAACCTTCATGAAGGTACACCATATGTTCTTTTGGAGGGGTTGGGAACCCCTCCCCTTCGCATGGAAAACATAGCGACGAATTAACGCAAGATTAATTAAGTACTATCTTAAAAAATTTAAAAAATAAATTAATATGATTTTTTACAGCAACTTTTGTATAGAAATTTTTTGCAAAAAACACACTGTTTAGCAGTTTAGAAGCGTGTGGGAACCTTGAGGGAAGAACACAGTAGTACCTTTGCAGGCTGCTACCATCGCCCTAGTTCCTCCCTTTCCCCTCCCTCCACCTTGCCACTGACGGAGCGCTCTGCTAGAAGTCCGTGAGGGCCCAGGACGACAGAGGCGGCGCCTCCCGCCCTTGGTCTTCCTTGGTTACAGGCTCCAGGTTGCACACCAAATCGAGGTGGCAGTGGTGACAACCAACCCTAGTGGCATTCTGGTCATGAGGCGGCTCCGGTGCTCCTTACCCTGGATCTGGTGCCTTGGTAGCGGATCTGGACATGGTTGAGCAGGAGCTCGACACCAAGGAGGATGCGCTAGGGTTGTCTTGCACGATAGTCTTGTGTATGTGCCCGAGCTAGGTGGCCACGGTGGCCTGTTGTAGAAGGTTGATGATGTGGGCGTCAGCCGACAAGTGCGCTTGGAGGTTAGACAAAGGTTGCAAGCAACTTCCACCACCAATCCTACCACCAACGTCAACCACTTTGTCGCTGCCAACCGCATCATCATCATCACAACCATTTTGCTCCCAATCCTGGTCCCCTAGTGTCTATCTTCCTGTATCCTCCTCCCCTCCTCCTTCTCTCCACCCTTTTTTGGTGGTCATTGCTTAGTTATACTGGAGTCTTCTCGTCGTCGACCCCTCTTCATCCTCTTCGCTTCTCTTGGGCTTCCTTCCCCCAAAGAGTGTTAGCGGCATTGATCCAAGCATCAAGATAACATAGTTGGACTTTTGATGGCTTGATGTGGGTGGCCTTAGATAACCACAACCTTCGATCACACCAATTTGAGCCAAACTTGAGTGTTGCAGAAGGCCCTTCGGTAGCATTTTGTAGGTGCTTCATGCCTATATGCAAAAGTAGATGTCATCAAGCTAGGGGCTAGCTTTAGTTCTGATTTGGAGTTTGGTTGCGAGATCTTTCAAGTGGAGAAAGGTCAAGAACCTCTTATTTCCCTTAATTCTTGTAGTTTGTTACTTCTCTTCTTCGTGTTCCCTAGTGTATTCTCTTTTTATCCTCTAGGCTGATGTGCTCGTAAGGTTCCTGCTCTATATAATATCGTTTGAAGTATTAATATCCCCCCCCCCCGCGCGAACCAATCTATAATCATAACACCATGTTCCAATCATCATCTAAATCGGATTGCCTCTAAAGCAGATGAATTGGGTGTACTTATTGCCATTTGGCTTACACAAGTGGCATAGGAAAAATCCGCATAAGCACCATTCTTTTGTTGGATCACTCTTTTTCATAGGGTCTTCAGCGGATGCCTTTTAAGTAGAAATAAAATAGTTACTCTTAGATGAAAGTTAAAAGTTACCGTAAAGCTTTTGGACTATAGTTTTCAAATGATTATTGCAAGAATTAAATAAATTGTAAAAAACCTGTAAATTTTATGCGTTACAGAGCCCTAAGGTCAAGACTAAAAAAAGGCATTAGGCACATCTATACCTAATCTATTATATATCTAATTAAAAAATTTGTAATATATATACCTAATTAAAAATTTTGTAAGGCTTCCGTAGATTTTTCATCCATTCCGCCTAGCATTTTGCACGCTCGCGCGTAGAGAAAGAGGGGTATTGCTTGGTTTCCTCCTTGCCATCACCGGCTCCGATTTGGTTTTGACCATCGCAGAAAGCACGTTATGTAGATAGAAACTGATTACATTCATCATCTACGGGCTTGGGACGGCGAACTCGCCCCCATGAGTGCTCAATGTCAGAGCGGCGGCGGCAGCGGCGAAGTTGGCAACGGCGAGCAGTGGAGGGATGCATTGACGTTCATGGCGCCGGTGGATCTGGGGATCTTTGGTGAGGGTGGCAGGGTCGGTGAGCTTCAAGGGGGCAAGGTGAGTGCGGTTGGGTACAGGGCAACCAGGAGTGGCGGCATACCGTGCAGGCCGACGGCGACCGAGCAGAGGAGGACGGCGAACCGGCGAGTTCCATCACCAATCTTACTGGGAAAGCAGAGGGCTTTTGGAGGGAAGAACACATAGAGGAGGCTGGTACCTTGAACTGAGAACGAGCGGTCGTGTTGGTGGCGAATTTCGTGATTGATGCCGGCGGCAAGTAGCTAGGGTTCTTCGAGTTGGTGTCCGGGGATGGCGATTCCAGCGACGTAGGTCAGTGCGGCTTCTTCTATAAGGCAGATGAGGCGGCGATGCTTCTCTTTCCTTTTGGCTTTGGTCGCCGAGGAGGCCGAGATAGGGACGTCGTGGAGTTGATAGCGTCGGCAGTGGTTTCTTGTGGCCGAGCTCGAGCACAGATGCAGAGGGTGGTGGTAGAGTTCTGACTTCTGAGCGGATAGGTTCATCGAGTTGCTGGAAGATGAGAAGCGAACGTGCGACACATGGATAGTGTTGAGACACAAAGTGGTGGGTGGTGGTGGTCGGGCATCGACGGTGGCTGGGCAAAGGGGTGCTCTGCATCGACGGTGGCGGGGCGCTTGGCCAATTGGCGGTGGCGAGTGGCAACACTGCTCTTCTTGGCGCGTCGTGCGTTGGTTCAACGAGAGTGCGGTGGGTGTGCTCCAAGACGATTCTCGCTGTGATTAATTATCAGATATCACGGTGAGAGAATGAATGGCTGAAGCCATTTGAGGTGTTTAGCTTTTGTAAAGTACAAATGTGTTCTCATTAGCTGGCTGGAGGCTAGGTGTTCCAAGTGCTTGCCGGATTTTGCTTGAAAGAGGGTTGATCCCGGGCTGCTAACTGTGTTGAGAAGGCATTGCTTGAAAGTTAATTCAGAATCTTATTCTGAAAGCTTCCATCTGGATCATGATAGGATTGGAGTAATATTGGTGGTTCATATATGTAGTTCAAGTGGGTTCTCTCCTGTTTGAGGCCCACAGAAAAGGAAACGAAGGGCTTAGCACTGAACAAGTAGATTTTAATATGATCAAATTATTGCTCGATAATTTTATTTTATTTTTCCGTTGCAATGCACGGGTATTTTTTTCTAATATATATATCTATATCTATACTTCTATACCCCTATACCTAACTAAAAAATGCGTAAGATCTCCGTAGCTTTTTTTTGTCCGTCATCATCTCTCATCGGTCCCGCTTCCTTTTTTTCTCTCTTCTGGGCCTCCATATCTCTCTCACCTTTTTCCATATTTTTTAAGGAGTATTCCGTATTTTCTTTAATAAGTTCGATCCACTACATGCTGCGCGTGCCTCCAGCCGCTGCCGGCCAAAGCCTAGCATCGTTGCCACGTCGATCTGCCTTCCCGTGCATTTCCTCCAATTGATTGTAAAAATCGATTCCCCACTCCTCCCTCATTATTTCCCCCATGATTTTCCCTTTTAATCGACTTTAATTCACTAGATTTAATCTCCATTTAACGATAACCAATAAAGTCGGCAAGCTTCCCCGGGTCGTTTTTATCCCCAGTTTTGCGGATTCGCTTCGATTATGGGGAAACGGAAAGAGAAGATTGAGTGGATCGAAATCCCACAATCAAATCTAGGAGATCGAGAAAGATTCCGCAAGGTTTGATGCAAATGATCGGCTACGGCATCGTAGTGGCACATGATTGTCATCCAGAGGTTGAAGATGCTAATGAAGTGCGTGGGTCTGGCTTGGCAGCAAGAGGAGGTATCGGCTATGCTATCTAGGCTTGTGACTCCACTTATGTATAGCGATCCCAATGTTTCAATATAACTCTTAGATCCTAATAACTGTTGTATCACAGAAAAACGCTTACCCGTTGCAACGCACGGGTATTTTTCTAGTAATTAAAAAATAAGTAAAGCTTCCGATTATTTTTTCATCCGTCATTAAAGCATGGGCCCACACGATATTTAGTCACTAATATGCAAATCCGAACGCGTGACGGCGATCTGTGATACCCGCAAATAAAAAAAAAGAGAAAGCTAGCAAGCAGCCCAACCAAATTAGCAGCAGGCTGGCCCAACAAAAAGCAGCTGCAGCCCAGCAAACAGCCCACAGAGCAGAGGTGCAACAGCCTAGCCCAAGCCCAGTACTGTACTGCTGCAGCAACCGAATACTGTAGCGCTACGGTACTGTAGCACGAATATCCAACCTCGCTCTCCCATATTGAGCAACACTAGCTTAAATAGGAACCTTGCCCGAGGCTGTTAATTACTTACACGAACTATGGAACGGAGCAAAGACACGATTTTGTTATTTTAGAAAAATATTAAAATGAACCACATTTCCTTTTAAAAAAAATACATAATCACAAATAAAATGAATTATTTTTACAAAATATCAACACCAATCACATGCCTTTATTTTTTAAGAAAACACATAATCACCAACAAAATGAATTATTTTAAAAAATATCAAAAGCAATCACGTTTCTTTCTTTTTAAAAAAACATGTAATCACCAATAAAATGAATTGTATTTACATCAAAATATTTTTTTCCTCCTCAATTTCTCGTTCGTAATAGGACACCTAACCACATCAATTTTTTTCATTCATGGTATGGTTTCCTTCTGATTTTTTTTAGAGCGAAAGATATCCTGCACTACATCACTTTTTTTTTCCATTCGTCGTACGATTTCCAAAACTAATTTTTTTAAGAGTGAAAGCTATTCTGTAATACATCACCCTTTTTACTCTTTTCATTCATTGTACAATTTGCTTCTGTTTTTTAAGTGAAAGCGATTATGCGATGGGAGTGCAGTGAGCTTGATCTGATAGCTTGCAAAAACATTTCTTCTACTATGACTACTCTTTACAATATGAATTTTTTTTTATCAATTACCAAAGAAATAACCATGCATTGCAACTGACTCATAATAATACATGATAAAAATAGATACATCTATAAGGATCCCAATTAACCTGGTGGCTTTATGCTCCCACGCACTCACTACTATTTTTACCCAGTGCAACGCACGGGTTTTTTTAAAGGAGGGTAAAAGTTTTGCCTCGTATATTAATAGAAAAGGAGTAAAATATACAACAACAGTATATACAGGGCTAGTCAAAATGACTCGCCCGCAGGAGAAGGGACTAGGTGATGTCTTTTAAAATTCCAAACTCTCGGAGCTTAATTGTTTCGGTTTTAATCCAAGCTCTTGTTTCCTCCTTAATCTTATCTTAGCTAGGATTGAGGCTGGTTTTGAGGTGGTATTGCGGGAAATGCGCGGGTATTTTGCTAGTGGAGATGATTTCTGCACTCCCAGCAACCAATTGCGTTGGGAAACAATGCTAAACTCCCAGTACAAGAATAATTGGTGGCCTGGTGCATGGTTCAATGCCGCCTCTGTTCCTCGTGACTGGGAGAAAAACAGGGTCTTCTCGAACCGTGGGAAGATCTGAACACGTACACACCACGAGATTGTATTTCTCGTTTTAATACAGAAGATGACGCCATAGGCTTCCAAATTATCAAAACCCGAATCATGTACGCAAACCAGCCCCAACATACCAACGCGAGAAACAACATGCTATCAACAACGACGTCGTCGAAAAAATGCGGAGGAAAATCAGGTGGAGAAAAACAAAGAGAAGAAAAAACGCATACGGAACGCTCAAATACTATAGGCCACTTGGGCCTCGTCTCGCGTTGACCTGCCTCCTCACGCCACCGTTCTCACCGGCTGTGGCTCGCGCGCCATTGGTTCATGCCGATCACGTACTCTCTTCTCTTCCCACTCAAATTCCATGTCCACCAACCGCCGCTTCGCCTTCGCTGCCGCGGGCTCCAACTATTTTTAAGCGCCCCCGCGCGTCGCCAGTGTGCCGCGTCGCGTTGCACGGATTATTGCATCGATCCAACGATCACGTCGGTCGACGAGAAGTGAGTGATGGCGTTGCCGACCCGGCCGGGGCCGTACATGCCGCGCCCACCGGCGGTGCCGGAGTGGCTTAACACGGGGGACAACGGGTGGCAGCTTGCGGCGGCGACGTTCGTCGGGCTCCAGTCGATGCCGGGGCTCGTGGTGCTCTACGGCAGCATCGTGAAGAAGAAGTGGGCCGTCAACTCGGCCTTCATGGCGCTGTACGCGTACGCGTCCACGCTCATCGTGTGGGTGCTGGTCGGCTTCCGCATGGCGTTCGGCGACCGGCTGCTCCCATTCTGGGGGAAGGCCGGCACGGCGCTGACGGAGGGGTTCCTCGTGGCGCGCGCGTCGGTCCCGGCCACGGCGCACTACGGGAAGGACGGCGCCCTGGAGTCCCCGCGCACCGAGCCGTTCTACCCGGAGGCGTCCATGGTGCTGTTCCAGTTCGAGCTCGCCGCCATCACGCTGGTGCTGCTCGCCGGGTCGCTCCTCGGGCGGATGAACATCAAGGCGTGGATGGCGTTCACCCCGCTCTGGCTCCTCTTCTCCTACACCGTCTGCGCCTTCAGCCTCTGGGGCGGCGGTTTCCTCTACCAGTGGGGCGTCATCGACTACTCCGGCGGCTACGTCATCCACCTCTCCTCCGGCGTCGCCGGCTTCACCGCTGCCTACTGGGTAAGATAAGCTCTCGCTTCCTCTAGTACCATTTGCAACGTACGGTCGGTTGGTTAATTCTGGTCATTGCCTGGTTGGATTTCCTTAACAACTTTCTGTTGTTCGGTTGGTCAGTTGTCACGAGCCGCCGGGGTTTACTTTTCCGGTGCGCGCTCACGGGTCAGGATTTGCTCCAGTACGTGTACCCGTACATTAGTAGTACATGTGACCTGTGGACTTTGGGGTGCACGTTCGGGGGCACGCGGTCGCGGGAGCACGGAGTCGTCAGCGCGCGGGGTAGACGGTCGCTTGCGTGTATTGATCGAGTGATACGTGATTTGGACATGGAGAGAAACCATTCGATCTAAGCTAGGCTCGAGCCTAATTTCCTCGTACCCGCAAAAGTACATAGACGAGTTGCTAGAGAAAAAAAAAAAAAACAGTGCTGGCTCGGCCTGCAGAATCCAAATTCTACGACAGTGCTACAGTGTTGACATACGTGGCACGAATCTCGGAGGCGTTAAGTGTTAACCACGTGACGGTGATTAATAAATAATTTTTTTGTGACAGGTGGGGCCGAGGCTGAAGAGCGACAGGGAGAGGTTCTCGCCGAACAACATCCTCCTCATGATCGCCGGCGGCGGGCTGCTGTGGCTGGGCTGGGCCGGGTTCAACGGCGGCGCGCCGTACGCCCCCAACATCACCGCGTCCATCGCCGTGCTCAACACCAACGTCAGCGCCGCGGCGAGCCTCCTCACCTGGACCTGCCTCGACGTCATCTTCTTCGGCAAGCCCTCCGTCATCGGCGCCGTGCAGGGCATGATGACCGGTCTCGTCTGCATCACTCCCGGCGCAGGTATCAGCTGCTTCCTGCTAGCTTTGATCAACTCTAGAATCCAACTATATTAGTAATTTAGTACATTGTGATCAGCCAGTTGCCTAGCTCACATGGTTTCGTTAATGAGGCATTTGCTAATTAATTCAGTTGGATTAACGAACTAGTTGTGTGATGGCATGCAGGTCTGGTGCACACGTGGGCGGCCATACTGATGGGAATCTGTGGCGGCAGCTTGCCGTGGTTCTCCATGATGATCCTCCACAAGAGATCGACACTGCTCCAGAAGGTGGACGACACCCTCGCCGTCTTCCACACCCACGCCGTCGCTGGGCTCCTCGGCGGCCTCCTCACGGGCCTCTTCGCCACGCCCGGACTCACCGCCGTCCACACCCACATCCCGGGCGCGCGCGGCGCGTTCTACGGCGGAGGCATCTCCCAGGTGGGGAAGCAGATCGCCGGCGCGCTCTTCGTCGTCGTCTGGAACGTCTTGGCCACCACCGTCATCCTGCTCGGCGTCGGCCTCGTCGTTCCGCTCCGCATGCCCGACGAGCAGCTCAAGATCGGCGACGACGCGGCGCACGGGGAGGAGGCCTACGCGCTCTGGGGAGACGGCGAGAGGTTCGACGTGACGCGCCATGAGGCGGCGAGGGGCGGCGGTGGCGGCGCGTGGGGCGCCTCGGTCGTGGACGAGGCGATGGATCACCGGCTGGCCGGGATGGGAGCTAGAGGAGTCACGATTCAGTTGTAGTGGTGGTAGGACATTTCGTTGCAGGCTTTGCAGCTAAACTGGACGTTGACCATCCGATAATTCCTATCTCGTACAGTCGTACGTACAGTTAGAACTTGCAACTAGCAAGATGGAATAGCAGATATTACTAAACACATGCTTCATTATTTTATTTCTGGAGTAAATCAAGATTCATTTTTGGGAAGTGGTAGATACTTGCAATAAGATACAGTCAGGATGCAATGTGTCGTGCTCTGGGAGTCCCAATAGATAAACAAACTTCTGCCAGCATTGCACATTTGCACACAAGCAAGCCTCATGGTACCGGATCCAGATCATCTGCAGTACAGCAGAGTCCCGCGTGAACAGTAATCTGAGTCTGCGACAGTAACTACTGCAGGTGCTGTAGTAAATTTCTGTAGAAACACTGATTGAATTTACTGTTCAGCCTCTCACGCACTGTAGCGTCCTACAGTAGCAGTACTATCTGGACCGTTGGATTGTGATCGTGTGGTTTGGAATCCCTCCTAATGCAATGTACTGTTCATTCTCTGAATTAGTACCTCTAATGCAGAGGATCTGAATTCCATGGTACCATGGTTTCAGTGGAATCTAGTGTAAATTGGTTTTGCTCAGTTTGCTTGGACACGTCTGAGAATATCTCAAAACTGTAGAGTACGCGACCGCACGTGGACGCTTGCTCTGAGTAGGTTGGTATCAGCAGAAGCCTGAAGACGGGCCAGTGCAAACTGAAATATGACAGCCTAACAGATCAACGAAGCAATTCATCACTTGTATCATTCGATAGCATTGCACAGGCAGTGTTAGCAAAAGGCGTCAAACTTCTTGCATATACACAGCAATCGTGTGCCTGTGAAAGGAATTTAGATACCCGATCTCACAAGTTAACGATACAATGAGAAAACGC
The DNA here is from genome assembly GCA_000573905.2 of Oryza punctata. Taxonomy (NCBI): domain Eukaryota; kingdom Viridiplantae; phylum Streptophyta; class Magnoliopsida; order Poales; family Poaceae; genus Oryza; species Oryza punctata. The sequence goes on along the minus strand of CM002488.2, from coordinate 39,890,039 downwards.
AATCCGGGGCTAGTCGAATTGCTCCCAGTCAGTGTTGATTTGTGTGGAAGAAACCCGTGGTGGGGGTGCATTCAAGCTGCCCATGCCATTGTCGAACGTCTCCCATTGCGTTGTCACTGAAACAGATTTGTTTTGATCACTGAAGGGATTGGCATTTCTTGCCTTCAGCTTATCCAACGTCTCCACAAGACCTTGGACTCGGCGTACCTGCAATGTAAGTCATCAATATACAGCATACAATGTCTCCAGTGACGATTACTTTATGACAACTAAGATTTTGCAACAGGGACCAAACCCGTGTTCAAACGGTCATAGCAGCAAGAATTTTTCAGATATATTACCGTCAAGCAACCAAACCAACTCAATAAAATTCAAAAGGACAAAATAAGGATTCTTTAAACTGAATAAATGCCTTTTCACTTTGTTAATGTCACAATACATATAAGATGTTGTACCGATTAAAGCTTGGCTCAACAATCTTTTTGAAGCACCCTGCGCATGCTGACTATTTCACTGGTCTTGTTCATCTTATACAATAGGGCAACAAGACGGTGAGGAAGCTACATGTAACTTTTCACTCTTGACCAACAAAGGTCCTAATCTGGCAAAATTTTCTCCGAAACCAACACCAACAAATAGTTATAAACCTGAGATCTATCCCATATCAGACCAGGCATCTGTTCAGTATAAGGTCCAGCAGGTTTTGCATTAAAGCTGGATTTCAAACCACAGAGCCAGGTTAACTTAGGATAAGTTTAGTAATGTAGTTTTGAGCCTAGTATGCAACTTGTTCCTTATCCATAACCAAGAAAATAATCATTGGAATACGGGAGAAGGTCAAGCCAAACAAAGAAACTAGAATTAGTCCGGGAAGGAGTTGGGAGACATCCTTGTGATGCAAATGAAGACTGTATATTGATTCAGCATAGCAGAAAATAGCTAAATGGCAAGCCTTCATTACTAGATGTGCCATATGTATATCTTTTCAAGGCTTTTAAGTCATGGTCCTATAAATGGCATTAATAAGATTTAGCAATGCTACTCTGCCTGGTAAGGAATAAAATTCCATCATCAGCATAGATGTGTGTTGATTCATCAGGAACTAGTAATAACCACATCTGTTGGTGTAAGTGTGGTTAAATTATAGTAAATAAAAGGAAATCAGGTTTGAATAATAATATGTGATCGCTATTTAACAACAGAAAATAAACCATTTTTAAAGCCTAGGATGAGCAATAATTGAGCACCAGTACTAGTACTAATTGAATTTGAATTCGTATGAGATAAGCCAGGACCAGTCATGTTAAGGTGTATAATGGCCACTGTACCTCAGCCTTCCTTTGTGCCCTTGCTTCTCCCTCTGCCTCTATGCCATCAAGTTTCAGCAGCTCCATCATAAGAAGCTCCGTCAAGACAACAAAATCTTTATCCTCAACCTTTCTCCCTGCAAGAACACTCTTCTCCAAATCACACACCTGGTAATAGAACAAAAATAAAAGCCTTATTAGCAGCATGATATAAGAATGAATGCTTAATGCGCGAGGCTGGAGAAGCATTATTCCTTCACCTTTGCAGAGAGCCTGTCAACTTCAGCTCTTACACGGCCAACAGCCTCACAAGCCTTCATCATGCTCTCATCCATAATTACTGGCTCGGCCCTCTGCTCTACATTGGCAGAGGCAGGCTTCTCAAGTAGAAGCAGTTTTGCTCCATCCTTGACCCCAGCTGTATGCAGGAACTCGTTGTCACTCTTCTCCTTCCCACGGAAGAAGAGTCTCTGCCTTTCAGGCTCCACGCCAGTAGCCTGGGTAAGGACCCTCTTCAATTCGCCTTCATACAAAAGAGTGAACAATTAATCCTAACTATGTGTTAAAGTAATAGAAACCAGTTCCTTCTAAGGAAGCAGATCATGATGTACTGTTTTCTGTGAACTGCTCAAAGAATGATAAGAGAAGGCTTCTTTCAAACGTTGAACTCTAGCTAGATAGTATAACATTGAGCTTCCATTTGTACAGAAAATGATAAAAGGAGTGTAAAGTTAATAAATCACACAGTAACCTCAGTTGAGCCAGTATGTGCACCTGTTTAACGTCATGAATGAACAGAAGTGTACTAATACAATACAATGGTACAACAGTTTTAACGTCATGAATGAAGAAGCGTACTAATACAGCGGTACAACAGTAATTCAGTGTGGGCCTAATGGTGAACGGATATAGCATGACGCACAGATATGTCGTCAAATATACACTTAAAAACTAGTATACTTTTGTCGCCATATACCTAGGTACGTCTGCTTGCCACAGTCCAAGAGGATATATGGTTAAAAGAGCAGGACCATGAATCCATGATCCATCCGCCTGCCCCCTGCCACACAAGCACATAGTATTGCAATGCTTTTGTTCTGAATCTAGATTTGCATCCAATTCGATTCACAGAAAAGGAGACAAGGACGATGTGATCGTATTAACTCCTCGACGAATCACCGGTTGACTGGTCAAGATCCGTAGCTGAGTAGCTCAAGTGCAACATAGCAGATCGAGCATGGTGGTTGCTGCTGTAACTAACTGGGAGCGGCAATTCGTCGTGCACTTGCCGGGCAAGCATTTCAGCTTGCCTACATCAAAAATACTAATCGAAACATAACCGATCACAAGGCAATCCTCGTTACAATCGCCCACGGCGAGTTTCACGAGGAGGGAGGAGGCGAGGATTGCTAAGAAGGAAGGGCGCGGATCATACCGAAGGTGGCCTGCGCCGGCACGGCGACGTCGCGGAAGGAGGCGCCGTGGGAGACCCTGAGCCTGACGGCCGGCCCCGTGTCGCCGTCCCTGCGCTGCACCAGCATCCCGCCAGGCCGGACCTCCCACTCGCCCTCCGCGTCCCGCCCGCCCGATCTGCCTCCTCCTCCAACGCCGCTCATCATCGCCGACCCCAGCCGCCTTTATGGCCCCCTTCACAGTTCACCTCACGACCCACCGATTCGGTCGCGGCGAAAGCGACGCGCGGCCGGAGGGAGGGAAGAGGAGGAGAAAAGGAGGGTTTGGTGGCGCGTGGCTTTTGCGAAGGGTGGAAGGCTCACCCCCCGCGGGTTCCTTCCCCTCCGGAGAAGCAAGAACAACCGCCCGCGCGGCTGTAGAGCTTTGCTCGCGAGCGGCAGCGGCAGCGGCAGCGAGATTTTGCGAGAGCTGTTTTTTTTTCTCTCCAAGTACAACTTTGGATTCTCGCGAGGCCGCAGGGGGAATAGCGAGGAGGACACAAGACGAAGCCCGGCTCGCTGGCGTGGAGGCCTCGTCTCGCGTCGCGTGCTGCCTCCGCTGCGGATAGGACGGGAGAGTTCGCGGTGGGGTCGCGCGTGGGTTTTGGGCCCTCGTGACACGTTTGGTTCGTGAGAATGTGAGATCGCTCGCGGGACGGCTTCGGTGCGGTGGTGCGCCGCGTGCGCCTACTCGTGTAGTATCGCTGAGTCGAACTCTCCACAACCTCCTCGGACCAGCGTTGCAGATAAGTACACGAATTCGGTTGCAGATTTTCAACTAACTCCAATCTGAAACCTGTATTAATTTCCTCCTGGGCTTTTGGTGTTTTTCCACTTGTACGTAATACCGATAAAATCTCAGCTTTGTTCATAGCTGCCGTTCACCTGATGATTAAAAAAATGTGGTACTAACGAGGAGCTGTCATGATGTTTGGTGAGCCTAATCCTCGTCTTCGATGGCCAAGGGTAAACGTCGTAATTAAGGCCCACAAACCGTGATTACGCAATGATAGCAGACTTTATGGTATGGCTAACATGACGGTATGGTTGCGCCGACACTAGATAGTAAAGTACTGCAATTAGCAGTAGTAGTACTAGTACTGCAAAATACTAAGGAGCTGTGCAGTTTGACTGTCTCACTCTCGTATCGTCCTCCCCACGAGTGACACGAGAGGCGACACCACCATCGACTTTCTCCTCACACTCCTTCCTTCTCTACCTTACCATCACCTGAGCGAGCGTCAGCAAAGCCGTACGATCGCAAGGACTGCGGCAGCGGGGCTTCACCCAGCCTGCGCCCGGATGGCTAGGAAGCTGCCTGGGCTGCAGTGGTGGCAACCATCTAGATCCGTGCCGTTCGACTGGATCTGGCGGGGTGGCGGTTGGTGGTAAGGCTGAGTGGTGGCGGCGACGACGGTGCCTGTTGGTGGCGACGGAGCACCCGCCCAGATCCACGTCGCTTCGGTCAGATCTGGCGGGTTGACGGCTAGCGATGGCGGCTATCGATGGCGGGATTTGAAGTAGTGGTGGTGGCGGCGGCCAGTGGTGGTGATGGCAACTGCTGGCAGCGGCAGGTGGAGATCGGCTGGAGCTGCGCCAGCATTAAGGCCAGTGCACGGGAGGAGATGGGACAGGGTGGACTGGCGCATCGACGACGGTGACATCCAGAGGAGGAGACAACGAAGGGGAAGGAGGAGACCGGCGGCCGCATGCGGGCGTGGCGTCGGTGGTGGTGGGATGTGGGCGATGGCGACAACGTGAGCGGTTATTGGTGGACTGCGGCTAGAGATGCGGCCGGCCGGCAAGCGTGAGGTGGAGGTAACGGCTGCGGAGCGTGGCCGGAGGTCGGCATGGCGCGAGAGGCGTGGCCAGCGGCAACGGAGGCCGGCACGGCACGAGGAGGCGTGGTCGGCGGCGACGAAGGTCGGCAAGGTGCGCCTCGCGCTGTGCCGGCGGCAACGGAGGCTAACCGGCGGGGGCGCCGATGCAGCGGTGCCCACGCGCCGGCGGAGGCTTGACGGTGGTGGAGCATCGGTGCATCATATGCATACTCGCAGGCAGCGGGCGACGAGTGAAAACCTAACCCGACCTTGGCCGGGCCGGCAACGACAGTGTTTTCGAACGTCTCAACCCCTCTTGAGGGTGTTCTCGTGTCGTACCATCACCTCCAGTGGGGCTGCCGGGTGAAAACCCAGTCTCGGCTCTCCTTGAGACCTTGATGGACGGCGGCGACGGTGTTTCCGTCGCTCAACTCCTTGGAGACGTTGTCTAGGCAGCCCCTTGCCGAATCCTTCCAGACAACTGGTGTAAGCTTGCTCTCTAGATGCATGTCCCCTTGTATCTCTAGCTTATGCAAGGTGGCCATGTCGGAGGGTCTAGGCGGAGAGCGGTTCCATCTTCTCCCTCACCCTCCCTATTTCAATTCCAAAGAGGTGGCTAGAGTAGGGCCGATATCGATTGTTAGGTTTAGGTTTTGAGCGTTCTCGGTTGTAGTCCCTTTGTTGGCTTAGCGGTGACTGGTCACGCTTTGCGGTGGTCGGTTCAGTGCTAGCCTTCTCCTGAGTATGTTGAGTTGGAGCTGTCGGTACGTGGATGGGGGTTATTTTTCTTTTTTTCCTGGTTATGATCTTCCAGGGTTGTAATTTTGTAATTTTTTCCTACTCTATCAATATAAACTTTACATTGTTTAGTGCGAGTCGTTCAAAACATACTGAGGATTTTGCAATTGACATGTGGGCCATGTGAGCTAAATTATGAGGCCCACAAGACGTGTAATGTCCTCTCTATTGGTGAATGGTGAACATAGAGTATTCTGATCGTACTTCAATAGTGACGTTTTTGATCAAGAATATTATCCAAAGAATACAAAGAATGATTCATGTGGCTGGGACAGTATGTTTAGTGGTTGGGAAGTGGAAGTGAAGCCGGAAGCGTGGCAAGGCGCCAAGGCCGGTGGCGGGTCGGTGATAGACTAAATTATCTATTATTACTTGACAGCCTTCATTTTTAAAAAAAACTTACGCACTAGTAGGAGTAGTACTAGACAACCATCTGATGCATGCTCCGAGGAAAACGGAGAACCAATGCATGTATAGCTAGCCCACATTTACGTTCTCAAAAAATAATTACACTACTAGATAAACGAATTCTTATACTAACCCTAAAATTCACAAATATCTCGGTTAAAATAAAAACGGTACTAAATATATGTTTTAGTACAGGTTCTGAAAGTCAAAGCCCATAGAAACATTTTGAACTAAAAACGTTGGATGATTTTTAGTTTGGATTGGTTTTACCAACCGGTACTAATTTTTAAGTACCGGTTGGTTACACCAACACGGACAAAATATATTTTTAGTACCGGTTAGTGTTACCAACAAGGATTAAAGATACCTTCAAGGTTAGTTAAAAAGAAAGTATCTCTATGCAAGTCTAATGTATGGATTTGGTGAGATGGTTATACGTGCGAGGGCTGAGATTATAGATCTTGAGTTCGAATCTCACATCCCACATATTTTTTTATTTAATATACATATTTAGTACCGGTTCCTTAGTCTATTTTTTTACTTAATATGTATCTTTAGTCTTAGTCTATTTTTTTACTTAACATGTATCTTTAGTCTCGGTTGCTACAACTGGTAGTAAAGAGGTTTATTAACCGGTATTAAAGTTCACTTCTCTACTAGTGTTAATTGTCCATTTAAAACGTATATAGCCCTTTAAAATTTATCAACATGGCCTTTAAATTTTCTTTTGTCTAAATCAACTATAATCATCTCTTATTATTAAATAGATAAAACTAAACCTCTTGTTCTATCGATTTGATTGCATTGGCCAAGCCGAGCCATAACAAAACTCAGCGCGCTCCTGCCGTGAGGCCTCATATGCCATCACCAGTTAAAAAGCGACTTAGAAATATACAACGAGCTGGCAGCTCATAAATCGAGTCTTCGATCCGCACTGGAGAACACAAGATTCTTGCATAATGCAAAAAATGTACTGAAGCATAAATATGAGTTGATGCATGCAGAATTACATATTAGGGGCAATTATAAATTTATCACCGTTTAAACTGTTGTTGTAAAACTATCATTAGAATACTTGTAAAACTATCATTAGAATACTTGTAAAACTGCCATACGTGTGGCATTTTTACAAAATATAAAAAGCGGTGGTAGCTTTGCAAATTAAATGCCCCTAAATACACTATGTTATGTTGCTTTTATGTATAGCTGGGAATTTTCTTAGGATAGCCCAACATGACGGGTTAGCACTTGTGGAGATGAGGGAGTCGATTCGAACCATTATACGTGGCCTACACGAGTCAACTCGCCAGTGCATAAGGTCTTAGCAACTATGACTTTTACAGTATTTTCATAATAACTAGATAAGTAGATAAGTGGCCCACGCAATTACGCGGTTAGCACCCTACAAAATTCAATTTTTAACATATGATTTTACTTAAAATTTATTAAATATCTATCTTGTTATCATAAGATTTTAATAGACCGAACTTTATCATCCGCGTGTTTCTAATTTTATAGATTTTAAAAGTCGCTTCGGTTGCTACCCCTTACTCATTTGTCATATCTTTATTTGCTTATCGATCTATCACTATTTCTATTCATTTTCCTTGAAACATTTAAAATTAGACCATTTAGTTTTTAGAGTTCATTGTTTTGTTGGGTTTTGTATTTATAAATTTTTCAAAGTTCCGTCAAACACCGCAACTGTACTACTCTACGACCCCCTCTGCTGCCTTCTCTCTTTATTATCATTTGGATTTTAAAAAATGAACACAATTATCGTTTGGGTTCATTTTTTACTTTGTAGAAGTCCCGCTAAACCGTCAGCGGTTTTGCCACTGTACTCCTCTACGCGTGACCTGCCCGTTGCCTCCCCTCTTTATTGTCATTGAGATTTTAAAAAATTAAACATGATTATCGTTGGGGTTTATATTTTTTACTCTCTAGAATCCCGCCAACGCGACTGTACTGCTTAATGACTTGTCCGTTTTCCTTCTTCTTAATCGTCATTGGGATTCTATTTGAGGTTTTGTTTATACGTTCATAGTTTTTATATAGCCCATCAACTGCCACCTCTTTATTTTTTTACATACTATTTTTTCCCCTCTTTATTATCATTTGATACGTTGTGTTCTACATGAACTATTATTTTCGAAAACTCCATATTTTTCATTTTAATATCTTTTATTTGTAAATTTTATTCCTACTTGAACTCTTATAATTATTTTTCTATTTTCTAAATTTATTTTATTTGTTATTCTGAATTTTAATTAATCTCGTCATATGTTCTAGATGGTCTATTCTTTCAATAGTCTTTATTTTTTATTACGAATTTTAGTTATTTATAAATTATATTTATAGTTCAATTCTTATTTTTATTTTTCTAATTTCTGAATTTATTTTGTTTTTTATTTCAAATTCTAATTAATCCTATGTTGTGTTATAGATGGACTAATTGTTGTTACAATATTTTTTTATTCTGAATTTTTGTTATTTCAAAATTGTATTCCTACTGGAACTCTTCTGTTTCTTTCCTAATTGCAGAAATTTATTTATTTTTTATTCCGAATTTTAATTAATCACGTATTGTGTTCTTATATGGACTCCTCTACCAATATTGCTTATTTTTAATTTCGAATTTCAATTATTTTTAGATTGTATTTGTAGTTGGACTTTTCTTTTCTTTTTCTTTGATTAATGTGGGAATTTATAGTCTCCACAACGAACATGGTTCCTTCTTTTTGAGTTGTCTTAATAATATAATAGATTTCATGGAAGTGATATTATTATTTTTAAATAGAAGAGTTTTTATATAACTGAAATAGAAAATCTTGAAGAAATATACTTTAGTCAATATAAACTGTATGTATCTTTGCAACTGATGAGTTCAAGTGCACGTACGTCCAACAATGTGTCAATGTCACGTAGCATGTGGTCTCAGTGTGGATATTATGGTACCCATATACCCATAAATATAGATTATCCGACTGGTTATTGGGGATATATAATGTAAACAGAATATGAGTAGTATTAGGATTCGGGTATTGTATTGGCTTGTTTATCAAGGTATAGCCCGTAGTCCTGGTATGGTAAGATAATTAATTAGGAAAGATTTAAACCGTAACGGGGTAAATCTTATCTTGTAAATCCTCATCTTCCGGGTATATAAGGAGGATAGGGTGCCCCTTGCGAGCAGAAGCTTGGCAGATTAATCTATAACTCGGAGGCAAAACCACCGAAACAGGAGTAGGGTATTACTTCTTCGTGAACGCCTGAACCTGTCTAAATCCATTGTCTCATAACCCATCTACTTTTCCATCTTGATTGCTACCCCTTTTCATATTGCCGAAATCTAGTTTCGACAGTTGGCACGCCAGGTAGGGGTGCATCAAGTTCATCGCCGATCAAGTAAGATGGGATCGTCATCAGGCATCGACGACTTTGGTTTCCCCCCCGGGCAGGCGTACCGCTTTGGCAGCCTCGACTTCATCACCGACAACTTCGGCAAGATTACTCTTCTTGACCCGGCGACGAGCCAGTCAGGAGGAGATCGCATCTCTTGGCCGCTCGGTTTACCAAACGCGGCCAGGACCAGCGCCAGAACACTTTCCAACAAGATGGCACCAAGTCACTCGGGAAAGGCGTCGATATCAACTTCTCTTCCTACGTCAAGCACACCTAGCAACAACCAAGTCTACCTGACGATCGCCATGGAGCTACCAGTGGATCTACTTACGACTTCTGGTTCAAGGTTTCCGTCTCCTCGCGGGATGAGATCTGATCCAATCTCGTTCAAGATCGGATTCGGCTTCAGGGAGGTCAATGTCGTTTTACCCAAACTCGGATCTTGCTCCTCCACCGAGCTCGCCGCCTACGCCAGCTCTTCAGAGGAGAGCGTTCATGGCAACCCACCCAACGCTGCTGCAGACGACACCGACTTCGACGACGACTACATACCAGTTTTCAATGGCGTCTTCATGGCCAACAACGAGACCGATGCAGAAGTAGCCGCAAGGCTGTAGGCAGAAGAAGCAGCTCGAGCTGGAGTTGAGCAAGAGAAGATCCAACTCGAACAAGAGCGCGTCAGATTGAATGAAGACAGAGCCAGACTTGAATAAGAACGGCAAGCACAAGCTAAACAAGAACGCCAGCGCAGAGAAGCTGAAGACGCGAGACGTAGAGAAGATGAGGAACGCAGAAACAAAGATCTAGCTCCGGCAGGGTGAAGGGCAAGGAACGCAATCGGGCAGACCGTCGTCGATAACACCAATGTATTCCTCACACCGCAACAAAACGCTGTCCGGGCAGTCACCCTCCTTGACGCGTTCCTCGGCGCAGCTCCAGCCCATGTTACAACAATGATCAATCAAGTCAAGGCTCTCGTTGCGGCAACTATCCCGGCTGCAGAAGCGAGCTGGCGACCTAGCGAATCAACATCAAGAGCACCAGATGGCAGTCGCGCACCTCCATCGAGAGTAAGGGACAGCAAGAGTAGGACCAACTCGCGCGCTGACCACCACAGCGAAGCACGCCGAGACCAGTCGGCCCAGTCGCCCGCAGGCCACTTCACCTGGCCGTCACACCACAGCAGAGATCGCCGGAATCAATCCGACTATCAAAATCCACTCAGGGCTTCAATCGACCTGAGGGTTACCCTCAACCAAAGACGAAGAGAGAGAGGCATCACAGTCCAAGACAACGAGGACTGCGATGGGGTTCCGGCCTTCACTAGCGAACTACGTCGAGTGAATTGGCCGATTGGCTTTAAGCCAACTGGTATTGAGAAGTATGACGGTAAAACCGACCCTGAGTAGTGGTTAACCGTCTACACGCTCGCAATTCGCGCAGCAGCAGGAGATAGTAAGGTCATGGCAAACTATTTGCCGGTAGCATTAACTGACTCGGCCAGAAACTGGCTCGCCGGGTTACCGCGAGGCACAATCGGTTCCTGGAGCGAACTCCGTGATCACTTCGTCGCTAATTTCCAAGGCACTTTCGAGCACCCTGGGACCCACTTTGAGCTATACAACATCGTTCAGAAGCCAGACGAAACTCTCAATGAATACATACGGTGTTTCTCCGAGAAGCGCAACAAGATTTCTGACATCACCGACGACAACATCATCACCGCATTCACACGGGGACTACGCAATAATCTATTGATCGGGAAATTCAGCCGCAAACCTCCGAAGACAGTCAAGCAGATGTTCGAAAAGGCAAATGAGTACGCCAAGTCAGATGACGCAGTCAAGGCATCAAGGCAGTCGGCGGGAACCTGGAAGAAGAAGGACAATGACACCGTGGCAGGACCCAATGGAAGCAATTCAAAACACAGAGATCGCAAGCGTAAGCCTGAAGATCTAGTCGCCACAACCTCAAATCAGAACCACCGAGCCAGCGCCCCCGGGTCAACTCCTACGACAGAATCATGAACGGTCCCTGCATGCACCACCCTAACAAGGGACACGCGACGAAAGATTGCTTCATCTACAAACAGTTTGCGGAAAAATATGCAGCCCAAATCAAGAAACCAGCTGAAGGAGAAGGAACTTCAACTCAAAGGAAGAACGACGACGAGCCAAGCCAAGGGGCACATCAAGATCCCAGAAGCGAGCTCAATCACATCTTCGGCGGTCCCCTAGCTTATGAGTCCAAGAGGAAGCAGAAAATCACCGACAGGGAAGTCAACGCGGTGCAACCTGCAGTCCCTCAATATCTGCGGTGGTCGGAGATCCCCATCAGGTTCGACCGCTTGGATCATCCTGACCGAGTGGTTCACCCGGGGCGGTACCCCCTGGTACTAGACCCAGCCGTCCGGAACGTCAAGCTGAAGCGCACCCTCATCGATGGCGGCAGCGCACTCAATATCCTCTTCGCCAAGACCCTGGCTGAGATGCAACTCCCTCGATCCGAGATGAAGCCGAGTAATGCCCCTTTCCACGGAGTCATCCCGGGGCTATCTTCAACTCCACTCGGCCAAATCACTCTCCCGGTGACCTTCGGGACCAAGGAGAATTTCAGGACGGAGAACATCAGCTTTGAGGTAGCCGACTTCGAGACGGCCTACCACGCCATCCTCAGTCGCCCGGCGTTAGCCAAGTTCATGGCAATCCCCCACTACACCTACATGATGATGAAGATGCCAGGACCATGCGGAGTTATATCCTTACGGAGCGATGTCAAACAAGCCCTCACGTGTGACAAGGATAGCTGCGATCTGGCCCAATCTCGTGAGAGATCAGTCGGCCAACAGGAGGTCCGACTAGCCGCATCAACATCACAAGAAGGCGAGATCCCAGCCAGCAAGTCGGCCAAAACTGGATAAGGCGATGCCAAGACAAAGAAGATTCCTTTAGATCCCCCTGATCCCTCTAAAACTGTTGTAATAGGCGCTGAGTTAGATAGCAAATAGGAAAGCGCGCTCATCACCTTTCTTCAAGCTAATAAAGATATCTTTGCCTGGAAGCCATCTGATATGCCTGGTATTCCTAGAGAGGTGATTGAGCACTCTTTAAATGTTAGTGAAGACGCCAAACTTATCAAACAACGACTTCGCTGATTTGCACAGGATCGAAGAGACACCATGAAGGAGGAACTAACCAAGCTGCTCGCAGCAGGATTCATCAAGGAGGTATACCATCCCGACTGGCTCGCCAACCCGGTACTGGTTCGCAAGAAGACTGGCCAATGGCGCATGTGCATCGACTACACGAATTTGAATAAAGCCTGCCCCAAAGATCCTTTCGGCTTACCCAGGATAGACCAAGTGGTGGATTCAACAGCCGGATGTGAACTACTCAGTTTTCTTGACTGTTTCTCGGGTTACCATCAGATCAGCCTTAAAGAGTTCGACTGCTTGAAGGCTTCATTCATCAGCCCGTTCGGAGCATACTGCTACATCACCATGCCCTTTGGGCTGGAGAATGCAGGGGCTACATACCAGCGCATGATCCGGCGATGCCTTGCAACCCAACTCGGACGGAATGTGGAGGCTTACGTCGACGACGTCGTCATCAAGACCAAGCAGAAGGACAACCTGATACAAGATCTGGAGGAGACATTTGCAAACATACGCGCCTTCAGGATGAAATTAAATCCCGAGAAATGCACTTTCGGAGTACCATTAGGAAAACTACTCGGCTTCATGGTGTCTCATAGGGGCATCGCGGCCAACCCGGAAAAAATCAACGCGATAATAAAAATGAAACCCCCGAGTTCTCAGAAGGATGTCCAGAAGCTTACCGGGTGCATGGCTGCTCTAACCAGATTCGTTTCAAGGCTTGGAGAGTGCGGGATGCCTTTCTTCAAGTTACTCAAAAAGAACGACGATTTCCAGTGGACACCGGAAGCCCAAAAGGCATTTGAAGACTTCAAGACTTTTCTGACAACTCAGCCGGCACTAGCTTCGCCACTACCACAGGAACCATTATTTCTCTATGTATCGGTGACTTCAAAGGTGGTGAGCACAGTCCTGGTTGTCGAATGCGAAGAAGATGAACGCACCCAGAAAGTTCAACGACCAGTTTACTTCGTTAGCAAAGTTCTTTCCGACTCCAAAGCACGGTACCCCCAAGTGCAGAAGCTGCTATACTGAGTCCTAATCACCGTTAGGAAGCTGGGCCACTATTTCGAAGTCACCGGTCACGGTGGTCACATCGTTTCCGCTCAGTGAAATTCTTCGTAACAGAGAAGTCACTGGACGCATCGTCAAATGGGCCTTAGAGTTGATGCCTTTGGACATCGCTTTCAAGCCCCGAGTGTCTGTCAAGTCACAGGTGCTAGCCGAGTTCGTCGTTGAGTGGACCGAGTGCCAGGAAGACACGTCCGCAGAAAAGATGGAGTACTGGATTATGCACTTTGACGGGTCAAAGAGAATTTCAGGATGCGGAGCAGGAGTTGTTTTGATTTCCCCGACTGGAGAACATTTGAACTACGTCCTTTGGATTCATTTTCCTGCATCCCATAACGTGGCAGAATACGAAGCACTCCTACATGGATTACGACTCGCCATATCCCTCGGGATCCACAGGCTGATAGTTCGAGGGGACTCCCAACTTGTGGTTAACCAAGTAATGAAGGACTGGACATGCATCGATGACAACATGGCGGCTTACCGACAGGAAGTGCGCAAGTTGGAAGATAAATTTGATGGTTTGGAGTTAACACATGTCCTCCGTCACAACAATGAGGCAGCCGACCGACTGGCTAATTTTGGATCAAAAAGAGAAGCCGCCCCCTTAGATGTTTTCGTCGAGCACCTTTACAAACCTACTGTTTCAAGCAACCTGACTACTGAAAATGAAGTCACAGAACAAGTATTACTGCTTGACACCGACTGGAGGACACCGTTTATCAAGTATCTAAAACATCAAGAGCTGCCTCCCGACAAAAATGAAGCCGAACGAGTTCACCACCGCTCCAAGACTTACACCCTCGTAGAAGAAGAGTTATACAAGAAAAGCCCATCTGGAATACTACAAAGATGTATCTCTCTCGAGGAAGGAGTACAGCTCTTAAAAGATATTCACTCAGGAGTATGCGGAAATCATGCGGCAACAAAGACTTTAGTCGGGAAGGCATACTGACAAGGCTTTTTCTGGCCTACGGCGGTTAGCGATGCAGACAAGATAGTACGTACATGTGAAGGTTGTCAGTTCTTTGCCAAACAGACCCACCTGCCAGCCCAAGAGTTACAGACTATCCCCTTGTCTTGGCCTTTCGTGGTGTGGGGACTGGATATGGTAGGCCCTTTCAAAAGGGCTCAAGGCGGATACACACATCTATTTGTCGCAGTAGATAAATTTTCCAAATGGATCGAGGCAAGACCTGTGGCAACTATCACCGCGGACAAACCACGCGACTTCTTCATCAACATCGTACATCGTTTTGGTGCGCCAAATCGAATCATCACTGACAATGGAACTCAATTCACTGGTGGCGTATTCAAGGACTTCTGTGAGGACTTCGGAATCAAAATATGCTATGCTTCGGTAGCTCACCCAATGAGTAATGGCCAAGTTGAGCGGGCAAACGACATGATACTTCAAGGAATCAAGACTCGCGTTTTCGACAGGCTGTGCCCGTACGCCGGCCGGTGGACAGAAGAATTACCCTCAGTACTGTGGTCACTGCGTACTACCCCGAGTTGGGCTACGGGCCAGTCACCCTTCTTTTTGGTATACGGCGCAGAAGCCATGTTGCCGAGTGAGATGGAGTTCGAGTCCCTATGAGTTCGCAATTTCAATGAAGAACGCCACGAGACCGATAGAATTGATGACTTGACCCGACTGGAAGAAGCAAGGGAAGCTGCACTAATCCAGTCGGCCAGATATCTCCAAGGTCTACGACGCTATCATAATTGCAACGTCAAGTCCCGCGCCTTTATAGTCGGCGACATGGTTCTCCGGAAGATTCAGACGACTAAAGACAGGCACAAATTGTCCCCCTTGTGGGAAGGGCCATTTATAATAGCAGAAGTTACTCGCCCGGGAGCTTACCGACTGAGCCGTGAAGACGGAACTATTGTAGACAACTCATGGAATATAGAGCATCTTCGGCGATTTTATGCTTAAATGCCGTCTTGTATTTTTCCCTTAGACTGACCACTCACATGTCCCAGCCGAGTGGCCAATCGGGGGCTATCGATAATAATGGAGTACGATATCAGTTTTGTTCATGACTTGTCATTGACCCTGTTTAAGTCTAGATCTAGCGGATAAGGACTAAAAAATTTTTGATGGCTGTAACAAGTTTTAGGCTTGAAGCAGTCAGACAAAAATTTTAAGAAACTTGAAACTAGATCTACGATTTACTGCATGGCATAAATGAGTCACTAAACGACGATAAGAGTACTTTACATCTCAAATTACACTTGGAAACAGAAATCTATGATTGAAAATTTTCTAACACATATGAGGCAAGCTTCTCAGCGGAATCCTGAGCTTGGTTGATCAGCTCCAGGGCTTGTTCGTCAGTCGTCCCGTCAGCAAAGTCGTCTCCGACAGCATCGACTTCAACTCGGGGATACAGGGACTTCATTATTGCCAAGGCGTGGCTTGCACCCATTGCAGCAGCATCTTTGATAGTACCATAGTACTTCGCCGGAGCAGTACGGAGCCCTTCAAATATTTGGACTGTGTCCTCTTGACTGGTCCCAAGCCCGTTTTGGAATATTGCGTTTAGGATTGGAGCAGCGGCGTTGGCGATATCGTCTCGGACGCTCTCTACTTTTTTCACCCTCTTGGTGAAGACTTCAAACTGGGCCTTGGTTTTCACCTTATGTTCTGCATTCTTATAAGTTAGAGACAGAACCCGACTGCACGGCATGATTTTATTTATAAAGACAGATGGACTAATACCTTCGAGGGTGTTTTCAGCTTGAGTCTTGTCGGCCACTAGCTGGGCATTAGCCTCCTGAAGTTTCTTCACTCGAGCGGCCAAGGATTCAATCTCTGTAGTTTGAGCTGCAAAAAAGGATAGATAAGTCAGCCGGACAATTTGGACAAGCAGAGAATTCATGGCGAAGTAATTCCCACCTCCAATAGTGCCGCGATAATTGAAGCTGGCGTCCATAAGCTGGCTAACTTGCTCTTTCAGTTTCCTTTGTCTGGTTTGAGCATCCTCTCGGGTTTTTGCTAGCTCAGCTTTGACTTGCTCGAGAGTCTCAAGATAAGGCACAAGTTTTTCTAATGCACTTGTTTTAGCCTCATTCCTGAGATGAATCCTCTGAACAACACACCAGGTCAGCGGGATGACTAGAGCAGATTATTGAGCACGGAAAGATAAATACTTACATTCATTAGGCGAGTCGACTCGGTCAAGTTATTCTTCAGCATCTCGAGTTCCTCGTCTTCCTTTTGACAGTTGATTATTATGCCTTGCAAAACGCCGTCCCGATCTCTCCACTGGAGCTTGGTCGGAGGGATGGAGTCCTCGACTGATTTTATCCTTGGGATTTCCTCTTCGGTCTCATCGATTAAAGGACCTAGTTTGCAAATTTTGACACAGTCGGAACATAGCATAAAAAGCGAATTGGAATATAGCAAGATGGCATACCAGATATTATCTTGGAGTATTTGCCAGGAGTTTTTTTCGACTCGCCGACTGGTTGGCTAGATGTACTCGGCTCTGCAGAAGTTGGTGGAGGGATCTCAGATGTTCCCTCCTCATCCTTTTCTTCGATGTTTTTGGGAGTCGGTCCATGGTCAGATCCCTCGGGATTCCCTCCGACCGGTTGGGCTGACACTTCGGGCGCACCAGTTGGGATATTTGTTGCTTCCTCCGACTGGTGTTCAGTCGGAGGCTTGAATTCGGCGCCAGCGGTATTCTTCTTTGACTGATTCCCAGTCGGGGGCTCGACTTCGGTAGTGTTGGCGGTTTTCCCCGATTGATTCCCAGTTGGGGGCTCAGGGCCTGAACTTACTAGGAGCAGCAACAGGTGGAATATTGTCCTTGCTGCCCAGATCAATGTCTTGGGGTTTCCTGCATTCCGTAACATGGATTTTGGCATCATCAATCTCGTAAGAATCTCAAGAATATAGAAATGAGAGATCTTGATGGAATGGTACCTTGTGGATCTCCGAATTTTAGGAGCTGGCCGACCGGTAGGAGATTTGGCCGGAGTCAGCTTGACGCTAGGCTGCGGTTCAGTGGCTTCGTCTTCTGAATCACTAAGGATCGTTTTCCTCTTCTTCAGTTTTTGCTTGGGGTTGCTTTCTTCGGCGACTCGTTTGCTTTTCCCGACTGGGTTTATTTTTGGTCCGCCGGTTGCTTGAGGCTTTCTCGGAGCAGATTCCTTGTAAGTCGGCACATGCGATTTTGAAAAGAAGCGTTTGTTATCCTAGCAGAAGAATTTTGCTCACAAGTTAAAATGACAATTAAAAAGGTGACAACACTTATAAAAGTCGACAGGCGATTACCTCTGGAGGTGGCCGCACCAGACCGTAAGGAATCACTTGAAGTTTGTGGCTGTAATCGATCGTGATACCTGAGGAGAAAACCTTGTACATCCGGTTGCACATGATTTTGAAATCGATGGAATTCGGGTCTTCTTGGTTTGGGTCTGATTGACCTTCGTCCTCGTACGCTGGTTTGCTCCTCTCCCTAATCGGAGCTAGTCGGCAGTTGATTAAGTGTCGAGTGACTTGTTCTCCTTGTAAGGCTTGTTGTTTGATTTCCATCAGTTGGAGCAGCAACTCATTGGCCTAGGCGAGTTCATCGCCGTTTGGGAAATTTCTCCAGTTTTTGTGGGGAACAGGAGGAAGACCGATAAACTCGCGAAGACTCGGAGATGGATTTGAGATGTAAAACCAGTTCGAGTTCCATCCCTTATTGGAAGTTTTAAATGGAAGTGAAAAGTATTTTTGAGTTAAGGTTCCCCGCAATTGAAACCTGGATCCACCGACTACACACGGGTTGTTTTTGTCAGGCTGGGGTTTGAGGTAGAAAATGCGGCGGAACAATGCAAAATGAGGATGGATTCCGAGGAATGCTTCGCAAAGGTGGATGAAATTGGCTATGTGAAGAATAGAGTTGGTATTCAAGTGGTATATTTGGATTTTGTAAAAAGCCAGAAGACCACGGAAAAAAGAAGAGGCTGGAAGAGCGAAGCTGGAATAAAAAAAAGAAGAGAATACCACTATTTCGCCGGTGTCGGGGGTTGGAAACTCCTCGCCATAAGCGGGGCGCAATCCGATGATTTCCTTGGGCGGAAGGACGCCATCCTTCACCATCTCTAGCAGATTCGACTCCTTCACATCGGATTTTGCCCACTGCTCGAAAGGAATTTCTCTCTCCTCAGCCATGGGAGCGGTGTGGATCTAAGCGAAATGGCTAGGTTTTCGTGGGAGAAAAGGAGGCAAGATTTGGGTAGAGATGAACCGCTGTGGAGTTCAGTATGGGGAATCGAAGATTGGAGGCTGTGGGTGCGAGGATTTGGAACCCTAGATTGCTGTCACTGTGCACGGTTTGGGGATTTTTGGGCAAGGAAGACGAACCAACAAGTGTTTTAACGGTTGGGTCAGGTTCTCGTGCGCTGAATGGGCTGGGAATTGTGGCTTAATTGTAGCCTATGGGGCTTTAAAAGTCTGATATATGTCCCTAGGGGCTTAAATCTTTTTTGTGATGAGCAGAAAGGAATATTTTCAAAATATTTTATATCACTGTGGCTTAATTCTTTGGAATGCATACAGTGGGAATTTTGTTACGTCAGCGAGCATATTAAATTGATCGAGTATTATTGCCTCGGCATATTAAATACTTTGGTTATTTTTGGCGGTTGGTATATCTTATATAAGATAAATGCCACATATGCCTTATTTTTCCAAATATGATAAAGTCATGGTTCCTTAGGGGTTAAAATCACATTTTGTTTTGACAGTGTGTCCATGACATGAGTTGAATATTTTGGGAACTTTATTTTAATCATAATGAAATTTTTAATGGAAAAAATTTTAGGATTGTTCATTATTTTGCTACCTAGGTGGCTAATAAACCACTCGGCTGGTTATTTTTTATTGATTCTGACTATATGTTTACTTTTTCTCAACTAAGCACATAGTTGGGGGCTATACCTAATTAGGTGCATCTAGTCGATGCACCTGGGTATATTTTTTGTGAAATTTTTGAAAGATTTTCAGCCCTTCACAGTCTTGAGATTTGGATATTGTGCTCAGGAGATTATGGCAGAGATAATTGAAGTACTTGGAGTCGATGATTTCTGTTTAAGAGAAGATTATCTCGCCGACTGTAAAGGTCTCAGGGGCTATTGTGAATATTATGGTACCCATATATCCACAAATATAGATTATCCGACTGGTTATTGGGGATATATAATGTAAACAGAATATGAGTAGTATTAGGATTCGGGTATTGTATTGGCTTGTTTATCAAGGTATAGCCCGTAGTCCTGGTATGGTAAGATTTTCAATTAATTAGGAAAGATTTAAACCGTAACGGGGTAAATCTTATCTTGTAAACCCTCATCTTCCGGGTATATAAGGAAGATAGGGTGCCCCTTGCGGGTAGAAGCTTGGGAGATTAATCTATAACTCGGAGGTAAAACCACCGAAACAGGAGTAGGATATTACTTCTTCGTGAAGGTCTGGACCTGTATAAATCCCTTGTCTCATAACCCATCTACTTTTTCATCTTGATTGCTACCCCTTTTTATATTGCCGAAATCTAGTTTTGACACTATGTGTTGCCATTTTATAATGAAAATCCTTTGAGGTAGTGAAGAGGAAGGGAGGGTGCTAGCAAGTGCTCCATTTGGAACATAGAAATTTGTTGTAACTTGTACTACTGCGTTCTGTTATATCCTAAGTCAACGTGTGACACTTTGCTCAGTTTTCACCCATCTCATAACAAGTTAAAGACTGCACCCTTAATGTCAAAATAAGTTTTATTTTTACCCATCTCACACATACCAAAATAAAATATCAGACCCTTACTTTCTCAAATACCAATGAAATTATGCCTCTATTTATTTATTCATAATACATTTATTTTCTACTTTTACAAACACCTATGCAATAAATATTACTTAAAAAATAAACTTATTTTGGAACCAGCTAGAGGAGCCAAGTCAAAAATAAACTTGTACTAGGATAGAGGGGTTAGCTAGTAATTAGTAACAAAACTAATGCATTGTCGACGATTTGTCACAATTTCTGACCCAAAGGGAGTAGCTAAGTTAGCTAGTATGATCAAGTTTTCATAACACTGCTTGCGTAACTATTTTATTTAGGTTTTTTTTCCAAAGAATCATGTGTCGAAGTTATATCTTATTGATTTTACAAGTTCAAGTCATATTTTTGTGACCGGGGGATCAGAACGAGTAGTGATGTAGTATATACTACTCCCTCTGTTTTAAAATATAACAACTTTTAGTCCTCAAGGTTTATCTCAAAATATAACTTCTTCACCAGCATTCTCTTTCCAACCAATCACAACTCTCTACCATTCAATTTTCCCACATACCTTCACTTCTCAATCAATCATAATCATCTCCCGTTTAATTTAACATATTTTATTAATACCCGTGTCCAACCCTAAAAATCCATATATCCCGGGACGGGGGGAGTACTATGAGTCTCACTACAGTGCTCTCTAGTGGTAGTAGAAAGGAATCTGAATCGTTGATCTCATTTGATCGAACGGCTCAGATTGTTTTCTACTACCACCTTAATTAGCGGTAGTAGAAATGCGGAGGGGTATTATTGTCTCAAAAAATAGGTGTGGAGTGATATAATCGTTATTTAGCAGTGACTAAACTTTTTTCTTTTTTTTTGTTATTTTTGATGAAATATGAGCGATGCCAACATAATGGATAAGCACATATCGATCTAACCGGAAAAAAACATAAATGACAAAATTACTCATAATCACTGTATTGGTAAATTACTGGTTTACCCTTAATCATATCGATCTAACCGGAAAAAAACATAAATGACAAAATTACTCATAATCACTGTATTGGTAAATTACTGGTTTACCCTTAATAGTACTAGTAGTACAATACTATAAGTATAAAGCACCGGAACATCACCTTACTACTGTACATGCCGCAAATGGAAAGGAAAGGAAATTAACACAGAATGAAACTGAACGAGAAACACCGGACTAAGCGAAATGGTGACATAGCAATGAAGTGATCGAGCATACAAGTTCAGAATGATCTGGCTAGCATGCATGCATGTAAAAGAGCTCCGTTATGCATTTGCTCGAACAGAACCCCATGCATGTATGCATTCTTGCAGAAATCAAGAGTCTAATTTAAGGGACCAACCGGTAATATATATATCGGTTGACCTAGTTAATCTAAGTAGAGCTAGACAGCTACTGGTAGCCAACGTTCGAGCATACGTAAGGAAATTAACTACCTAAGCAAGCCGATGTCTCACTAGCTAGCTAATAAGATCCTTGCACACCAGACTCCTCGCCGTGGACATTGCACACCGAGTAGCACGAGGGGTCAGTCTCCTGGACGAAGACACAGCAAGGCAAAGGAGGCAGCTGCCCGGCTGGATCGAGCGCTTGCTGCATCATATGATGAGCCGGGGCGCAGTCGCCGTAGCCCACCGCTTCTTGCACCGGCGCCATCTCCAGCGTCATCCCGGCGTCTTCATCGCTGGCGCCGTGGCGATGGTTCAGCTCAAGGGCCAGATCGGCGTCGGCAGCAGCGAACGCCGCGGCGACGTCGGCGTGGCAGCCCTCCTCGTGCTGCACGAGCGCGGCCTGGTGCAGGGTGACCTGCGCCTTGAGGAACTTGACGTAGTGGATGGCCTGCTCGAGCATGGACACCGTGTCCATCTTGCTGCCGCCTGGCACGAGGCTGCGGAGCACGCGGAAGCGGTCGCTGATCCGGTGCCGCCGCTCCCGCGCCGCCACGCTCTGCGGGTCGGTGGAGAGCTTGGCGCCGGGGCGCCGCCGCCCGCCGCCCCTCATCCTGCCCTCGCCAAGGCCGGCCGTGGGGTGAAGATGGTACGGCTGCGGGTGGATGGGGAAGCCGCGTGGGTCATGCATGTTTTCGTAGTGGTATGGATCCATAGATGATGAGCTAGCTAGCTAGGATGGATCCGCGCTCGTGGCTAGCTGCGTGTACAACACAAATGTGCTGGGCTTGTTTCAGCTATCCGCTTGCTGGAAGGAGACGCGCGGTATGCATATATATATATTGAGCGCGTACAATCGCATGGGAGAGTATAAGCACATATATAGATGCATGGTTCTGTTACTCCTCGTGATTTTTTTTAACCATGTATAGTACAAATTCTAACCGGACAAGAACACTCCTACAATCCCTTAGTAGGGACCGATTCATAGCTACCAATTCATCTAAAACCGGTATCTGTACTATTATATAAGTATAGTTAATATAGAATTATTACCTTTAAACAACTATAGGTATCAGTTTTAAAGAAAAACCGGTACCTGTACTACTAGTACTTTTTTAAAAAGAACCGGTACCTATAATAAATTATGGGAGCCGGAGGCCCGGATCGAGCTGAGCGCGCGTGCGTCAACCTTATCTCCCCTTCGCACTTTTTTCGCGTCATCCTTAACCGGAGAGCGTGCCTCCTCCCCCTTCTCTCCCCCTCCCCTTCTCCTCGCAACGCTCTCCACCTCTCTCTCTCTCCCGGTGGCAGCGGAGGAGGCCACCGAGGGGGATGGCGGCGGAGGAGCACGCTCCCCCCAACCCGTGAGGAGGAGAAGCAGGAGGAGGGAAGGGCCTTGGCCGCGCTCCTCCTCATCACGACGCTGGTGGTATAGGGACAGCGGCGGTGGTGGCGGCGGAGGTGAACCGAGCACATGACGGGAGAGCCGCAAGGGGTGGCTCTTCGCTGCTGCCGACATCCCCCTCGATGGCCTCGGCTTCCCCACCGACACCGGGTACACCAACTCCATCCCCTTCCCTTCCCTGTGTGCTTGCTTGCTTGACTGATTGCGCTCTCGCTGTACGGGAAAAGGTGGCCTCCTCCGCGCAGGGATGTAGGAAGTGAGGGAGATCCAGGTCCGGTGATGGTCAGCACCCGACGCAGGCAAGGTGACGACCAGCGGCAGTCGCCGAATCCCGCGACTGAGCTCCATCGCCTTTTTTTTCATTTTATTGAATGGTGTAGATATCGGTTCTTACCACATTGTTCGAAGAAATGAATTGAACTGTATGAGGGAGTGACAGGTTCCATTAGAAGGCGAGAAAGCCCAAGTGTGTTTAGGTATGTAGTAGAGGGAGCGTGTCGCATGAGCCACTACAGACAAGAAAAGTCCCACTGAACGGCTCACCGGCAAAGAAGAAAAAGGGGCACATGGGAGTAGAGTAGAAGAGGTGGGGGAAGAGAGAGAGAGGAGCCTACGGGGGTCTCATTGGTGCCGAGGGCGCGACACGAATGTACAGTGAAGGTGTCATGGCCTCACGGGTAATGTAATAGGGTCGGGGAGTATGTATTAGGTTACAATCTCACACGAATTCGACATAAGCTGGCGTACCCTTTGAATTTGATTGAATTTTCATATTGGACAATAGGCGGCCCCCTCTTAAGAAATACATCATGCGTTGTTATTGTATTTTTGTATTTTTTTTTTCATCTAGTCTCATAGTTTGCTGATCTGCTTTGAGTTCTCATGGAAAAGGGATAGGAACTCTGCCAATCAATTAAGAAGAAAATAGGGTTACAGTCAACCCACCTAACTAAGACCAGGGTTTGAATTGATTTTAAATTGATGAGTTTAATTATGTTTGAAAAAGGATCAACGCAAGGCTTCTTCTAGAAATTAAAAAACGTAGGCAATGTTTTTGCAATTGGCCTAGTTCCACTTTCTGGTGATCAGTGTAGTGGGCAGAAAAACTCTGCTCCGTACCTTGGATGGAGGATACGGACTTTTACAACTCAAGTGCACGTGCACTCGTTTGGATTCACGTTTTTCTTAAATATCAACTGAATGGTTATATTTGTTAAGAAAAATATCACAACATTGATATAATATATATATATATATGTGTGTGTATATATATACAACTATGCAAAATTAAAGTCCTAATTTGCACTACACATCAAGAGACGAAATAAACAGATTCGGTCATGAATAATATTGACATTGTTTATAGCTAATGTTTTGTAATATATGTTGTTGATTATTTTTCAAAATTTTATAAGTTTTAGAATGCCACGCGACTATTTAGATGATACGCAGAAAGTAAGTGCATAGGTATTTAAGAATTTTGGTATAGCAAATATTGATGATGTAGGCTCTCACGTAAGTTCGCAAATACATGCTTTCATGAAGAGGTACGTACGTACTAGTACGTGGATGGGATAGCTCTAGAGATCTCGACTTTAATTTTTACTAGCACTCATACAGTACCATTGATCGAAAGCCCCACTATATTTTTGGTGAAAAGAAGCCTAGCCAGCTAGGGTCTTCGGAAGCCGTACAATCCCTTTTTTATCGAGTGCCTTTGTGAAATACATGATCACATGATTGGTACCTGTGTCACATTCACCCCCTTTGTACACATGACCACCCGGGAGGTAACACATCCCCGGAGATGGTGGCAAAGAGACAGCATAGAATAATGGCTCTTTATTCGTTCTAGCTAGCTTCACCTCTAGTCTTCTGTCTACTCCAGTTGTTTTACCTTGTGATTGGTACACACTTGTGATTGGTGGATATTTGAAGCTCTGTAACCTATGCTGTCATTGAAAAATATTTTCAGTCACTGGGTCATCTCCATGAGCGCTTATGGGATTTAACACTGTATACTCTTGGAAGCATTTGATTTTGGACGATCCCTCCATTCATTTCTATCGGGAATTACCGTCGTCCTCAAATTATTATTGTTTAAGCAAATGCTACTAGCTTATTATAGCTTAAGCAAATAAGGAATATGAGACAAGTTATGACGTAACAAACACCTCCTACCGATAAATTTTAGGACTTCTGGCTCTGTCACTAGGATAACAGGTGACTGCATATACACAGATAGAGAGTGAGAGAATAATTTATATAGGGTTAGCTGGCTCCACAACAAATGATTTTTTTAAAAAAAAGAACTACCATTTTTATATCACTGGTACAGAAATGATTTTCTTAGATAAACACCCTAATAAGTTGCATACAGACCATAAGTGTCCATGTCTGTAAAAATCGATCCTCATTTTCGTATACGGCACCTTAAGAGATCCACACGGGAAAATTAATTTTTTCAAATGGACCACTTAAAACGTCCATACGCGAAAATAAGGTATTTTCGCATGCGGACCTCTTAACTCACCCGCACGCGAAAATACTCCTCATATTCTCACTCCATTTTTTATTCTCCCCTCCCCCTTTCTCTCTCCCACCTGACTCTCTCCTCTCCTCTCTCTCTCACGGCCTCACTCATCTCCTCTCCTCTTTTCCCCTCTCCTCCCTCCGGTGGCGACAACGGTGGTGGTGGGCATAGGCGACGGCAACGGCAGGCGAGCGCACAGCGGCCCCCTCCGACGATGGAGGCGCGAGATCCGTCGATGGCCCTCCCGACGGCGGCGTGTGTGGCCACTCCCCTCTATCTCCCTTCGGCTCCCCTTCCCTTCCTTCCTTCCCTCCCCTCCTAGATCCGGCAGAGGGAGAGGGGCGTTGGTGGCGGCGTGGCTGGAAGGGAGGGTGACGGCCATCGCCTGCCACCGTGGGGAGGGCGGATCCGTTGCCTGCCACTGTGGGGAGGGCGGATGCGTCGCTGGCGACCGCGGGGACAATAGCAACGGGCCTCGGGCAGGGCGGCGACGACGACGGTGGTGGCGGTGGCGGTCTCCCAGCAACACAGTGTCGGATCCACCGCCACCGGGCCTCGGGCGGCTGGATTCGGCGCCGCCAACCACAGGGACGACGGCGGCGAGCCTCGGGCAGGACGGCGGCGGCAGCGGCTGGATTAGGGTTCCAGGGCTAGGGTTTTGATTTTCTTTCTTTGTTACGATTTTTTATTTTCTCATGCGAACGGCTTAAGCTCCCGCACGCAAAAATAGAATTTTTGCGTGCGGGTGAGTCACCCACACGAAAAAAATCGGATTTTTGCAGATCCTTCAGTGCAGGCGGACGGGAGATGCGCACACGAAAACCCCTTTTCGACCGCACGGAAAAATCGTTTTCGTAGTAGTGTATAATAAACGTGAAAGAGTTGAACACACTAAATTATCATCACTTCCATAGTTATCTTAAGAAAGTTGAACGAATTTTGGAAAACCTTCGCCTTCCAAACGAGATGGAATTCACTGTCGAGTTTACAACGACACATGCATATATGCAATGCACAAGACTCGAGTCATCCAAACCTCTGATCATCATTGGAAGGATATTATAGCACTTGGTGGAAATCGTTGAATCGAAGGCGCCGGCCGGATACGTACGCCTACAAGCTTCCAACCGAGCGTGCAGTTCTTGGAAATGGAAGTCGCTGTGACACAGTAACTAAGAAGTACTACAAGAGTACGTGTGGTATTTCTATTCTATTCGGTCGATGGCCATGCATGAACAGTGACTAGCCGCTTCGCGGTGTAGCTTAGCTTAGCTTCCATATCGACGATCGAGTACGTACGAACCAGGTATATATTCCTTCTATATATATTGGCTCTGCTTGCTATAGGCTACATATATAGCTACTCCTGCCTTCCGGCCTCTCGATGGTGTGAGTAGCTAAGCAACACGTACCAGCGATCTACTGTACTGTAGCATTCTAGCCTGCAACGAGTCAGAGCTTCTCGTACGCGTGTACGTGCATGCCTTGCCGTGTTACATCGCGCGGTCGCCTCGATCAGCTTAAACAAATGGAGGCTAGGCAAAGAGGAGGAGATAGAGGATGGGAGGCAGAGACAAGCCATGCATGACTGATCACTGGAGGCAACGCAGGAGGTAGCTCGATTGTAATTTACCTCAAAATGCACAGGAGGCGGCTAGAGCTATAGATAATGTTTATATTTTAGCACTTGAAAGTAGAGATGCGTATATATGCACGGAGCGATCGGAGTACGTGATATTATATTTCTTCATCGATTTGCACTAATTAGTTGGATCGTGATGTATTGTAATTCTATTATAATTAGGGAATTGATAGATTTCTACACGCTCAAAAAAATATAATCCATTTTGTCATCTTTTCCAGTCTTCTAGAATTCCAGAATGCATATATCTAACTATACAATTTTGTTGTTATATATGTATGCTTTTACTTTATTTTAATCTAGGGTTTTTTCATGTAACTTTACTAATTTTTATGACTTACAAGTTTATTTTCATGTAATTCTGTAAATTTTAAGTTAGAATAACTTATTTTTCAAAATTTATCTAAATAACTGACTTTTATTTAAATGAATAATTGGGAGGTGTTGGGAACAATTGAATTATCATCCAAAAGAAGAGAAAAGTAATTGGAATTTTAGAAACTTCAAGGCACATAAATTCTCTATTCCCAAAATATATTTTATACCAGATCAACCTACTACTATATATTTCCATATATTTCAGGTTAAGACTTGTCGAAACTAGATTTCGGCAATATGAAAAGGGGGTAGCGCACGAGATCTAAAAGTGGATGGATGCGGAGACAAGGATTTAGACAGGTTCAGGCCCTTCCAATGAGAGGTAATACCCTACTCCTGTTTGGGGATTGTATCTGTCGGGTGTTGTATTGATCTGATGATCTAGTTGTGCTCATGCCCCTAGAGGACCTCCTACCCACCTTATATAGGATGTGGGGCAGGATTACAAGATAGAAATCTTAACCAATACGGTATTGGTTTTCTAATACTACTTTACAATATTGCCAAACCAAGACTTTAGGCCGTTCCATAATACATAAGGAAACATAATACCCAAGTCATGATCCGTTACATATTATATAGATATAAGTTATCCCCTATAACTAGTCGGATAACCATGTCGTGTGGGTATGGGTACCCATAATTTCCACAGTAGCCCCTGAGATCTTCACAGTCGAAAAGATAATCTTCTCTCAAACTAAATTACTTCAAAGCCGAGTGCTTCAATCATCCTCACCATGATCTCCCGAATACTTTTACCAAATCAGAAGACTGTGAAGGGCTGAAAAATAATAAAATATAGATTTAGGTGCATCGACTAGATGCACCTAATAGGTGTAGCCCCCGACTATGTGGTTAGTTGAACAAACTAAGCATATAGTCAAGGAATAAAACGATTAACCAGCTGAGTGGTTTTAAGCCACCTAAATAGCATAACGATAGCACATACGGTATGAATCTCCGAGTAAATAAGACTCAAGTGATAGACCGACTGCTTTATGAAGTATGATGCAGGCAACCTAAAGTTACCACATCTTTGAAAATTCACATAGCAAAAACAGCTATAAAAAGCTTGTATGCCGTGAATAAAGAAATTTCCAAAGCATTAAGTATACATCATGCACACACTGTTTTAACAGATGTGCTTAAGTCCCTAAAAGACGCACGGCTTTACCATACTTGGAAACATAAGGCATATGTGGTATAAAATCCGAGTAAATAAAACTCATAAAGGATTTACCAACCGCCTGAAAAATAACCAAAATATATAATCAACCTAAGCCATAATATTGGTCAATAAAAGTGCACACTTACGTGGCAAAAAGCAATGATATTACATTTAATCGATTGCTTTATAGATCAAACAGTGCCATGACTTATATATAAAAAAGTCAGCAGGGTAGCTACGTAAAGCTTTACTGTTTAACACTTTTTAAAGTGCATTGTACCACCTCCTAAAAGTTGAGTAACTGCGGTATAAAAGGATTTTAAGGTATTGGGCACTTGATCACGCGCACTTTTACCTAAGCAAAAAATGCGTAAGCCCCTAAAAGAACGTGATTGACCACACCTTAAATATGGGCTGCAGACATATTAGGCCTAGACCAAAAAATATGCCTTCGATACCCTCAAAAAGATGACGCATATAACATGCCTCTTGACATGCTCCCGAGTGATAATTCTTCCCAGTAATGTAGACCAAGTATATATCATGCGAATGGCTTCTCATCACAATATTTACCCCTCATGGGATGTACCATAGTAAATGTGATAATTGAATCCCAACTGGCACAAGTACTCACTGATGGTCCTTGTGGGAAATAATAATTGATCCAGGCCTTGAGCATAGGGGATAATCTCACGGTCATGAATATGTATCCGGAACAAATCCAAATTAAAGGTATGATCCTTATGCTTGAGTTGATAAGTCCCTGAGCGTATAGCTTGTCCTTCGGTTGTAGTCGAAATAATCTATTGATAGTAGCTGATGCAGTCGGCATGGAGGCGAGATGACCAATGTGTAGAATGATATCACCTATCAGAAGTGATGAAGATGTCAGTAGTGGAGACAAAGTTGCCCATCAGTAGCAATAATGAAATCCATCGATCATGAAGATGAAAAAACCGTGGAAACGAAGAAACCAGTCGGCAATGCCAAACTTGACCGGTAGTGAAGGCGAAATTGCTCATCCACAGCAACAGAGTAAGCACGACCGAAGAGGCATAGCATATTGTTAATGAAGATGGTGATGTCGGTGATCCAGTCAATGGCGGTGTAGCAGCCGATGATAATGACGAAGTCGCCCATCAGCGGCGGCGTAGTAGGCCAACCGTAATGGCAAAATAACAAGTCGGCAATTACATAGGCAACCGAAGGCAAAGACATAGTCATCTATTAGTGACTGCGGAGACGTCAGGGCCGATGAAGTAGAGGCGACGCCAAGGTGGCACAGCAAGAAGTTGACGAAAATGATCCAGTCGAATATTCAGCATTGACTAAGCATGGACCCTTGAAGCAAACAACTTGGTTGACGGTAATTGACCGGAGATCACGATTATATCGATGGAGAAGGTGCTGGTGATGGCTGGTCTTGTAGCTGTGGCATATGCTTTTACTTGGAGGAAAGCAGATGTTGTTGTCCAACTCGTCGAATCTGAGTTGATTGGTTGATAATTTCAAACTCCCGGACATGTAGATTAAATCTTGAACTTGATACTTGAGAGACTTGGAGTAAATTGTGGTAGCATCCAGAAACCAAAAATTATCGGTGAAATAATTGTAGTTGCTGAAGTAGAACGGCTGCTCTGAAGCAAAGTCGAAGATAACGACTCCCGGAATTAACTCATTGGCTGGTTAATTGATTGCTTCATCTTGACATAACGTCTGTCGAATTTTGAGTCTCGTATTTATGTAGCCCCTGACTATATGCTTAGTTTGGGAAACAACTGATCATAGAGTCAAGAACTGTAGCTTGTCGTCGAGTAACCACCACTTGAGTGAAAATACGCATTGAGGATGTCCGAGTAGAAATCTTGAAGATTGGAATGCCACTTGTTGTAGTAGATTGGCTCGGCTTCATATGCAGAGATGTCGAGGCTCTTGAAGACGTCGTGGTTGATGATGCGAAGCTTCCGAAGTAGTGGCAGTAGAGTTTGCCGGTGCTGAAAATAATGAAGATGAAGTTGCCCCACAACGGTAATAAAATTGCAATGCCGTGATGACGTGGACACGAGTCGGTGGCAACAAAGGTAAACCAGTGGCAAAGACGCGTAGTCGTGAAGATAAAAACACCAGTGGGCAGCAGCAAACCAGTCGACGATGAAGACGTAGACGCCCAGCGACGGTGGTGTAACCAACCAACCGTGTAGGCAGAGAAACCAATCGGCGACGATGGCGATGGCCGGCGGTGAAGACGTTGACGCCGAACAACGGTGGTGTGACCAACCAACCGTGTAGGCGGAGAAACCAGTCGGCGGCGATGACGATGGCCGGCGGTGAAGACGTAGACGCC
Organism: Oryza punctata; assembly: GCA_000573905.2. Lineage (NCBI taxonomy): Eukaryota > Viridiplantae > Streptophyta > Magnoliopsida > Poales > Poaceae > Oryza > Oryza punctata. The sequence continues at coordinate 39,858,949 of CM002488.2, read as the reverse complement.
CAGCGACGGTGGTGTAACCAACCAACCGTGTAGGCGGAGAAACCAGTCGGCGGCGATGACGATGGCCGGCGGTGAAGACGTAGACGCCCAGCGACGGTGGTGTAACCAACCAACCGTGTAGGCGGAGAAACCAGTCGACGGCGATGACGATGGCCGGTGGTGAAGACGTAGACACCCAGTGACGGTGGTGTAACCAACCAACCGTATAGGAAGGGACACTAGTCGGCGACGATGAAGACGAGCCGGTGGTGATGTTCTGACTGATCCATTCCCGAAGCGTTGGAGATAAGCTTAAAGTCATGAATCCCCACTATGCATATCTGGATTTGGATCCTGCAGTATAAACATATAGGATGAGTAGCATCTGATGCAAATATAATACTTGATAAAAATTCAAGCGTTTTAAAATGTTTATAAATATATATTTCTCTTCTTGCTGAATTTGATTACCCCGAATAGATGATTCCTCACGTTTAAACACTTTACTCGACTAGTCATTGACATGAGTTCGTCATTAATGGAACAAAGTTTCACGGATGAGAATTTACTAGTCGAGTACTTTTGCAATTGTGAAGAGTAGAAAGCAAATAATATTATCTCTATGCTTTTGATTTCTTCCGAGTAATACTTAGCACCTTGCGTTAAACACTCCATCCAACGAGCCCCCGGGTGTTAGGAATCGGCCCAAAGGCAACTATCCATCGACAAACCAAATGGGAAGCATAGGGAAATAGAGCTCTGTAACTCGATCGGTACTTTTTTACTCGGATTATCTCGCAAGCAATCAAGATAAATATTATGAAAATTTTTGAAAATTATGATATAACATCTGTAGCTCCCGACTCACTACTCAATGGAGAATCAAATGGTGTAGTGAGTCAAAGGAAAAGGAAAATATCATATAAATAATAAAATAATGATGACTTAGCTTTGTTGTATTCCCCTCGGTGACGATAGAGTTGTCCATGAATGACGACGAAAACACCAATTGGCGATGGCGGAAGGCGAGCCGGCGGTGAAAACGATATCGCCATCAGTAACAGCTGCGGCGAAGGCAACCAGTGGTGAAGACGATGTCGCCATCAACAACGGTGGAATAAAAATCCAACCGTGAAAGCGAGGATGCTAGTAGGCGACAGATGAAGCGGCCGGCGGTAAAGGTGATGACGCCCATCAGTGGCGGCGTAATGGACCGGCCGTGAAGGCGATAACACCAATCGGTCGCGGTGAACCCAAGCTGGTAGTGAAGACTTAGGCACCCGACAACAATGGCGGCGGAGTACATCAACCGTGGAGGTGAAGAAACCGGTCGGCGGCGGTGACGACGGTCGGTGGTGAAGATGATGTCGCTATCAACAACGGTGGAATAAAAATCCAACCGTGAAGGCGAGGATGCCAGTTGGCGTTAGACGAGATGGCCGGCAATGAAGTCGGGCGATCAACAAGGAGGTGTGGAGGCTGCTGTGTTTGCCCCTGGGCCTGCGGCGAAAGCAGCGTAGCCCTCGGGCATGCAGTGGAGGCGACATAATCGAGCCGCGTCAGCCACGCGAAGGCCAAAACCCCCGGGAGAGCGGCATCGTGCCTGGATTGCAGTTGGGCCTCATCGGCCACGCGATGGCGACGTAGCCCCTGTGCGGCGTCGTACCCCAAGCGTAGGTAGACGCGTCCCGGGTGAAGTCGGGCTGTGTTAGTCGGGCGAAGGCCAAAGCCCCCGGTGTGCGGAATCGCCGGACATGCAAATTACCTTTCTTTTTCTTGTTCCTTTATGTCTAAAGTTAATTAATCTAGTTTCTTAGCCGATTTGCCTGAAAATTGGTTTCTTGCTGTCGCGAGAACACGATAGTTATCTTCCTTTTCCTCAATTTTCCATTTTTAACGCGTGATTCTGCGAAAGTGATTAAGTATTTCTCCACGTTCTTAACAAGTACTCTCTCTATCCCATAATAAGATCATTTTTCACCCCTCCTATTTGCTCCAAAATAAATTTATTTTTCAGCGATCATTACATCAGAGTTTATAAAAGTAAGGGATAAACATATTAAGAGTAAATAAATTAGAAGTATTATATTATAGTTTTTTACTTTTATTTATATGTTTAGGATGGATGAAAAATAAATTTATTTTATGATAAAGTGATTACATGTGTTTAGTATTTTCTACGCTGACAATTTCATCTCTTCTTCTTCTCCATGGAAAGGAAAAACTCCTGGGTGGGTGATACGTGTGTTTAAGATGTCACAAGGCTCACGGCAATGAGAGTGAGTATAGAGGGGTTTTGCCATCCGTTATTATACTCCGGACCTGATCTTAATTTCGATTTGGGAAAATCTCAATTTCCAGTTTGGAACACCTGATCTTTTAGTTCTAGTACTCCTACTCCACACCGAACTTGCTATGGTCGTCTCGTTTCGCAGGCACGGCACTTGTGTGACAATGAATAGTCTATGAACACATTGAACAGTCAGTTCTCGCAGGCCCAGCTCCCCAGCGAGAACCCGGACGCGCAACGTCGTACGGACCGACCGCGTCGCGTCGCCGTGAAGAGATTGCCATGTGACATTCCTGTGTACGAGCGCGCGCGCGCCTAGGACCGCGTGCACCGAGAGAGGAGACGTGATGTGGCCGCGCGCCTGAGAGTCGCTGACGACGCTGCAGTGACACGGAGTAGCGACATGGAAAATCTGGCCCCCTACCTGCACCCGCAGCTATAGCTTAGCCGTGTGCAGTGGTGCATCCTGCTGCACGGGCCGGCCGGTGCCGCACGTGTACGGTTGTGCACATGCAATGCAATGCAATCGCGTCGAGCGCACCAGGCCACGGCGCCGGCCGGTCGGGCGGCCGCGAGACGACGACGTTGCAGCTGCTCCATCGTGTGCTTGCCACTGGCCCCCGGCCGGCTGCCGGTGCCTTGTTTAGTTTATTTATGGGTTCACTGCCGATAATAATAAAAAAATAGAATCATCGTTGCCTTTCCTATTAAAAAGAAAAATAAAAAAATAAAGTTTTATTTTGTAGGATTAGTGTAAAACAGAATTCGAATCTAACAGAAGATTTATCATCCGAGCTTCACCAATATTCCTATAAAATAAATAAAGAGGAGGAGAGGTAGAGAGGACACTCAAACTCTCTCAATCGTAAAACCAGACCTAAAATATAAACCATCTAATTGACCGACGCTGAAACGAGTTCATAAGGCAATCTTTAAAAAAAATATCAAAAGAGATATTGTCACCCTCTACTTCTCCTGCAGCAAGAAGAATCAAGAGAGAAGAAGGAAACCGAAAGATTAAGAAGAAGAGAAAAAGGAAGAACGGCAACAAGTAAATTAAAATGACCAGCTTCAATGATTTCATCTTCGTGTTAGTGGATTTATAAATTCTATGTTAAATAGAGGTGATCATGCTAAATAATTAGGAGTATGGGGTTGTTTAGATTGATGTCATTTCGAAACATATCATTTTTTTAAAACTTGCTGAAGATTTTTAGATTTTTTACCAAACTTTAGTAAATACCTAATAAATTATACCAAAACTTAACAATATTAATAAATAGCTAAAATTTTAGCATTATTATAATTCGATAAGGTTTGTTTTAGCTACCTCTATGTAAATTAGACTCCAACCCACCTGCGCTCGCCAGCGAATGTCATTGTGGATGACCACAAACCAGACGCAGATAGATAGTACTGACTGCAAAGGTATAAGCAATATCTTGCTGATCGACCGAGAAAACTTTCCAATGTCGTACTAGTACAAAACCACGAATTGTATATAACTCTGTAGCTAATTTAGGTATACATCTCATATGTTTTCATTAGATCGAGTTAAAATGCGAGCGCTAGCTGAATCCGGCCTTGCTTCCCCGTATATCTGCTGTCCGCTTGTACGCCTTGCATCATGCCTGCAGGCTGCAGGGATTGAGCAGTGCGGGAATAAAGGGCTTCATTAACGAGGATGGCGACGTCCACCCGTGTGATCAGAGGCAAAGATTTTGGCAGGACTGGTGCTATGTCACGCAGCGGCCGATTTGATGTTTTAGGGAGTTAAAATTATGTCTAGGGGCAAAGGCAGTAGGCTGGTATTCCTCGATTCATCAGGACCGGCTAGCTTGCTATAGCTGCCAGACTTGTCTAGATAGCCTCCTCGCTGCAGCGTACGGTTTGCCCTTCCGTGCCGCTCGAGTGGCTCGACGCTGTCTCCGCGGGTCAGGCTGCAATGTTGACATTTTCTTTTCCATTATACCTGCACACGCACACACATCCCTCGGCATGTCACATCACACTCATACAACAGTGGATTCGAAAAATTTTAGAACTACTTTAAAACGCAGGAATTTGTAGAACACGCGGTGATAGGGAAAAAACGTACTACTTGGATTGAAGTGGCTTAATCCTTGACGTCTTACGTACTCCCATGATATGAAAACAAGGAAAAACTACAAAAATAACCGTTTGGATGAAACACAACAGAAATTCAGGAATAAGGAGATAGATGCAAACAAATTTTTTAGCAGGCTTGACCTAATATCGAAAAAATCCTTCAAAATTAAAATCTATTACATTATTAAAACAGCTCGAAAAGAATACACCACGTTCACTGTTGGGACTAGAAATTTCCACATTAATCGGAGAAAAAGAAAAAAATCTTAACCGTTCAATTAAGGTGGGTCTAGATTATAATGGTACAGAGTTGTATATCTATGGAAACTAAGAGTTGTTTAAAATCCAAATACACTTCTACGTATGATGGTTCCTATAAAAGTAAAATTTTTCAGAGGCATGCCACCTTGCGAAATTGAAATCGAACTCAGTCTAGGATCTGTACGTACGTAACGGACTCAATATGAGTTATTGTCTGATTTTTGCTAGCCAAATGAAGTTCTGTATGAATTAGGTTATACATATATATGCTTCTATAAAACGACCACGTATCACAGCAACGCTTGACATGGACGGGAACAGATCAACAAAAATTAGGGGCCGAAAGCTGCAGTTAAACAGTAAGAAAGGAAATAAGAATAGAAATTTAGATAATTAGATATACATATACCAAAGTAGTTAAACGGTAAAGCTGCTGGCTCTCCCATACGTGGTTGAGTCAGACTAGGTAAGACCTGATCGGTTTGGTATTCTACGATCATATTTGTATTTGATCTCTTACCATCCTAACTGTACATGTGCACGAATACAATTTAAAAATAACTGAAATTTAAAATAAAAATAGTAAGAAAAGAACCATTCATGTAAAACACAATATAAAATTAATTAAATTGCAGAATATTTTTTAAAAAAAATCAAAATTAGAGGGAAAAATGAGTCCAAATAGTAATACAATTTAGAAATAACAAAAATTCAGAATAAAACTAAGGAATATTAAAAAAACAATTTACCTAGAATACAAGTACACAACAAGAACAAATGACAATAAAGAGATGGTATGGGCGAGTCGTAAATGAGTATAGTGGTGGCGGTTAAAGGGATATCTAAAAACTGTAAAACAGCACCCTAAATGAAAATTAGGTTTGAATTTTATAATCCCAATTACAATTAAGTAAAGGGATAGAGGGTAGCCCGTGAAGGAGTAGGGTCGTGGCAATTGATCGGACTTCCAAAAAAGTAAAATTATTATTAAAACAACTTTGAAAGGAGACATCACGTTCGCTGTGGAGACTAAAAATTTCCACATTAATCGGAGAAAAAGAAAAGGAGTGTTCAACTAGGAATACAATTTATAAATAACTGAAATTCGGAATTGAAAATAAGCATGGTTGGAAGAAGAGTCCATATAGAACCTAATACGAGATTAATTAAAATTTGGAATAAAAAATAAAATAAATTCTGAAATTAGAAAATAAAAAAAGAGAGTTGAATTATTAATACAATTTATAAATAACGGAAATTCAGAATTAAAGATAAGTAATATTGGAATATTGGAAGAAGAGTCCATATAGAACTGAATACAAGATTAATTAAAATTCAGAATAAAAAATAAAATAAATTCTGAAATTAGAAAAGGAAAACAAAGAGTTCATAAAGGAATACAATTTAAAAATAACAGAAATTCGGAATTAAAGATAAGCAATATTGGAAGAAGAGTCCATATAGAACCCAATATGATGAGTCCGGCCCAGGTGGGGTTGGACGAAAGCCCGACACACCGATCCGGATTCCCCGAATCCCGCAATCTTAGCACCATACGCCCGAAGCACGACACACTGATCCAGATTTTTCCAAACCCCGCAATCTTAGCACCGCAACTCCGACGCACCCACTCGGGGAAAGGCCCAATCACCCCTAAATGACTAGTCTGATAGGGGAAGGGTGGCTCTCCCTTTTAAGGTGGCTTCCTCCTCCCAAGCTAAGCAAGGTGGGATTATTCAGAGGCTCACACGGTCGCCACCCGACTACAACTGGGCCACTCGGCCCATCTTGTTGCGTCTTTGCCAGCGGGTAATAATGGAGGATGTCCTCATCATTCTCCCCTTCTTAACAAGGGCCCAGCTCTGATACCAAATGATGAGTCCGGCCCAGGTGGGGTTGGACGAAAGCCCGACACACCGATCCGGATTCCCCGAATCCCACAATCTTAGCACCATACGCCCGAAGCACGACACACTGATCCGGATTTTTCCAAACCCCGCAATCTTAGCACCGCAACTCCGACGCACCCACTCGGGGAAAGGCCCAATCACCCTGTTGACGACCAAATTTGGTAATTCAAATATCGGAAATCAAGATGGAATCGAAGAGGATTGAAGAGATAAGGTCGTATCAGAAAGCAGAGTGAGAATCGGCTGTGGTCCGAATCGGCTATGAACTGGATCGGCAGAGTCAGAGTCAGACTGGGTTAGCCGATTCAGCCGATTTCAGTAATATGACTTGGTGTACGTCATCAGGTTATGTTAACGTGTTTCATATGGATTGCCACGCACGGATAAAGTCCTGAGGAGGCAATTGTATCTATTAATTAGGATATTTTATGTAATTTCCTTATAGATATTCTCGGTAAGAGTCCGCCTAAGGGACTTGTTGGTTAGTTGGATTTGTATTAGGATAATATGAGTCGTGTCCGTGATGGACAATGTTTGTAATTTCGGGTATAAGTATAATCCCGAGGTCTTGTAAATAATAACAACACACGTTCAATCAATCACGGCGCATCGCCAAACCTTTGTTTTCTATTCTCGACAAGTTTGTGCTTTCGAGTCGTGCTGCATCAATTTGATCTTCGGTGAAAAGGTATATCTTGTCATGGCGGATTACATCATTAGGGCTAATGCTTACATTTTTATGACACTCTAGTTCTTTGGTGTGATTCTCCGAGTTATCATATATGTTATATTACTTAGATCGACAATGCAATCTACTTGTATCGGCTAGATCCTTTCTAGGGTTTCATCGATATCGGCTAGATTACTTTGTTAATCTAGGTTATATAATGTATCCACCATCCCGAAAAGGCAACCATCGGCTTGACTCTTTAGATCTTATGCTTCTATTTATACTTAATGCTGCATTGGTTCAGTCCAACCTATTAAGTCGTATTTAGAATCATGATATCTAACCTGCTTCATGGTTGTTAATAAGGATAGTATCGGAGTTTCAGCCGATCTTACCTGATATAGATGTTTCACATCGTGTTATGCTTTGTTTAATATTCTATATCTGCCCCTTATGTCAGGATCTAATCTAATATAAATATATCAAGCTTGATATCAATCTAATTGGTTATAGTTTAATATATTTATTACTGGAGAATATCCTAGCATAAGGTTGTATCGGAGCTATAGCCGATACATACTTAAACCTAGATATCGGCTATGACATCAGTATACTTAATCATTATTTCATGTTATCTTTAGACTTGGGTAATTTATACTGTCTCGGTTCAGTCCGATCTATCCCAATTGTTTATTTCTAAAGTAATATTGATACATTGATTATGTAACACTGATCTTTACAGCCGATATACTAGTTTTAGGGTTAGTTCTATCATCAACTATACCTCACAGCCGATTCATACTTTATTGCATCGGCTAGGTCACATACGATATGAAATCGGCCCTATGGCCGATTGTCTATCGTTTACTGATATTCTTTGCATGTTTTTCTTGTTGATTGTAGGATCAAATCAACTGGCACGCCCTTGAATCTAAAACCCTAATTTTGGACCTGCACTAAAGTAAAGCAAACCTCTCAGGCCAGTGTGTGTTTTTTGCATCAACACGCTTTTGGCACGCCCAGTGGGACCCGTGTCATCATGTCTCCAAACATCACTGAAGTCGCAGAGGACAACATCATCGCGGTTACACCCGAGCAGCTGAATGATGAACAAAAGGAAGAATTGCGACAACTGCTGGATCAACTCCAAAACCAGTATTTGCATTCCTTCCAGTCACCCGGCAAGGTACGGTCGTCCAAAGAGCTAAAGTACAAGTACCGACGATCGTGAAGCAAGACCCAAGTACTTCTGGACCAAGAGAAGAAAGGGATAAACAAGTGAAAACCGAATCGAGTAACGAGGAATTGCACACATTACAAGATCGCATCGATTCGGCTGTACATCATGCGCTAGTCAACCAGTCCGGAGTACTTGTCAATAACTTAACAAACATGATCAAGTCGGTGGTCGATGGAACGATAGCCGAGAAAAAGGCTAAAGGACCTATTTATCTACCAGACGGCGCGTTCCCAGCATATAGAACCGTGAAGACAGAGATCGGCGGAAATCAAGGAAATCAACAAGTGCTTCAAACCCAGGCTCCATCGGCTCCTTTCTCAAGTTCAAATATTCCATCAATTCTAACCAGATCACAGCCGATCACTGGGGGGCAAGCATCAACTCAATTAACACCAGAACAATTGATGAGTATTCTTCATCCAAAACCGCCAGCTATTGACACATCTTACCAAATTCCTTCGGTTCCAAAACAGTCGATTGGAATTACTCAGCCGATAAGCCAGCAATACAGTACAGAACAACTTCCTTATGTGCCACCACAAGGCATATCGGCTGGCTTCAATAATCTTTATCAGCCTCACTCACCACGACCTCAGCCGACCCAATACGGCCAGCTGGATCCAGTACAACAGCAGTATGGTGGAGCAACACCTCATCAACCCTGGGCCGATATGATCGTTGACGTCATGAGGGAGCAATTTGGACTTAAACCGAAAGATAATGGCAACATGTATCGGCATCCATATCCAGAATACTTAATGGAAAATACTTAAAGAAATATTACCCAAGTGTTTGGATTGGTTCATGATCGGCTATGGTTTGCCGGTTGATGGTTGATAGCCGATGTGTTTCCATCACATTTAGATGGCCGATATTTTTATCGCCCTTAGACATTTAAGTTTGCTGCATTGTTGTCCATACTACAAACTTGGGGGCATGGAAGATGAAAAGTTGGAAATTTTTGGGCAAAATTTAGTATACGTTGGAATACAGCCAAGTTTGCCAGATATAAAATTGGTTTATATGAAAGCAACAGTATCAATCGGCATAAGGAAGTTAAGAGGTTATGTTACAAGATAAATGTTTTAGCCGATTACAGAATTAATTACAAAATTCTTCTAAGTCCCTATTACAGGAAATCATTGAGCAAGATATTTCTGGATTGCTGACAATGCCTGTTGCCGGATTTCTTCAACTTCTGCAATGGCTTGGGCATCTTGGGCGTCAGTTCCAGGAATTACCTTCAAGGACTTAGTCATGGTGGCCACATTCTTTATAGTCGATTTCAGTTTTGCTTTCTGTTCTCCTATGGCTTTAGGGAGATCGGCTAATTTCTGCTTTTCTAATGCAATTTTGGCATTACATTCTTCAAGCTTGGCTAGTAGATCTATTCTTTCGGCCTCTAGTTGATTTATCGAAGCTTTAATTGGCTCTTCGGCTAGTTGAGCGAGCTTGGTTTTCTCATTATGAACTAACTGCCGATTGGCTTGAATGGTGGCCTCGATATCCTTTTTCTCTCGTCTATCGGCTATCCTTTGTTTTGCTTTCTCCAGCTTAAATTGGTGCTGCTCAAGATACATAGCTGGGGTAATTATATTGGACAATTCATCTGGTAGAAGAGCTTGGATTTCATGGAATCTGGTCCGGAGAGTGCTGCAGTCAACTACCAGGCTGTCCAGAGATGCTTCTAGCCGATGTGCAATATCTTCAAGATTCCTCTTCACATCATCGGCTAGAGGAGCTAAGGATTTGCTTGATATTTCTCCTTCTGCTTCTTCATCAAAGTAGTCCTTTATATCAAAAGAGAATAAATCGGCTAAGACCTGCAAGTAGGAAAGATGAAAAGAGTACAAGTAAGAGGATATTTTTATATAGCCGATTTGAGAGGTTTTAAGAATGAGACTTACAGGGATTGCAGGAGCAGCGATTTCTTCTTCTCCGACATGATGGCTGCCTACAGCCGATGCGGTATGTTCACTGGAGACCGGTTGTGCTACAGGTGATGGAGGGGAAGGAGGCTGAAAATATTCATGCAAGTGTTAGATAGTATCGGCTAATGAAGTATTCAGAGGATTAGAAGGTTGAAACTTACCAGAGGAGCTTGAATGGATGGTTTAGCCGATACTTGTGCTGGTTTCTTTCTCTCAGCTGGTCTTTTCTTCTACAAAATGCAAGAGTTGGAGAATTAAGTTGAGGGTGAGTAAAGAACATTTGAATCAAGGAAGATGAATTTACCCTGGGTTGCCAAGTGAAGACAGCTGGAATAGAAGTTGTGGGGGTTTGCTTTGGAGAGGCTGGAGGTGTTTCTTGTCCCACATCACTAGATTCGGCTGCAGCTTCATCTATTGCCCGTTCGATGGATGCTTCTTTTAGGGCTTCATCTGCATCATCGGCTGTTGGAGGTGGTTGTTTCTTGGCCTTTTTCTTCGTAACTGGTGGCACAGCAGTTGATGCTCTAGTTCTCCTTTTCTTGCCTGTATCGGCTGTTTCTTTCATTTGTCCTTGGAGCAGGCTTGATGTCTTGGGGGCATGATAGCCGATGACAGGAGGAGTCATGCCACATCTGTTAGGAAATAGCCCTGCAGTATATTCAATTTCTTTGCCACTTTTGCTGGTATGAGGAGGAGATGAGTCTGTGGTCTGAAAGAGCAAAGATAGTTCATGAGTTATAAATAGAATCGGCTGATATGTTTAAAACAGGAATAAAAAAAGAGAAGTTACCTGAGGGATCATGTCAGGGAAGAGGTCTGTCATGTAGATGGTAGCCGATTGGTGAAAAAGATGTTGTTTCCACTCAGCCCACCATGAGGTGAAGACTTTGCTCCTGAACATAGCTAATTCAATATCATTAATACTGCCAAGAGAGGGGCCTGGAATGTTCAGCAGCCGATCCATCATCAGACTTGAGGATATCTCTCCTCGGCATTCAATTTTGTCAGCAAACCACAAGCCGATTGGGAGTTGTCCCATACCAAATTGTCTTGCTGAGCTCATGGGATGATAGAACTCATATGAGACTTTAATATTCCCGCCTTGATGGATGCCGACAGGAAGGATGCATGGGCTGATGGCTGTGGTATATACTTCTCTGGACTTCTGAAATTTGTCATAGTTTATCTCTTCAAATCTAAAGTCCGATGGCAGCTCAAAATTGACTGATTCATCATAGAAGAATTAGATTCTAGCATCTTTCTGGAAGCCATCATAGAAACTAAAGAACCAGTCCTTGAGCAATTCTACTGATAACTTTGCTCCTGCATCGGCTGGTGTGCTGGCATATTCTCCAAAGGATGTACACCTCCGATGGGTTATTTCTTCACTATCATCATCGGTGATTGGTTCCAATCTTGGGAATTCTGATTCTGTCGGAGATGGCCGATTGACAGCTTTCATTGCAACCAGGTTTAACCAAGTCTGCAATAACCACCATGGGCCACCTGCATTGACTACCGAGCCGGTTGCTAGTTTGGCTGATGCGTTGGCTAAGGTCTAATACAGATAGCCGAGCAGGATTTTTCCCAAAGGAAATTGTCTTTTGTCTTCAAGGGCTTCAGCTATGTGCTGCCAATTTGAGGTTGGGCCACAACTTGATCCACAAAACAGAAATTTTTCTAACCACATCAGCAAGAAGGCAGTATGCTCTCTTGGGGTAACTGAGCCCTGACCCATGTTAGCAGAAATGAACCCAGACCATCCTCCTATGCTCTTTGTTTTAAAGTCAAATCTATTCTTGGAGTTCAAGATCATTGGGTTGGCAGATGAGGTGATATCAAGTCCAGTTAACATGGTTATATCCAAGAGAGTTGGTGTCATCGGCCCTTGGTTGAATAAGAATGCATTGAGGGTGTTGGACCAGAAGTAGCTTGCAGAAGCCATTAACGGCTCATCTTTAGCCGAATTTGCCAAAGAGAGGGCTAGGGCTTGGCCGATTCCTATCTCATCCCAGTGACTTTGCTTGCTAGCTGATATGCGCTTGAACCATGCAGGCCAGCTTTTCTCTAGGGACGGCCAGGACTTAAATGTATTTTTCCAGTGTCCTATGTTGGGGTTCGATAATCTGAAGGGGATTCTATTGGTTTCAGCAGTGATGAACTCAGTTGGGTCTGTATTGCCGATTGGCCCAAGGAAGTAGTTGTTTTCATGATTAAGACTGGGAACCGCAATTAGGTTTGCGAGATGCTACATCAATAAGGCAAAAGAGGAAGGAACTGGACTGAGATTGCGGAAAACAAGATTTAATGAGAAAAAAGGAGATCTAGCCGATGGGACTTACCTCAGCGTATTCGGCCGATGGGGCAGCAGATGGAGCGGATGATGAAGACATCTTTTCGCCGGCGGAAGTTGAATGAGCGAAGGATTGCTTGAAGTTGATTGCTTGCGCTGAGAGAATCGCCGGAGTTGGGAGAGAAGGAGATTGCGAAAGCGGTGGCAACAGTAAATAACGGTGTGAAGTTTCTCGGGGCCGTCGGTTAAAATATTTAAAGCGCTGTGGTAACGGTAAAAAAAATGGAAAGAGCGAGATTATCTCGGGGATAAGATTTGGCAAATCCGAAACATTACCAAATATTCCGGACTTCGGGGCATGTGTTGACGACCAAATTTGGTAATTCAAATATCGGAAATCAAGATGGAATCGAAGAGGATTGAAGAGATAAGGTCGTATCAGAAAGCAGAGTGAGAATCGGCTGTGGTCCGAATCGGCTATGAACTGGATCGGCAGAGTCAGAGTCAGACTGGGTTAGCCGATTCAGCCGATTTCAGTAATATGACTTGGTGTACGTCATCAGGTTATGTTAACGTGTTTCATATGGATTGCCACGCACGGATAAAGTCCTGAGGAGGCAATTGTATCTATTAATTAGGATATTTTATGTAATTTCCTTATAGATATTCTCGGTAAGAGTCCGCCTAAGGGACTTGTTGGTTAGTTGGATTTGTATTAGGATAATATGAGTCGTGTCCGTGATGGACAATGTTTGTAATTTCGGGTATAAGTATAATCCCGAGGTCTTGTAAATAATAACAACACACGTTCAATCAATCACGGCGCATCGCCAAACCTTTGTTTTCTATTCTCGACAAGTTTGTGCTTTCGAGTCGTGCTGCATCAATTTGATCTTCGGTGAAAAGGTATATCTTGTCATGGCGGATTACATCATTAGGGCTAATGCTTACATTTTTATGACACTCTAGTTCTTTGGTGTGATTCTCCGAGTTATCATATATGTTATATTACTTAGATCGACAATGCAATCTACTTGTATCGGCTAGATCCTTTCTAGGGTTTCATCGATATCGGCTAGATTACTTTGTTAATCTAGGTTATATAATGTATCCACCATCCCGAAAAGGCAACCATCGGCTTGACTCTTTAGATCTTATGCTTCTATTTATACTTAATGCTGCATTGGTTCAGTCCAACCTATTAAGTCGTATTTAGAATCATGATATCTAACCTGCTTCATGGTTGTTAATAAGGATAGTATCGGAGTTTCAGCCGATCTTACCTGATATAGATGTTTCACATCGTGTTATGCTTTGTTTAATATTCTATATCTGCCCCTTATGTCAGGATCTAATCTAATATAAATATATCAAGCTTGATATCAATCTAATTGGTTATAGTTTAATATATTTATTACTGGAGAATATCCTAGCATAAGGTTGTATCGGAGCTATAGCCGATACATACTTAAACCTAGATATCGGCTATGACATCAGTATACTTAATCATTATTTCATGTTATCTTTAGACTTGGGTAATTTATACTGTCTCGGTTCAGTCCGATCTATCCCAATTGTTTATTTCTAAAGTAATATTGATACATTGATTATGTAACACTGATCTTTACAGCCGATATACTAGTTTTAGGGTTAGTTCTATCATCAACTATACCTCACAGCCGATTCATACTTTATTGCATCGGCTAGGTCACATACGATATGAAATCGGCCCTATGGCCGATTGTCTATCGTTTACTGATATTCTTTGCATGTTTTTCTTGTTGATTGTAGGATCAAATCAACTGGCACGCCCTTGAATCTAAAACCCTAATTTTGGACCTGCACTAAAGTAAAGCAAACCTCTCAGGCCAGTGTGTGTTTTTTGCATCAACACGCTTTTGGCACGCCCAGTGGGACCCGTGTCATCATGTCTCCAAACATCACTGAAGTCGCAGAGGACAACATCATCGCGGTTACACCCGAGCAGCTGAATGATGAACAAAAGGAAGAATTGCGACAACTGCTGGATCAACTCCAAAACCAGTATTTGCATTCCTTCCAGTCACCCGGCAAGGTACGGTCGTCCAAAGAGCTAAAGTACAAGTACCGACGATCGTGAAGCAAGACCCAAGTACTTCTGGACCAAGAGAAGAAAGGGATAAACAAGTGAAAACCGAATCGAGTAACGAGGAATTGCACACATTACAAGACCGAATCTTGTTGATTGTAGGATCAAATCAACTGGCACGTCCTTGAATCTGAAACCCTAATTTTGGACCTGCACTAGAGTAAAGCAAACCTCTCAGGCCAGTGTGTGTTTTTTTGCATCAACACACCCCTAAAAGACTAATCTGATAGGGGAAGGGTGGCTCTCCCTTTTAAGGTGGCTTCCTCCTCCCAAGCTAAGCAAGGTGGGATTATTCAGAGGCTCACACGGTCGCCGCCCGACTACAACTGGGCCACTCGGCCCATCTTGTTGCGTCTTTGCCAGTGGGTAATAATGGAGGATGTCCTCATCAGAAAAATCATATTCATCAAATTCATTGTCTACTGCTAGCTCCCAATCACTATAAGCAATAGAATCATACTTACCTTCATAGAACGGTAACTTAGATTCAACTCGTGCAAGATTATAGTCATGTACCTCATATGCATCACGTGGACAAGTTGTCATATCTTGTCGAATCCCTTTCCATAACCCTGTCATGGTTAGTAGGAAACAAGAAACATACACAAGAATATGCACACTCCTATCAACTACTAGGTAGTGGAGGCTCAAATATCACACACACTCAAGCTTTTAACCAAGCTCTTACAAGATCTTACCAAAGCAAGCGGAATGGTGATCACACCGACTCAACCAAACACCCAATGGAGGTTGGATGTATCGATGTCTTGGCAAACACTTGCTGTACGGCTGCAATCAAATCTGTGAAGCTCTGGGTAGGCTTATATATATAGCAAAGGAATAGCAAATGCTCAAATCAGAGAATGCAAAGTTGAATAATCGTTCAAAGTCAAGTACCGTGTTGGTCCTACACTAGAACGTACTAGAGACGCGAGCCTAGAAACAAACGGTACCACAAGATAACACAACTCAAGCACAACTCTGATACGTGAAAGCAATCTCAAATATAACAACTAATTTTCTCTTTCTTTTTTTTCTTTCTTTCTTTCTCTTTTTTCCTTCTTTCTTTTTTTTGGTGCGGCTTTTCTTTTCTTTTTTTTGCACCTTTCTGCCTTTTTCTCTCTCTTTTTTTGACTTTTCTTCAGCAAAAACGACTCAAGGACCTAGATGCAAGATTACAGGGATTTAAATGTAAATATAAAAATTACAGGGACTCAAATGCAAAAGTGCAAACCCTAAAATTAAAATTATACAGAAATGGAATGCTCTCGTCGCATAGGTTCCGTTTTTGTAAACAGATCTCGAATCCGACACTCCAAAAATTTTCACCAAACTGTTTAGCAATTTACGGTATAGATTGAAACCGAGAGAGGGGAGGGAGGAGTCGGACTCACGAGAAGGGGGAGGGAAACGCCGCACACAAGGTTGGGAGGAGGTACCGGCCAATCTAAAAAAAGGAAAACTGATTCTAGCCAATCCAATCTACTATTATTTTCTTTCTTTTCTTTCTTCTGCCCAATCGAATCCAAACAGATCTACTATCTTCTCCCTCCTCTCGACACAAGCACGGCTAAACCAGAACACGGCTAAGTCCCGGCAAACCCTAGATGCAACTCAGCAACTCCAAAACCGACTGACAGAAAATACCTGAAACGATTAAAACGGAACCCTAGCAGCGACACGATTCCGTTTTCGAAGATCCGATTGACAACGAAGACACAACGGCGACGACGACAGTGGTATTAGACGTGACCAGAACTCGAAACTCTAAACAGACTAGATGCTAAGACCAGCAACTCGACTCGACGATGCAACACAAAACTCAACAAAGCAAAAACTGAAAGAACAATGAAGTGGTACAAAGATGGCTAGGTAAAGGATGCAATTTTTTTTGTATGGCTATTTTCTGGTTATAGGTAGATAAACACTCACCGAGCAACGAAAGCTCTGATACCACTTGATAAACCCTGAGCTCCACTCGATGCGCTCAGGATATGATTTGGCCCGATCTTTCGGTGAGTTGAGATAACTACGATTTGGGAGACACGTTGACGATCCGACTACAACCGTACGAGACGTTGTGTTGCGCCTTAGCGATCGATACACCTCTCCGTGGGTTTTTGATCTTGCCGGTGCAGATCAACCTTATTCCTGCAAGCAAATCGAAGAAACAAGCAAGAACAAGATAAAAGCAATCTGAATTGCAAATAGGAATTGAATACAAATGATAAGTTGGGATTCCGAAGAACAAGTAGACGGACGGTCTAGCCGACACGCGCGCTGCAAGCAAGTAGCAATGGCTAAACTTTAATCTAACAAAACCCCTAGAAACCCTAAAGGGGTACCTTGCTATTTAAAGGGGTGGGAGGATGACCAAGGGAGCCCTAGGGTCGTGCTCCACCTAATTAGGGCACACCCCCACATGGGTCGGGGTCCCAGATGAAGTTACAAGCCCATAGGCCTATTATAGGTAACGCAGCACATTATTTCTGTAATTGCGGCCAACTTAGATGGAACTTGGAGATGAGGCTCGATCCATGTGGAAAGAGGACTCCGAGAGCTTTCCATCAAGTACTCACAGACTGAAAACGGAGCTCGTATGCAGATTTGGCGGCCGTTTGAAGTCAACGCTGCTGCAGGTGGTCAAATTGGATTCCAGCACTTGGAGGACTTGATCTTGCTGTCTTTTTGTTGATCTATGATGTGAACAACGGTTGTATCCGTAGTAGCCATGGTCACATCACAATATGATATTAATTAAAATTTGGAATAAAAACAAACTAAATTATAAAATTAAAAAAAGAAAAATAAGATTTCATGAAATACAAATAAAAAGATAAAAAATTCGGAATAAAAAGCAATATCGAGAGAAGAAACCATGTAGAACTTAACACGAGTTTAATTAAAATTTGAAATAAAAAAATTCTAAAAATATAAAATAATAATAAGAGTTCAGGTTGGAAATAAAATTTATAAATAAGATAATATCAGAATAAAAATGGAATTTTGAAAAAACACAATCCATCTGGAAACATAACGATGACAAAATGACAATAAAGAGGAAAGAAGCAACAGACCCGTAAAGAAGTAGGGTGACAACAGTTGATGGGACTTCTAAAAATTATAAATAAAAGTCAAATGGAATCCGAATAATGATTAAGAGGAGGGACGACAAACAGACTGTTAAGCAGCACGGTCATGGTGGTTGGCGGGACTTCTAGACAATAAAAAAATAAACCACAATGATAATCACATTCGATTTTTAAAACCTCAATGATAATAAAGAGAGAAGTCACCAAGTATAAAAACTATAAACAAAACCCCATATAGAATCAGAATGATGATTAAGAAAAGAGAAGATGGGCAACCCGTTAAGCAGCACCATCATGGTGGTTGGCGGAACTTCTAGAAAGTAAAAAATAAACCACAACGTTAATCACGTTCGATTTTTAAAATCTCAATGATAATTAAAAGGGAAGGCATCGAGCGGATCGTAGAGGAGTATAATGGCGAAGCTGCTGATGGTTTGGCGGGACTTCAAGAAAGTTAAAAGTGAAGAACGATGATACTTATGTTCGATCAAAATCCCAATAACGATAAAAACAGGAGGAGACGGACAAGTCGTAGAGGAGTAGAGTTGCGGTGTTTGACGGGACTTCTAAAAATTATAAAAATGAAACCAACAAGATAATTAACTCTAAAATTTAGAAGGTTCAATTTTAAAGTTCCAAGGAGGATGAATTGAAGTCATAGTAGATCGAGCAAGCAAATAAAGAGTTGACAAATGAGTAAGAGGTAGCGACTATTGTGACTTTTAAAAACTATAAAATTAGAAACATGGAGATGATAAAGTTTGGTCCTTTAAATTCATAATATAACGAGATAGCTATTTAACAAATTTTAAGTAAAGTCATATGTAATTAATTTTGCATGAACTCTAGCCGCGCAATTGCGCGGGCCACCCAGCTAGTTTCTATGGTTTGAGATAATCCGAAGGGATTTCAAAAGAATTTAGGAAATCCATTCCTTCATTACAAATGATCACATAGGAATTCTTTCTATAGAAATCCAATCCTTAGAAATTTCTCTAAATTAGTTCCTTTGTTCCAAACGAATCCTTGGAGTCTGAAAGCTTTCTTTATCATAAAAAAAATCCCGAACAAATCTTATTTTGTGAAATTTTTCCTATAAAAATTCTTTTCACAGCTCATAAAAATATTTAAATTTTATTGTGCAATCCGCATGACGAGCCTAGGTAGTTGCCCGAGCAGAGCGGAGCTACATAGGGGAGGGGTGCCTAGGAACTCGGTAAAAAAAATTAGTTATAGTTTCTTTATTTTCACACCATATGTGCATCATCCTTAATCCAAACTCAAGCACTCGTATCAGCCTAAACATTATCTAAATTAGAGCAAAGTAAGCGAGTGGCATCTCTCCTTCCATTCTAGCTCTGTCCCTGTGCCCAAGGTCATCGGGTGATGGATCTGCCAATGCACTAATGCATCCAGAACTATATACGCCCCTAAAACACACGTTTATTGAGATGTTACTCGGGGAAGGGATTTTTAGTCCCGGTTGTGTAACCGGGACGCTCAATCCGGGACGCACACCAAGTTAAACAAATGTGTGGGATGTGGGATTCGAACTCAAGATCTCTCAGCTCTGCCCTCACGTGCGTTACCATCCAACCTACTACACACATCTGACTTAGATAGAGATGTTTTCTTTTTAAACTAACCATGGAGGCATCTTTAGTACTAACACCAACCAGGACTAAATATATCTTTAGTACTGGTTGGTGTTACCAAGCCGGACTAAAGATCGTTGGGACTTGACACGGCCTGAGATGGTCTGACAGCTATTGAACTGTGGCTAAAAATGATCTTTAGTCCCGGTTGGTGTTACCAACCGGGACTAAAGTTCATAAAGTCCCGTTGAACTTTTTAACCGGGACTAAAAATAATTTTTAGTCCTGTTTCCTATTCGAACCAGGACTAATGTGATTTTTGTCATCCGGTTAAATATCACTTCTCCAGTAGTGTACAGTTACGTAAGTACACATGTATAACACTTTTAACTTTTATTAGGATACTTAAGCTCTAGTGGTTCACAATTTATATCTAGGTATCTCAAGAAGTACTTATGCTATAAGCAATAGCGGAGCCAATATAGGAGGGATCTAAGATTTATGAGAAAACCTAATACACTATTACTTTTGTTAATTATCTAATTATTAGTTTTTCGATTACCGGAAAACGCTAGTACTCGACTGGACTTCACGATATCTCTGGCTTCATCACTGTGCACGATGATGAACTGCGATGTGCATAAGAAGGGTTGTACAGCTAGGGAGAGTGTAGACGTCGAGGAATATGCACCGTGGATTTATGTAGTGTTTGGATTCAGGGATTAAATTTTAGTCTCTGTCACATCGGATGTTTGGGTACTAATTAAGAGTATTAAATATAGACTAATAATAAAACTAATTGCATAAATGAGAGCTAATTCGTGAGATAAATTTTTTAAGCCTGATTAATCCATAATTAGCACATGTTTACTGTAGTATCACATAGGCTAATCATAGATTAATTAGGCTCAATAGATTCGTCTCGTGAATTAGTCAAGAGTTATGAAATGGATTTTGTCCTTAATCTATGTTTAATACTTCTAATTAGTATATAAACAGTCGATGTGATAGAGATTAAATTTTTTTAAGTCGTATCCAAACAGCTCCTGATGATTGTAATGATGATGGCGCGCAGTCGCACGAAAAGCCGGCTGATATGGGCATACATGTGTGGCCGCCATCAGGCCATGAACATGCGCGCGGTGCTAGCTGGTCATGGACACCGGGCCGGGCGAGTCGTCGTGGTTGCTTGGCGGCAAGCCTGCAACGCGGCATGCATCATGCATGTGACCAGTGACGACCCTACCTCTTCAGTGTTCACTAATCGTGAGTGGCCATTTGATTAGCTGTATCAGCACCCGAGCTTGTTTTCCTGTGTACGCGCACGCGCGCGGCTGTTTGATCAGCCATCACTACGTGAAGTTGTGAACTAAATGTACATGTGTGAGTATGTGTGCTGCGTGCATGCTTGTAATATACTACGTAGAACAATTCGGTATATCATAGGCAACAGAAGGCCAAAAGCCCAAAATAGTATACCGTTCGGAGCTTTACTTTTACGGGGTTGTGTAGACTGTAGTATTAATTGTGCTGTTGTATTTCAACATATCATGGTCTGAAGCAATGTTTACAAAACCGTTTGCCCACTGAAACTCTCTGCCCAACGGTTTAGTTATTAGCCACGATAACTGACCGATTATTGATGAAACCGTATAAACTTTGGACAAAAAATATTACCAACAGTTATTGAACTTAATTTTGTCTTTTTTACTTAACGATAACGATTTATCAAGAGATTTGGCAGTGGGTAAGGTAGCTCGGGATGCACTCATATTATGTTGGCCCTGAACTAGCCCAATACGTAAGCTGCTCAGCCTATTGGATCTAATTATTTACCCAGCTGGCAGAAGCTTGACGGCGGGCCAGTGGAGGGATTGCCCACGAACCGTATTATAGATAAAATTAATTGGTAACCCTCGGGTTACCTAGTAATTTAGTCTATAAGTGGGTTCATGGGTCAACCCACTTACATCAATAATCTAATTTCGTTTCCGATACCCATGGTCTCACATTGGACCTGGGCCATGGGGTTAGGGTGGTGTTATTAGGTCAGTGCCATAGCGATCATGGTCCTCCTATGACTGTGGGAGAAAAAATGAACATGCTCACTTTATGCAGTGGTGCACGCATGCTTAGAGAACTAGTAGAGTACGTGGAGATATGGGGTTTGTTCACTTCATTGCTAAAAAAGCTTACCAATATTTGGTAATATCAAAATTAAAAATGTAAAATATAGGTGGGTAATGTTTAGTTTTATACCTTACCAAATGTTAAGTGGTTATGTGAGTAAAAAGTTTCAAAATTACAAAAAATTGGTAAGGTTGTATTAGAAGCGGTATATTTAGTTTGCTACTTTACTAAAATTAAATTTTAGTATTACCAAAATTTAAATGGTTGGGAATGGCAATGAAATGAACAAACCCGTTGATCCTGTACAGACTTTCAGGAGTCCAATATGGTCTACACGGACAACCGGAGAAGTGAATATGTCACCAATTTTGTGCATCTAGAGAAACCTGTCATAGCGATGAAACTGACCCCGCACAAACCAATCAAATAGTACTAGTCTGCCTAGATGGTTCTTTCAGCTGCTAGCATAATCCCGGCACGTGACAGTAGCTCAGCAAGCAGTACCATGTCAGCACAAACCAACGACAGCCACACAAACTCTAGTTGAGAATAATAACGCCGATTAAGATGCTTCCAGAAATTCAATGTAGCCGCAGGAGGCCTCTCTGTTTTTCCTGGGAATCTCTGCAGTAACTTTCGTGTCCCACTCTACATGAACAGCGTCGAGCCAACAGTCGCTGCCGCATTTCTTGGCCCATGAACGACTTGGCCTTCGTCAAACGTAAAAGGGAAACAAGCTACAGTAGGAACCACCACAGCACACACCGCGGCAGGCCGCCCATTTTGAGCACCGGCTGGGGACAGGGATCGCCGAGCCCGCGTTAGCCACGTAACGCAGCGTCGCAGCGTGCAGCGAACCGCACGCTCGCGCGCCTTAAATTTTGTTCCGCCGAGGCGCGGGGAACGACACAAACCGAAACTACGTGACTTGTGCGTGCGGCTGCTGCGTTTGGACTTTGGCTCAGCGGCGTACGTTGCACAGCATGGCGGCAGCACAGGACGCGTCGTCCCAGGCGTTGGGGCTCCGGTGGCGCTACGGCGACGTCGACGACGGCAACTTCGCGGTGCGCGGCCGCGCGGTGCCGCTCCTCGTGGCGCTCCTCTTCGTCCTCGTCTGCTTCGTCGCCGTCTGCCTCTACCTCCGCTGGGCGTGCCACTGCCACCGCTACGGCCGCGACACGACGCTGATGCCAACCACCAGCTCCGGCTTCTCCTCGTCGCACGCTGCGGCGCGCGCGCCACCAGGTTCAGCCTCCTCGGTTACCGGCCTCGACGACGCGACGATAGCGAGCATGCCCGTGGCGCTGTACCGAGCCGTGGCGTCGGCTGGTGATGGGGACGACGGCGGCGCCGCGCAGTGCTCGATATGCCTCGGCGGGTTCGAAGAGGGCGAGAAGGTCAAGGCGCTGCCGCTGTGCGGGCACGGCTTCCACCCGGATTGCGTGGACGCGTGGCTCCGCACGCGGCCGAGCTGCCCTCTGTGCAGGAGCTCGCTTCTCCCGGCCGCGGCCACCACCAAACCGGAAGTCGCTGGGATTGATGCTGTCTGATCATATGCATGCACATGGCTCGGTCGTCGCATGTAAACTGCGCCGTGCGCCCGTACGTGCAAATTCCATTGCATTGCACCTGCCGGTGCCTGGGTGGTTGGTCCGGAGGTTCAGGCGGTGGGAAACTGATTAATTTCTTAGTTAATTTGTACATCAGTTAGTAAGTTCATTAGTACTCCTTAGTTAATCTGTGCATCAGTTAGTTTATTACTACTCCTACATGGTTTATTAGTACTCACAGCAACAGTTAGTTTATTACTACTCCTACATGGTTTCGTTAACTTAGCTCACAGCAACGGACGCGACATGCAAACCACTGGCAGTTTCTGTTTTGAATTCACGGTCGCCAAGAGGAAAGTGATGCACTGTCATTGTAATGGAGCTGAACTTGCCCTCTGAGGGCGCTTTAGCATTCAGTTTCGCATGATGTTATAGTACTTTCTTCGCGAAACGGAACGGTCGAACGGACGCAACATAAGGATACGATTGTCGTGCGAGCTTGTGCTGCAACCTAGCGAACGATGTTTCTGCTTGATTGTTTCGAGATGTGGACACAAAACACCTTTCTGCAGCCCAACTAAACAGGGAATACCCTACTAAAAGGAATACCGAAGCCATATGCAATTATGCAGGTTTATTTCTGGCTTTCTGCCACGGTTCATCCTGCTGCGACAGTGCTACCATATGCAATTCCCCATTCAGGAATTGGCAACTTCTTCATTGAAAACTGTGGTTTCAAGTTCAAACCACAGTACTCTGAACTGCCAACACTGTCCCAATTCCTTCTTCATGATGGCTTTAAAATATCACCCAAAAAGGGAAAAAAAATGACTTCAGCCCTTCAAGAGTCCACAGGTCATGTATTCCAACTTCAGACCCGAACATCTACTTTCTATAAAAGAAGGGCCCATGGCCTTTCATCTGAAAACTACAGATCCGAATATCCGGCCATCGGAACACTAGTTCCAAGGTTGCAGAGGAGCAGAACAGATACGATACTGCCCCTACTGCTAGATTGGCCGGTTCGATGTGGGCAACCGCGAAAAGAACGGAACCAACTTAATTCATGGCCCCTTCTTGATAAAGTTGCCGCCACAAATCGAACGAAATTTTACTGCGAAAACAAAACAATACGGCTAGACTGAGACGGGAGCTCTACTATTGAATCTACCTTGGAGAAGGATCAACGCAAAGGATGGATGAAATCTAGGAGTAAGATGAAATACTTGCTTGCTTGGAGCCTGAACCTGAAGATAGTCGTAGCGAAGAAATAGGAATCTTTGAGGAGATATTTATAAGGCGGCCGGCGGCGGCGAGCAGCTTCGCGGAGGGGGGGGTGGGGGGGGGGGGGGGTGGCTCGGGCCTCGGGGAAGAAGTAGTGGGCTGGGCCTAGAAGAATTAATATGGAACAGGCCGGTCCATACTTCCTATGGCTTTCCTTAGGCCCATGCAAAGCAAATGTAGTACTTTAAATCGTTGGGAAACGAAAATCGATCGAGTTTGAGTAAGTAAACATACTCCAAGTTGGTAGTGCATTTTCCTAACAGAAATATACTACTAGTAGAGTACCATAGTTTGTAGTGTATTTTAAGAATATGATTATGCCTTACACTCTCTCACTAGCAGTTGAATGTGCTAGTCGGTGAATGCCTGAATGGAGTGAATGGTACGTAACTCTGGGGCCACTAATCCCTTCGTTTTTGTTAAGACTGATGACTCAAGCTGGCTTCCCTACTGCTTCAATTCTGAAACCTGCATGGGCCGGGCCTAGTAGACCTAATTGTCCATTTAATGGTCCCAATTCTGAAACCTGTATGTTGGCAAAATGGACACTTTTCTGGACATTCGACTGCATAGACAAGCTCCTACACTTCTCGCATCTGAGATCATTCGTTGCACAAGGACTCCACAGCTATATGAACATAGGACTGGAAATGGAAAAGGGCCGGCCAAATCGTTAAATTCGTTAATCTGACTATATATCTGTTCAGTTGGTGCACAGGACGCATCACGCATTCACGCATCGTCGCGTGACTTGTGTCCATAGGCCATAGCTGCTCCAACCTTGCTGATCGACGAGCACCATATCGCGCCTGATCTTACACAATAAATGAAGCTGATCTGCTGAGCCGGTAGTACGACGCGACCACATCAGCTCGATCCTCGTGCACGTACTAGTAGAGTACTCCCGCATTTCAAGATTTAATTTTTAAAACATTTGACTTAATATGAAATGAATTTTATTTGTTAAAAATTATATCATTGGATTAACATTTAAATTTACTTTCATATGATTATAATTTTGTTGCTACAATAGTATATGAGAAATTATAAATTAAAGATTAGTTTTGGAGACTGTGCCAACTTTGACCGCGCCTTATATTATGGGATAGAGGGAGTACCATGGTTTGTAGTGTATTTTAGGAATACTCGTCAAACAGTATATAAGTAGGTGCATAGAAATTCGGTAAAAAGATATTTTAGCTATGATTTATTTATATTTATCATGTGTACATCTCTCAATACAAACTTAAACATCCGTATAAATTTAAATTTAATCTAAAATAGAATAAATTAAGTAAGTGATATCTTCATTCATTTCGTTTTAACTCTATCCGAGGTGGCACGGCAAGGTTCGTTACAGGTAACAGCTTTTATTTCTCCAGAGAAGGCAAAGCACGGGACGTGCTTTATCTCCCAGCGACTTTGCTCCTCGCATACATGGAACGGCCTCGTCGACGTGTGGCGTGTCCAGTGTCCTACATGTTGCAGCAGCAGCATCTTGCCACGACAAAGAGGATACGCGAGCTTTGCTACCGTAACGAAACGCATACAGAAAAATGCAGGAAATTAAGAAGCAGGCTTGCATGCCTCAGCTGCATGGACGGCTCGTAGTGGAGCTGTAGACCTGTAGTCCCACTCCTCAACTGTCGACAGGTGGTGCTTCTTTTTGTCACGCAACTTTCAGGTAGATGATTTTCAGGCTTTACATCGAAATGATCAACTGAAAGTGCCTTTTCGATCTGTCTCCCATGTAAGTAGGGGGGGAAAAACCTGGAGAAACAACGGATCGAGCAGAGTTTTCTGTCATGGGTAGGCAGTAGGTATCCGTATCCCCACGAGGCCACCACTACTCGATCTGCAGCTGGACGCATGAAGCCGTCCGTTTCTCTGTAAACCATATCTGTTCATCTTTTTCGCTTTATCCTTTTCTTCCCCAATGTACAGTTTGGTCAGGAACCTTACAGCGCATCCGTGCACGCAGGCACGTAACATACGCACGCATGGCCATCCCATTAGCCATATATAACCATATACTGTATCGATCTCTTCCCACTTAACCTAACCCCTGAAGAAAAAGAACAAATGAAGACATCTTCTGACAGCAGGTGAAACGGCCAGAAAAGAATGCGAAGAAAAGAAGAAGAAAAAATCTCTTTTCAGTACGATGATTGTGTATAACCAACCAGCTTGCCTTGCATCGCCCCCTCTGCTTATGAGTAATCCGGTCTCTGTAAATCGTTGGACTTGCTATACCAGCTGTGGTCTGGACATTATCCTGGTGTAGAGGATGAGGTTCCAGATGTCTGGGACGCCGGGGAGGCACCAGTGGATGCAGTCGGCGTAGGTTCCCGGGTCGGCCTGCTGCTCCGGCGTCAGCACCTTGCCCTGCCGGATGGTGTGCACGGATGTGTGCCCGTCCTTGCGCCGCTCCGACATGGTGGTCACGTCGACGAAGGTGATGGGCACCCGCGGCGCCGCCGCGCGGGACACGTTGGCCGCCGCGTGGAACATGTCCCAGTCCGTGCCCAGCCAGATCGGCCCGTGCCAGTTGAGCAGTGGCATCGTCTCCTTGGCGCACCGGATCCCTCCAGGGTTCCCCCACACCTCCGGGCTGCATAGCAACAAAAACAGATTTCAGAAACCGAGTTAACGACCAGGATATACTAAGTTTGTCAGTTTGATAACGGTGAAATCATGGGCAAATTATTTAGCAGATCTATGCATATGATTTCGGTATTATCGTGCTTTGGTTGACCAAACTTTTAACTGTATCTGTTGACGTGACATGCCTCCGAACCCAAAGCAGCCAAAAGCGTAGGTTCTTCAGTTTTAGACGCAATCCCTACTCGGAATAGTCAACAACGTAACTTTCTAGATTACACAGCTGGACACGGCAAATGTTTTTTCGGCCTTCTTCCTAATCCAAGAAGGGAAGCAGTAATACTACTAGTACAAGACACTACAGTATATTATTTACAGGCTAGTCACTACTCAGTACTCACTAGTGACGATAAAACCCCGGTGATTTGTTTATTTACCAGATGTGACATGAACCTTGGCAATTTTGTCCGGTTACTAGTTAACCATCTTCTTGCATCCTCTATCCCTACTATACGAAAGGGAATCATTGACTTCAAAATTCTCAGGCAAATCAAAGTGGTTTGCTTCACGGGACCCTAAGCACCCATCAGTTTCAGGATAAGACTGTTTCTAATAAAAGCTTTTAGTGGGAGAGCTTTCGTAAGGCGTCATCCGCGGGCCATGCCATCCCTATCAAGCCCTATTGCCATCAACCCGCAACAGTAACCAGCAAAGCCTTCTCCTGTTCGATCCAATATTAACAAAGCAACATCTGGCCCTTCATCGTAAAGTACGCAATAATACACGTATGGACATCTACCAGGCCTTATTTATGCGTCACATATATAAATTGCAAACCACCATTTTATTTGTTCAGTCTAGGAAGTTTGAGTTCTTCACTCAGTAGAACACTGGTCGAGGAATTCTCAAGCTGAATTGCGCAAGAAGAAAAGCAAATCGTCAACCACAAGCGACCTGTAGTAGCTAGGTTCGGCCGACCAGATTTGAATTCACCTCTACTAATCTTCAACCCCAAAAGCTACAAGTATATATGTGGCAGATTAGATAATATGTCTACTTGCTCTGCGGTTCAATGCGTTCTGTACTCCGAGATCCTAGAATTCCGGTCACGAGATGATGAGCCCTCACAACGATGATTACTATATTTTTCAATGTCATCACGAACTACGGAGTGCGTCCTGCAGCAGGTCTGTGATCGTCGTCGTCATCGTGGGATTCACTCATCCACGGCTCGCAAACGGCGGCCAAATGGGAAAAAAAGATCGTGCGGAGAAGCTTCCATCTCGGACTCATGTGCAAATAATTCTCCCACCCATGTGAGAGAACAGGTACACACAACTATACATATACCCATGGCGCAGTAGGGGAGTAGGAGTATTAAAATTTTGGGAAATGCGAGATGGCCACAACGAGCAGAAACAATAATAGGGTCGCCCGATAGTAACCTCATTTGATTGGACATTTGCAGACCGGGTCAGTTATGTGACGCACATTCTTGGCCGCAGAAAGTGCGTGCTAAGAGAGAACTGGAAAGAAGCTACAGCTAAGCTATCACAAGATGCCGCTCCAAGTGATACATATAAAAGCGTAGTTTTCAACAGTGGTGTGGTTGTGCAAACTGCTCAAGTGTGGTCACCTTTTGGGTTTGCAGATAATTTTAAGCTTTTCAGCAACGGAGCTGTGTGTTGGTTAGCCCTGCTGTCGTGTGGCAGGAGTCAGTACTGCTGGCATGGCATGGCATCCCGTGTGACCGTCTTAGATACTCACTCTCTCCACTTTAGTCTACAGATGATACGCCACTAACTGAAATGTCAAACCCTTCAAGTAAATTAATGGGAGTTGGTTCGCTACAGTTGTCGCGGTAGCATGTTATAGGACCGCAGCCACGTTGAAGTAATTAAGGGGACGGTCTCATGGCCAACGCCAATGACGAAAATAATCCATGTGTAGCGTCCGGTGCTCACGGTGTGCTAGTCGCCTGACACTAATTAACACGAATCGTTTAATTGCACGGTCTAATCTTTAATTATTACGATAAGTCAAGACACATGTAGGTCTCTGGCATTTTCAACTACGATCTGGCTCGAGGTGGGCCGGGTGATCGACTCGTCTCTTTCTCTTGGCTTGGACCCGCTCGAACGCTAGTGCTGTTCGTTTCGCCCACGGGAACGTACCGACTCGCTTGCGCGTGGCCGGCCGAGACGGACGGGCGCCCACTGCACCACCAATCCGTGTAAAATTCTCTGCAGGACGCACACGCACGCACCATGCGCTGCATGCCGTCTCGTCCTCTTTCTTTGTCAGCGCGACGCCAGCAGCATGCGTGTGTACCTTTACTTTGGGTGTTTGCATGCAAAAGTTCCAAGATTTTGGCGTTTCGCACACTCTACCGTACCGTTGAGACTTGAGATTTACTGACACACTAACTTAATTGATTGCTCAATCGTGCGCTCGTACGTGCCAGCTATACTTCAAAGACTCGGAGATCGTACGGTGGAATACAAAATTGCGAATGGTCGTAACAAGGTAGGTAGGCTGGTGTACGTACCTGATGTGAAGAGGGGAGATGCTCATGAAGAAGACGGACGTGCGCGCCGGGTCGATGTTCTCGTTCACCCAGCTCGCCCACGTCGTCAGCACCCTCCGGTACGCCTCGATCCTCACGACCTCGTCATGCTCCTCCCAGCTCTGCCCGCCCGGTCTCCTGCAAGATCAATCGATTGATCACCTTATCAGTCGCTGTCATCTTAAGATCGCTCGCCCATGCCGTTGTTTGCACGGCACGGCGTTGTGACCGATCGAGTGATCGATCTATATTACGTAAATTAACGTACATGATTTTCATGTTGAGGGTGTTCATCCACCAGATGTAGGTGTTGAAGACGAGGTAGTCGACGCCGCGCCAGTTCTGTGCGTGCGCCGTGATCGCGTCCGCCTTGATGATCCGGTGCTGGATGCTGTGGATCTTGGGGTCGTCGGAGTTGGACTCCACTAGGAACGGCGCCCAGTAGAACTCCACCGTCGCGTTGTACTCCTGCACGCACACACACAAGCGTCGCGACACAATTCAGAACAGGACAGGCCACGACACACGATCAGACACCGACCCGGCGGCTGATCGAGCACAAGCTGGTGCACCGGTTCTAGCTTAGCCGCCGCCACCACCACACACCAACCGCTCCTGGTGTAGTTGCAACAGCCGTGCGCGCGCATGGACCCGGCCCGCCGTTGGCTGGCTGGCTAGACTAGACAGATGGGGATGGGCAAATGCATGCACGTTCATCATGCGCGCGCAGCACGAATCTTAAAGAGGGGATGGATGGATGGAGACGGGCGGAGTACGCACCACGGCGTGGAAGACGACCCGTTGGTCCTCCCAGGTGACGTACTTCTTCCCCGGCGACATCGCCGACTGCACCAGGCACACCATGGACTCCCACTGGTTCCGGTTCAGCGAGTCCCCCACGAACATGAACCGCTTCCCTCGGAGCCTCTCCATGAACTGCTTCGCGTCAAACCTGAAAAACAATTCGTACAAATTCAAAACTTGCCGTTTATACTTGCATGTCCCGCTTGTCTGGAGTGTTTCCATTTCAGAAGACACGGCGGCAACGGCGCATGCGTTCCCGGCCGGTGCAAATTATTCAGATTGTGATGGTGGCTCGTCGTGGTTGCGTACCTGGGCATGGAGCAGTCTTTGGGCTGCCACCGCCACTTCTGGTAGGTGTCGTCGCGGCGGCCGTTCCTCAAGCACGTCACCTGCGACGTGAGGAACTCGCACTGCTCCTCCCGGTACAGCGGGTAGCTGGTGTTGTCGTACACCCACTCGCCCTTGGACAGGTCGCACGTCTCCGGCACGCCGAGCAAGCCCCCCGCTGCCGCCGCCGCCACCGTCTTCGTCGCCGGCCGCGGCTTCCTCGGCTTCTTCTTCGTCGTCTTGGGTTTCTTCGGCTTGCTGATCTTCTCGACCTTCGGGACCTCCTTTGCCGCCTCCGTCGGCGTCGGCGTCGCCAACTTCGGCCTCTCGTCCACGTCGAGCGGCAACGCGGGGGCCTTCTCCGCGGACGAGACCTCGCGGCGAGGAAGGTTGACCCGGGCGACGTGGCGCTCCTTCGTCACTACCGGCTCGACGGCCCGCGCCGGCGTGCTCCCCGCGCGCGCGATCGGGTCCAGCGTGAGCGACCGGATGTCCTCGCCGTACATGATGATGACGAAGATGACGAAGAAGACGCCCGCCACGTACACCGGCAGCCGCCCGCCCTTCCGCAGCGACGACACGGCCTGCTTCGTGCCGAACGGGTCGAACACCCCGCCGCCGCCGCCCCCCGCCTGCGAGAACTTTCGCCGGTTGGCCATGGCGACGGCGCCCTGAGCCAGCCCTCTCCTCTTCCCTCTGCACGCTCGTCTGGCCCGATCGGCGCGTGCGTGAGAGACGGAGGCGCGAGCGAGCGGGGCAAGCTAAGCTTTATGGAGATGATGAAGAAGTAGTCAGCAGCTAGCTATAGACGGAGGCTGGGGATTTGGTGAGGGGAAGCCATCTCACACTTCAATATTTTTTTGTGTGATGCTTCCCCCTCCCTTCTCCTCCTTGATCAGGCGTTGAATCGGCCATTAAGCATGATTTAATTGGATTGGACGGGTGAATCGGAAACAGGAGGGGTTTATTCCTTACCAATTCAAAGCCTCGCAGACCTGGCCAATACGAGGCATGCAGAAACGTGGTACAGCACGCCACTCATGGGAGCCATTATTAAGTCCTGTGTATATAAACAGCCTAATAGCTGTGTTAAGTTTTTGCTAATAGAGTACGTTCTGTTTATAATACTTTACAGTTCTAGATAAAAGTAAGATTAAACTTTAAAATCTTTAACTATAAATAATTTCTAAAATATTTATCTTTAAAATCATATATTTATTGATATTTTTATATTTATTTGAGAAACCATATGTATCGATTAATTTTTACAATGTATTTTAATAAAATTATATATTTGTTGTATTTATATATATTATAATAAAAATAGTGGTTAAAATTATGTTTAGCAGACCGTGTATTTTCTTATTTAAAATTATAATTATTATCAAATTATAGGAGTATTAGGTGTTCTCTCAAGAACGAATTTAAGTAAAATTTTGGGCTGATTAGGAGGCTTAATAATGCTTACTATACCTGAGACGAGCAGATTTTCTCCGCGCGACCATGACTCCCTATAGCGGTTGATCTACTCGTGTATGGTATATCATTATGGTCAACGTGGTGGCTTATGGGTACAGAACTACAGATTGGCAGGGATGGAGCAGAGAATTAACAAACATGCATACACATTACACGATTACATGGTGACGATCTCACATGAAGCAGTTGGCCCTTGATTCGGCCTTTTTGTTTATTTTTGGGTAGAATGATGCGAAACGTGGAGTTCTATAGCAGCTTTGCGACTGTATTGGTACCACACGTCGGCCAACTGCCGGTTTGAGACTTCTAGACATGAATAAACTGTGCTGATTTGACTGTACTTTCTACTAGTATGTTAATACTAGCTCCATTACGTAGATATACAATGTGGTTAACTTTTTGATCATGATGTTCGACTAATTGTTTTATTAAAAATGTATTATTTGTTTGTTCTAATTTGTTTTATTATTATAAATATTTTAAGCATAATGTATACTCTTAGAAATTAAAGTATGGTTTTTAATAAGATAAATGGTTGAACGTTAATATATCTGAAAGTCGATGACATGTATATTTAAAATGGAGGAATTACTCATATATTATAGGGCAGAATAAGATTTGGGTTGATTTAAGAAATAAATGAATATGATCCTGGTGAAAGTGGAGTCAAGGTGTAGATCACCATTCAACTTTTCTTCTTCTTCTTTTGAAAACGAAATTTTCTTATATTTTTATGAAAAGATTTCCCACCTGGCTAGCTTTTCAGTTAAGACACTTTCAGGGTAAGCATTGTCCGGGCGTACAAAGCGACAATGGAATGCCAGAAATGTGTTAGTGATTCCGCCTTGTTGGTGTCGCTTCTCCTGTTCTCCTCTGATCCATCGACAAGGCCATGGACCATATGTTGTTAACAAGTTATTTGTTACTACTAGTAGCAACTAAATCTGATTTCCTGGGCTGTCTCTTACTCCACTGAATTCCACTGCATTAGTTATTCCCATTTGACCAAGTTTCTTCAGTAAACATGTATGTTCCTTAGCCTAAGATACGGAGTTTGCTTCTGCAAACTTATACAAACCTCCACATTGTCATCGCTCAATTGTCCTCACACTTAGGGCATTCACAATGCATCTAAGTGGTATTCAACTCCAACCTCCCACATCAAATATTCCATGCTACCTATACTTCTCCCGTGACCAAATAAAGAACGGGAGCCAAAATGGATCACCTGTTCCTCGTTAGTATTTGTCAGGGAGGGGAGAGGAAATCCTTGCTCGGCGGTTGTCCCGAGCTGCTTCGTCACCTCCAACGCAAGAGTTGGGAGAGACGGTGACCGGAGTTGGGAGGGGCATACCGGGAGGTCGTCATCATCGCCCAATCTGCGTCGTCGACCTCCACCGCCACCACTCAGACCCCCGCCAACCATCGCCCTCACCGTCGATAGATCCGTTAGGGAGAGGGAGGGGAGCAGCGCCTGTTGCCGTCGTCGTCGCGTCTTCTCCCAAGCGGCGCCGACTGGAGGTGGGGAGGGAGAGCTGCGCCAACGTCGATTTTCCCCTTGTAGTCGCTGGCTAGCCGCTAGATCCGTGCCGCTGGAGAGGAGCTCGAGGTCATCCACCACCAGATCCACGTCGGTGAGCTCCATGTCATCTCGCTTCACGCCGGCCGGAGGAGGGGGACGCGACGACCGGAGGAGGAGGAGGAGCTGCGGTAGGCGGAGAAGGAGTAGGAGGCGCGGCTGCTGAATGAGGAGAGGGAGCGATGTAGTGCTCAAGCGATTTTGAGAATACGATGGGAAAGTGCTTCTCGTGGGTCTCATTAAATGGGGAAAGTGATTTTAATGGTAGCCTGCATTGTGGAGATAGGGTTCTCGTTGTGGACATATCGTAGTTGGCACACTCTCACCTTGAGGAACCTAAAAAAAGCCACACAGGCTAAAGACACGGTCCAAATTTTGGTTCCCCCCACAGCGCAAATGACCTCATGAGTGGCTTCAATTTTTCCATTTCAGCCCTTACCACTTTTGGTTTCAGTCCTCGTACTCTTTTCAATTTACAAAGAAGTCCAAATTTTATAGTGAACACAGCAAAATAGAGAAAATAATATAAATCTCAACCCCACCTACCATGCCACCGCGCAGTACCAGAGGCGGAGCTAGAATTAAACGAAGAGGGGTGCCATTTGCTTAATTTACTCTACTTTAGAGCGAGTTTAAACTAATACGGGTGCCTAAGTTTGTATTGAGGGGGGTGCACACATGGTTAAAATAGGTGAGGTATAGCTAAAACAATTTCTTGACCAGGTTCCTGGGCACCCCCCTTACATACTCTAGCTCCACCCCTGACCACCACCACCAGGTCCACAAGACCAAAACCCTCTCTAATTCCCCCACCCACCCACCTCCGCGAGAGTTCACCGGCAACAGCGCCGCCTTTGACCTCTCCACACTCCCCCACCTTGGCGATGAACTTTGCCGCCGCCGGCCTCTCCCCACTTCCCCCACCTCAGCGATGAACTCCGGCGCCACCGGCCTCTCCCCTCCCCCCATTGGCGCCTCTTCACTCCCGAACGCTACTTGAGCCCAACCCGCACGGGGACGTAGCGATGGTCGAGGAGGCCAAGGCGATGGCGGAGCCACCGAGCGAATCGACAACGAGGAGGTCGACGGAGCCAAGCAGGGGGACGACGATGAGGTCGATGGCTTGCGAGCAGGGGACGACATTGAGCTCACGGCGCGCGAGACGACGACGAGCTCCGTGGTGCGTGACCGGTGCCCCCCTCTCCTCTCCTTAGAGGGCGACGATCTCGACGATGGTGGAGCGGATCCGAAGTGACGCGAGAGTCGAGGACGAGCCATGGCATGGCGGCTCTCCTCTCCTCCTCCCACGGTCACCGCCCCTCATCTCCTCTCCCCTCTCTGGACATCGGCTCCAACAATGCAGATCGGGCGGCGGCGCAGTAGCTCAACTCCGTCATCGGTTCCTCCACTTCGCACCTTCTCCGGCAGGTGGCAAGGTCCTCTCCTCCCTTCTCCGGTTGAGGCAGCGAGGTCGTAGGGGCGACAGGATGGCGGTGCACAGATCAAGGTAGCATCCGTTCTCCTTCCTACTCCGCTTTTGCTTGGCACCGATCCTTTTTCCAGGTGAGAAACTCGATTCTTTGTTTGGAGCCAATAAACCACACAAAGCCATTGTCCCCCACTTCCTCTCTCTTCCACTGCAGCTCCTACCCTATGTGGCACAACGAATCGAGGCGACACGATGGCGCACTGTGAAGGGCCTGATAGGTTCGCCCTGTGAATGGTCTTATGCACGCTATGACCGTAGAAGAAGGTTTCATTTTCACGATGAAGGCCCTGTTCTATCTCATGTTTTGGAGATAGATTTATATTGCATGCAAAACGAGAAATCTCATTAGCACATAATTAATTAAGTATTAACTATTATAAATTTAAAAAAGGATTTATTTGTTTTTTCTAAACAACTTCTATATAGAAACTTTTTTAAAAAATGCATCATTTAACAGTTTGAGTACGTTGAAGTTTGGAGTTGAAGAATAGAAACCATTTTTCCATTAGCAAACTGTTAAATGATGCATTTTTAAGAGCATTGCAGTCCACTGACCAGGCTGACCGAGCTAGCCACTAAGTAGTAAGTACTAAGTAGTAATGTATGTTAATTAAGTCAAACAATATCAATCTATTATATTATTAAAACAGTCTTGAAAGGAGGCACCACGTTCACTGTGGAGGCTAGAAATTCCCACATTAATCGAAGAAAAAGAAAAGGAAGAGTCCAACTAGGAATACAATTTTGAAATAACTTAAATTCGGAATTAAAAATAAGCAATATTAGAAAAAGAGTCTATATAAGAATCCAATACGAGATTAATTAAAATTCGGAATAAAAAAATAAATTCAGAAATTAGGAAAAGAAAAGGAAGAGTTTAGGTAGGAATACAATTTTCAAATACACTAAAATTCGGAATAATAAATAATCAATATTAGAAAAAGAGTCCATATAAGAACCCAATCCGAGACTAATTAAAATTCGAAAAAAAAATAAAATAAATTATGAAATTAGGAAATGGAAAAAAGAGAGTTCATGTAGGACTACAATTTAAAAATAACTGAAATTCGGAATTAAAATAAATAATATTGGAAGAAAAATCCATATAGAATCGAATACGAGACTAATTAAAATTCGGAATAAAAAATAAAATACATTCTGAAATTATAAAAATAAAAATAAGAGTTCATGTAGGAATAAAATTTAAAAATAACTAAAATTCGGAATAAAAAATAAGCGATATCGAAATAAGAAACCATCCACAACACGAGTTTAATTAAAATTTGGAATAAAAATAAATTAAATTTTGATAATATAAAAATAATTATAAGATCTAAAGTGGGAATAAAATTTATAAATAACATAGTATCGAAATAAAAAATATGGAATTTTCAATAAACACAATCCATCTAGAAACACAACAATGACAAATAACAATAAAGAGGGGATAAACAACATGACTGTAAAGAAGCTGGATGACAACGGTTGATGGAACATCTAAAAACTATAAACAAAACCCCAAATAGAATCCCAATGATAATTAAGAGGAGGAACGACGGACGGGCCGTTGAAACATCACGATCACGGTGGTTGGTGGGACTTCTAGAAAGTAAAAAATAAACCCCAACAATAATCACATTAGATTTGTAAAATCTCAATGATAATAAAGACAAAGGTAGCGGGTGTAAAAACTATAAACAAAACCCCAAATAGAATCCCAATGATGATTAAGAGGAGAGATAGTGGGCAACCCGTTAAACAACACAATCAACAAGTGGGACTTATAGAAAGTAAAAAATAAACCACAATGATAATCACGCTCGATTTTTAAAATCTCAATGATAATTAAAAGGAAAGGCATCGGGTGGACCGTAAGAGGAGTATAATAGCAATACCGTTGACGATTTGGCGGGACTTCTAGAAAGTTAAAAATGAACACCAATGATAATTATGTTTGATTTTTAAAATCCCAATAACAATAATGAGATGAGGCGGCGGACGGGCCATAGAAGAGTAGAATAGCGGCGTTTGACGGGACTTCTAAAAATTATAAAAATGAAAACCAACAAGATAATTAACTCTAAAATTTATAAAATCCAATTCTAAAATTCCAAGGAGAATAGCCGTAGTAGATCGTGCAAGCAAATAAAGGGGGAGGTAACGACCTGTGACTTTTAAAAACTATAAAATTAAGAACATGGAAATGAAAAGGTTCTGTCTTTTAAAATTCTAAAATAACGAGATAGTTATTTAACAAATTTTAAGTAAACTCATATAAGATAATTTTATATGCATATTAGCCGCACAGTTACACGAGCCACCTACCTAGTTGTTCTATAATCTGAGCCAATTATACATCTCGCAGTTCAGTTGCAATATCCTTTTCGGCTCAACGGCGTCACTGTACTTGTGGGGTGACACTTCAATGCCAGTACGCCAGTAGCCCAAAAAGCCAGAGAAAAGGATATGTCTTGTACATACACCTCCGGTGATCTCGGGTGTCACGTCCTTTGCTTTTTCTTCGTCATCTCCGGTATTTTTAGTCCTGGAACGTACTGAGTCTGGAATTATTAACACGCGAAATCTATCAGATAGGAAAAACAGGCCACCAGCAAGACGGTGTGCTAGCTGAATATGACTTCTTCTCCAGCCGTTTCTGATCGACAAATAGCTATTTGAAGGCACTCAAAAACTGACGAATTTGCTGTTCCGAAACTTGAAATGACAAGCAGAGTACACCTCTCCTCAGACCTACAGCAACCAGTCGAGAACTTTGAAGCAATAATTAGGAGCTAAACTGCTGTCAAGTCTAATGGGCTACCACCCACCTAATAGCGCAGATCCAATGACAATTCTCTGTCGCCACTCTCACCAGCACTGTTCTTGTATCTTTCCTGAAGGGAAATACTGTTTTTGTATTGGTTCCTGTAGTCCTGTGATCTCCAAGAACCTTGGTTTTTGGCCCCTTTATAGATGTTTTCCTTTGCTCTGCCTACCAGCCATAAGATCATCGTCCAAAAAACTTGTTCGTCATTACAGCGATGTCCATGGCACCGGTACTAAGCTAATGGTCTCCTACCATTGCATTTTCCTTGGCTTGGAAGATGATTTGACTGATTGACTCTACTTGTGCTGTCCTGGGACGCAACCGGCGTTGGTTAATTGGGGCAAATGAGAGAGCGACCGGGAGCAGCAAAGAAAACGCCATTGGCCGTCCGAGTCTGGTAGCCCAAGGGCAAGTGGTACCGTGAGGAATCTGAATTTCCTTTTCCTATTCCGATCTGATAGACCGATGCTTCTTATTCCCTGGTTTGCTGTTTCATCCATGGTCCGGCCCGGAGAGACACCGCTTTAATTTCACTTAATTTCACTTCCATTCCTCGGTTCAGAGAAACTGATCAATTGTGAACAGGTGCAACTTTGGACACTGTGAGCAAGTACGGTTTTGGACCTATGACCAGGACAGCCAGCAAGTTGTACTAGCAACTAGTAGTAGCAAGTACAAACTGCAATCTAACAAAAAAAAAAATAGCAGCAGGATTACAGAGCAACATCTCTCTATTATCTATTCTTATTACTGCCCAGCCAAGTTTCTTCTGCATGCAGTTCATCGGGATGGAAGCCCCCAACACTCTGGCTCCAAGTCTCCAACAATGGCTGGATGAGCTCGCGATTCGCGAATGATATCCTCAGCTAGTGCCGGCCAACGAAGGGATGGGGCGATGGGCTGGGCGCAGCCGGGACGAGGAGGGTTCCGTTTGTACCCATCCGATGGTGGTTCGTAAACGACATGGCCTCTCCGTCATGCGAGCTGGAAGGACCACGTACGACATTGGTCCTGATTAGACGGGGCTTCCCTCCCCAGCCGTCCGAATGCGCGCGCGCAACCTGGACTACCTTCGATTCAGGCCAGTGTCACTGCGTCAGCTTCACCGGGAGGGAAGGAGAAGGACGCCCGCGTTTGTGTAATTGTGTTGGGTGTTGACAGGATCAGGAATTGGACGTGCCACCCAGAACCCGGAGTTTAATTCATCCACGGATCGATCAGTCGCTGCTTTGGCAGAGGATGGATATAATTCAGGTTAAGTAGCACTGTAGCAGTGTCTTTCCTGATGATTTCATTATCTGGATATGATTTCGCTTCTAAGTAATCTGAAGATACGTGTGGTATTTTGGACCTTGGCATGTTCCCGTTTTGTTTAAAGACCTATTATGTTTTAGGTAGTGTGGATCGCCGCCAGCCAAACGCCTCTAAAATGGTGCGATAATGCAATCTATTATTCATTAGGAGTGTTCGTTTTATATATATTGTTGTTGAAATAATTCCTTTTGTACTTTTGCTGAGCAAACCCTTCGATGTTTTGGGATTTTGGGGGGAGGCATGCTTCTTGTTTTTTTCGCTTGGACTGGAGCCTTCTCTTGTGAGGAAATGTGCAAACATTTCTTTGAGTTTGGTGTGGTCTGTTTTTTTTTTTATTGTGTAGGTTTGGTCACACGTGAATATCTGCTCTTCGGTCGTAGTCATGATTGGTAAATGGAATGAATCGACCGCTTCGCATCTTAGGGAAACAGCTGGTATCCGGAGAGAAAAATATTTTCCTGGTTTTGTCTTGTGTAAAGTAACAACCGTGCGTGCCGCCCACGATTGCTCGAGGGTTCAGGCTTGGCTGAGTTAGGATGTACCAGCCGGGAACTTTCTTCCCGTGAAACAGAATGACTCATTAACACATAATTAATTAAAATTAACTACTGAAACAGAATGACTCATTAACACATAATTAATTAAAATTAACTAAAATTTAAAAAATGATTGACATAACTTTTAAAGTAATTTTTTTATAGATTTTTTTTAAAAAAACATTGTTTGCCTGTTTATGGACCGTATGGAAAAGAGGAAGTATAAAATTATAAATTAGGAATGGTACATTCGGACTCACATGGGCCTAGTTTGAAACTGAGTTGATGATTGGCTAATCAATAGCACGACAAACGAAGCACATAATTAATTATGTATTAACTATTATAACCTTATTTCATTTCTGAAAGAAACTTTTATATAAAATGTTTTTTTAACCACATCGATTAGCACTTTGAAAAATGGGGTCACAATAAACAAGGCCGACCGATAATCTGGCTAGAACTCAGCCTTACTAATTAGCACCTAAGTTGTGTGTCGTTTTTGGCATATAAATTAGATTTGTTTCTTCTTCTTAAAAACAAGTGAGGCCCTTTGATTCAAAGAAAAATAATACGAATTTTGGAGGATTTTATTTTTATAGGATTTTTTCCTATATAGCCCCTTTGAATTAAAAGAAATTGATCATATGGAATCCTATATAATTTCTATGGAATGCTTCATTCCATGCAACTTTTAGAGGAAATTTAACATGAGGTAGAACCTCATGAAAAGTTTTCTTTGAGTTTTATTTCTCCTTAAATTCCATTGTTTTTCCTACTATCCAATCAAACGATCATTCCAGTGTTTCTCTCTGTGTTTTATAATTCTCTATTTTACACATGTATTCCTATTAGTATCATGTGTTTTTTTCCTAGTTCTCCGTTTTTTCATTCACGTGATTCAAAAGGGAACAACTCAAAA
Source organism: Oryza punctata (assembly GCA_000573905.2). Lineage (NCBI taxonomy): Eukaryota > Viridiplantae > Streptophyta > Magnoliopsida > Poales > Poaceae > Oryza > Oryza punctata. The sequence continues at coordinate 39,818,043 of CM002488.2, read as the reverse complement.
TACAAGGGTTATGGTCGAAATTTGTATTTTGGAAAAAGTCCAATACCCCCTAAACTTTGGATGACAGTCCATCTAACACCCTGAACTTTAAAATCGACATCTAACCCCCTGAATTTTGTAAAACCGTTCATATTACCCTAGTGTGATTTCGGATGATGGTTTTGCATATTTTAGAAACTTAAACGAACAACTTTAAATAACTAATATAATATATTTGCATATCATCAGTTGTAACTCATCAATTTATACTTATAAAACGATACCATAAAAAAGAAATATTTAAGTGAAGATTTTCATATATATATGTCCAATGTGTTTGTCACGTGATTAAACTCATCCAATTTATATACAAATTAGATATAAACCACTATCAAAACCATCTAAGGGGTAATATGGACGGTTTTGCAAAGTTCAGGGGTGGGGGTGGGGGTGGATATCCAGTTTTAAAGTTCAGGGTGCTAGACGGATTTCTGTCTAAAGTGTAGAGTGTGGTTGGACTTTTTCCTTGTAATTTTACTCCTCATGTTTTCCACTGATCGGATAATTGTATTGCTGGTATGGGACCTGACGGCCTAGGTGGAGAAATTTCTTTCTCGGCCTGAAGGCCCACATTTATACTCCATACAGTAAAGGAATAAGTTCATCTGAGGTCCCTTAACTTGACAAAGAATCCGATTTTCATCCTTCGACCGAAAAACCAGATACAACTGGTCTCTCAACCTTTAAAACCAGTGCAAAATAAGTCCTAGGGTGGTTTGGATGGCAATTTTAGCTGATGTGGTGCTTACGTGGCTAATTTGACTCGGTCTTCATCTGAGGAGGCAGTTGATGTGGCACATGAAACAAAATTTAACAATTTAAAAAAAAAATAAAAAATATTTGGGTCCACATGTCAGTCAAATAATTAAATTAAAAAATAGTGGGCCCACGTGTCAGTGGACCCCACTTCCTCCACCTCATCCCCTCTCTTCTCTTCTTTCTTCCTATCCCCTCTCTCCCATGCGAAGCCGGCGGAACGGCGACGCGTGAAGCTGGCAAGGCGGTGGCGGGCGGAGCAGCGGCAATCTGCCCATGGCGAAGAGCGGGGTGGCGGTGGGCGAGGCAGCGGCAATCCGCCCATGGCGATGAGTGGGATAATGGTGGGGAAGCAGGTGGGGAAGCGGGAGCTCGCCCGCCACCACCCATGGCAAGGACGCCGTCGAGGTCGGAGGGTAGCGCGGAGGACGGTGGAAATGGGGGCGGAGGCCATGACGGTGAGGTGTGCGTCCTCCTCCTCCTCGAACTCGAACCCATTGTCGTCGTCATTGTCGTCTTCGGCGGCAGCGGGAGAGGAAGCAGAGGTCGTCGTCGTCATCTTCAACGGCGGCGGGAGAGGAAGCAGAGGGATGTGCCGGCACGGGGGCATCGGGCTTGGTGGGAATGGTGGCGGGCACTTCGGCGACGGGAGCCTCGACCAGGGGAGAGGAAGCTGCCGGTGGGGTGGCCTTGGCCTTGGGTGCCCGGACAGTGCCTTGGTGGACTTGGTGGGTGGCACGGTGGCTGGAGCCGGAGTGGTGGGCACGGCGATGGGTGGGGTGGTGGTGGTAGGCGTCGTGTTGGGCACGGGCGTATTCTTGGAGGAGGCCGACGATGTGGTGATTGGCGCCACCGTGGGGACGGGGGTCTTCTGTGCGGACGCAGATGCCGCGAGGTGGCAGATCTCGAACACCCCGCCGCGGTGCACGTCGTAGAGCTCAGACAACCCACCTCGCTCGCCTGCTCCGCCGCCCACCCACCCATCCACTGCCTGGGAAGAAGAGAGAGAGGGAAGAGGGAAGAAGAGAGGAGCGAGGAGGAGGAAGAGAGAGAGGGGGGAGAGGGAAGAAGGGAGGAGTGAGGCTGACATGTGGGGCCCATTTGGGCCCCACCATTTATTTTATTATTTTTCGTGTGTAGCTGACATGTGGGGCCATGATTTTTATTGTTTTTTGGGATCGAATTGCCACGTAAGCATCATGTCAATGCCACGTGGGATGAAGACCTAGTCAAACCGACCACGTAAGCACCACGTCAGCTAAAACCACCTTAGAAACCATCAAGGGACCTCGTTTGCATTGGTTTTGACAGTTTAGGAACCAGCTGTATGTGGTTTTTGGGTTGAAGGACGAAGATCGGATTCGGTGTAAAGTTAAGGAACCTCAAATGAACTTATTCCTACAGTAAAAGTTAGCCAACTATCTCAACATGTAATAGTTTGGGCCTTGCTAGTTGCTGCAAAGTACAAGTGGTCTTTTAGGGGAATAAGTTCACTCTAGGTCCCTTAATTTGTCACTCAGTCTGATTTTCATCCTCAGTTTGAAAAACTAGATACAACGCATACCCAACTTAAAAAAAATGCAAATGAGGTCCTATGGTAGTATTGATCCCGGTTTTAGCTGATGTGGCGCCTACATGGAACTTTTGACTATGTCTTCATCCCACATGAGATTAGCATGGTGCTTACGTGATAATTTGACCATGAAAATAATAAATCCTGTGAGGCCCACATGTCAGTTCACACAAAATAATCATAAATAGTGGGGCCCATGTGACCCCACATGTCATCCTCACTACCCCTCTTCTCTGTATCCTCTCTCTATCCCCTGCAACGAGAAGACCGACAAAGTGGGGTGGGCGACGGGCGGGGCGAAGCGGCCGGCCGACAGAGTGGGGTGGGCAACGGGCGGGGTGGAGCGGCGGTGGCTGGAGCAGGCCGGTGGAGTGGTGGTGGTGGTGGGCTTGGGAGCAGCTCTTGGCCAGGCGCCCCATCTTCGGCAACGACGATGGCACGAAGATGGGGCCCCCGCGCCCAAGGCTCGCGGGGGTAGCGCGACCGCGGGCCAAATCGTGGCCGTGTTGTCCTTGCTAGCGGTGACGCTGCTTCCGGGTAGATAGCGTCAAAGGCCACCGCGGAGGCCATGGTGCGGGTGATAGCGAAGGAGGTCGGGGTGTCGAGGGTGATTGTGATGTTCTTGGCCGGGAAGAGCGAGGAAGTGGAGAGATTCAAACCCGATGGGACGGCTCAGCGATATCGCGCATGTGGTCGGTTTCCTCTGCACTGACACTCTTTTTCTTCATTGGGAGATTTTGCTTCATGAGAGTTGTTCAAGATTTCGATACAAGCAGAGATAGATTTGAATCAATCGATTCAAATTGAATTTTATTTCATACGATCCTAAATCATACCAAATGTTCCCAGATTTATTCAACTTTCTGCAGCATTTGAACACGTATCCTTGCCTGGTCAGGCTGCGACGCGGCGAGGCGCTCCATGTAGGACTTCTGTTCCTCCCGTGGCGCCGGCGGGAGCTAGGGCACGCTGAGGACGACGTCGACGCAGAGGTTCCTGAGCGTGGTGTGGTCCTGAAAGGACCTTGATGTCGCCTAGAGGGGGGGTGAATAGGCGTTCCTAAAAATTATCACTTAAACTCATAGCTTATTAGAATGATGAGAACTTTCGGTTCAAATTGGAACTTCCAGTATAGGATTGGAAGTTCCGGTCTCAACCAAAAAGTTAAGCGGATAACGGAATAAATCACTAGCTATGAACTTGTAGCTTGAATAAACAAAATGTATATGAATCAAAAGGTGACAAACAAGGTATCTAAGCAAGATATAATGTCACCAGCTATATCAAGTAAGCATACAAGTAGATCGGGTTAAAACAAGCTCAAGCACAATATGAGAGATGGCAAGAACGAGCAAACCAAGAGAGAAGACACGTTGATTTGTTCCCGAAGTTCGGATCCGCGGATCCTACGTCTCCGTTGAGGGGCCACAAAAGCCGGGTCTATTTCAACCCTTTCCTCACGAGGTTGCACAAATGCACTCCTCAGTTTCACTCTTGATTTCTTCCCTTGCGGAGGCGAAATCGAAGCCTTCACAAACTTTCCGTGGCACACCACAACCTTGGGTGCTCACCGGCGATGCTTAACCATCTAGGAGACCTTAGTCCCCAAGAGTAACAAACACAAACGAAGATTTGCTTGCTATGAACTCGAGTGCTCTAAGTATGGAGTGAAACTCACTAGCTCTCAACTTCTCAATCTCTCAATCCAACTCTCTTCCCTTCTCAAATCCCTCTCACAAAGAGGCACCACAAAGGTAGGGGAATGGGGATGGCTATTTAGCTTTGGATGTGTCTAATAATGCCCAAGAACAGCAGGCACTCAAAGGAGGGGTGGAGGAGTTTATATACCCGAGCCTCTAAAAACTAGCTGTTGGAGGCCAAGACTGTGATTTTCGGAATTTCCGAAATGCATTTTCGGACAACTCCAAAAATTTACAGAGAGCAATCTCAGCTTCGCAGCCATTTTCGGAATTTCCGAGAATTTTTCGGACTTTCCGAGAATTTTTCGGAAATTCCGAAAATCACAGAGTAAAACGATCATAACTTTTCGCTCAGGGGTCCGTTTTTTATGATCTTGGACTCTATGGAAAGCTCACTCAGAGGGCTATCCAACTAAATCAAAATCAAGATTTAAAACCACTCAAAGTATATATTAAAGCTTGGATTTCTCTCAAGGTAGCACTAGGATGGGTCACTTTGAGCACCGAGACATACACAAACATATCGACGTTGCATCCCTCTTAATAGTACGGCATTCCTATACTAAAAAGTAAATAGGAAGAGAATTATACCAATAGGAATGCCTTGTTTCCATATTTCTTTCTTTGTCTTTAAGGGACGCCAACATCAAAACCGTTTCACCATATATTCTTCAAATGATTGATGTGGTTACTTGTAGCTTCAAATGGTCTCGCACGGTCCATCATGACAAAGCCGTCACTCGCTCTTCACCACCGGATTTGGTTCTTCGGTGCCAAGCCCCTTGCTTGCCCTTCACCGCCACATGGTCCATCGCGACCGAGCATCGTTTGCCCTTCACCGTCTTGCCATAGTGGCCACTTCGTATCTCACATCTTCAATATCTCCATTTTGTCATCCTTGGTATCTTTAGGTGTAATGATATCACTTGAGCATCAACACCTTTGCAATCCTTGGGACCTATTTCTCTCATTCAACTCAATGAAATTATTAGTCCCAATGATCCGGTTGTCAACCTCCACATACTAACCAACCGATCGCATATAAAAAAAATATATGAATAAGTGATGAGTATTAATCAACACCACAAGTGTCCTATACTCAAATATATGCTCAAATGTAAAGATCCCAATTAAATGAAAGTTAATAACTTGGATCAAGTATATGCATAACTAAGATATAGGATTTTGAGTTTGGGTATTCGAAAAGGAAAGGATTAAACAAATTTTGACAACCAAAGTATAATTTTTATTTATTTAACCTGTATAATTCACGTAGTTGCAGTAATTGTATAATATATAGTGAATATAAGTATAACACAAGGTTGAGTATAATTCCATGTAGAAAATGACAAAACGATAAGAAATCCTACAATTTAAAGATCTTTCTGATGCTTTATTACATTCATTCAATATGAGTGGTTTCAACCGAGAGAACTAGCACCAATTTAAGAGGTATGCAAACAAGGTCGTACCAAAGAATTTTTTCCGTTTTGACAAGCATCATAATAGATCTGCTAGAGTTCTCAAATTTGTGTATTTTTCATCTTTACTCACATCATTGATCATATACAGAAATCACGAGGAGAGAATCCAACAAGCTTAACTAAGTTGTCTAGACTACCTGAACAGTTGATATGGTAACAATCCGACAAAATGAAAATGGGTTCACATATCACAACTTCACATTAAATAAATAGGGAAAGGGGATTTGCGGATTTAACGGCTTGGTGCTTTACCCCCGGGAAATGATTGAATTGAATAGCGGTGGTGCCAGTGGTGGGCTGGTCGCGGTAGCCTGATAGGGGTGGCAGCCGGCGAAGGGTAGGCCCAGCTAGGGGCGCGCCGACGCGGGGCAACCAGCGAGGTGGCTAGGTAGGCGCGCCATGCTCCAGGTAGAGGAGGTTGCGAGTGTGGGCGTCAAGGCAAGGCAATGGCAAGCGTGGCTGCGGCGTGGGCGACCAGGCGTGCGAGCGACGGCATGAGACGGTGAGGGTGAGAGTGATTCAGCGAAGAGGCTGGATGGATACGGATGAAGGTCGCCAGGTAAGGCGCCGTCGGGTGTAGGGTTACTTTGTTTTTGGGCTTTTTGTTTTGCTATTGAGCTGATGGGCCTCCATAACGACAAGAGGAGGGAAGTGGGATGATGCTATGCATTTTCTATTGGGCTTCTTTTAATGAACATGCATATTTTCTATATTTTTTCATATACACTTGAAATATATACTTTATATATGCATTTTTTTGTCAAAAATCTTGGGTATTCAACTGAATACCCTTGAATCGTGCTGGGCTCACCCCTGCCCACTGCCACCCCCTGCCGGCCTACCCCTACCACCGCCGACGTGCGCCTTCTGCGGAGAGAGAGAGGAGAGAGCGCTGGTGGAGAGAGGAGATAGAGGCAGAGAGTATGAGGTGGAGAAAGTGGGATCCACTGACATACGGATCCCACTATTTTTATTTTCTTGTTTGACTAACATATGAGATCCACATATTTTGTTTTATTTTTTTAGTTTTCAATTTTGCTCCTTTTATTTTTTTCATATCAAACTGCCACGTAAGCGTCACGTGGGACGAAGATCTAGTCAAAGGTTCTATGTAAGTGCCACGTCAGCTAAAACCAGTGTCAATACTACCGAGGGATCTTGTTTGCATTGATTTGAATCTGACTAGGTGTCAAATTAAGGGACCTAAATTGAACTTATTCCTCTTTTAGGACACCCTTCGAGATTTTTGGACCTACTTATGGAGCGATTCTAACTAGCAAAAGGTCCACTCTAGGTCCCTCACCCAGGGGCCAAGTTTTGTTAACGTTACTCAACTGAAGATAAAGGTAAACGGGTATAGACCATCCCCAACTATTAAAACTAGAGCAAATTAAGTCTCTCGGTAGCGTGGGTGACAATTTCGTCCCACGTGGCATATACGTGGCACATTGACCTAATTTTCATCTGATGTGACACAGGCACGACAATCCAACCAACAAAAAATTGATTAAAAATTATAAGGACCACGTGTCATTTCACACTTTCTTTGTGTTCTCTCCTCTTCTCTCTCCATCCGGCCAACCAATCCGACTCCTCACTCTTGCTTCTTAGTGTCCCAGAAAGTTGTCTGCCTGCCGTCTGTTGCATACGAGAATGCGGACAACTAGCATTGCAGGTGTCCTACTCTCCTCCCCTCGTACTAGGTCTAGCTATGGAGAAGGGGGACTAGGGGTAGTGGAGAAAGAGGATTTGGGGGTCAAAGCTCGATGTTGGAGCGGAGGACGTGATGCGTGGCAGAGGGACGACTGTTGGCTGAGAGGTCACCAAATGACAGCAACCGCACCATCCCTCTCCTCCCTTCTTCTTCTTCCTCCACCCTTCCTCTGCATGACCAAATCTACCATCAATGGGACCTCATCGCTCCAGCAGTTGGCAACAGCGGAAAACAGTCAATGGGAGTCCCTTGGGAGGAGCAAAGTGGTGGCCATAGTTGGTGAGTGCATCGGTGTAGCTCTGGGTGGAAGAGAGCTTCGAGCAGCCTATCTCTAATTGTAGAGTGGGTAGAAGAGCTTCAATCGATACTCAGGGGTGGCGGCGGGGGCAAGACAGCAACGACAATAACAATATCCTCGTCCGTTTCTTCACACCATCATATCGGCAGTCCAAGGGGTGATGTCGGAGAGGGGAGCCCCAGCCTCAGCCACAACTCATCAAGTCACGCACCATTTCCAGCCAAGTAAGCCACCATGTTGGATGAACGTTTGGTCAACGTGTCACGTGATGCTACTTGGGATAAAACCGCCGTCTAAACCGTCGAAAGACTTGATTTGCACTTGTTTTAATAGTTAGGAGATGTTTTATACACGGTTTTACAGTTAAGAGACGCTAATCAAACTCGGTCCATAATTGAGGGAACTAAATTGGACTTTTTTGATGCTAACGATTCTTCTTGGAGTAGCCCACGGTTGCTAGTTTAATCTAGACCTCTGAAGCCATGATCCAACGACTCAGCACGCGATTATTTAAGGGAGCGTTTAATAATTTCTACTGGAGAAAGATATATTTAATCTTAGACCTCTGAAGCAGTGAAGCCATGATACAAGTATAATTTCTCCCTTTTTTTTCCTCTAGTAGAAGAAAGCGTTCTCTTGTTGATTATTTAAGATACTAGGTAATAGCTTACAGAACCATAGGGATATCGCTGGAAAATGATGAATTAATGTAAAGAAATTATACTTGTATGTCACTGATGGAGATGCTGTCCAACCTAACACCAAAACACATGAAACTGGAGCGTCACATCGCTGAAGACAAGCTTGTTTTCTGGGGAAGGTCTCCCATAAAACCGAATTTGTCCCTGCACTTCTTTTTTTTTTTTTTTTATCAAGGGCCAATATACATCAACTCTGAAGGACTGCAACTACAAATTTCTCAAATATCGCCCCGTGCATGAAGACAAAGCAAACAATTCTCTTTAAGAGCCGATATTAGAGCATAAACACGGGCAATAAAGTAGCAAATGCTATATGATAATGACTATGCAAGATTCTAACAGGGCACTAAAAGTTGATAATAGAATAGACACCCTTCCATAATTTAAGCATCGGAACCGCAAAAGTCCTTAAAATGTACTAGTAAAAGAGCGCTCGGCTCTGCATGATTCGCCAAACATGTTCTTTCTCTGCATTTTGTGTCACCGTCTACAATGCCATTTGTCCCTGTCGATCCATTCGACGGTATAATATATTGAAACGACAGGATCGGAGAAAAGAGATCGTCGTGCCAGATTAATCGCACGTACGTGTGCGTATCCGACAAGTCTCACGACGTGGCAAGATCTCTGAAAGATGGCAAAATTTCACGTCTCGAGCTGGTTTCTCCATCCAATGGAGACATGAAGCGTTTCGATTTTGTGTTCAGCGATACGATAGAGAGCTACTCCTAACTAATCACTGGGGTCAGCTCTTAACTGCTAAGGCCAATGGTTGCTTTCTTGAATCACTTGACAATTTCACAGATGTCGTTGCTCGTGTATTTAGGACATATTTTTTTTCTTTTTGCGGAAGATGTTTCGCAGTATGAAAGCTACAAGAACGACACGCATGGCCGGCGCTGTGGAAGAAGCAATCCAATGGTCAAAGTAGAGATATCTGTCAGTCGCTCTGGAGTGGTATTGGACTATTGGTCCTTTTCATTCACTCATTCGGTTCAGCATTTTCTTAGTTCATGATATTGAGCGACACCCGATTGTGCTAAATGTGAAAAATTCTCAAGCACAGAAGCTAATTGATGCTATTCCGTTTCCATGTCTTCATGCTAGTGCAGAGCTAATGAACCACCGGAAATAATACACATTGTCTTGTAGAAATAAAAAATACGAACTTCTATATTTTGAGAGAAAACAAGGTACAATTGAAATTTTACAGGATTTTTATTTGCAAATTCACAAAAAGCAAGCTAACTAAGCAGAACTGAGATGAGGGATTTATGGGAGTAGTTGAGGTCAGCAATAAAGCCCTGTTCCGGCCCAACCCCTGCTTCGCCGGTCCAGGTCGGCTCAATCCCCTAAGGTGGCCCACCACTCTCTCGTAAGATGGGCCCACACGGCCAGACCAACTAGACCCGAATAAATCGCCTCCTCTCCTACGCCACGCCGCCAACGCTTCCCACCAGCCACGATTCCCACCAAAAACTTGTTTCTCCTCCACGTCAGCCGAGTCCCGAGTCCACCGCTCCGGCCGCCGTCTCCATGGCCGCCTCCTCCTCCACCGCCGCAGCGTCATCCATGTCCGGCGCCAACGGAGGAGGAGGAGGGAGTCAGTTCCCAGGCCCTCCTCCGCCGACGCCGTCGAACCACCACCACGCGCTCCCGTCCTCCGGCGCCGCGGGTGGGGGCACGGACGCCGCGCTCTCGACGATCCTCCAGCGCCTGCTCCTCTCCTCTCCGGCGCCGACTCTACGCTCCCCGCTCTCCTCTCGCTCTAGGGCCCCGCCGTCGCTGCCGCCTCTCGTTTTGCTTGACTCTAGCGACACCCAGAGCCCGCTTCGTCTGCACGCCGCCGCCGACGTGGGGTACTTCCACCTCGAGGGACACGGCGTCCCCTCCCAGCTGCCGTCCTCCGCGCTCGCCGAGCTCTCCCTCGTCGACGCGTCCGGGCGCCACGCGTTGAACCTCCTCACGCTCGGATTCACGGAGGAGGATCAGCAGGAAGCGGAGGGCGCCGAGGACCCCGCCCTGGTGTTCGACGTCGACGACGAGGGGGAGATGGGCGCGCTCCCGGCTGCGGCGGCGGAGTACGCGCGGCGGATGCGGGACGTGGGCATGCAGGTGGTGGCGATGATGTCCGGGTGTCCTGAAATGGGCTTCCGGGAGGAGCCGTTCGCGGAAGGGAGGAGGAAGGCGAGGTGCTTGATGTGGGTCTCCAAGGTCGCCGCTGGCGAGGCGGCGCCACCGGCCGCCGGGAAGGCGAAGGCGTACCCGTACGTCGTGGGAATCCATTGCCAGTGGGAAGCGTCCGGGAAAGAGTCGGCGCCGGCGAGCTGGGTGATGGACGACAGCGGCGAGTGGACGGCCGTGGGCGCGCGCGACGGCGCACTCCTTGTCACCATCGGCGACATTGCTCAGGTACTTTGCGTGCAAATATCTCATTTTGACTAGTTTGCAAACGGAAGGACATTAGGGCATTAACTTTTGCACAGATAACACATAAATGATTGACATGTAGACACTCATATTATTGGTTCAGTTTGTAATTTGCATTAAAAAAATAAATGGCAAACCTGTAAAACAAATTGCAGGTTTTACAGCTACGAATTTGCTGGTCGTTCTCCACAGAAAAAAAGGAAGGAAAAAAATGTGCTGATTGTTTGTGAGTGACAGAGTCTGTCTCTAAGAACCATAGACATGTAAAAAGCATCCATTTTTTTTTTGCAAAGGCATCAAATTCTAAAGGAGGTTGTGTGTCACCATTCAATTTGGACCCATTTAGGCCCCATCTCTGCATCAACCGGTGCATCACTGCCTCACAGTTCGGTTTGGAACCCACCACCAAAAGACCTAAAAAGAGTCAAAGATCTCGGCTTTTGAAGAGAAACCACAAAGTGACCATCATGTCATGTCTGTTGTTTCCTTTACTCTTTGAACAGCAGCAAAGCAGTAACAACTTGCTTGATTTTGCTTTAATGCCTCTTTTTTATGGCACGCGTGCTAGGTGTGGAGCAATGGAAATCTGAAGAAAGTGAGAGGGATGGCTCGCCCCGTTTCTTCTGCACCCGGAGCAGTGCACGGCGCCCAGGCTGACCGCTTGTCAATCACCGTGCTGATCACTCTCCCCTTGGACAGTGTCATCTCGCCATTGGTCCCGGTCACGGATGCCGGAGGAGATGTCTGCGACGACGAGGTGGATGGAGCCGGCGATGATGGGGATGGATGGAGATTTCACTCGTTTTTACTCGAGGACCTTGCGTGGAGGGTGTATAATGGGCGGCTTCAGTTCAAGGACCCGCTGGTCCGGTACCGGATATAAGATTTGTCCATGGTCGTCGGCATGTTGCATAGCTTTGTTTTGTTTGTTGGTGTGTGTGTGTGGATTGGTTGTAATCCTAGTATTGGAGTGGTTTGAGCACGAGTGAATCATTCCTCGTGTGAAAAAATATATGAACTGAACCAGGAAACGGCTCGTTTTCGTGATGGTACTTCGAATAATCCTCGCATTATTTTGTTTCAATAAGTTCTCACGTCTCCAATTTCGTTGAGAGCTATTTATGGACCAATGATCACTGAGAAACACATAGAAACTAAAGAACACAGTAAACTGATACCGAGTTGCGTATTCGAGACGCGGGAGATGTCACAGATTAGTGCGAAATCCTATATTCCACACCTAAGAAGAGCAAGCAGCCATCAACTCAATACATAGTTAAAAACTCGTTTCAAACGCATAAATTTCAAATAAATCATCCATTTCCTGTTGGAAATCAGAAAAACCTATCCTATTTTTCCTCGAAAAAAAGAACTCTTAAGTCCTAACTCTTAGAATTATAGATGGGCCTGTTACTAGGCCGAACCACCTTGCAAGCCTGGACGATCCAGCAACAGCCACTGCGGGCGGCCAGGCGGGCTGGACCAGCCCACGATAAACAAGCCCAGGCATAGCGGAGCCACTCAGCCACACCCATTCCGCCACTCGCATCCCGTTGCCTTGCCGCCGCGGCGCCGCCACCCCCTCTTCCGCTCGCCGCCGGCCGAGGGCGCCCGTCGCGCGCCTAGCCGCACGAGCTGAAAGCACCTAAAAGCTCAGCGCGTCCCCTCCCCCTTCTTCTCCTTTCTTCGCTCCCGCAGGACACCTGAGACGGTTCTGCGGTGCAGGTCGCGCCTGGAAGAGACCCTAGGGGAGGTGGCCTGGAGATGGCTGGTGGGAGCTGCGAAGTGTGCAAGGAGGCGCCGTCCAAGTACAAGTGCCCCGCTTGCCGCACGCCATAGTAAGCCCATGCACCGGATATCTCTACCCTTCTGTGTTCATACATGCGTTGTTGAGCGCGGAGGATGGCTTCCATGGGTAGCGTCGTCGCGTACCACTGTCCTTAAAATTTGGGAAATCGCTTCGATCATGGTGCTCAGTAATGGCCTACTAGCTAGCATGACTGATGAATTGAAGAACACCTGTTACGGTTTTAGTGCAATGTCCTACTTGCTGTGTTCACATCGATTACCTTACTGCTTGAAAAGAGTATGGGTTTGCTATGTCAATAGAGTAGATTCATGATTCATGGTTGGAATCATTAGCTTCTTCTTAGAATATGACCCTGCATCAGAATTGCCTTGATATATTTTGGGTTTGACTCGGTAGCTTGCTTCTGGAGTAGTTTTGCACGAGCAAAAAAAAAAAGAAAGCAAAACAAGATATGCAAATCTTTCTCGTGATATCTGCTGTCAGTGTTGGTTTTAGTACTAAGCTGTATTGAATTAGTATTCATCAGTGGTCTGGTAATAGCTAGAGATCTTGTATTTCAGAGGCAAAAGTCCATCATTCAATAAGCTGTAATACTTTACTTATTTTTTCTTGAATACGCAAGAGAATTACATATCATACTTTATGACCTCTTGCACAATTGTTTCAAGGATGTAACCTTAGGATTGCTAAATATGATTCTCTAAACAACTGTTTTTCAAGATTCCCTGAAACTAAATGAACTACTGAACTAACGTACCTGTTCAGCAATGCAATCACGGTTGGACATCTTCTATGTGTCCTGTAGATTTGTTTGGTAAAATTGCTCTTTTGCCCTATAGTTGAGTGGCGTTTGCTCATTTGCCACAGTCCGGTGTATGACAACTGGGGCCAGGGCTACTTGTTATACACACATATGTGGCAAAAGAGCACATGTCATATTGTAGAATAATTAAGAGCATGGTCCGTTCAATTTCTCTGGCTTCTTTTTCTCTATTGTAATGCAGTTGGGCCTTACATACTGTTTCATTATCCCTTGCAGTTGCTCGGTGGCATGCTTTAAAAATCACAAAGGTACACAGTGCTATCCTTTGGTAATTTCTAAATATAGCTCTAGTGCTGTGATCTGAAAGTAGCTCAAGTAGCGAGAGGGGGCTGTAGTGAACTGCCCTGTTCCCTCTATTGCTTCTTAGTTGTGTATTTTAAACCAACAACACCGTTGTTGCTTCCCTGTACTGCTTTTTCTCTCTTTGACCAGCGTTCTTTGCCAGCCACTTTTTTAAACATAGCTCAATAAACCAAACGTCTTAAAGAAATATAGCGAGTGATAAACTGCTTATCACACTCCAAGAGTCCAAGTCTGTGAGGGCACCTTTTGTTTTGAAATGTTGGCAATTTTACTTTGTGAGGACTTGTCTATTGTACTTGATTTGAGATTAGGGAAAGGCTGAACAGTAATAAACACAGCACAAGTTGTAACTATCATTTATGCATTGCCTTTATGCGAACAAAAATGGCCACCAAATATCTTCATCTCCCTTTTTTAGAGGAATATCTTCATTATCTTGATAGCCAGTATTTGTGCTAAATATCGTTTTGCCAACAGATAAAATTTGCCAGAAGACAATGCCTCTGGAAGAAGTTAACAAGTCATCTCTTCAGGAGGAAATTTGTAAGTGCTCTAGCTTTTGGTGACTCAATACAGTTGTTTGCAACAGCTATATAGTCCTGCTATATATGGAGATTGAGGTGAAAACCATGGTCATTAAAATAGAGGGTTCCTACATAAAAATACATAAATATACTGTAAATGAGCATTTGACTGTGTACGCCTAAAAGTCCTGCAGGGCATGTACCTGCCCATATATAAGGGCCTGAACTATCTTATCATATAGTCGTGCATTAAATTGTTACTTGTTCTGTCCTACTAACATGTTTCTAAAATAATCTACTGGAATTTACAGTTGTGCCTTCTATTGTTTTCAGCAAGGAGCTCTGGGTCACTGGAAGAAGCAACATATTGTCATAATGACAAGGATCAAGCCCCGTCTTTATGTAAAAATGCACCATACTTATCTCTGTTGTTAACTCTCCATTTCTTCTACTTGGTTTTCACTAATAGTTGACTGAACTCAAACTTTATAGATCACGACTACCTTCAGTTGTAAACAATGTAACCATATGCTATCCTTGCAAAAAAAGTAACCATATGCTATTCTTTTTTTAATCAATAATTTAAATTAGTTTCTCTAGAATTGATTATAAGGGCTATATTATTATTCATTGTGAATCTTGAAGGCCAAGAAAATTTATGTTAAGCTCAATTTTTTGTCTGTAGTACCGGACACAACCTGCCCCACACAATCTCCAAACACATTACGCTCTGCAAAATCTCTTGAAGTTGAGGATCCAAGCTGGCTTGTCGACAAGAATAGATTAAGATCTTTAGGTATTGCCTACGTTACTGCACGTTTGACTATTTCGTACCGTGACTTGTGTTTTAAAAAAAGGAATCCTTTGCTTTTACTTGATTTCTGGCTTTATTTGTTTGCTGAAACAAATGTCTCCATGTTAGTATTGTGCCAGCATTTCAACCCAAGAATATCGACTTCAATTTCATAATTATCTGAACCTAATCCCAATCCTACAGACCTACAGTATAGGAGTAAAATATTGGCATGCACATTTAGTACTGGGGAATTTAACTATTTGCCACTTTTATAAACAGCTACTCTCCGTTTGCCATTCTTACATTTCTCTCTACAGATTTGCCACCAGAGAAGGTTTCTTAATTATTTGCCACTTTCACCTATTAAGCATGCTAGTGAGGACTGCCAATGTGGACAAGAGACACAAAAGGTCCATTTTACCCATGGCCCTTCCCTTGTGTTCCCCCCTCTCTCCCTTTCTTTTTTGGATCTGACCTCACCCCCACCGCTGTTTCTTGTCCAGCTTCTGCACTGCTGTGTAGTGACAAGCCATTAGATAGCAGTAACACTTAGGCGCATGCATGGATGTTCTTTGGCTGCCATTGATTGCAGATGTACCTTCTCCTTGTGGCTGTCGATGACGATTGTCAAGAAGGTGTAGGTCTTGTTGGTGTTCTTGGTGTTGGACAGGCACAGCATGACCTCAACGTGCTCCTCACTTGCTGGCCTTGCCATCAACGAACCGCATGATGACCTCACCGGGCTGCTCCGCCATCCTCCCAGCGAGTTTGAGGGCCTCGCGGTTATCTGGCCTGCCGACGAAGATGATGCAGATGCAGTGCACGACCTGCTTGCCGCTGACACATGATTGACGAGGCGTGACGAGACAGCGTGGCTGGTGTGTCCACGGATGGTCTCAATGAGGAGGAGGCGATCCGCAAGCAGGAAGCCAGGAGCATACGTGCGCTGCCGTGGATGATCTCGATGAGATGAAGGGGAGTGGCAGCGGCAAAAAGGACATTCACATCCTCAGTCCATGCTGGCATGCCACATCGGTGAAAGGGGCAAATTGTTAAGAAAATTTCTCTCTGGTGGCAAAAACGTAAGGACAATCGGAAGAGTGGCATTTGGAGAGTGGCTATTTGTAAGAGTGACAAATAGTTAGCAAGGATAGTACTGTAAGCAGAATATGGCCTTCATGCTAGTCAGTTTTGTATATTGGTTCCACATCCCTCCCTGTACAAATTTCATAACCTGGTAGCATTTCTACCTTAATCAATCATAATAACACTCACTGTCTTGTCTCGCAAAAGAAAAAACATCATCAATTAACTCATTACTTGATTTTTGTATCCATGCCAGTGGAATCTGATGAGATCCGAGATGCTCTGAAAGATTGTAAGCTTCAGCAAATGCTACTTAAGATTGATGGCTCTGCAGAACCAGAAAAGGTAATCTCTACTCTTGTAATAACTGCAAGTTTATTTAACAAGTTAACTATGTTTGGAATTTCTGTCCGGCTGTTCGAATAACATGCACATTGTGCAATATGACAATACCTATTGAGGACAACGGTTTGCAGTAATTGAACATTGTCACTGTTATAGTACAACACTTCTGTTTCTCATTCCACCATCATGACTCCATTTTCCTACCAGTAGTTGAGAAGCTTCAAACGGACACGTTCGATGAATTAATTCCTTTTACTATAGTCTGTTAAATACTGATACGAATATAACTTTCTCACTTACATTTCTTTTTTTCCTCTCTCTCTACCACCTTTATTTTATGATGCCCATTCCCTCATTAATTCATTCTCAGGAATTAGAGAAATTGATGGAAGGACAAGCTTTTCAACACTTCACCAATAAGGTTTCTCTTTTCGTGGCATTTGCTCTTTTATCCACCAGATATTCCTTGTTAACTCTGTAAGTAAATTAATCAGACACTCGCACGTTTTTGTTTCCTCTGTGTTTGCAGATTCTTGACATTGTTAGCCCACAACAATGAACAACTTTCTGGTGGAACTATTCAGCAGAAGAGTGCACGCATCAGGGCAAATGACAGCATGTACAGCAACTTACCTCAGATGCTGTTTTCCTACCATGATGATGAGATTGCCTACACCCGTGACATTTCCTTCGGTTACTTTGAGAAAGTTTTGTTGTCCAATATGGTACTAGCATTTTACCATGGCATCTCTGGCTGAATCAACAGCTGTTCAATTTGCCTACACCCGTGACATCTTCTTTGGCTAATGGCTACTGTGAGAAAGCTGTGTTGTCCATTATGTTTCTTTTGTGGTATACTCTGGCTCAATCAACAAAGTAGAAATGCTGCATTGTTTCAGGAGAACCCGATGTTCTGATTCTTCTGCATGGTTTGTCTTATCAAGCTTTGTATTGGCGACGGGACTGTTGTTCTTAAATGTAAATCATCATCGTGAAATTGTTTGTTTCGCGTGATCCCTCGTTTTAGAGGCGCTTAGCACATGTAGTCATGACTGTTACCTTTTCAGCTTTTTTAGCTGTAAAATTGTCTGGGCTGACTGCTGAAAGGCAACAGCAACAGCACATGACACTTGAGCCACTGCAACTGGGTCCACTTCATTTGTTTCTTTTAGGCTGTTGAGAGAGAGAGAGAGAGAGAGAGAGAGAGAAGGGTGAAACGTGTAAAATGATACAGGTAAAAATATTTCTTTTTGCGGCTAATGGCTTTCCAAATCCCAAATTAACCCGCGTTCACCTGACGCTGGCACGTTTCAGCAACTTGCAAGCTGCAAACCCGTCCTCTGCTGCGATAACCAAACCCAATAAAAAAGCTCCTCTTTTTGGCACCACATTGCTATACTACTCTCCCCCTCTTCTCCCTCTCCGCCTCCACCTCCGCCTCCTCCCCGCCGCCGCTTACCGGCGGCGCCGCCTGCTAATCTGCCGGCGGGAGCACCGGCGGTGATGTGTTACTCCTACCCAGCCTATAACGCGGCTCTCCCGCGCAGTGCCTCTGTCTCTAGCTAGGGTTTGCCTCTTGGGGGAGCCCTCTGCTATGGTAAGGTGGGGAACTGAAGCCGACGACCTAGTGCTGTCCGGAGGAAGCTGGAGCTCGTCGCCGTCGGATGGACGCCGATGAGGCCGCGGGGAGTAGCAGGAGGATGGATCTGAACCTCTACCTTGGCCTCCCACGCGCCCCGCGCCCGCGCCGCTCCGACCTCGGCTCCGACCTCGCCCTCAGCACCCCGATGCCCTCCTCCCCGTCCTCCTCCGCAGCCTCCGTCGACGCGCCGCCGCCACCGCCGGAGCTGACGCACCCCCCGTACTCTCCCTCTCATGCCGACCTTTCCTCTCCGCCGCCGGAGGTCTACTCCCTGTACAACCCCGAGGACCCGCCTGCTTCCGAGGCGCACCTGCCGTTGTATGCGCCTCCTCCGGCTCCGGTGGTCTCGGAGCTCCCCGACGACCTCGAGTTTGGCCTCCACCCCCCGCCGCCGCTGGTGCGTGCCAGCGAGCTGCTTGGTTGGGAGGACCGGCCGTCTTCGTCAACGGCATCCTCCTCTTTCCTCCCTGACACCGCAGCCCGTTACTGGCGGCTTCTCGAGCAGACTGGAAGCAGATGGCTCCGCGCGAGGCGGTTCAGGTCGGACCTTCCGCCACTCAGTTCTGAAGCTTACCCAGCTGGGCGTGATGCCGCAGTTCCGGTGCCCCAGCATGAGCCGATGAATGATACTGTTCAACACAATAAGGTAGCTGGTGATGGCGCGGAAGTAGGCGTCTCCGAGGAGTCGGAGGAGCAGGGCAGGAGTGCTGCCACATTTGAGTGTAATATATGCTTTGATATGGCCAGTGAGCCGGTGGTCACCTCTTGTGGCCATCTCTTCTGCTGGCCTTGCTTGTACCAATGGCTCAATGTTTATTCCAACCACAAGGAGTGCCCGGTCTGCAAAGGCGAGGTGACTGAGGCGAATATTACTCCTATCTATGGGAGAGGGAATTCATGTTTGG
The DNA here is from genome assembly GCA_000573905.2 of Oryza punctata. Taxonomy (NCBI): domain Eukaryota; kingdom Viridiplantae; phylum Streptophyta; class Magnoliopsida; order Poales; family Poaceae; genus Oryza; species Oryza punctata. The sequence goes on along the minus strand of CM002488.2, from coordinate 39,799,114 downwards.
ATGCCGAAAAGGCTGTGGAAGATGGGAAACAAACAAGTCCTACTATCCCACCAAGACCACATGGAAATCGGCTCGAAAGCTTCAGGCAGCAGTTTCACCATTTGCGACCGATCTCAAGAAGGCTTGGTGAGGCACATGGGTTATTGTCATCGTGGAGGCGCCTTCTAGACCAACAGATTATGAATACTGCGAGTAGGTTTGAAGGCCCGCCTGAATCAGCTGTGCAGGAAATGGTTGACACTGCTCACGCTCAGCACACTAGTCGCCTAAGTAGATTGGCCTCAAGGATGAGAGCAAGGCGGTTGCTGAGAGAAGCAGACAACCCTAACCCTCCTGATGGTGGTTCCACTGCCCCAGATAGTGGTTTGATCAGAAACAATGCATCAGATCCATCCAGAAATGGTCCGAGCTCATTATTACCAGATGGAATTGACTGGTTGCGTGGACTTACCCTTCTCGGGTATGAAGACACAGAAAGATTTGCAACTGCCATGAGTGACTTTAGAAGGATAACTGGACCAAGCCAATATGGTGCATCAGCTTCATCATCGAATCCTCCAAATCCTGAGTCAACATTTGACAGAACTCATGTTGTTGCAGCACCTTCTGCAGACCAAGCATCTAACTCAAGCACTGCTGCAGTGATACAGGGGGATGCTGGTATCTCTGAGAGTGCAGGAGAACCAAGTAACGCGGGGTCATCAAGATCCCTGAGGAGGAGAGGGAGGAACAGTGCCCTGGGTTCTTTGGATGCTGATGGTGGGGGCCTCCAACGGAACAAGAGGCGAAGGATAAACTGAACATTCTGTGTTGTGGTGTTGATCTAAACACTGCACGCCGTGCTCGCTGATTTTCATCTATTGCATTTCATTTCTTCGGGTGATGTCTGCTGTGTTGTAGTGTAACATTTTTCCTTCTCTTTTCTTTTTTCCCCTAGGTTGCACTGAAATGTTTGTCTGTTTAGTTCTCAAGTAGCCTGTACCTGTTTAATTTATGGAAAGTTATTGATCAAGACATTTTTGCATTCGAAAGGTAATGGTTCAACAGCATTTCCATGATAATAAATTGGATGCTGAAATGTGCATCCAACACAATGATATTATTGTGCATCAAATAATAGGCATAAACATTGTGTTTTTATTTGTGTCAATAAGCTCCTTCTGACATAGAAAACTAACAGGTCATGTATAATTTAGTATATGGAAGTTGGAAGGAATACCCAGAGAATGGACCTGTGGACACGATTGTCTTTTGTTTCTTGGGAGAAGGTAGCCTGATCTTTAGTGCTTATTTATCCTCCATTGAAAATACTTTTATTGGCATTTTTTCACTTATTGATCGTTTCAATAGACAAGCTAAACTTTGCCATTGCTGTGAATTTTATGATCCATGGAAGCTGTTTCATTGAGCAGTGGTGGGTGTAACTGTGCTAACCTTGATATTACTTGCTTGATTTAGACTTTAAAGGAATAGCACACTTCTTGTGGGGATGGGATTACTCCCCTTTTGGAACTACATATTGAGGAACAGATTTAACATAGAAAGGGCAACCTAATATACATTTAAGTACTGATTGTGTACATAGAAAGGGGTTTATTAATTGGAACAAAATTGCTTAGCTCGTAGTAATAAGGAAGTTAACAGTATTGAACTTTATATGACATGCGAGTTATATATATCATGTTTGCCTGTGGTCACTTCTATTTTATGACCATGTAACATTTATTTCATGTGGAACTTGACAGAAGAGAATTTGAACAGATTTCTTCTGATCGATTTCCATTTCAGACAAAATACAAAGCTCCCGGACGAGCTGTCACAAAGAGGTCTCGATTTTCCAGATTTGTATGCCTGCCTCTAGCCAAGTGTGACAGGTATTTTTCTACATATGTGACTGGCATGGATAGTAGATTGGCAGATGGTACCCCTTGACAGCCGACAGGAAGAAGGTTTACAAACTTGGAAGGGTTTGGGTGGTGCTGAGGTGCTCTTGGCAGGGAAAGGGAACCAACCCTGTATTTTTGGGTTTTCAATACATCTATCCTACATATCTTCCAAAAGCTCACACATGTATCTACATAAGCCAGTTAATTGTTTTTCTATTGGCTTGCAGAATTACCTCAATAACTTCAGTGGTGCTGACGCTTGTTAAATTATTCTTTGAGTTATAACGGATATTACAGCCATGTAAATATTTTACTCTTTTTGCAGTATTGCATCTCTTAATTTCACCTGTTGATCACCAAGAGTCTTTGTTCATGCTATTGTTCTGCAGAACTTCCCCAAGATTTAAAATGAAAAATGCATTGAGTCCGTTCTATTAGAAACACAAGGTCACTGTGTATACTGTTCAAAGAGTCTGCTAAACATATTATAGAACGAAACACAGTTCATCTCAACATTGTTGCTTTTTATCTTAGTTGTCACAACTATTTAAATGGATGATATGTTTTCTTGTAGAAAGCTGAGGACGGAGATAGGCACAGCATCTTAGCTAATGATATTTTATTGTCTATCTTGCAGTGGAAAAGCACCAGCAGAGTGGAAACATCATGTTGCTCGGTGAGCTCACTATTGATGCATGGATTAGGAAAATATGTGATGCAAACATGGAAACTGCTGTAGGATCTAAAAATGGATGTCTGATATTTGTTTATGCCACCTGAGTAAAAGAGTAAAAGTTTTACTCTTAGATTTAACTATGAGTGAAAATTTGGGAGTAAGTTTTACTCAGGGTGACGTGGATAAATCCGAGACATTCATTTTAGATCCTATGGTAGTTTCTAAGTTTACACTGCATATGGGGTTTGCACTACATATTTTCCTGTCTATGTGCTCCACAGCCAAGACCCATTGAGGCCAATCACATGGATGAAGCAGTGGCATCTCTAAGCAAAGCTGTCAAGAGCTTCATGGCTACCTCCCGGCGTGAAACCATTGAGGCCAAACACATGGATGAAGCAGTGGCATCTCTAAGGAAGCTGTCAAGAGCTTCATGGCTACCTCCCGGCGTGAAATGAAGGTGCTAATGCAAGCTGCAGCACTGCAGTAGCTCTACTTGGTGAACAACTTACTCAAATGTCTCCAGAACTCTAACAATGAAGCAGCTGATATTGGGACCTTAAAAGATTTGGATCTCGCCAATGTGGACAACTGAGGCTCATGAGTTATGACTGCTATGATGACGATTATCTGTTTCAGCAAGCTCATGTTATGGGTGTACTTTAGTATGCTTGCTTTGCTGATTGGTACATGCACCAGATCCAGTTTGCACCATCTTACTCTCGCCTACTGTTCGATGAGGGTGGGGCTTCGCTGTATGCTCAATGTTCTTGAACTCTTGCATATGCTGTTCCATCCTTACGAAATTGTACTTACGTTGATCCAGGATTTAACCCAAGAAAAGTTCTAGGTGGTAATATGGTTATACATGACCTGATAAATTTCCAAATAGAAGGTAAATCCGTGTCGATTTTCAGGCGCCGCTTATAGTCTGTACAATATGTTTTGTATGTGTAGATGTCTAGAGTGATCATACATCAATTTTTGCTTGGATTCTGTTTTTGAGGTTTAACTACTTCAAGATGTCATAATTTTACTGCTGTAAAGGTTATAAGGATTTTATAAATTATATGAAACAAGCACCATAGAGCATGTGCGATCTTCACAGACACAGTAATCACTCTTTGTTATTGTTTTCTGTACATCTTAAGGTCAGCTCTGGATAAAACATGAAGCCTGAACAGTGCACAAAATCGCGATAGGCCAGAATCCCACGGATTTTAAAAGATGGCGATGTATTTAAAGTTTGAAGTACACCCACGGAACTTTAAATAGCGATAGGCCAGAACCCCACGGAATAGTGATACCAATCAGTATTTAAAGTTTGAAGTCGCTTCCTTTGTTTGTTTTGAGTGTTATTTAACAAAAAAAAAATGTATGGGGAACTTACACGTAGCTGACCAAAAAAAAGTGGGTAAGGATGCACAACTGTACTGTTCAGCATTCAGATATCTACAAACTGGCACCTAGATACGGCTAATGTCACGGCCAAATAACAGTGTGGTCAGCCAGTTGATAGCCACATAAAACCTGTTCCTCCAGCTAACAACACGAGTCAGGTATGCTGAGCGCCAGATGAACCAGCTCACAAATCCTGCAAGAGATATCCCTTTCGATTCCTGACAATAAAGGGGCAGTTTCAATTGACTCGTCAGAAGTTTAAGACAATGCAAGTTCTTTTACAGACTAAA